>CP137681.1:15373943-15697544 GCA_037976565.1 Mesocentrotus franciscanus | reverse complement strand
TTATACATATATTATGATTATTAAATATAACTGGATTGACCTCCTCTTCATACAATCTATACTTCCTCATATCCTGCCAAGCCTTAATCATTTCTAAATAAAATGGTGGTATTTTCAATGTTAATTTAGACGTGTCAAAGTCGCATAGAAACAGAAATGTACCTCCGACTGTTCTAAAACAAAAATCAAATTACAGTTTCCATCTAGCATCCCTATCTCCATACAATAAATATTTCAGCCACATCAAACGTTGCGCCTTTACAAACAATTTAAAATTAATCATTTTCAACCCCCATGCGAGTAATTCTGATACATTATATTTCTCTTTATGCGGTCTTTACCTGCCCACAACAATTCAAAATTAATTTTCTCCACCTCTTTAAACAACCACTGATGAACCACTATAAGTGATGAGATATAGTTTAACTTTGAGAATGCATATGCTTTGAACAATTGTATTTAACCCTTAAGTGTCAGATCTCTTTGTTTCCAACATCCTAAAAGTCTTTTTATTTAACTAAGTATCTCTTTGAAATTCAAATCTTCTTTAATATTTACATTTCGAGAGAAACAAACACCTAGAATTTTAATTTGGTGAACTAGTTTTCCAAACAAGGGTATTTGAGGTCTATCACTATCTTTGCCCATCCACAAAAAGTTCGTTTACCCTTTGTTTATCTTTAGACCACTTAATTTCTCGAATTCTTCAAAAAGATATTTAAACCGTTTTATAGAATTAGTATTTTTCACAAACAGGGATATGTCATCTGCGTACAATATTTGTTTAATTTCATTTTTTTTCCAAACTGAACTCCTTCAATGGTACTGTCTTTCCTTATTGCCAAAGCAAGTGTTTCTATACAAAGCAAAAACAAATATGGGGAAATAGGTTCCCCCTGTCTTACTCATCGTTTTATGTTAAAATAACCAGTAGAGTACCCTCCTATTCATAATACAACTAGTAATATTTGTATATAATACCTTAACCCACGAACAAAATGATTGACCAAAAACCAAATAATTTTAGGATCTTAAATAAGAAATCACGAGAAATAGAGTCAAAAGCCTTTTCGAAGTCCACCGTGACCAAGGAGATACCAGCTGGTATCTCCTTGCCGTGACCAAATATCCAATATTTTCATGAGAGGATTGAAATAAACACACACACGCACACGCACACCAACACACACACACACACACACGTTGTACGCTAGAAAGCAAGCTACGCCAAATGAAACTGTTCTCTTCTTAAAGTTTACCGGTACACTATACGATCTCACTACCACCCAATTTTGGAAGAATTGCAATAGCATTTGATATGAAAATTCAAGCATGTAAAATTGTAATGATCGAGTATTCGAATAGTCAAGTGATTAATATAATCTCATTTTCCAGGGAATTCAAGCGTCCATGGAGAGGGAAAAACTAAATCGGCTCAGAATCTTAATGACGTCTGACTAGTAGTACGATTGTCTACGATTTGTAGCCGACTTAGCTTTTGTTCACAATAGAAGAGTTAAAAGAACCGAAATTCAGGTTTTGAGTATTCTATTTAGAAACTAAATAGGAAGATGATGTTTGCTTCGATTTCCATATCAAAAAGAATTGCCATCTCTTCAAAAGTAGGATCTCAAGAGATTCGTGCAGATTGTGGGAGTCGGGCAAAATAAGGAGTTTAACTGTTCGGATCCCCTTTCTGAACCGACCTCGACTTTCAAGGACTAGTTTTCATCTGACTACAAAATCTGTAAAGTCCATATAAATCATCTTTAGGATTATACTGACCTTAAGGCTTTTAATTCATAAGAAAACGCATTACGTAACATCTAGACACGAAGGTAGACTTGTTGTTCTCTTTTATTTTGTTTTGAAGTGCTATATCATTCGACCTTCCTGTTTGTTTGCCTGTATATATATATATATATATATATTTTTGGCTTCGTCTTCTTTCTTCTTTTTTTCTCGCATGCTTGAATGGCCTTTTGGGCCCGCTTTAGCACCGGTCTCGCCTCGAAAAAGTTACATGACACGGAAATCGAATTTCCTACTAACGGAGAAGAATCATTGTACCGTAATAATTTAGGCAAATGATATTCATAAAAAGTTTGTTTTCTGCTGATAATCAAGTATTAAGGAAATTGATCGCGAATGAGAATGGTTTGTGCACGGTAGTGTATTACGCTTATTACACGATTTTTTTTTTTACAGAAAAATGAAATAAGATGACCTAAAATTACTGTTTATTTGTATCAATCTTTTAGCTCTTATTTCTTATTTTATTGTACAACTATCACACCATTCCAATATCTTTTGGTGAGTGCACTTGCTTTTTAAGCTAATGGGACCTGAGTAGTATACTGTAGTTTTTTTTCCAAATTGAAATAACTTAAAGATTTTTATTTCCGAACAATCATAATGACATAGCAAGCTAGGGTTTATTTTCGGAATACAATCCTTCAGAATTATGCGGTACGTATATGTACTGGTTCTCGCTACAGAGATCACAGCGCCCCTTGTTTTTTTATATATTTTTTTATTGAATACCCCCAAATTTTTCGCATATAAACTTCTAACAGACTATTTGTTTATTATTATCATTATTATTATTATTATTATCATTATTAATATCATTATCATTCATGTTCTTATTATTGTTATTAGTAGTTGTATTGTTATTACTGTTTTTGCTTTTTTTGATGTAGCTATCATAATTATTATTATTATTAGAAGTAGTAATAGAAGTTGTGTATTATCATCATCATCAAATGGGTATTCGATTAACCCAGTTGCAGGAAGACTTTATATGTATAATGCACTTTAGACATAGTCGAGAGCGTATCAGGACAATAACTCCCTGGACATTCACCCCCTGAAATTTACCCCTCGGAATTACCCCCCGTGGACGATTACCCCCAGAGGACAATTAGCCCCTCCTTAAAATTACCCCCTAGGACAAATATGCCCCCCACAAGGACATCCAAGAACAACCACCCCCGAGGACAAATACACCCCCGAAAATTCCTCCCCCTGTTTTTTTTAAAGGGGAAGTCCACCCTTATAATAAGTTGGTTTTAATAAAAGCACTTTTTCGGGGGGTAATTGTCCTCGGGGGAGAGGGGTGGTGATTTTCCAAGGGGATAAATTTTCAGGGGGGTAATTGTGCACGGGGTTGTCCTCGGGGATGATTTTCCGGTGGGTAATTGTCCTCGGGGTTGTTGTCCTCGGGGGTAATTTTCGGGGTAGAACCAGTCGAGAGTGCAGTAATATTATCATAATCATTACTCGATTAAATTTGCAAACAACTTTCTTTTTCATTCTTCTTTACTTCATATTCAACAGGTGATCGCACAAGTGAAAACATTTTTTATATGTCCACATCTGATATTTGGCAAAAGGGTATAGTTTCATTAAGTTACGGTTGAAATCTTTTTTCCCCCTCTATTGTTGGGGTTATCTTGTTTTTCAAAAACAAACAAAATGTTCAATAGTCCTAAAACTTGTCTTTAATTATTATCAAGTATGAATATATTCGAGTTAATAATTATTACTGAAATGAGAATGAATAAATAGATAAATAGATAAATAAATAACAGGTAAGAGCATGTAGATAGTTGATCATGCAAAAAATAGTATTGATGCCTCTATACATGCATGTATACACACACACACATACGCACATATATAAAGATATATATACACACACATACATAAACAAGAACATAAATAACACGTTTCACAAAAGACCTGCACTTACGTAATACATGTATATATACTTGCATTTGACTTCATGCCTTTAAAAAAAATCCTTCGTTACGTGGGTGTTATAATTAATTAATTTCTGATTTTATATGTCATAAGTTTGGTCGCCCATATAGGTTCCATTCCTGAGGCCGCCATCACAATCAAGCTCTAGCTTAAGATGGCGGTCTCCTGCATTTTTCAATTTTGAAATGATTTGTCAACTATGTGTTTTTGAAAGGTATAATTATTTAATTGATTTATATTATATGATTAAATATGTATTTTAATGTAGTGGTACGCTGATTAGGGCAAAACATTGACCTAAAGGGGCGCTATAGCTGCAATAGAGGAATTTGGTTTAATTTGATCATTTGTAGGGTTATTAGTTTGACTTTGTATACATCTAAAGTTGAACAGAATTAATTATATTCCGGATAGTATGCCAGGAACGCGTAAACAACCCCTGGACTTGAATTCTGCATTAGATTTACAGGTGTTTATTTCCGATAAAGACGTTACACAATAGACTGTTTTTTTCCGGAGATCTAACATTCTCGCGGGGCTGTAGGCTCCTCCTATTTTCTCCGGAACGTAGTCAGAACCACCCTATCTATTGTGCTTTGTCATTGGTTATATTTAATTTAATGTATAACTCCTCTCTTGATTGGTAGATTGAACTAATCTCGAGGTCGGGTGAATTACGGGTCATTCTATATATCATATCTTGTAATATTGGTTGTCTTCGTAAGGGCCCTCCCGATTGGCTAATAAGATCATGTGACAATGAAGCCGTGTCGGGCGCATGAATGTTTAAGCGCCATGTGCATGACTTCGTACCTCAGTTTTAGTTTGTTACGTTTCTTTAATAGGATGTGCTGCTAAATTATCTCGATCTTGCGGAGGCCGCCCAGCCTCTGACAGAATAGTTAATTTAAAATTCCATTAAATAAATAATCTTCGTTTAAACTATTGGAGCTTCGGCTGAATTTGTAGCGACGTTATAAATAATGAAGTGGACTTCAACTGTATTTCCAAGCCTGTTTCGCATTCATTTTGTTTCTGAACTCGTAGTCATCGACCCATTACGGGCCCATTACAGTTCCATTCCTGAGGCCGCCATCACGTTCAAGCTCTAGCTTAAGATGGCGGTCTCCTGCATTTTTCAATTTTGAAATGATTTGTCAACTATGTTTTTTTTTAAAGGTACAATTATTCAATTGATTTATATTATGATATGATTAAATATGTATTTTAACTTTTGTTTATAATATATATGTACCTAGTTTGTATATTCCTTTTTATTACGTTGAAAAATGCAGAAATAAAATCAAACAACAAACTTCGGTTTCGATTTCAGTCAACGCCCGCTCGCCGCACTCGTGAACGTGATGACGTCGTGAGTGTGTCGTATTCGTCATGCATATGCATAATTCAAGCGCGCGCCACTTTGAATGAGCTCAAATCACGTGCTGGTACTGCTCGCTACAGTTACATTTATATACATGTATATTGTTATTGTCTGTGAAACCGATATTTATTGAATCACCCTAGCACTCCTTTTCAGGGGTAACCATTGGGCTTAGCGTTATTGAAGAGGGGTGTGCGCACAGGGGTTTCACAGACCTCTTACGTTAGGGAGGGAGTAAGTGAGGAAGGCAGAGAGAGCGGTTTCATATTTCCTTTAATATATCTCTATTCTATTCATACTATTTACACAACATCATAACTTGTTACAGAAAGTCTACAGATTATATTGTAAGCGGTGTATGGTAGACCTGCTTTGCCAATCTACCTCTTTTCATTAAATTCATGGTATTCCATATACCCCCCTCCACCCCCCCCCAAAAAAAAAGTGTGCTCCAATGTAAAATGGAATCCGATTTAACTCAAACAATAACGACAATATCAATCTGAAAAGCACTTGGTGCATATGTTATTCTTTATTGATGATGCATAAACTTGAGAATATGTTTGCTTGAAAGTGGCTACATTTTGATATATTTACATATCATTGATCGAAAACTGGAACGACATGGACGGGCTTTCATACAAGTTGAATACTGACATGCTGTACACTATACTACATAAATGATGACCGAGCTAGCCGAATGACGTCACAGATACGTCATCATCCTCTGAAGACGGAAGAATGGTCACCGTCGAAGAAGCATTTTCTCCCAGAATGCTGTGTACTCCTCAGGTCAGGTATCTCTTCCGGGTAGAGTGTGTTGTACCTGTAAATGGCAGAATAAACATATTATCACCATCTTCATCATCATATTCCCCATCCCCACCATCGTTATCATCATTACTTTATAGCTGTTGGTGTTGTTGTTTTTGTTGTTAGTAGTAGTAGTAGTGGTGGTAGAAGTAGTAGTAGTAGTAGTAGTAGTAGTAGTAGTAGTAGTAGTAGTAAAAGTAGTAGTAGTGGTAGTAGTAGTAGTAGTAGTAGTAGTAGTAGTAGTAGTGGTAGTAGTAGTAGTAGTAGTAGTAGTAATAGTAGTAGAAGGAGAAGAAGAAGAAGTAGTGGCACTACTACTAGTAGTAGTAGTATCAGTAGTACATGTAGTAGTAGTAGTAGTAGTAGTAGTAGTAGTAGTAGTAGTAGTAGTAGTTGTATCAGTAGTATTACTAGTAGGTAGTAGAAATAGTAGTAGTAATGATAGTACAAGAAGAAGTAGTAGTAGTAGTAGTAGTAGTAGTAGTAGTAGTAGTAGTAGTAGTAGTAGTAGTAGTAGTAGTAGTAGTAGTAGTAGTAGTAGTAATACTAGTAGTAGTAGAGTAGGGGTCCGGGAATAGTTATTCGATAGGGAAGTTGTCCTATGGGAGGGATAACGTCCTAGGTATTTATCTAGCGGGTACATTATTTTACTTGTCTTGGATATTTTTTACGGGGGATGGAAGTCCAGGGTCCAGATGCCTGGCCTATAATCCATAAAGCTAGGTCTAGTGGGATATGGGGAAAAAAAGGTCTGTGCTATTGTAATCTATTAGAGATATTCTACCTCTGATACGATCGCAAAGACTTTCATAAAATCAACCTTTAGGCAATATCAATAGCAAATTCCTAACGCTATTGAGATGCGCGAAATAATAATGATATCTGTCGTGGTCCGAACATGATTCCGATACACAGTGCAATAAGGTATTGAAATCGTCTTACAGTTGATTTCTTGAAAGTTTTTGCGATCGTATCCTATTTGTCAATCTGAATCTGAAGGAATACGGCAATCATGGTAGACTAAAAAAATTAGTCGGACTGTATTTGCGCATGACATAACAGAACAGCATGCACAAACATCAATAAGAAAATAAATAACACGCTTCACAAAAGACATACTTTTAGATAATACTGTATACCCATTTACACTTAGCGCATTTCATGTTATGCCTTCAAAATATGATTTCCTTTATTATGTGGCTGTTAAAGGTACTATGTCCCATTTGCAGGCCAAAAAAATGAAAAGGTTAAATTCCAACGGCATTTGAAAGACAATACTAATTTAGAACTTCCCTTAAAAAAGGGGGATTTGAAAATGTCTTTAAGTGGGAAAATAACGTTGTCGAATCGACTTAGGAGCTATATAGAGCCAGTAAGTAATAGTCTGATTTTTCAGACCATTGTACCGAACGGTCGTACGTTTTATGCTGCGCAAAGTCTAGCAAGTAAACGGATTTCCTTGCATAATTTGAATATTAGGACACTGCTAACGTTTAAATTTCACAGATAGGACATACATGACATATTCATAATTCCTGCAAAGTTCTACAGAATTTGATGTTGGCTGCAAAAGGGACATAGTATCTTTAACATTAATATATTTCTGATTATATATATTATAAGTTTGGTCGCCCATATAAGTTCCTTTCCTGAGGCCGCCATCACGTTCAAGCTCTAGCTTAAGATGGCGGTCTCCTTCATTTTTCAATTTTGAAATGAATTGTCAACTTTGTGTTTTTGAAAGGTATAATTATTTAATTGATTTATATTATTATTATATGATTATATATATACGTCATTTTAATGTTGTTGATACATAATATGTATGTACATGTACCTAGTTTGTATACTAATCTCTATTATGTTTAATAAAATGCAGAAATAAAGTCAAACAAACAGACAAACAAACAAACAATACTATTGAAAATGATAAAGAAATGCACATGTGCCTTGAATATATCAGCATCTTGAATGTTAGCTATGGATGGTGGTGAAGAGTACCAGTCTGTAAGTGTTTTTGGAAGAAATGAATATTGTAAGGAATCTTTGTTTGAACTAATGTCAATATAAGACTTATTGTGGGATCTCCTGGTTGGTCAAGTAACAGGGTGAAGCCGGTCTCGCACTGGGACGGAGAGGTGCCCTTCATGAGCTTTGAAGAAGGTAGTTAGTCTAGCAATCCTTCTCCATTTAGCAAGTGTGCTTCAACCAAGAATCTTTCAACATGGAAATAACACTATTGCCTGCCATAGTCATTCTTGACCAATCTGACGCCCTTCTTTGCACTGCCTGAATTCAGGGGAGGGGTAGTGAGCACAATTTTTTTTTTTTTTTTTTACACGAATATTTGAAAATATCGCGCCGGCCGATATTTCGCTTAGTGGGGAGGGGGGTAGTGAGCACTATTTTTTTTTGCTCAAAGGGGGCCCTGCTTTTTTAAAACTCAACATCCACCCCTTGAGCGCCAGGAGGGGCTCATCTTCTTTTTACCTGTTTCTTTTGCTAGGGAAGGGCCCGGGCCCCGGTCCCCCCGCCCTGGATCCGCCACTGCCCATTTAACACCTACATGTAGGTGCCGGGCTGGGATTTTAACCCAGTTCCTTGTGATCTACAGTCCGGTGACTTATCAACTGGACCACAACACCTCTACATTAACGTACATTTGTTACTTTGTTTTGTTACAAAAGATTTATCAAAACTAAATTTCATCTGCGAAGTTGTCTCCCATACGCAGATCAATTGGGCAACATCTTTCTGAAGGATTTCAGCATCCCTATCTGTTGAAATAGATCTGTATATTACACAGTCCTTAGTATGATTTCTTACCTCTTACGGGCTTCGGTCTTGTGCCTAAGGCCGAGTCGATGGGGAGTCCTGCTACCAGAGGGCGTAAGGCATTCCGACAGAGGAGCAGGAGGCAACACGAGTGGGGTAGCAAGGTTGCCTTTCCTGATCATGATCCGCTTGGCAATCTCGTCCTGCCGCTTCCGGACAGGGTCCGAGTAGGGCTGAAGTCCTGGTAACGAGCCGAGCACACCCGAATGCTTCATCGGCTGCATTCGGAAGTCCGGTGGTATTATGAAGGGCTGGTTCTGTTGCATGGGGTGGAGCTGTGGGGTGACGCCTGAGTGCAAGAGTTCTTCGCCTCCGCTTGGGAAATGGACAGTGTCTCTTGCAAGGGGGTGGCGCCCCTTATCTGACGCAGGATGAAGACTTGTTAAGGCGGACGAACCCGACTTCAGCGACGATGGTAGAGGAACCGTCGGGACCGATGATGCCTTTAGACGAAGAGGCGGTCGAGGAACATATGCAATATGTTCTCCAATTTTTGAAGACGACAGCATCTTCTTCAATGGATCTATGCGACCTTTTGATGTATATTTCCCAGTAGGAGGGTTGGTGATATCCCTCCTCTCAAGGAGCTGCGACCCACGGATATTTTCAATGACCAACGAAGTACTCGGTGGCCAGCATGGACCAGTACCTTGCAGTGCCGGGGAGGCACCAACAGTGTTGCTGCTACCGCTTCGTTCTGAGTCTTCACTACCCCTTGCAGAATCTCGGCTGTCCAGAATCTGCACTTGTGGCGTATTGTTAAAGCTGACGCTGCGTTTGGTCCCAGTAGATTGGGACTTGGATGACTTCGGTCGAATGGTATTGGCCGACTTACTAGCGTTGGAAACAAGGATGCTTCGCAGTTCTGACGATTCGCCCAGAGATGCAATTTCCTCCTCTTCCTCCTCTTCGTTCTCCTCGTCATTTTCATCCTTCCCCACTTGATCCATCTCTTCTTCATCCTCTTCTTGTTCGTTCCTGTCCTCTTCGTCAGTACTCCCATTACCCGCTTCATCCCGGTTCCTACCTTTCAACCCGTCTCCTTCTTTCCTCACCATCATCACTTCATCCTCTTGTTTCCTTGGCAACGGGATACTGCCTAGCATTGAGTCGACAGGAGCAGCTGCATATTGTTGTTGATGAGACGGTGACGTGTCGTGGAAGTGATCCTTGTAGGTTTGCTGGTAAAGCGAGGTGTGGTACAGCTTGTTGTGCAACCGCCGGAGTGCATCATCATAGGAATTAGTGGTATTCGTCTGTAAGGGAAAGATACAAATGCATAGGATAAGTATCTCTAATATTTAATCATGATCACCAACTACTGAATCTCTGAAAAAACTGCCAGAAGTCTTGGTTACGACCAATGAGGAGAGCCCTTTAAAAAATATACCTGTATTAATTTTTGGCAATCCGTAATAATAATACGAATAAAAACTGTCAAATTATTTTTCTCCCGATGTTCCTAGATATAAAAATAAATCGATAAAAAAGGAATGAACGAATGAATGAATGTATTAATAGATAAATGAAATAAGCACATAGATAAATTGATAGATGAATAAACAGTTTCTAGGGAACTTTTATATTATGTAAACGATTTAGATTGCCAGTTAAGCGGTTAAGTGAACAGAATGAAATGTTTTTTGACTTACCAAGTAAGATGACCGGCCATCAGACTTCGATTCTGTTCAGAGAGAAAAAAATAACAAAAATGTTAATATAACATTATAAACAAAGGATATGATGATGACGACGATGACGATTTCGATGATGATGGTTTCGTGACAGTGATCATGAATTAAGCAACTATGATGACGACGGTGGTGGTGTTAATGGCGATGGTGGTTATAGTGATGGCGGAGATGGTAATGATAATGACGATAATAAATGTAACACCAGAGTAGAGAGTGGCAAATGTAAATAAATGCCTTGCCAAAGGACATTAATGCGGGGCGGGACTCGAACAGCGAACCCTGTGATCCACATTCCGACGATGTATCAGCTTTTATCATCTGGTGTTTGGTGATAGCCTGGGGAGTCGCACCGTAGTCGGGGAGGGGAGGGGGAGGGGGAGGGGGAGGGGGAGGGGAGAGCCAGGGGCATTTTTCCATAATAATTCAGGATATATACAATATCATCTATTATACAAGAGGCAAGATCGAGACTGTCTATCAATGCACTTCTGACACGATGCATGGTATACAGTAAATATTTAAAAGATGGAATTAAATACCAACCTATTTCAGGGTTTGGTTTCACCTCCGGGAAAACTTCAAAGATAGACCGATGTGAATAGTACGGATGGTTTCCAGGCCATTGTGCACGCTGAAGGGGAAAGCTACAAGAAGATCATCGAGAAAGCAAGGAGATAGTGATTAGAAGTCTGATATTATCGAGGGGTAATAATCGTCCGCTTCGTGCGAAATTCTATTATGTATAACACAGTGAAACGCTCCACTTGTACGAAGTCATGCAGAACAAAAGGAAATATTAAACCACGGCAGAGTACCGGCCATGAAACTAATTTGAAACTCAAATTATCCTTCAGTAAATTTTAATTATTTCACCTACTTTTAAGTACCTATTTTCCTAATATCCCTTTCCTCCAATGCTTGATGATGTGTTTGTAATTTTGGTTGGTTTTTTTTTCTTTCTTTTTTTTTGGTTGCTATTTTAAAAACAGAATATCAATTCCATATCAATTAAATTTTATTTCGGTTATTGAAATTCATTTCTGCTCTTAAGTCATTTCCTACTGGAACTGGATGGTTCCTGTGTTGAACCTATAGGGAATATGAAAACTCAGTAGTCAATGGGTTACTATTCATTGCATGTTAGCCCTTAAAGGGATTGGGTAACTTTGTCTCAGATTCTGAAACAAAATCCTGGATTTAGCTCATGCTGCAACGATAATTATAAACCTTCAGGTCAGTAAGGAACCCCATGACTTTTACAAGCCGATCGCCTCTCTGATTATCAAGATATTTATGATTGGAAATCTAAATTCAAAAGTTCGTTTTCCTAACGGTTTTGATAACACTACAGTCTATTGGGGAAAATGAGTATGGTAAAACTGGTCACTCAATTTTTTTTTACTTTTTTGAGGCACTTCGTGATCATTTTGAAGTGCAATTTTTTTTAGGTCTTCAATATTACACCATATCATGGACACTGATAGCACGTAGGGCCGTGCATCTCAGATTTAACATTGTTAAACGATGCCTTTAAAAGAGCTCTGAATTACGATTACGATTACGAGGCGCGATGGCTCAGTGATAGAGCAGTGGTCTCATGACCGGGAGGTCATGGGTTTGAAACCAAGTCGATGCGCTAGTGCACTTTTGTAAGGCATTAATCATCATTACCAAGTCCCTTGGGAGGACTTAAAGCCGTCGCGACGGTCCCTGGTTGCTTACTTGTAAGCATACACGTGCTTTCTTAGCAGTCAGGTAAAACGACCAAACAAACGATTCGAAAATTAAAAAAACTTACTTGTTGAGTCTGGTCGTCATGGGAGCTGATAGCCTGTAAAAAAGTGAAATAAAAATAAAAAAGAATAACATATTAGCTTTAGGGAGGAAAAGGCTCATTGATATAGTGTAGGTTATAAACAAAACGATGATCAATACTGCACTTTACACAACGCAGGCCTATTATGTTATTACTCCGATACAACCTGAGCTAGCATGATCATGAACTGAAGCATCCAAGCGGTTCATATCCATTTACCGCACCTGGGTGGAAAGTGGCAAATGTTGGTTAATGTCTTGCCAAATGACGACATTGCTGTGGCAAGGATTTAAACTCCGTACTTTGTGATACACAGTCCAGTGACTTGCCCGCTATGAATACCACAGCACCTGAATATCTTTGAGAACGGTTGATATGAAAACTTCAAACCATACATGGGAATTGCATTTCAGAAATATACGCCATCATCTTTAAATTAAAATGACTGCTCTGAATCATATTCATAATTCATATTTGTTATATTCTGCAAACTAATATTTACCTCTCATCGTTGATTCGACAGCCACTTTTGTTCAGGTCGGTCACTCTGTGCGGCTGATCATATGTCGCACTGTGGAAATATATATAGAGGTGGGTATGATGAATCGACATAATCATTAAATCATGGAAGACATCGGTACGAACCTATTATTTACAAGCTTTTCTTATTATTAGCTTTCGTCATATTTCACTATTAAAAAATATATTTGTCTTCTTGTTAAAGCTGTTAAATAACTCGATCAATAACTAAGTTTGGGACATGTTTCTAATTTCCTTGTGTGTGATTATAATTTACAAAGAATTGTTTTATATTTTAAAATTGTTATCATGTGAAATACGGAAAACAATAAACTGAACTAAAAACAAAAACTGAACTGAAATACTCTGGAAAATCTGTCATTTGCAGGGGAAAATAAAATCGTCACTGTGGGAACGGTTGTAATGTATTTCATTGTTATTCCCACTTTGTTTTTTTTCGGGGGGAGGGGTTATTTGTTCCTTCAAATTCTCGCTACACCAGTGGTGGTAATGGAGAATCCTGTCCGGAAAACGAACTTTAAGAGGATAAAGAACAATGCTAGAAAAAAGAAGGAGAAGAAAGTCGAAATGGGAAATAGGCAGATGTGAAAGAGTGAATGATTGTAATGGAAATAAACAGAAACAGCAGGAATCAAAACTTACGCTTTTGTTACGCCATTCCCATAATGCCTGTGACTTCGGCTGACGAAAAGATCTCGGACTCGCTGTTGCCCGTGGAAGGGATGCCCTCCGATTCCACCGTACTCTGTGAGCTTCTCTCCCCAGTACTTGCCGCCTAGTGAAGGCACCGCTTGCTGATATTCCCTGCGTGTATGGAAGACGGAAATGGAATGTAAGATTTGGGATCTTTTGAAGATAAAGAATACGTGTTGATTCATGAAGATGATCCATGTTTTCATAATTTGTAGGGACCCAAAGTGGCGTAAAGTCCTAACATGACGTATTTAGGGATTGAGGCATATTGGTCTTAACCAGTCTTAGACGTTTTCATGATCATCAACATCACCGTCACCATCAGTATCACCATTCACCATCACCATTATCAATCACCTTTACAACTATCACCATCACTGTCATCATCACCATTATCATCACCATCATCACCATCCTCATCATTATCATCACCATCACTATCATCACCATTACTATCACCATCACCATTATTGTAATCACCTTTACAACTATCATCAGTCGATCACCATCATCATCACCATCATCACCATCATCACCATCACCACCATTATCATTACGATCATCACCACCCTCCTCATCATCACCACCAACATCATCATCATAATCATCATCACCATCAGCATCATTATAATAATAATAATAATAATAATGGTGGCTTCTTATATAGCACACATGTCCGTCACGTCGTGACGCTCCTGGCATCACCACCATCCTCATCACTACCACCAACACCACCATCATCATCATCATCATCATCACTATTACTATCACCATCATCATCATCACCATCATCATCATTATAATCATCTTCACAACTATCACCATCACCATCATCATCGTTATC
The DNA here is from genome assembly GCA_037976565.1 of Mesocentrotus franciscanus. NCBI lineage: Eukaryota > Metazoa > Echinodermata > Echinoidea > Camarodonta > Strongylocentrotidae > Mesocentrotus > Mesocentrotus franciscanus. Next base: position 15,683,160 of record CP137681.1, on the reverse strand, counting down.
ATTTTATTCATCACAAACTATCAATATCACTATTACCAGTATCCTCATCACCACCACGATCATCGCCGCCGATCTATGTTAAGTTCAACTGTTTGCCCTTGCACTTCGCGACCATTATTCATGTGCCGTGATCACCTTGACCGTTCTATTTCATATGGAAGCAAAGTCAAGCTAATAACAAGAAAAAACTAGTCGCTAGCAATTACGATGTTTTTGTGATTTTATGTTATTTATCTAATGAATCATGATCAAATCAGAATCAAAATGCTGAGTTTACCATTTTCTTCGCTGCACTGCCTGGACAGTATCCAACATCGTCATGGACGCCATGGTGTGAGAAACATGCGATAATTTCACTAAGATTGCCAACAGACTACAAAGAAATAATCCCCATAAGCAATCAAAAACTTGCGTCTACCCCATCAGCGTTCTTGTGGTCACATTCTGCTGACAGAAGACATGCAATGAATCCTTTTAGCTCAAAATCAGTAAACAATGGCACCCCTAAAACCACAGCTCAAATCGGCAACACATCGAATCGTGATTTTGCGGGATGACGAAATTAACGAGTAACCCTAAAGATAACAGTTTCCTTTGAGCATGCAGCTATCAATTACAGTTCGATGAGAGTGAAATTCCTTCGGGATATTATCATTTCCTTCAGAACCGGCATCTTCAGTGTTTCCAATTTTAAAAACGCGTTCTCGCTCCAAAATCATGCAACGTGACAATTAGATTTGTATATAATAATTAAGGGGAATGAACGACTTTCCCCTAAGTACGTGTATGGATGGATTCCAGAGATATTATCGTCTGTCCTTTCCTCCACACAGTACAGAGAAATATGTCATTAACCAGAGACGAATTTTAGCTCAGAAATGGCTAAATAGCGAGACCATTCCAAACTTTGCTTTGATCATCATTTTCCAAACATCATTACCAAAGAATGACGGTGAAATGGCTGACGTTTTTAATTTAGATACAGAGCAAGAATTATTGTTGACTGTCCTTCTGTACCAAATAAAAATCCAGAGACGGGTTTCAGCTCATAAACAGATAAAGAACAGCACCACTCCAAAAATGATAAACTGAAAATAAAGGCTGGGAAATAGTTGACGTCTTTGATTCAGAAACGGAGCAAGAATCGTTGACGACTTTCCTATTGTCGAAATAATAGGAAAAGAGCCACAGAACGCGTTTCTAGCTCTGAATCTCATGAAAAGCCGCAACTTGAAATAAAGAGGTATATATAATAGCCGAAGTGTTGGGTTCAGAGAGAGAGAGATATATATATATATATATATAGAGAGAGAGAGAGAGAGAGATCGAAAAAAAATATTGACGACTGTCTTTTGTCAAAAGAATAAGAAATAAAGTAAATCGATGCTGCCCTGTCATCTGGGCAGCCCCTTTTTGTTTAATGCACCACTGAAATATCGATCAAAAGCTAGCCTACTTCCAAACCAAAACATTTTGGGGTTTCAAATAAAGTTTTGATATCTGTTGATGATATAACTAATGTCACTTGTTAGTACAGCTAATCATGGTAGCGAATTTTCAGAGGAGCGTTCATATTAGTTAGGTTTTGGGAGTTTTTAGTGTTTTTGTTTCCACTACATACGTTAGCGTGATCAGAATCAATGAGTTAAATTAAAAGCGATTTATTTCATTCAAGGTCTTGAACGAGACCCTGAGCATCATGACGACACGCCCTTTCTATCACAGCCCCATTTTAACTGAAACTCACGAAGAGTGCCACTGCAATGTGCATCCTATAGAGTACATAATTGCATTTTATTTTCTTCACCTAATGCAGTGTCGTACTGCGTGAAATCGCATAACTTTTCAGTTCAAGCTGCCTAATATGGACGAACCTTTTGCTGTTACATGTATCTTATTGTTAAATGCAAATAAGGCTAATCTTTTGTCATTTCTTTTATTGATCGCAATTAAAAGGGTTAAGTAGTGGATTATATTTAAAATTGCAAAAGGGTCTTTATATGATGATCTCAGAAGGATGAGATGCTATAAATATTTGTCAACTTTTTGGACAATGGCGAGGAGGTTGGACCAGGAACCACAGGTGCTGAATAAATATGACAAACATCAATTAGATAGAAAGAGAAAAGAGAAAGAAGCAGAAGCAGAAGAAGAAGAAGAAGAAGAAGAAGAAGAAGAAGAAGAAGAAGAATGAGAAAAAGAAGAAAAGGGAAAAAAGAGAAGAATAAGTTGGAGAAGAAGAAGAAAAGGAGGAAGAAAAATAAGAAGAAGAAGAAAAAACTAAGAAGAAAAAAAAAAGAAGAAGGAAAAGAAGATGAAGAAGAAGGGGAAAAAAGGAAATGACGGAAATAGGTTACAGAGAGAGAGAGAGAGAGAGAGGTGGAGTTTTGAGTTAAGAGGAAAATACTTTTAACACTGTGTAATATAAATGTATGTACCTTCGTTGAGCTGAATGCAATAATAATTATCATGAATAGAAGAGAATTACGCAGGGGAGCACTGGAACTTTTAAGCTTTTGTCCCCTACTACCCTTACCATGCAACCCCAACCCCCCATTTCTTTTACCCAACACAAATTAATCAGGACCCTTAAAAATGGCTACTTAAAGCCCAAGTCCACTCCAAAAACAACTTACTTTCAATAGAACCAGAAAAATCAAACAAACCAATCAAAAAAAGTTTGAGCAAAATCGGATAACTAATAAGAAAGTTATGAATTTTTAATGACATGAAAACTTTGAAAATCACTACACAAATTGGCAACTCACTCATGAGTCTGTGACGTATGGTCCTCACTATCCACTAATTATTTTCTTTATATTGATAATATAAATTTCCTATTTTCACCCTAAGAATCTTATTTCTTCACACCAGCATCCAAGTTAGATTGTTAGTAATATGTTTTTGTGTGGATGCACAAATAAAGAGTAATTTTTGTCCAGTTAAATCATGAAAAATTGAATTTTGATAAACTATTTATATAAAAATCAATAATTATGAAATACAATATTCAGAAAATAGTATCAATTCTTCAAAATTCATAAAGTTTTGGGAAATGTCATGCACGCAATATGATACAAATCATATAACCTGGGCAAAGGCATGGGGAAATCAAGTTTTGGGGATAAAAGGAAATTAATGGGATTAAACTATATAAAGCAATTGATAAGTTGTGAGGACATGACGTCACAAACTGATAACCATCTTGGCAATTTGTGTTGTGATTCTCATTGTTCCATAGTTTTACATACTTTTTCAAAAATTCATAACTTTCTTATTAGTTATCCGATTTTGCTCAAACTTTTTTTGATTGGTTTGTCTGATTTGTCTGTTTTTATTGAAAGTAAGTTATTTTTGGAGTGGACTTGCCCTTTAATGAGTGATATGAATTGGAGCCCCCCCCCCCCTCCCAATCAGCTCATGATGGAAAGCGATACAATAAAGAGAGAGAGAGGGAGAGAGAGAGAGAGAGAGAGAGAAAGAAAGGAGTGGGGCAGGCTCAGATAGAAACAGATATAGTTGAACACGGTAGATTGTGGTTCTTCAGTACCTCTTCTCAGCAGTGATTACGGGGGCATTTTGAACCTATAACCTTGCCCCTCCTTCGATTCATTAAACCACAGGTCCACAAACCGCACCCGAGACCACATCGGATAGCGTCGATCACAAAGTTTGACAATCCAGGCTGGGCTGTCACATCTCCTCCACTAACCCTACGTACACTGTACACTATTTAACACAAAGATGGGACTCCCCACCACTCTTAATCCAAACTCAATGGTCGCCCAGTAACGACCGAAGCTTACCGAACTTTACGCCGCCACTGGAGCTGTGATACAATCGGAGTACTTTGTTCAGGTAAACAATGAATACCACGCTATTTTCCTCTCTATGCCAAGTAGCTGCTTATTATATGACTCTTGACTATCGAGAAGCTAGAACAATCGCATTAAAATAGTATTCGCGTGGTAAAGCAAAGTCCCATACACAACAACACAGTTTCTTCACAAGTGGTACAACTATTTTCTGGCAAAAACAGCATTTCAACATCAATGTATTTCATCGAGATGTATATTCATCTGTCATTGGTATGAGAAGTTTGTGTGAATTTTACTACTGCAAGCTCGGCGCAGGACGTTGAGGACTTAGACGAAAGTTTCGCGATTTTCCAGACTCGTGTCCATTCTATCAACATTTTGTTTATCATTTTCGTCTCGGTTCCAGTGACAGTGTAATCTTCTTTTCTACCGCTTCAAAGAGATCACAAGCCGGGTATGTATTTGCCTTCTATTGCGTTCACCTTGATTCCTTTCCATGGAGTTACAATATCCCAAACAGTTTAGCTGTTGACATGTATTTATTTACACCCCAAAATAGTTTGAAAAGACTGTTAGGATTTAACTTAACTTAATTTTCAAAAAATATCCTATACAGATTATGAAATCATATATCTGTTATTATCTTCTGACCGAAATACTGAGTCGATTTTCTTTAGGAAATGGAACTGCTACACAACCTAAGATAAAAGTGTTTTTTTTTGTGTGTTTTATTACAATATTCATTAGGCGTAATATATATGGAAATAATTTCTGTTCCTATACGTGAATTATTTCGAGACAATCGAAACGGAGGATATATGATTATATCTGAAGCATTTGTTGAGTGATAAAACTCTGCTCATGAAATTGTTCTTAATCGATTTAATATTTACCATTAATGTAACATTTATCATAAACATTAATCATGTCGGAGACGTGATTATTAAGTGTTTCCGATGCAGAGACAATCTTAATGCCAGTGTATTCGTACTATCAGCAGCTTTTGTGAATTATTCGTTTATAAAAAGCCTCTGTCATGACTCTCTTGAAACTGTATAATTAGCCCATGTCTTATTCTAGGAAGGGACATGCACTTACAAATCTGGACTCCAAGTATTCTACAGTCTTATCTCTTTTACATAAATCTGTATTTACTAGAATAAAGTAAATGAGAAGAGACAAGCAACAAACTTGCTCACAATGCATTATCAATTAAGTCATCTGTAAATATGTAATGTATCTGTATTCTGTAATACATGTACTACAGACTGATGATATTTGGATGATCACCACACGACTACTGTGGCGGACGTACAATCTAATGATGGCGTGTTGTTTACTACTGTTGTTTACTTAGTTGTTTACTATGATGTGAGGGGTGTGTGATCAATGACAATGTTCCTGCTCGATAAACTTTACCCGGGAACTGCAGCTAATATTGACCTTTGACCTTTGACACAGTATAGACCGTGACCGTGACCATGATGACGCAAGCATAATGGCGTTGATGGGCAGGGGCAGGGGCAGTTGACCTCCATACAAATTTCGAAATGAACTGTGACTTCTCTACTACGATTAATGCATACCCACCGCCCCCCCCCCCTCCCCCTCCTCGCCCTTGCCAATACATGGCAGATTTACAATCAGGAAAGTACTTTACCTTTTCAAAAAGTAGTCACAATGGTTTAAAGAAACGAATGAAAGATAATAAGATTGACAGACCATGAAAGACTAGTCAATTCATTTTAAAGTGTATCAAGGGATTGGAAGCTCCTTAGGCCGCGAATGGGTCTTATTTAAAGCCCCTCTGCACTAGTTTGGCACGGAGGGATTATACCTCCCTGCGAGGTCACTGGCAGGTTATTATCTCATCAAATCAGCTCTCAATTAACATAAGAAAAAGGGCATCATGGTGGATCAACGGGTACTGCTTATGCATTGTTTGATGTATATAGAGGGCGCAAGTAGCTATATGTAGTGCAGTGGGGGCTTCAATTAAAGGAAACCTCACTCCAAATAATTGGTGTAGGTACTCTGAAAAATGTGACGTATTCCTACCCTTTGATGTACAATATTCCTTACGAAAGTGTACAAGAGATATACAAAATAATGAAGATATTCTTGGTATAATGTAATGCCTGTTAGCATGACATGGGCACAGCCATTTTCATGAAAATGTGACGTACCAGGCGAAGTTGTAAATGTATCATGCACCAAGCTTTAGTTGGAAGGACTTTTTAATTCAATAACGAAACAATTTCTTTTCAATGAGGACAAATTATAGCAACAAGGTAAAAAACTATATAAAAGGGGTACAATAATTTATTGTAACTCATTTATTTTAAAATACTAAAATATAGCAGTTGATAATCAATTTCAATTATGCGTAACCTTCACCCCAGAAAAGCACCAACTTATTTATGCAATGTGTATTCTGGCAATTGCATTACAAAGGATAATAGCAGGTGAATGAAAAAATTCATCACCACACACACCTGGGAAGGAAACATTCATAAATTTGAGTACATTTACTTGATAAATGACTTCGCATTGTACGTCACGTTATCAAGAAAAAGGCGATGCCCATGTCGTGCTGAGAAACTATTATTCTTGCTTTATGCCGCTCTCATACACTCCAGTGGGGAATCTTGTAGATTAATGGGCAATAATACAATAAATCTATCAGAATAACTCAAGTTATTTCTCGGAGTTAGGTTTCCTTTAATTCATACCGACAAATCGCCCTGAAGTCAAAGCAACAGATATGACAAAATCCTCGCCTTTAAAAAACAAAAAACATATAGGGATAATTTGTTTCGCTTCAATCTGGGCCCTGATTCATAAAACTTTTTATCGAAAACAAATGTTACATTTCTATAACAAATGTGCTCACAACCAATCAAATGCAACGATTTCAGTAGCTTATAACAGCACGTTATTGTAACTTGTTAATGATAACAAGTTTATGAAATAAGGCCCTGGTGTCGGTCTCGTCAACGTGACTGGGGTATATTGAAATTGTAACATGAAGACACTTTCATCTTTGATAATTATCAATCTATTAATAATTTTGTTTATGTTTGTCTCTCGACCTTGCAGACGACATCGCAATCATGCCACTATCAACGTTAGAGCTCAGGCCGAAAATCGACTACAGCCAAAACACGTATGGCGACCAGAAATACAACGTCATGCACCTCATCAGCCTTTACAACCAAGACCCCTCCCACTTGCCATGGCAACAATCAAATGGGCGGACCCAAATCAAACAAATTCACAGCATCAAGCTTCCCACCTTGAACTCTCAGGGCTTCGCCAATCAGAGCGGGTCTTTCTACGCGTCATCGTCGCAGCCACGCCTTAATCTGCCGAGCGTTGGGCGTGGCATGGCCCACAGTACGCTGGTGCCGTTTTCTTCGTACGGCAAACCGACGTGTGGGTATTTCTTTACCAGAACGACGGAGAATCGAAAAATGAGGACGGGGATTCCCCCTAAATTTGGGTACCTGAACGTAACCGCACCGCGAATGCGATAACTCTGACATTCTAAACACGCTTACCAGGGCCAATGACATTTAAAGACACTTTTGTTTTTGATTAAGTTGAACTTTGACATAATCATCAACGAGCTAAATTGATATGTCTGTGGGAAAAGGTATAAGTCGGTTTACTAAAAAGTCTCATTCTATGCATAGTCTTAAAATCTTAGTGACAAGCTTGTTCCAGGCTTGCCCGATGTAGCCATGAATTAATGAAGTATTCACGGTGGATTGCATCACAGAGGTGCTAAGGATGACGGTTTGTAACGGGATCTCTTTGAAGAAAAACCATACAATACATATTTTGTTCTGACCAACGATGTGTGGTTCATACCGTATGAATCTGTTATTAATTTTGTTTTCCTCATTAGGAAATAAATTGTCGTCTTGTTCCTCTTTGATATACCTGTTTAAAGGACATCCAATGATATAGGGAGTTTTAATATGTTTAGGGTAATATCATTAAGAAACGAATTAAACAGACACCACCTTGCTGTCCTAATGCGTTTGGGACTATAATATTCCAAGTACTTTTAGATGAATCTCTCGGAGGGGGAGGGAGATGACTGAACCCCGCCTACCTTACTATGACATTGATAAAATTCAATAGAAACGTGGTCGGACACATCTCAAGAAAATTGACAATCATGAGATATTATTTTTGTTCATGAAGATCTCAACTTAATGTCTATTTGAGTGATGAAACTTCTAAATTGGCATTGTCTGATTATTAAATTCGTTTATATTGCAGTTAAAAACTTCTGCAGCCTTACTATTTGGTACAGTTTTGAGCGTAAAGTGGGTCATTCTTATCTACATTGTACATGTAGGTAGTCTAGGTAGTAGGCTACAACATAATATTATGCCAAATATTCATTTCTAGTTAGTTGCTTTCAGTTTTCTTGTGCATAATGTCGGTGATTGGCATGTCATAAAACATGATTTCTGTACATAATATTTGAATAAACAGTTACTGTTGGATACTTGACGTTGTTATTAATTTATACTATCAGTTGACATGGAAATTATATTAATTCATGAAACTACTCATAAGCAAGTCATTCTAATTTCGAAAGTGCATCATCATGCTCTCAAAAGAGGTAGACAAAAATGAGTGTGAAAGGGAGAGAGGGAGAGAGAGAGAGAGAGAGAGAAAGAGAGGGGGATAATGCCCGCCCCCACCCCACCCCATAGTGGTATACCGCTTACTCGTCGAAATTATTTTTTTTTAATTGTTCGTTGGTCTTTTGAATAAGCTGACTTTTCCTTTTTGGCCTAGATCAATAAAATTGCATTATACAATTTTATGTTCATAATTAAAGGACATGCCAATTAAAAAAAAAACATAGACAATAAACAACAAACATTATTAGGTATATATGATTGTAAATCGACAAATTCTCAAAGAAACCGTTCAAATCATTACGTATATACATGTAAATAGATAAATGAATGTTTCCTTACGCAATACTATGGTGTGTTTCCTTTGGTTCTCGGTAAGGTCCAAACAGATCGGTGGACCGCACCGTACGGGAGACTAGCGCGGTGTACATAGGAGGACCTGGTGGGTCCCAGGTTCGAACTTCAGCTGGTACAGAAAGCATCTTTATAGGTCAAAAATTCCTTTCCTTTCAATTGTAATTTATCAATTTTACTTCATAGAACTGAAGGTCAAAATGTCGTTGCAATGTATGTGTTATGGTTACAGTTTGCTGCTCTCTACCCCCGGTCTTTAAATGTGTGTTGTCATCATTTCGTTAATTTTTGCCGACTGCCTATACAATTTGTGATGTCATATTGTTGCGCGAGCCGTGCCAGGTTACAAAATTACTTAGAGCGCATCCATTGATTTTGCATAATTATCTGCATGCGCTCGTGACGTCAACAATGCCTTATCCTAAAGCGCATACACGCGCCTACTCTATTTTTGAGGAAGGGGTGGGAGCTTTTGTTTTGCGACAATTTAGAATCTTTTTTAAAGGTTTAAATGATCGAGCTAGACAAGTCAAGGTCTCCGTTGCATTCTCCTTTGTGAAATAACGATTTAAAAAAACAAAACCTTTCATTCTTAAAAGTTAACGTGAGCGTTAACAAAATAATGATGACAAAGATGATGATCATCATCATAATAAAGATAATAATAATAAAGTTATTAATTATAATGAACATAATAATTATAATAATAATATTAATAATAAAGATCATTATAATAGTAATAATGATAATGATGAATAGTAAAAATTATATATCAATGAGAAAGAAATAATGATAATAATGATTTTTTTTTAAAATCAGCCACACAGAATAGTGAAAAGTTATAGGATAAAGGATACGAAATTTATAATTTTGTTCATTCTTTCATTGTGATGAATATGATTAAAAATTCCCATTTCCTTCACAAACTAGTATATCATAACTTACAGCTCTATAGGTTAGACCAGTCAGCGTTTCCAATCCTAAATTACGATTAGGCCTATAATAAATACATCAACTAAAGATTACAATAGTTGAGTATTGATATGTTTTTGTTTTTTTACTCTTGAAGATATTATACTAAAAAAAGTTGTTTTGTTTCTGCACTTTGTAGCTGACAATGAGGTGTCACATAATCAATAAAAAAAATGATGTATGAATTTCTATGAATTTATTTATCCTTAAAAAATAAGTTTTTTAACTAAAGCTTTCTCTGACTCAGTGAATAAAATAATTTTAGCAATTTTAGCAACGAACATGTATTTGAAAAGGAAATTAGGTCTGGTGGGGGCGCTATTATTATGAAAATTGAACGAGCTTCAAATTGTCGGCTCTGTGAGACCGTGTGGCATGAAAGTAAGTTAGCATCTTTTGAATAAATATTAAATTGTAATTGTTATTTTATTTGTAATGCCCTTTTTTGTTTTTCAGTTAATATTAAAGAAACAGGGTTCATGTGCATCTTTATAGAGATACGTATTGTAGTGCCTGAACATCATCAAAGAAAGGGGCATTTTAAAGGAAAATATCAAGTGGGCAAGTTATAAGGAGCTCCGAAAAATGGCGATGGTGCGGACTGTCAAATACGTATTTCACCTCTCCCCCCACCCCCTCCAAATATAGGCCTATATGCTTTACTGGGTTAATATATAGATATTCGACTTTTACTCCTTGTCCCTTAAATTTTTGTTTGTTACTCTATCATATTATTAATTTCAAATGAAATTGCCGTCTACCGATATTTTCGGGTCCATGATTTTTTTTCCATCACGCACAGGTATCTTTTCTCAAATATCTTGACAAGCAATGGTGATGATCATGACGAAGATGATGAAAAAACCTGGCACTACTATTACTATTTCAACTACTGCTGTTGCTCCTACTACTACTTTTAATATTGATAATACATGTAGGCCTATAGGTCTAATAATAATGATAACTTATAATAATATAGCAATATACTAATTTTGATATCGGTGATCAACTTAATGCATAAAATAATGAATAGATAAATGGCTATTGACAAGTTCGCATCGAAATAAAAGAGCGTCCCCCCTCCACAACCGAATTATCCCCGCCCCCACAGTTCTGAGTACCCTCCCCTTGAATGGAAGAGGAAGTAGGTCAATCGAAAATCTCTGTTGTCGATCCAACAAAAATATATAATCATAATAATATCCAATATTTTTACGATTATTAATTATGTGTATGAAATGTTATTTCCCTGAAACTTCGATATCAAATTGGTATCAATTTAGATTGGACGAATTCGAAATCCCTAGAAGTATCATGCAGTATTCTTCCTCCCGATGCATTAACAATGCAAGCAGTACATGGGCCTGCGCAAATGTTTGCGATTATGTTTAAAGTGTTCTTTATTCAAATGCAAATTGCCCCCTACAGAATAAATAGAAGAAGCCCAGTCATGCATAATAAGCTAGTAACGGTACGCTCTCATGCTAGCAACAGAGGGAACCGCACTTTGCTAGTTTATCTTCAAGTCGCACAGGATTTGAAAAAATTAAAAGGGACAACTCACTGATAAGCTATTCGTTAAATAAAAACATTAATATTTATATGAGATTGATAAGGGTTGATTATAATACTTAATAGCGATTGTATTTTAATTCAAAGTGCGTTAAATCAGCAAATGGCTCACATATTGGTAACAATAGTTTGATACAGGGTCTGCGAATCGACACTACACAAGCTATTGTGCGCATGTCTTTTGTGTCAGGTGTTGCACGCGTCTCATAGGCACAAGTCAGGAGCGAAGCAAATGTCGGAAGTCAACAAAAGATACGTTTCATTAGAGTAGCAGGAAAAAATAGTAATAAAACACAAAACAATTATAAATACAAAGAATATTAATTAGGAATTTCGCAAAGATAAGTTGACAGAGTATCATCGTTGGTAACTTGAGTTATTTCGGTGAAGAAAGTGACTGAATTCGACTTGATTTCAAGCAGTTTTCAACGATTTGGAGGAGAAATTGATTCGAGTTTACTTTCCCTCGTTTGCTTCACCACCTTTCGCCCACACCGCCGCCATCATGCCTAACTCCGGCTTCCAGGGGCAGATCAACCAGTCCTTCTACGGGACCCACAAGGCACACCTGGTTCCACTGGGAGACCAGTATGTGTCGGGGAACCTTCCTAATCCTGCATTTTGGAGGAGGTTTATTCGGGACCCCGTCTCGAGCATTGAAAACCCTAGTCCGAGGGTCCTCACAACGACAGAAGTACTTGCCCCAGTCAGGCCGAACAACATCCACGCCGTGAACCTCTCTAAAGAAAACAGCAGGTAGGAAATTTGCTCAAATTTTGTATTCGCCCCCTCCCCAAAATGTCATAATTTTACGACAAAATTATGAATCCTATTCATGTTTAAGAAGAAATCTATGATGCAGTGCTATTTCATAATGTTTGATAGTGCTCCCCCTCTTTCTCTGTCTCCCAACCTTCACTTTACATCAGCCGACAATCGTCATATTTCAAAAACTAGAAAATCAAGTACAGGTTTTTATCACCTTTAGAGCTATAGAAGCATTAGTTTTTTCTTTAATCAACTTGTAATCATCAGATTAAAAGCTTCAACTAAATGAATGAAAAGCAAGCGGAGAACAGATAAGCATTCAGTTACTTTACCACCCAAAGTTCTCCAAATGAAGGCAAGAACACATGATAAAAGGGCTTATCAAGATTGTTTTTGTCTAATCAAACCTTGAAACCTAAATTCTTCTTCATGCAACATTCTGTGGAAGGATTTGGTACTTGTTTTACAAGTTAAGTTTTTGCTTCCTTTATTTTCTTCTCCTTGTCAATGGAGACAAACAAAGCTGTTTGGCGTTCGAGCAAATCGATACAATTGTTTGTGTAAATGTCACCATTGTCGACGTTGAAGCAGAGTCAAAGGACAATCAATATCAATAGCATTGACCCCAAGGTCAAGAGTCAGATAATTGATTCAATATTAGCAAAACAATGGACTGATCAACCAATTGGCACCTGTGTTTTTAGTTTTGTTTGATCAATGATAGTTGAATTACTGACAACCATAGCCTAGTTTTCGCGGGGTTTTTGAACAATATTTAAGGGATTTTAAGGCCGGGGGCCGGGCCCAAGGGGGGTGGGCAGTCGGCTGGGAACAGAGAAATAATGTCCTTATAAGGATTTGCTGACGTCTATTTATTTGTCTTAGAAACTAGTTATCACAAGTTATCACTTTTTCATAAGTTGGACTCATTTGATAGGTTTTCAATACTTCGATCTTGGAGCTCAAAGTTGATACAGCTATACATTTTACTCACACGTGAACAACTGATTATTTATTTTTTATCTTTTCTCTTAATCTTTCTTTTTCTTCTTCTTCATCTTCATGTTCCACTCCTTACTAATAGGTCAGCGTCAAATGCACTACCAAGACTTCATACGTCATCAACCCGGACAACCAATGAGGATCAGACCACGCCCCTCTCCGTCCTCACATTCAATCCGCCGCTCGGGGACGCTTCCGTGACGCGCACATTCCGCTGGTCGCGCTGAACTCGCTCGCTCCTTTCGCCACGACCTACAAACCAACATGCGGTTATTTCTTTTCGAGGTGCACCGACAACAAGAAGAAACGGATGGGCATCCCCGTCACGGATATTGTGAAATACCGCTACTATGTGAAATAAGGTTTACAATATAGGACGTTCAACATCAAAGTGACTATTATGAAACTCTATATATTGTATATAATTTGGAATCAAACTCGGACATCTGGTTGATTCTTGTATAAACCCGTAAATTGCTTGCCTATTTTGAACTGTCCTCCTTCTTTCTGTCTTTCATGGTTGATGTAATTGTGTGACGCACTTATAATTCTCGCAATCTACACTTGTATATAATAAAATGTTATATTTGCATGCCAATAGAATGCGTTTTGAATATTTTGTTTTAATGTAACACAAATTAAAGTGGAATCTATAGGTCTGTTCTTCAAACGGTGATGCAGAGTGGATTTATCCATTGAGGGGTACCGTATTTGTTTATATGTTATTATTATTATTTTTTAAACTGGGGTGGGGTGCACTATAATTTATAGACTACAACGTACAATGATCCGAGAGAAAGGCCACTTTGCATGTTGAGTGACGAGTGAGAGAGAGAGAGAGAGAGTACTCGATTGTCGAATCTTTTTCATAAATCCCCTCTCCCTTCTCCTGTAGTGATTTCGTTCATCTTCATTATCCACGGAGGGAGAGGGGGTCCCAAAGTCCCGCCACTTTTTTTGTTTTTAAATATGAAGTTCATTGTGCTATTTTAAGATTGGTTGAGTATTAGTGGAGAGCTCAGTGTGTGTGGGGGGTTAACCTGACAAAAATGTTATATCAAAACTTCAAAACTATTATCATCCGGAATAAAGATTATTATTATTGCATTCAGCTCTAGATCTGTGACGATGAGAAATAATCATCAGTAGGGAACGATGGGCCTTGTCAAAATAAAGGACTTAGTTTTGGGGTGTGTCGCTATTTGTAAGGAGTCGCGACAGAGGTCAGGGTTTAGCAATATCACCGGTCTATTTAAAAAAAAAAAAAATTACATTTTATTTCATCTGTTATTTTGATGTATCCGTCAGTTTTCTATTTGTATTTGGAGGGGGCTAAGGGAGATTAAATGAGATTGGGATCCGTACCCTACCAATAAACGATACTTTATAAATATGCTAAATATTAAAATAATCTCAAACATTTATCTCTTTTTTCCCTTCTATCTCAAACAGTTCATACCATTTCAAATCACTTGAATAATTATGTGTCGAACATGTCGAAAGGACTTGGGTACTAACACCTTGATGTAATACTGAGAGAGTTAAGGTAGAAAGAAAATTTGTTCTAGAGGAAGGGGATGGCTTGCAAGGCTACAAGCCCCCCCCCTAACAAAAAATATTTATATATAAACACAAACATATACATATATATCATTGATTACCAATAAATTTAAGCAAGGCATGTGTAGAAAATGAATTCATGAACCCCCAAGAAAAATGTTTTTATAGTGCCACAAATATATAAGTGAAGGAGTGGAAACATTAGAACAATTTGAAAATATGCGATATTCGTGATAAATGCTTTGCTTTCTTTAACGGTTTATGGATTGTATAACTTTTTGTAAAATGATGGAAAAGAAAGGAACAAAATATATATATCAAAAAAACTAAAATTGCTCCCCATGTACTTAATTGGGTAAACTTGAGTAAATAACAAAACGGGGGAAACTAGATAGAAAGACACAAAATATATATAAGTGAAGGGGTGGAAACATTATAACAATTTGAAAATATGCGATATTCGTGATAAATGCTTTGCTTTCTTTAACGGTTTATGGATTGTATAACTTTTTGTAAAATGATGGAAAAGAAAGGAACAAATAAGACAGAAAGGCAGTCCTTTTCTTGACGATGCTGAAATGTCGCCCTCTTCAGACCACGAGTGGTAACCTTGCGGTTGTCTGTCCCAGAGAGAGAGAGAGAGAGAGAGAGAGAGAGAGAGAGAGGCAAAGGCAGATCTACACTTGCAGGACAGAGTAACAATTTAATGATATAAATTTCAATCTAGGGGGTGGTCATTCAGAGAGAAGAAATAGACGGGTGAGAGAGAGAGAGAGAGAGAGAGGGGGGAGTAGTGCAAGAATACTAGAGCTTGATTCCAAAAAGAAACTAAATCCATATTTTATCAAAATTGAGTTTTTTTGACTTAAAATAATGATTTCCTACATGGGGACAAAATGCACTATATCACATTCTAAAATTTCACCAGGAAGTATGCAACATTTTAGGTACAATTAATATCATGTGATCATTCCAAACAAAAGGAGCTAGATATCCACTTCGGGTACTTCTGAGTATATCACCTTTTTTTCCTTCTCCTCTTTCCCTTTAGACATGTACCTTCATGTTCTTGTATAATTATGTTAAGGTGTCGGGCCCTGGACCAATAATATATGATAAGAAAAAAAATCTACCAGACATTTCTGATTTTTACTAAATTCTTAAAATTTTGTGGATTTAGCTCCTTTTTGGAATGAAACATGGATTTAGCTCCTTTTGGAATGTGCTTATCCGAGTTAAAAATAAGTTGTTATTAAAAGGGGAAGTGGCACTTCTTACAAAGGAAAAGGGGCACTTAATTGTCAAAGTAAAAGGGGCACCTCTCAGATTTGAATAGGGCAATTATCAGAGGTGGAGGCGGCATTTATTAAAAGTGAAAAAGGACACTTCTCGTACCTGAAAAGGGGCACTTAATTACTAGAGATTAAAAAGGGCACTTATGAGAATGGAAAATGGACACTTACTGCAATGGAAAATGGGAACTTGTCGAAGGGAAAAAGGGGCACGTGTCAAAATAAAAGGGGCACTCATCAGAGGTGAAAAGGGGAAGGGGCACTTTTGGGGAACTTGAAAAGTGAGGGGTCTGTGCCCCCCCCCCCCGAGGGCCGCCTCTGATTTTAGGGCATTTAAAATTAAATATGAAAGTGCATGTTTGACTGTGGTATAGAATATTAGAAAAACCTACTCTCATAAGATATTATATGCATCCCTACGATATAAGGTTCAATTTATAATTGTATTTTTGTTTTGGAAGCCATATGCATGCAAGATGTTGCCAAACGTGACCTAAACAACATTATAATATAGTACTAATAGTAGTTTTAGTCCTGTTCTGAGTTTCCAGATATGTCTCGCTTCTCTCGGACACTTGTGACAACAAATATTTTATCTCATGTTCTTCCCATGGCACTTTTCAAACAATGTTTTCAAATTAACATTATCACGATGTTGAATTTGTTATCAGAACTAGATCACGGAGAAGTATATAAAAACATGAAGTTACTTTATAGTCCGTTATCAAGTTGAACTTCAGCAGTTCAAGAATTGACATAACTCCCACCTCCCTGATCCGATCGTTAACAAGCATACAACTACACACACATACACGATACACATAACACACGCAGACGACAACACACAAAATCACGACCCGCAAGCATACAGAAGAGCTCATTTAATATGCGGTCTCCTTAGCTCCAGAACCCTGATTTGCATACGGAAACGTACCGCGCCAGAAATCTCAGCCTTTTCATTGGCTTCCTCTGAACACCACTGCTTATTAGCATAGCAGGTGCATGATCGCCGGACTGGCGGGTGAATTCGGATCGTCGATTTTGGTATAAATATACCAGCGAAGCAGTTGCACTGCAGTTCGCATTTGAAATCTCAACTAGCAAACATGCCTCCTAAAGCACAAGCCGCCGGAAAGAAGGGATCGAAGAAGGCTAAGGCCCCCAGGCCTAGCGGAGACAAGAAGAGGAGACGTAAACGTAAGGAAAGTTACGGAATCTACATCTACAAGGTTCTGAAGCAGGTCCACCCCGACACTGGTATCTCCAGCCGTGCCATGTCAATCATGAACAGCTTCGTCAACGATGTCTTCGAGCGCATCGCCGCCGAAGCCTCCCGTCTTGCCCACTACAACAAGAAGTCCACCATCACCAGCCGTGAGGTCCAGACCGCTGTCAGACTTCTCCTCCCCGGAGAGCTGGCCAAACACGCCGTCTCTGAGGGCACCAAGGCTGTCACCAAGTACACCACCTCCAAGTAAATTGGGAGTTTTATCCTGGTTGCTTGAAACCCAACGGCTCTTTTTAGAGCCACCAAATATACAAGAAAGAATGATATAGGTTCTCTTTTGCTACTGTTTAAACTATCCTGGCCTATAAGTATAATAACGGATCAACTTTTGACAATTAGTATGCGTTACTCCGTTAGTTTAAAATGTTCACGTATATTATTGAGAGAAGGGAATTGTGAGCCCATGACATGAAAATGAATGGAAACTATTAAAAAATTGTTATCAAAATTATACTTTTATTTGATAATTCCATTTTTTGGGTTAGTCACAGAAAAATGAAATGAAACATGTCCAGTTGTAATTGCAATGATAGTATTGTCAAGCCTAGTAAAGATATAAATAATGTGCACTCCATTTTAGTATCATTTAGGGAACTCGTTAAAATATTTCTGTCCCATTTCGAACAGATTCCTAGTTTGTGCCTCAAACGACAGTGTTTTGAGCGTTAGTTTGTTTAAGAATAGTTTTGTAACTACAAGTCATGTACAACTGTAAAAAACCAACAAAATAATAATAAATAACAATTGGCGAAGCAAATAGGTAGGGAAGCCGCCTATAATCAAAATTGAAAGAAATCAATTATTTTTTTTTATTCCATTTTTTTGTTAGTCACGTAAAATACTACACATGTCAAGAGGGTGAACTCCATTCTTAGGGAAGTGGTTAGAAATTTAGAATGTATTAAATTATGTTCCATTGCTGCTCATCCCTATTTTGGAGAAAATGATTTACTATATTAAGGCCTCTAACTACAATGCTTTGAACATCTGGTTCTTTTAACTTTGTTAATATAACTATGTAAAAAGTATTTAAAAAATGCACTGTGTTCCTAATTTTGCCTTGAGAAAGTCCTACTTTTAGGTTTGGAAGGTTGGCATGTATGCTGTCTAATCAAAGGCCATCCGTGCTGCAATGAATATTGAAGCGAATAAGTGGCAGTCCTGAGTGCTACATGCATGGAGACCTGGCTCTGCATGTATACACATGATTTCTGTATTGCAGATTATCATTGTCCATATTCCTAAAACATGTACATGCTTATTGTATATACAACCAAATTATGATCATGAGACCTCGGCCTCGTTGATAAAAAGAAAAAGATTGTCATTAAAAAAAAAAATATATATATATATATATATATATATATATATATTAAAGTTTTATTTGCCATATTCATTCTTTAGAAGCAGGATTATACCTGGGCAATGCTGGTACCATTTAAAGGGGTGGAGAAGGTGGTGTCGCGCCAAGTTTAATGATATAATGTTGAAAGGACCTTTTGAGGCTTCTCTTTCAAACGACATTTTGTCCGTTTCTAAATATAGCTTTTTAAAATTTTAATACCGCCATCTAGCGACGCCATCACAACCATTCTACAAAATATGTAATTGAATACGGTCATTATATTTATGCATCTAAGATGGTTTTAGGACATCGTCTGCTTGTCTGTAATGTCCTGCAATCCTGGGTTTCCAGGCGAAGCAATAGTGGCAGAGCCGGATTCGGAAGGGGGTTACTTCATTGTTGGGGAAAACTTACAACCCTCTCCCCCTCTTCCCTTTAGCGAGTCTCCCTGCAAAAGCTGGCGTAATTTTGAGGGGGTGGTTGAGGGATAATAGGCTCTTGATGCTTTCACATTCACACTCCCATCCTCGTCATGGGGAAGGGGGTGGCAATGAAGTGCAGCTTACGGATTCAACTCACTAAATTGAAATATAGGCCTATTACGAAGTCGTATTTCGATTGCCTGTTATGTGAGTTTAGAAAATATAATAACATTCAGAAAATACAAAATAAAAAGCATAATTTCTCAGAATCTTTCATCTTTTTCTACTCTTTCTACTCGTCGGCGTTTTTGTCGATCCTTTCGTTGATGCCGTGGAAACGGACTTTCGGGCGTATTTGTCGTAGATATCGGGAAGAAAGTTCACTCTCTGCGGCACGTACTTCGGTGCATTATGTGTTCTCTTTATCTGGGCTAAATTATCCAATTGATTGCCACTTTGATTAGTTTCTGATTTAATTTGCGGC
Source organism: Mesocentrotus franciscanus (assembly GCA_037976565.1). Taxonomy (NCBI): domain Eukaryota; kingdom Metazoa; phylum Echinodermata; class Echinoidea; order Camarodonta; family Strongylocentrotidae; genus Mesocentrotus; species Mesocentrotus franciscanus. Next base: position 15,663,622 of record CP137681.1, on the reverse strand, counting down.
AGGGGTTTTGGTGCCTTGTGCCTCTTAACCACTCTCCTAGCCCTTCGCCCAGGAGATTCCATCCGGTATTTTCGTCGTAGCACTTTAAATTTTAATGGGACGGGTTTGACCGCCGTCATCGTTAGACTCTTCGTCATCTTCGACGAAACCGGAGGCAAAACAACCTCATTCCTAGCTTTGTCCAGATCATTGACGCAGGCGTTCGTCAGCTTGTTGACGTCACGTACGCACGCGATGACGTCATCGTCGCTATAAGTCTGCTTGCCGTCGACTTTCAAGTCCAGAAACTCTTTAGATCTGTGCGTGAAATTATGGATCGGCTTAGAAGGTCCCTGAATGCGACTTGATTGTGACGAATTCACAGGAATACTTGACCGACTACTGTCTCCAACAGTTTCATCATCGAGGTGGTCATCCTTGGACTCGTCCTCGCCACCACGACCAGTCTTTATGACGACCTCAACCTTTCTTTTTGGTATAATTTTCGGCAAACGTACGCTTTCTTTTCTCTCGCAGTCATCTACGTCGCCCTTGATTGCACTCGCAAGTTTTTTTCTCATTTGATGACGATTCTCACATTTCACTGCCTCGATGTCGCCTCGAGAAGTTCCATCTCTACGATCGTCGTCGCTGTCGTCTTCGTTGTCCGTATCGACATCCTCCCATTCGCTGTCATCGCTCAACGTTGCCGCGGACATCACCGACTCCGTATACCCGTGGTCGAGGGTCTTCGGGAGCTGCGATTTCATCTCCGCTTTCAGTTCCGACATCCTCTTCATCATGGCTTGGATGTCGACGGTGTTGAATCGTGATCGTGGCTTCAGACTCTTCCGAAAGGACTTGAGCTCTTTACTGAGGGAGACACCTTTATCATTGGGTGGGTTCACTGCAACAGATATTATGAAAACGAGATAAATAGTCTAATAAAGTATTGGAACATAGTAAAACTTGTTGAAGGTAATACAAAGTTTTTGTATGGGGTCATGAATTTGGTTCAAATGAACATATTGGAAGCACATGCGATTTTACAATATTCAATGATCGTTGTTGCGGTTGAAATCGAGTCTAAAGTGATGAAATTGTAAATAATAAACTCTTTATGTTGTATATCTCCCTCTTAAGACTGATATTACTTTAGCTTTAAGACAATGTTCTTGAATGACTACAATCGACTGATTTGCATATTCTGAGATTTTCATGGTCACAGCTACCATGGAATGGCCTTAGGCGCTATTTGAAATATTTAAAATTTACCGGGAGCACCGGTAATTTTTGATTATTCAATTTCTCGAAAGCAGAAGTGTTTTAGGGGCTAAAAATTTCTAGTGCCGTTATAATACATCCACAGGGGCATCCAAATATATCAAAATTTTAAAGAATTACTGTCCATCCAATTCTCAAAATTTCCTAAATCTTTGCATTACCTTTAACAATAACAAGTAAGTAAGATAAATGCATTTGATTGGCTGTGAGCAAATTTGTTATAACAACGAGAGGGTTCTACATGTTTGACTTATTATCCCACTCACGTACCTCACACAACACACGATTACTCAAAGCAGCAAAATATTACCAAAAAACAAATAAGTTTTACCCATGACTGTGGTGGTGGATTGGATTCACCTACTGAACGAAATGCGCATGTGCATACATTGACATAATCATGAATATGTATTATTATTAACAATAGTTATGATGTGTAACAATATAAATAAATACTTATCGTTGGTAAAAAGTTTTACTAAGCAAAGGCTAATTTGTGTAATACTAATAATACTGAAAGTTCGAAAATAAACAAGAGCAACAATTTCGCATGTATGGCCTTGTTGATCAATAAACTTGAATTTAAATTTGAATTTGTATATTTGTAAAGGGGGGTGCATGCAGTATCATAAAAATAGGATGAAGAAGCAAAATATTATTTTCCCATCAAAACCTATTTTTCAAGGGAAATAATGATGTCAGGATTATTGTCTCTGAAAAAGCTGTGGAAAACCTACAATCTCAATAACGGTGTACATTTTTTTTAGATTTCATTTTTTAAAAGCCACACCCCTCTTCTACATACTGTAGTGACAAAAACAAATACTTACGTTCATACATGATCTCTACGCCTATCTTCCGCATGTCGTTTTGTCTCTTGGTGCGGTATTCAACCACGAGCTCGTAGAGGTCGGGTCGGGCGATGTAGTAGAGTATGGTCTGGAGAAAGAAGAGACTGTTTTCGGCAAGAAGACGATGCCGTTCCAGGACGGCCATCAAGCGAGCCCCTTTCATAGCCTGGCGGAGAACCTCGGGCGGCTGGACGTGGTCTGGAGAAACGAGTCAAGTTGATTGGCAAAGACCATTGAGATAAAAGATAATAGGAATGATTTTCAAGAGAATAGGACTATGTTACGCAGAAAGATAATGAGCCAACATTTTTTTCTTCATGAAGCTAACGGATTCGAAAGCCGGAAAGAGAGAGAGAGAGAGAGAGAGAGAGAGAAAATTATCTGAAATTTTCGATAAGGGTATATATATTAGAGGAAAAGTCCTCAAAATATTATGCACAAAGTTTGACCTAATATTGATTCAAGGGGGAAGCAATATGGCGCATATTGAAATGTTGGGCTCCTATATATACAACAAATTAATATGCGCTCTGTTGGTAGTCCGTAATGCTTTTTTAATGGAGCAACATTAATTTCCTGAATATTATACAGGGACAGTGATTTCAAATGTATACATGTATAAACTTAGGCCCAACTATTTTATCGACAGATTCAACCGAAGGGTCCCATGGTTCGTATAACTTTCAAGACGTTGAAGTGGCATCCCGCCCTATATAATGCCCCTCCCCCTGATAAAATTAGTAACGTTTAGTATCGCTTGTCAAAGTTGTCAGAAAATATCCAACCCCCTTCTCGGTGAAATAAGTTCGGATCCTTCACTGTTTATTTTGACTCATATAATTATATACAAGCGCACCCCCCCCTTTTTTCTTCTTTCACATTGCTTTACCTCTGCATAGAAATCTCATATCGGCGATATTTTCTCCCGTCAGATTCTCGCCGATATATCGAATCATCCATCGGAACTCCTTCTCCCTCGTCGTTCTCCATCGCCTGACTATCGCTTCGTCATCGTCGAGGCTGCCCAGCTTGAGCTTATGGTGACTGGACGGGTCGACCGCTGGCACGAGCGATAATGGGGGCAGCAGGGGCATTGATCGAGCTGGACGATAGTAACGGCCATGATGGTAATATCGTATTTGAGGCATGGTGGTCGTGGTGGCAGCCATTCGGGTGACGTCATAACATGGTTAGAGTTGGCATTGCTCTGTACAATTATGACAAAAGAATATGACAGATATGATAAAATAAATAAAGATTCTATTTAAAAATACCCATCACCCAACGAGGAAAAGGTCTGTAGAAAGGAAGGAAGAGAGAGAGAGAGAGAGAGAGAGAAAGAAGGAGAGGGAGAGAATGAGAATGAGAGGCTGAGGAAAGTGGCGTATCCAGAACTCGATTTTAAAAGGGGGAAGGGTGTATGCATGTTCGCTGCTGTATAATTTTGAAATATCATAGCAAATTTCATTCTGCTAGAAAAAAAAACACTATCTTGGCTTGATTATATGGGGGAGGGGGCATAGACCGACATAGGAATAAGCTGGATAGGTCACTGCTGCCCCACCCCCCACACACATACACGCACATAAAAATAATCAAAATCATCCGGGAGCGCATGCTCCCCTTTCAATCTCTTTCCTCCATGCGCAAACCATATTGGAAACCTGAGTAAATCGCAGACAATGATACTTGATGGCTTGGCCAAAACTCCCGTTTTCAGATCGAGATCAATGAAATATTGATTGACTGGACAGTGTTATAGATTGTCATGTACAGGGTGGACTCGGGGTGAATTGTTAACCCAAACACAGATCGATAAACATAATATACGACAGCTCGGTCATATATCCCCCTTTCCGTATTACATTGTATCACGTTCTACTTTCGATCATACAACCAATCTTTGCTGTTACTGTGTACTGCCATAACATTTTAATTTGTTGTTTTTGTTATCTTAGAGCAAAATAGTATTTTTAACACCTTGCCGGTTTTCTGTTTTCTACATGTACATGTATAACGACAATTTTCTCTCATTAACCACGGTTAATGTAGGGCTATTAACAATTGAGGAAAATCTAAATAAAGAGTCGCAATGCCCCCATGTCAGACATTTCATCCGCAAATTGATATTATTGGAACATATTTTGAAGGGAGTAGCCTATTCTTCATTTTTTCGGGGGTCGGGAATACGAAAAGGGATCATTTTGAAAATCCAAATACTTGAAATTTAAAAATGTATTACAATACATTGCTTTAATTAAAAAAAATTATCTGGATGACGAAACATTATGAGGCTGAACAATGCGAAATATACATAAAATCACCAAGAGTGCGTTAGTAAAGTAGTTATGTATAGTTATGTAGTTATAGGTCGACTAATCATAGACCATCGAGAAATGTGAGTGCGTTCACTATACATGTTTATTTATAGTAGCAGACATGTACAATGAAACCAGATGTACCATAAAATATAGCTGCTTTGTTAAAAATACTTGACAATACAATCATATTCTCGCATATTCCATGAGTCACTGTGTTCATAATTGATCTATTAATACGCTGTATGAATGCAGGTTATAATCCCATTCATGACTGGTTTACCATAATACATGTATCATATATGTACATAGCTATATATTCTCTAAGATTTTATCGAGTGTTAAATTATACATGATTGCTAAATATCGCTGAAATGTCATGAAGTTGAAAAATTTAGTTTTTCAAAAGATAGTTATAGGTAAAATCTGTTGTATAGATCTATATAAAACTTACGTTATATTATTTTGTCAAATCCTGGTGCAGGTCCTTTACTCGATCTAGGTAGTACTATGAGCGTAAGACAATAATACAGTTGTCCCGTTGAAGGCAAGCGTAACACACGAAGGGTTGTCCACAATTTTCCTTTGCTTTAGACACCTCTGCTAATTACATGTGAAATGGACAATATACTATATCAAACAAAACGCAATGTTTATTGTAGTCAAACGTCCCCCAAAACACGTACATGTTATCCGTAAGCCGGTATCTTCCTTGTACACGCGAAGAATGATATCTCAGTCGGTTGTGCGCCTTGGCTACTGTACACAAACTTAGAATGGAAAAAAAGAGAGAATAAAGAAGAAGATAAATAGAACATGTGTAAGGCTTCGTCCCACCAGTACTCTACTTTGACATGTTTGGGGCGATCTTTATTGACCCTTGTTAGGGAGTGCTTTGCCACAAAAGATGTATTGATTTGCAGGGAGAGTGGTATATGTTTGAGAGGATGATCGACGAGGGTCTGACGGAGAGGGAGAGATAGAGAGAGAGAGAGAGAGAGAAAGAGATGGAGAGAGAGAGAGAGAGAGAAAGAGATGGAGAGAGAGAGAGAGAGAGAGAAAGAGATGGAGAGAGAGAGAGAGAGAGAGAGAAAGAGGGAAGGGGAGACCCGTCTAGAATGTTTTGGTAGGTATTATATAGGCCTTTAAAATGTTTTTTTTTTAATTGATGTGTATAATGAACAATACAAAAAATACAAAATGGAACAAAAAATAAACAAACGAAAAAGATTATAATACTTTTTATGACGGCAGAAAATCATAATTATGTTGCTCTAAACTTTTTCTGAGGCCGATGGCGCCGAGGCGCTCATCCATCACGTATACGTCGGTAAAATTTTAGGCCTATATACACGTCTCATAAAGCTCAACATCTCGGCAAATGTTCTCTGTTTGTATTTTAATCTTTCATGAATCGTTTTTAACTATGAAAAATTTCGCTCAAACACTTTAATTACAGTACGAGTGTAATTCTCGAAATCATCCATCATCCGATCCCATTTGCAAACGAGGGCGGGTCACGGCTAGCAACCTGTTCCTCTGTTAAACTGTTGCTAAGCTACGACCAAGTTTGTTTCCTTTTGATTCAGCCTCGTTCACAACTATTGCATCTAAGAATTAACAAACCGTGCACACAGCGTACTTGGTATTTATGTAATTTTAAACCATATTCACGAACGATCCAAAGTGACCCAGAGGTCACGAATACCAATAGATTAGTCTGCTTTTTGTGTCAAATCGCCGATCAAGCCGAAACAATTCCTTATATTGTTGATGATCTCTGCCAGAGGATTTGACTAAAATGTAAGCAAATCGTTTAACTATATATAAAATGTATTTGATGTATATTATCAGATGTATCGATAAGAATTAACAGTCAAATACACGTTTTTATGTGGAGCGTGTAAGCAGAGCGCAACATTTTGTCTAGTCCCACAGTCATGATTTCTGTGCAGTGTTTTTTAATTGGATGAGCAGATGATGCCGATGATGAGTGATGTGATTCAGAATGGAATCAATCTGATGCAGAGGTGAGATGTTGGCCCGATGTTGATGAGGATACATTATAGTTAATAGTTATATTGTAGAATAGATTATTGTGCGTGCCTAAACTGGCTAAAGTCATAGATCTAGATCTAGTACTAGTAGTAGGGACTAGGCCTAGGTAGTAGGGTGTCTGATCGCGCACCCGATGTTGTGTGCTAAAATTCTTCCCATAGAGATTGCACGCATCCCTATGCGGTCTACGTGCATTGCGCGATCATGCAATCATGCAAAATTAGTCAAAGTTTTTTGGTTGTTGTTGTTGAAATTCAAACCTTTATTCTTTGTGATCCTGAAGGTGATACTCAATAAATGAGGTGTCATGTCATATGAAAGAGCAGGAGAATTCCCATATTTCCAAAGGGGCGTCATCTTGGAATTCTAAAAATATCTTGGTCAAAACTGCGATTTAAACATTGTGCCCTGGCTAACTCCGAGGTTTGCCACTTTTGAGATATTACGCCCCGATCGATAAGTAGTCCCAGTCCTAAGGAATATATCTATGCGCTTATTTTTCGCTAGCCCCCAGGGATCACAAACAATTACAGTTTGAAAATACCCTTCCCACATTTTTCGGATCAGCTAAGCAGGAGGCATGAGCTCAGCCCGGCCGAACCCATGGTGATAGCGCGTAAAATCTGCACATGAATAAACATCGGACCGCATGTTTACGAACCCGGAAGTGGATGCCCATTGAAGACAATGGATTGCCGATCGCTTTGAGTTGCGCATGCAGTTCAGCAACACGCGTACGCTGCTGTTTTGCTAAATTTAGCAAAACAACATAACTCTACGTGTACGTCTTTTTCATCGATTCTGAGAAAAATACCATGAACATTTCTTTGAGTTGAAGGGGCTGTATCTTTTGATAGAAACATCGGTGGGTCTTGAAATTTGAAATACATGTATAATTCTGAGTGAATGATTTTTTCAATTATCCAACCATAATGGTGAAAAACAATCCAAAAGGGAAAATTGAAAAATCGTTCAGGCACCCTAGATCTAGGTCTAGACTCTACATCAATCAATGACAATAATCATTCAATGATCAATGATTAATGAATGACCAAGATTTCAAATTCAAGGACAGGTTGACTGTTGAGATTGAAATTGAAAAATGAAAGGCAATGCCAATAGGCGCTAATGCGCAATCATATCCATATTTTGACCCGTAACTCCGGCGTGGAAATACCCTACTAAAACAGACCTAAAATCAAGTAAATATTCATGTTTTCTTCAAATAATGGCCATGATTTAAAAGTCGTTATGTTTCTTAACTGGATCGTGTCAATTTTCTTATCTTTTGGGGAGTATTTTTCCTAAAAATGAAGACTTATAATATACACTTTCTGCTGCTGCACAATACAATTGCATACCGTACCGATGATGGGGTGCTGCCGCAACCCACCATCGGTACATGTATTGTGCAGCAGTTTGCCGTGAATCCCGTGAGAAAGTGTATATTATAAGTCTTCATTTTTAGGAAAAATACACATACGCAAAGAAGGGCACACATAGCTGCATTACTATCCTGGCTGTGTTAAAAGCTGTGCTATTGATTCTTAACATTTCAAACACCACTGTACAAAACTCAACTGATTTCACTCAAAATCGGTACTTTAGTGACAATTGATGACACCTAAATGGCAGTAAAATACAATCTTTTCAACTTACCGATGTTAGAAAGAATAATTTAAAAATTCAAATTGTGAGTCTACTATCAAACTTGCCAAACAGCCACATCATATTCATTATGTGCATTTGTGTGTAATGTTTTTTTTTTACTATTCATGTGTGCAATTGCTGCCTCGTATTAGCACGTAGTACAGCGCTAGAGGTCAATACGCATTAGCATCTTCTCTCTATGCTTTGCTAGAGTGAAGAAGGGTATGTCTAGTGATATTGAAATGAAAAAATAGAAAAGGTGTTATGCACAGAAAAGGAAATAAAGTGATGGGGGCGGGGGAGAAAGACGAGAGAAGAGTGAGACTGACAATAAATAGAAAAAAATAGGATGGGGGGAAAAATGCAAAGAAAAATTAGACTCTAGATAGTTAGACCTATCATAGAGGAAGAAAAGGAGGAGAAGAAGAAGAAGAAAGAGGGTAGAATAAGAAGAGGTTGAAAGGAGGAGAAGGAAATTTAAAAAATGACACAATTGAGTTTGAAATGCTAATTCCTGTGGATTGAATCTTGAATAGATCAGAATAAATGGCAAACTCAGGACAAATTAAAACAGTGAGTGTACGATATCAAATTTGGCAAGAATCTGTAATATTGATAATCTTGGTTCGCTATGACTTCTGAGCATTGCGGTGCTCCATTTGATTTAAAACATGAATGAGTCATCTTGTCTTTGTTGTGTGCCAGTGATTTAATGATTATCCTATCCATGCCCTTCATTCATCTTAGAAATAGTACTCTCACAAATCTTTTGCTTGCATTCTCTTGTGTCTGTCTTTTCAGTGCTGCTCAAGCCCAGATAATACTTGAACAGGATGAAATTCTTTTAAAGCCCCACTGCACTACTTATAGGAGCTACTTGCGCCCTCTATATAGCAAACAATGCCGAAGCGGTGACCGTTGGTCCCCCATGGTCCCCTTTTTCTTATGTTAATTGACAGCTAATTTGATGAGATAACCACCTGTAAGTGACCATGCAGGGAGGTCTAATCCCTCCTGGCCAAACTAGTACAGATAGGCTTTAAATGATTTGTCCTAGATGTAGAATCCAATTGTAAAAAAAGTTTGAAATTGTGCTGCAGAAACCTTACAGTGTCTTTATAATTGATCATTAATTACATGTAAGTCTTAACCATTACCCATTAAGCAGGTGAATAGAAATTTTCTTTTATTTGCCATTAATATTTTTATCCTTTATTTCTCCTTGTTTTTTTCCACAGTAAACCTTTACTCACTAATGTTTTTAACATCCTGTGGCTACTGGTGAGGAAGTGATATCCCACAATGCCGTCTGCAGGAGCTGTTTGCGTTCCAACCATAACTCCACTGAGGGTGCCATATTCTGGTCAGACGAGCAATCAGATCGACACCAATACTCTTATTGAAATAAAATCAGGTTTGTTTCACATTTTTATTCCCTTTGATCCCTGTATTTTCAAGTTTAAAGCCCCACTGCACTACTTGTAGCTACTTGCTCCCTCTATATATACATGTAGAAAGCAATGCCTAAGCGGTGCCCGTTGGTCCCCCATGATCCTCTTTTCCTTATGTTAAAGGGATCCGGTAACTTTGTCTCAGATTCTGAAACAAAATTCTGGATTTAGCTCATGATGCAATGATAATCATAAACCTTTAGGTCAGTCAGGAACCCCATGACTTTTACAAGCTGATCGCCTGTCTGATTATCAAGATATTTATGATTGGAATTACAAATTTTGAAAACCGTTTGCCTGATGGTTTTCATAACACTATAGTCTATTAGGGAAAACGAGTATGGTAAAACCGGTCAATCAAAGATTTTTACTTTTTTGAGGCACTTCTTGATCATTTTGAAGCGCAATTTTTTTAGGGCTTCATTATTACACCATATCACAGACACTAATAACATGTAGGGCCGTGTATCTCAGATTTAACACTGTTAAACGATCCCTTTAAATGAGAGCCGAGTTGATGAGATAACCACCTGTCAGTGACCACGCTAGGAGGTCTAATCCCTCCTGGCCAAGCTAGTGCAGACAGGCTTAAAGATAAACCACAATATGAATTAAAGTGTCATAGTTGGAGGTGTAGTAGTCAAGTGGTTTGATTCAATTGACTGAAAATGTGAAGGTTATGGGTTCTAGCCCCAGCATCATATGCCATGTCACTTTTGTCCTTTGATCTACATTTTCCACTCTTTATCCAAGAGAGGAAAGGGCACTCGGTGGGATGACTAAAGGTGGTAAACTGTTGTGATTGTATTTGCCAAGGTTAGCCCTTATGACCATATGTCGGGAATACTCACCAGGGAATGGAAAAGTGCATACATTATGTGTGTAAAAGAATCCAATGACTGGGGTAATTTTTTATCTTTCATACCTTCGAAATCATACCTTGGAAGTGGGCTTAAAATAGTACAAAATTATTTTCCCCCTCTGCAACCATGAATAAGAATTATGTTCTCTTTGACAGGCTCTATGCAGCTGTTGAAGAACATGGACTTCTTTAAAACACATAGAGATGATATTTCATATTCGGTGCTCTATAAATCCTGATCTACATGTATCATTGAAGTCACTGGGTTGTATTTTTATGCAAAAGGTCAAAGGTCACAAAGGTCAATATTTGAAAGATGAGCTTCAAACATGGTGAGAGGAAGATGATCCAATTACAGTTTGGGGCTAGTAGGTCAAGATCATAGTCGTCAGTTGACGTTTGACTATTAAAAGGCTTTTTGCTTTCATTGTGATATGTCACGAATAATTCCATCCACTTTCTATACTGAATTAAAGACGGAGGCATATAGGCGACGTAGTAGCATTTGTCAAGTTCTATTACATATAAATATAAAGTAACTTTTATAAAGTAACCTTTAAAAACAAACATTTCTTGGATTTCTCTCTATGACTTATCTTAGCCACTCGTAACGCAGGCATCTACTTCAGTACTAATGGCAGTAAACCAGACCCCTTTGCACGCAAGGACAAGAACACCATCAAGTACAAGGGACCGTTCCTTCTCAACCATGGAAAGAGGACCATTAAAGCCATGGCAGTGTCTGGGTAAGAAAAAAGAGATCATCTCAAAACTACTGTTCTAACTTTGATAATGACAGCCATTGTAGTGTTGATTTGTGAAAGTCTCTGGTTTTTAAAGTAGTCTACTCTTTTTTTTAGATTCCTAGTTTCTTATCACATTTTTGTAGATTCTTTTAGAGGTAGGATGACAAAAGCCTTTGTGTTAGTAATTGCCATATACCTTCACAATGACCATTTGGTAGGAATATTCCCCAGGGAGTTGAGATGGTGCACCGATGACCGAAGTAATAATATCTGTAAAGCGCTTAGAGATGTTATAACTATATAACTTAGTCCAGATTATTATTATTATTATTATTATTATTATTTCAGAGCAGGATGCAGCTTTATAACACGTTATCAAACACATGTTAACATATTATTGCATTTGATTGCGATGTGAGCGCATTTGTCGTAGAATTGTGGTAGTTCCTGCCCAATATAGGTTTTACAAATTGGGGCATTCGTGAAGCTTGTTATCAATAACAAGTAACAATAACTGTTATAAGCTACTTAAATAGTGGCATGAGAGCAGATTTGTCATAGACATTTAGCATTTGTTATTGATAACAGGTTTTATGAAACAAGGCCCAGTAGTGGGTTCAATGTTATTTTGTACTTGATATTTTTCCTTGCACGTACAGGAATTACGGGACTAAGGACATGTATGGGATCAATTTAAACACAAATCTTCCTACTGAATCTATTCGTCCATTCATTTCTGCTCCTCAGAATAGTTCAGTCTATCTAATGTGTACTTTTGATGCTGTATTATTCACTACAGAGTTGATGATAGAGTTCTTGTTGAAAAGCTATTCCTAGCATTATTGATATTTCTATTACTTTAAAAAAATCATTATCATATTTCATATTTTTCATGACAGTGATGGGCGAAGCGAGAGTCATGTGAACAGTAAGACCTTCATCGTTGACTGGGTTTCCCCAGACCACGATGAGAATCAGGAAGACGATGACCAGAGCTTCATCATGGACTCAAGGAGGCCTCAGAGATCACTCCATGTGAGTACACCCAAAAAGAAACAGAAGAAACGGTAATCACTGTAGACAGGTCAACTTTTTAGGCAGGTGCACAACATAAATTACAAGGCTCTCTTGTAAAGCAGTTTTTATGTACGGATGAGACTACCCTGTGCAAAAGAACACAGATAAGATAAATGCATATATAAATCTTTCGGCTTTGAGGTACGTAACACTGGAATGGTGGCCATTCAGACAGGTTTGTCTCTACATTGGTCACATTATAGATGATTTGTTTAATTTAAATTCAAGGTAGTTTAAGGATATTGGAATGAAACTTGTTGAGTATGTTGTGATACTTCTTGTATCAGAAGTTATCCTTAACATCTGAAGGAACTCCCAAAATGGAAGCCATCACTCCACATGCTTAGTTTTCCCAGCTGTAGTCTCATTTGGTTATATGAAAAGCAGGTGTGAGTTTGAATTTCTGGATAGGAATGTAAATTATTTGACCTCTCAATTGTTTGATATATACCACTCATGGAAGAAGAAGAAGAAAAAAAGAGAGAAAAAAAAATCCAGAAGTACTTTAGATTAATGAGATGTCTCAACTATTAAGAAAGTCAAACAAATGATGACAAGTTTTAGGAGCTTACCAAAACTATATAAGGGCTTTAAACTTGCAATTGTTTTCAATGTATGTGCATCATAGAATTCCTTGAACAGTTCTGGTCCTGATGAGACGATTCAAACTAACGGCAATATGGCTCTCGCAAGGTCATCTATGGTAAGTCAGATAAGGGGACGTCTACCCTGATATTTAGTTGACTTTGGTAGAAGCAAAAAAAAAATAGAGAACAGATCACTGACAGTTTCCGCAAAATCTGAATGTAATAAGAAAACTATGAAAGTTTACAGTTGCAATGGATCATTTACAAATGAGCAACTCTGTGATGTACATGTATATATTAAACACTGTTGGGAGAGATTTCTTTCTGAGATTTAAAGATTAAGATTCAAAGATTAACAGAACTAAAATGCTCCCACATGCCTTTTATCGATTTTATTAATTAATTTATTCATTCATTTATATAGTTACTCATTCATTTATTTATTCATCCATTTATTCATTTATGTATCTTTGAATTTTTAATCGATTTGTATGCTGAATGTAATGTGGAAATATCTTCAAATGAAACATTAATGAATTATAATGCTAGATTAATCTCTTTATCTTATTTTGTACGCAAATGTGACATATCTAACATACTCCCTTTGAATATGATTTTCTCACATAACAGCCAACGCAGGGTAGCATGCCGTTTAATGGCTGGGTAGGTTCGTCCCAACAGCCACAAACCACTCTCAACCAGAACCCTGACTACTTTTTCCAGTGAGTATATTCATTTATACAAAGAGAGACAGGCAGAGAGAGAGAGAGAAAGAGAGACAGAGAGAGACAGAGAGAGAGAGACAGAGAGACAGACAGAGACAGACAGACATACATACAGACAGAGAGACAGAGAGAGAGAGAGAAAGAAAGAGAGAGAGAGAGAGAGATAGATTAAGGCTAAGAACCCACTGTACACATATTTCTTGCAACAAAAGCTACAAGACACTGCCTATACGGAACCAAAGCCCAGACTAATTTTCCAGGGAATATGTAGATTATGTTCTCACAACAAGTATTTCATGGGACATATATAAGAAGATCTATGCATGTAATTTATTGCAATGTGCCTGATTCATGTCTCTTCACATGATAAACGATTTACTAATACCCTTTTGTATTTCAGAAATTTCAAACTACAAGCCTAACAATACTTTCTTTGTGCAATTTCTGTATTTAGCTTAAAGGCATCGTTTAACAATGCTAAATCTGAGATGCTTGGCCCTACGTGTTATCGGTATCTGTGATATGGTGTAATATTGAAGCCCTAAAAAAATTGCGCTTCAAAATGATCATGAAGTGCCCCCCAAAAAGTAAAAATCTTTGAGTGACCGGTTTTACCATACTCATTTTCCCAATAGACTGTAGTGTTATAAAAACCGTTAGGAAAAAAAAATGAAATTTTGATTTCCAATCATAAATATCTTGATAATCGGACAGGCGATCGGCTTGTAAAAGTCAAGGGATTCCTGACTGACCTAAAGGTTTATAATTATGATTGCAGCATGAGCTAAATACAGGATTTTGAGGCAATGTTACGAAGTCACTTTAATGTACATTATAAGATTTCTTGACTTTTGTTTAAAAGAATTTCCATGTGACTATTAAATTTTATCCCAATTTCTTGTGTTCTATTAGCTATCACATGCATCAGACGAGTCCTCGGCAGGCCTCCATGCGTCAGTCCGTTGGTTCAGGGCCTGCCATGGTCCAGCCTCCTGTTGTCGTTGACGTAAGTAGTAAAACCTAAACAAATAGTGACAAAAACAAAAATATTTAAATGCATTTTGCAGGAATAATGTAAGTATGTTTTGGTACAACCAGTCATGTATAACCATCTAATTTGTCCTTTTAAATACTAAAGGTAAGATATGTAGTAGAATGTATATTAATGATAAAATTATATAATACATTATGATATATATATATTCATTCCTTCGCCCCTCTCTTTCTCTCTTTCTCCCTGCCTCTCTATCTCTTTCTCCAATCTCTATTTCTCTTGGTTCTTTGTTTTTTTTTCTTTCTTTTTTCTTCCTTTCTCTCTCTATTTCTATCTCTTTTTTCCACCTCTCTTTCTCTTTCTTCTTTGTTTCATCTTCCTTTCTCCCTGTTTCTTTCTCTATCTCTCCCTCCCCTCCCTTTCTCTCCTCTCATTTTTCTTTCTCTCTTTCTCTCTTTCACCTCCCTTCCCTATCTCCCCATTCTCTCTCTATATATTGATATTGATCACATTGTCTCTTTCTTTCTCTCTCCCACATTTCCACAGGCCATGGCTGGTTACAAAAACCAGGAGGCATGGAGACCGCTCAGTGTGCCCCTCCCTGCTGTCCTCAACCAATCCATCTCAACCCAGACCGTTGGGCTCTTCTATCCCACCCATGAACAGGCCACCCGCTCGCCCCAGGACATGGAGGCGGTACGCCAGGTCCGGGAGCAGATCACCACGGGAACAGGAACAGGAATGGGCCCCGCCCAGGAGAAGCCCAGACTGACGGACATTAGCCCGGGGAAGGGTTACTGGAAGCGGCAGATCGCGCACATCGCGGCTCACCTTGAGGCCTTCTCGCAGAAGGACGCAGAGTTCAGAGCTGGAGTTGGAAAACCCAAGATGGGCAAGGTGAGTGACTGTGACTGTTGAGTTATCTTGAGATCAGGGCCCCATTTCACAAAACTTGTCATCAGCGACAAATGACAGTTTTTGTTATAAGCTACTGAAATCTTTGCTTCTGATTGGTTATCAGCAGATTTGTCACTGATTTTTGTCATTTGTCATTGAAAAAAGGCTTTGTGAAACAGGTCCCTGGTGACATGAAATACTGATTTTAAAAAAATCTTACAAATTTCTCCCAAACAGTCTAATGAAAGAAAATGTGTTTATTACACATGTTGTTAATCAGTTGAAATTTCAAAGTGGGGACCTCCATCATCTCTGTAAAGAATGATTATAAATAAGGCTGTGCATAACCGTGTAATGAGGTACTCGAGTACACTCCCAGTCTTGCCCGCGAATACTCGAATACTTGGACGCCATGTTTTTTTTGTTTTTTTGTTTTTTTTTTATATTTAAAAATAAAACTTAATACCTAGCTAGCCTTTATTTTGGTGATTTTACTCACACAAATAAGCCTGAGTCGGTACAGTCCCGACTGTTTTTTCGAAGCCGACGCTCTGATAAAAATAATACAAATAGATCTAGTCTAGATCTAGTCTAGATCTAGAATCTATCAGCGTGTTTCCACAGAAAAAAGTATGTCACCGAAGAAAAGGATTATGTCGCAATGCGGACTTTGGACTCTTGCAGCCATTGATGCGGACTTTGGACTAGGGCAGACATTGTCACCGAAGAAAAGGATTATGTTGCAAAGCGGACTTTGGACTCGCACAGCCATTGCTACCGAAGAAAAGGATTATGTCGCAATGCGGCCTTTGGACTCGCGCAGCCATTGTTACTGAAGGGAATTATGTCAGCGCTTTAGAGGCCTAGCTATCTTGCTCAGAAAAGATCTCCTGAGTAATAAACGACACTTTTTATTAAATCTCTTCCCTTCAAATTAGGAAGGTAGGTTAGCTTTAAATAGTATTCTTTATTCCCATTATGTTGAGACACAGAGATGGTTGTAAAACCACTGAAAAAATAGCAACAAAAAAAAAATGGCGGCCGAGTATTCGAGTACGAGAAATCGTACTCAAGTAGCTGTCAACAGTGCGAGTATTCGAGTATTCGAGTACTCGTCGCAGCCCTAATTATAAATAGTGAAGGGCACATGTAATAGTGAATTTTGTGCAGCCCTATTATTTTTTAAAGTTCAGCCTTTGTGCCATCATTCATGTAATTTTCAAATCCATTGTCTGTAGTTTACCTATGCCTGTGTTAGACATGAAAGTGACTGTTATTACTGCTCGAACTAGAAATCCACATTAGTTATATATTGATTGTCTCAATCAATCTTCCATTCCTATGCTATAGTTCACCTATGCCTGTGCTTGACTTGACACTGCCTGCTAATCATTCTAGAAATCCACATAGATTTGACATTGTATCACTTGCACAACGGTGTAATTGTTGCAACAATGACCACTGAAAGCAATTCTACATCGCTTTTGAATTATTTGTCAATTTTATTTGCTGTGTATCCACAGTTTTGAACATGAGATTGACTGCTACTACTATGTGTTACATTGTCTGTTTCTTGACTGTAGATGACATATGCCAGTATTGAAGATGATGGGGTGGACGTCACAGTGACCATCAGTCTAGAGTCCAGGGGTTCGGCCCCTCCGGTCAGAGGAAATAGAGCGCAAGTTGCTAGACAAGGTAGGTCTACATATTCTTCAAAATAATGAACATTATTTTGAAGGATATTATCTAAATAATGAACATTAGAGTAAATTGAGTAATTTGAGGTGATGTGAATAAGTCACTGGACTGTACAGATCACAAGGTACAGGGTTCAAATCCCAACCCAGCACTAGCGTTAATCTGTATTGTCACTCTCCACCCAGGTGTTAAATGGGTACCCGGTATAATGCAAATCATTGATGTATTAAACGCTACATAAACACAGAATGTTATTATTATTTAAGTTATTTTTGTAGTGACCTTGTTTGAAAAATACCTGGAGATTCTACACTGTACTTGAAGTAATTTATTTACATAAAAAAAAATTTATTATGATGGATTTATTAATTTTATCTAATAAATTTCATGTTCTGTGTCAATATTTCTTTCTAGATGCTATCAATGCTAAGAGCAAGAGTGAATCTGGTAAGACATTTTTTTATTTCATTTTTTTGTTATAAATCTAAAATTAAGCTATTTGTGATGTGACAGAGCGCTAGAACGATTGAGAACAATTGTATTCCTAAAGGTCATAGGTCGGAGACGAGATTCATGTAGCACTACTTTTCAGCATGCATCATACATTGTCTTTTTTTATTAAAAAAGCTCAGAATTACTTAACATGCAATAAAACCATGATGATCAGAAAAATAATTCATAAAATGGGAAAAAATGAAGTCTATCAGAAGATGTGAAAGTTATATGAGTTTCCAGTCCACACGGTCCATTCCACACGGTCCATTCCAAATTATTGTTTGAGCATTTTTTCCTTGCAATTGCAAACTTCTTGCCAATTTTCTCCATAATGTACATGCCTCTGGGCCTTTTGATAATTAACCTTATCATAAATACCAGGGGCCCATTTCATAAAACTTGTTATCTATAACTACTGCTTAATTTCTATGACAAATTTGCTCTCAGCCAATCAGATGCCATGATTTCAGTAGCTTATAACAGTAGCTTGTAACTTGTTATTGATATCAAGTTTTATGAAACAGAACCCAGGGTCCCGTTGCATAAAACTTATCATTGATGGTAACTTTGCCATCAATGGTAACTTCCATGGAATACTTGATTTTGATTGGCTGTTGAGCAATGTTACCATTGATGTTACCATTGATGGCAGAGATACCATTAACTCTTATCCTGCCATCATGAATACAGCCTAGTGCCACAGGGCTAATCCCCACTGTGCCAAGCCTCAAACCCCCCTCCCGTGCCAAGTTTATTTTGAGATAATCTGATTAACGTGATGGTACTATCAATAGCGCGTGTGAAGCACTCAGCACAGTACAATGAACAATAACTGCTATTACGAATGTGAGCAATCATGCATAAAGCAGCGAAGCGATCAGTCGCTCGCTTGAATTAAGCAGCCAATCGATAGCGCGCTCGCGTGTACAAAGCACTATAACGGTAGCGTGCATGCGGCCTTATGGCAGGATATGAGTTAAAGTAGCTGAGCGAAGAAATGTCACAAAATGTCACAAAATGGACAAATTATACATGTACTGAAAGCTTACACCAATATGAACACAAATCATCTGCTCTAAAGTATTATAAATATAAATGAAACGCGATAAGATGCTTTTTCCAAGACCCTTCTCAGAACTTCTTTTCCTGGCTTGAAAAATAAAATTACGGAGTACAGACTTATGACGTCAGAGGTTGGGCACGATCGAAATTCCTAGGCCTCTCGCTCGGCTCTCGCTCAGCTCGCGTGCGGTATTTTGCATTCAGTATACATTACCCAGACTTCGAATGATTCATACCTAAGCCAGCTTTGATGAAAGTGGAATAACAATCTCTCGAAATCAGGAAATTACATTTTATTATTGCATATTAAGCAAATTATGTAATGTAATACGAGGGGTGAATCGTGCAGATCGATTTGTCCAAATATTCTTCCGTTTTGTGTAATTTGCTGTGAAGTTTTCGGTCATGGCTAGGCTTGGCATGTGCAAGATGATTGGTGATTGCTGTTGAGTGTTGATAAATCGCGAGAGTCCCTTTGGCTTTGCATTTTTATGATGTCGTGCAGTTCCATTTATGGTGCATATATGTAATTGGTATTCGCAAGATATAATCTCACATCTATTCTTCTTTGTTTTTATCCGTGAAATTTGCCAAAATAGCCCTACACTTTCTAAAAATTAGAAAATGTCTCGCCCAGTCAGTCACCCCAGTGCATGACGGATCGATCGTCAGTTCAGCGGGGCCGGTGCGGGCGGCAGCTCTGCTCAGCCAGCTCGAACTTGGGAATTTCATGGCGCTAGTGTACTTTTCGTATCCATTTTTGACCCGCAACTCCGGCGTGGAGATAGCATACTAAAACATACAAAAAATCAGATAAATCACTGTCACTAGTTGTGGAGCTGTGCTCATCAACTTCGATATCTAAATTTAGTAAAACTTCTTCCTCATCAAGCTCGGACATTGTGATAGGATATTTCGCGTTCGACTGGCTTTCGTATACGTATAATGCATGCAGCGGACAGAGCTGTGTGAGGGGCTTGGGAGCACTCTCGCTCATGTGCCCAACCTATTACGTCACACATCGTACCAGCGAACAGCGGGCTGATCGAGGGCGGAAAAACGGGTAGCAAATTCATCATTTTTGATAGCAGATTAGTCAATTCTGTAACAATTTTTGAAAAGTAAATATGAATTATTAGAAAGATTGTAACATTACCTTTGCAATGATACCAATATTATTGAGGATAAAAGCATTTTAAAACCTTCGCTCTGGTACTTTAATGGTAAGTTTTATGCAACAGATCCCAGTGACTTCCATAAAAATCCATGTTCTCTCACAAATTAGTGGGACTCCCACAGGTTAGTCTTATCTCCTGTGGATTTGTCATCTTTTCAAATAGATTCGCCTTATGGAGCAACAACAAGGAAGAAGAAACCACTTACTAAGAGACTAGCAGCCAAGAAAAAAGTAGAAGACGACAGATTGACGGTAATTCATTAATAGTGATATTGGACTTTTATTTCTCATTATACACTGTAACTTTAATCTTATGTTAAGTGACAATCTTTTGATATTGCCAAATTCTTTTCTTTTCTTTTCCAAATTCATTTCTTTTATGAGATAATTGTTTTTCTTTCTGATTGTTTTGCATGCCCGTCTTGCTGTCTCAAATCCCCAAATTTTTGATGATACTTTAAATTTTTGTTTACTGAATATCTATGGTATAAATGAATATGTACAGTGTTTCTGAATATTTATTGATATTTTTTTTGGTAGTATAAAGAATATTCATGTATTGAAGACTGATTATGTATATGTTTTGAACATTAATGAACATATACATGTTTCTGAATATTAAAAATATTATGAACATTTTCATGAGAACTGTAAATATGTATAAATTGATATGTTTATGGTTATTTTTATAAATATTCATGAATTTGATCATGTTTTTGAATGTTTTAGTGAATATGTTTGCATTTGGGATCTTTCAAAAAAATTACAAACCATGAATACAGAATACATAATAAGCCAGGACCTCTAAGAAGCAACATGTGCTAGTAAATGAGGCCCCTATCAAATATGAATATTCATAAATAAGATGTATTTTTTTCCTACCCCTATCAGCCTGAGGAGAAGCAATTGATAAGAGAGTTGGGACCGAGAGGAGAGGGCAACACTGATGTCGTGCAAGACATGCTTGATGAGGTAAGGAGGATTCAAAAGGAACAAATCACCCCCAAAAAAAAAAAAAAAAACAACAAAAAAACAAACAAAAAACAAAAAAAACAAAAAAAAAATTCTTGGCCCTGTGTGTTTGGTATTCCATGATTTAATGCTATTTGGTGGTATTCTTGAAAGTAGACTAACTTTACTCCATGGTTTGATCCTCCGACTAAGTATGGAATGCCAAGTCAAGTGTCCATATGAATATGTTTTTGAATAATTTAATCTGTCACTAAATTAAAATAAAATGTAATAACATAATTGATAAAAAACAATATAACTATGAAATTAATATGTTATCATGGTAATTTAGTGACATATCAAATTATTCAAAAATATATTCATATGGACACTTGGCATTCCATACTTAGTCGGAGGATTAAACCATGGACTAAAGTTAGTCCGCTTTTGAGAATACCACCCATTAGCCTTATGTTACCTTGTAAAGAAACACAGAAATGACACTTTCATTTATTTCTGTCATACCGGTACTCAGTAATGAGTTCATGATCCACAGAAGTAGAATGATAATAACGAATCATCTCTCCCAATTCTTGGCCCTGCGTGTTTGGGATTCCACGCTGTAATGCTATTAGCCTTATATGTTACCTTGTAAAGAAACACAGAAATTACACTTTTTCATTTTTTTCTGTGATACTTGATAATGAGTTCATGATCCACAGAAGTAGAATGATAATAACGAATCACCTCTCCCAATTCTTGGCCCTGCGTGTTTGGGATTCCACGCTGTAATGCTATCAGCTTCATATGTTACCTTGGAAAGAAATGCTGCAAATTTTAATGAAAAGACACTTAGATATACTGTATAAGCAGTTATTTTCGTGTTTTTAAAATATTTTTGTGAATCGCTCATTGATTGCGAATTTAACAACATGCGAAAGTATTTCCAGCAAGTACATGTCGCATGTCGAAATCCCTCACGATAATGCAACACTGTACAACACTCACACAAAATACTTTATCTTTAATCGTATTGCAGTACAGGTATATATGAAACATAGATTTCATTTCTGAAAAGAGAATAGATACACAAACTGATTACCGGTATACTTTTCTTCTCAGGGAGCTGATCCTAACTGCGAGACTAAGGATGGAGTCCCAGCCATCGTACATGCTACAATGAACAACCAGGTAGAAAGTATTCCGTTACTCGCAGATGCTGGGGCAGAGATTAACAGAAAGACACCGGCTAGGTAGGATCTTCACATAATTTTTTAAAATTTGTTTTTGCCGTTGCCTATTTTATGTCCTTATCTTTTATAATATTGTCATGATCTTTGCATATTGATAATCACTACGTTTACTGCAAAGCGCTATATGTATATATCTTATTGTTCCAAATATATTTTTTGTTTTTGTTGTATCAACACTCTGATCAGTATTCTGTATGAGTGCTAAATAATATATATGTTTTCAAATTAGAACCTTCTGTATGTTTCTTTATTTCTAAGGTATTCCGGCAAGTTATTCCATAAAACAATGAGAGGCAAATGACGTAAGAGGGAGACAGATTCAGACAGACAGGGAAATATAAAAACATGTGCATGTATAGTCCACATGCTGCTAAGTGTGCAGTGCAATTTCCATGCTAGCATTCCATATGGTTTGTAACTTTTGACACCATGTTTTGGCTGTCACTCCTAATATCCCTATATATCATCATCACCATCTACTTTTCATCTTGGCAGGAAGGGCAACACAGCTCTCCACGAGGCCGTTCTCCTCGGACCAGACGGCCAGGAGGCCATCGAGGCCCTCCTCGACTCAGGCGCTAACCCCAAGGTCCAGAACAACAAGGGGGACATGCCCTATGACCTTGCCGTTGCCAACGGTTACTCCTCCATCGTGGCGCTCTTCACCTCCAGTATGGGGCAGGACATGCTGAAGAAGATGACACACTCCAAGAAGGATAAAGGAAAGAAAGGGAGGAAGAAGGAGACGGAGAGCGAGGACGAGAGTGAGGAGGAGGAGAAGCC
This sequence comes from Mesocentrotus franciscanus, assembly GCA_037976565.1. NCBI lineage: Eukaryota > Metazoa > Echinodermata > Echinoidea > Camarodonta > Strongylocentrotidae > Mesocentrotus > Mesocentrotus franciscanus. The sequence continues at coordinate 15,640,721 of CP137681.1, read as the reverse complement.
GAGGAGGAAGAGCAAGAAGTATAAAGAGAAACTGCCCAAGGTGGGTCGATCTGTTAAAAATTAAGATGGTTTAAGACTGATTAAAGGTCCGATTGAAAATTTAGACAGGATCGTGACAGTGAATATTATTGAATTATTTTTCAACCTGTTGTGAGGAGGAGGAGGAGCTGAGGAGGAAGAGCAAGAAGTATAAAGAGAAACTGCCCAAGGTGGGTCGATCTGTTAAAAAATAAGATGGTTTAAGACTGATTAAAGTTCCTATTGAAAATTAAGAAAGGATCGTGACAGTAAATTTTATTGAATTATTTTTCAACCTGTTGAATACTAAGCTTTAAATAGCTTGAGCTATAGTCTATGGAAAACATTTGTTATACTACATTGACATTTATTTATCAATTAGTTTGGCTTAGAAATTTAAGCAAAAACAACATCCAAGCTGTCAGAAACATGATCAACACTTGATGCATGGAAAAAATATTGTTCATTTTTCATTAAAGTGACTCGGTAACATTGCCTCAGATTCTGAAACAAAATCCTGGATTTAGCTCATGCTGCAATCATAATCAATCATAATTATAAACCTTTAGTCAGTCAGGAATCCCATGACTTTTACAAGCCGATCGCCTGCCTAATTTTCAAGATATTTATGATTGGAAATCGAAATTTCATTTTTCGTTTTCCACAGTTTTTATAACACTACAGTCAATTGGGGAAAATGAGTATGGTAAAACCGGTCACTCAAGGATTTTTACTTTTTTGAGGCACTTCCTAATCATTTTGAAGTGCAAGTTTTAGGGCTTCAATATTACACCATATCACAGACACTGATAACACATAGCGCCATGCATCTCAGATTTAACATCTTTAATTATAATATCAATTATATTCATTCTTCGGTACAAATAGTAATCACATATTAGATATCATAAATGGATGATCTTGTTTAAATGTTAAAATACAGACCAGAAGTTGAAGAAAATAAAACTAAGAAAATAGATGCAAATACTACTAAATGGATGAAGGTAATGAAAGATTTACAGGAAACAAATTTATAATTTGCTTTCAAGTTAATATAGATATATAATTTGATCTTATTTAAACATGTGATGATTTGCTTGTTGTAAACAATTATATATGATGTCATCTGTGATTTTGTTTCTGAATAAACATTTTATAAAAATAAAATAAAAAAATTATGATTTTGTTGAATCATTACCCCAAAAGGAGTGCATACCACAATATGAAAAAGAATGTAGATGGTGTGCATCATTGATAAGTCATCCATAATGTTTGTATCTTTCACTCTGTTCTTTTCCTATCATGCAGGATAAGGGCACTGTTGTCCCGTGTCAAAGTTCAACCCAGAGAAACGATGCTGAGAAGCTCAGGAAAGCTATGAAAGGATTAGGTGAGTTTTGAAATGCTAATTTGGAGAAAAGTATTGGTATATTTATGATTGATGTGATTCTCGATCAATTATCCACTCCCTGGATAAATAAATATTCCCAGACAAATATTCCCCACCCCACCTGAGAACTATCTACCCAGGACAACTACCCCTTGAACAACTATCTCTATGTCATGACATATAATTGTATCTCCCCCCCCTCTCACCATTCCCATTCCTGAACTACATGTACTTCTCTAACACAGCTAACCACTCTAAACCATAGCTCCCTGGACAACTACCGCCCCAACCCCCTCCCTACGCATTCCTCCCTCCCCAGAGAACTTCCCGCTTGTCTGTGGGCAATATGGGTATTTGTCATGAGGGCATTTGTCTGTTTTTGCCGCTAGCTTTATGGCAAAATCCATGGTTGTACTGCTAGAGAGTGATCAATGCCTCAAAGTTCACCACTTTTTTTAACAGAATATATTGCCTTGAATGCTTAGGGCGTGGATTCAATCCCCCTTCCTTCCCTTTAAAGGTAAAGACCAGTTTTGGAAACGCCCCTCTCTCAAAAAATGAAATGGAAGCTCTCATTACCAATCATGTGAAAGAATATGTTTTGACTAATACGTGATGATACAAATTTTGCCGGGAAACCGCCTACTAATTGATATAGACCCTCTATTTGGTAAATTATTATATCTATTGGGACCAAATAGATATCGCGCACATGGTCGCGTAGTCCCATATACATCTTCCTGTGTACAGTGCTTGTAAATTTACCAAGACTGGGCCAAATTTCTTATCATTTTGATGATTCTAGAACCTTGCAGTACACACCAATACTTATATGCTAGATGATCAACCTGTTCTCGATTCCACAACGTTTCTTTCACAATGCAATCGCATGACCAGAACTGGGGGGTGTTTCACAAAGACTAAGATCGACTTTAAGTTGGACTTAAGTATAACAGGCCGTTCATGCCACTGTTTGCTCTCACCATTTACTGGCATTTGTCTTTCAAGGGACGTACAAATCGTGGTCTCAAATCTACAGAGTTTACATTTTTGATAGTTCATTATTGAAGGAAAAAATATTATCTAAAGATGATAATTTAGAGACCAATTGGGATAGCAACCAATGGCATGAACGGCCTGTTATACTTAAGTCCAACTTAAAGTCGATCTTAGTCTTTGTGAAACACCCCCCTGGTCTTTCTCTTTAACACTACCTACCTGGCTACCTGGCTGCCACCGTCAGTTGCTAGCGATTGGCGACCACATCTGCACATCTTCTTGTTGTCTTTCTCCATTTATTTCTATCCTGTGCTAATCTTTTGGCTTCTGAATATGTGAGACCTGTCCATTCTTTGATGTTATCAAACCACTGCTTTCTTTGTCTGCCTCTTTTCCCTTTTCCTTCTACTTTAATAGCTTTCTATTATTTGTGCTGCTAAGGGGCTCCCTTTAACACTAAAGATTCTTTAAAAAATGGACAAAACATAAGTCATTGTACATGTTTGATTGTTTTCACTTGTTATATTTTCCTTTCTTTCGAACTTAGGTACTGATGAGCAAGCAATCATTGATGTTCTTGCTAATCGATCAAACGACCAACGGCAGAAGATTGCCAAACAGTTCAAACAGATGTTCGGAAAGGTATTAACACTTCCTTCTTCTACCAAATTTTTTCAGTTTTTCATATCAGCGGGAAATTCTTATAACATCCTAATATTTATCAACTAAAATCAATGAAATCTGAATGATGTTTTAACTATACCAAAACTTTAAGTAGATTTTAAAAGGTAATCTTTATTTCCTGTAATGGCAGAAATAGATATTCATAGTATCAAACCAAATATATTATACTGAATTTTCAAGATTTCAAATGAACGACATTTGCCAAACAAAGTTGGTATAATATGTATAATACTTATTAATCAATCTCTCTCTTTTTCTCTCATCTCCCATCTCCCTCTCTCTCTCTCTCTCTCTCTCTCTCTCTCTTTCTCTCATCTCCCATCCTCTCATCTCCCATCTCTCTCTCTTTCTCTGTCTGTCTGTCTGTCTCTCTCTCTTTCTCTCTCATCAGGATTTATTAAAGGAACTCAAGAGTGAGCTGAGTGGCAAACTCTTGGATGTGGTACAAGGACTGATGATGACCCCTTCTCAGTACGATGCTTATCAACTCAACAAGGCAGTCAAGGTGAGAGATGTGGATATTCACCACTCTATCTTTTCTTCCTTGATTGCTCTACATCCATCTAAATGATGATAAATGATTGTTTTACCTGACTGTTAAGAAAGCATGTTTATACTTGTAAGTAAGCAACCAGAGGACCGACAGCTTTTTACTTGCCGTGCTGCAAGCTCCTTCGGACCTACATGTTTGTCGTAGCTGGCACTGTTGCTGATGCAGTACAATGATATGTTAGAATGGGATCATAATTTGAAGAAAGAGTATATAAGCCTAAGTCCTGTTCATTGATGTGTCACGTTCGATGAGAATATGTACAGCCTCCTTCATCCATCTGGTAGACTTGGTGCTGTCTTCACAATCAGTGTCGTGGCTGCCGTTGTTGCAGGTTCAGTTAATGATATGGTAGAATAGGAACATTTGTTGAAGAAAGAGTATGTTGTGCTAAGTCTCTTAATATGTGTCATGTTCAGCATGTATATGTAAGGCCTCCTCCATCTGGTGGACTTAGTGCTGTCCTGTGAGAGTATGCTGCTCTTATTCCAGTTTATGAAGGGACTAGTGGTGGCAACATGGTCACTGATTGCATCAGCATCAGCAACATCGCCAGCTACGACATAGGTCTGAAGGAGCTTGCAGCACAGCAAGTCAAAGCTTACCGAAACGTAATTTTTGCACCGGTTGTGAAGAAAGAACAAAATATTTAGGTTGTATCCCCAATCAGAGGTATCCTCTCAGAGATATTCCAGAGCCTTGTCTTACAAAGAGTTGAAGGCCAATTCGCCCTCAATTCACCCTCAGCTTCTGTCCACCTGAAACTTATTATGGCTGGTGTTCTTTCTGTTATGTCTAAATATCATTTTAATTCTGCTCTTACTAATCAATAGGGTCTGGGCACCAATGAGGAGATACTAATTGAGATTCTATGTACGAGAACCAACAGCTCAATCGAAGCCATCAAGAATGTCTACGAAGATGGTGAGTAGTTGACAACTGAAATCGAACTGCCCACATATTGATACAATGTGTTACGTTTTCTACTGAGTTAAACTTGCTGGACTGTACCCCTATTGAGAAGAATTTGGTTCTCAGTTGTTAAATGTTAATCCTTTGTGTGAGGGGAATGAGGATGTAGTACCGTAACAGCCCTAGTGATCCAACATACTTGCATCCTCTGGGCTTTAGGGTTGGGGTTAGGGCTAAGCTTAGGGTTAAGGGTTAGTGTTGATGTTAGGGTTCGACATAGTGTTAGGTACATAGTATAGATATATCGACTGCTACGGGAGGCCTGGCTGTTTTTATAGGCTCAAGGGGACATTGCATCCTGCCATGACCCCACCCAGGCGCGCCGAGGGGTCATGGCAGGATGCAACGTCCCCGCGAGCCAGTATAGAAGCACCCAGGCCTCGAATATTGAAGCAGTCGATATATCTTTTATATACCGAATTGACACAAAAATCTACCAAGAATTCTTACCTTATCCTTTTCTTGAGTAAAGATTGGTTAAAACATCAAAGAAAATCTGAGACACTGTCTGTTAATTTTCGCTGGAAAGATGACTGAATCTTACAATCATTTGGGAATCGCAGACAAAAAGCACTGTATGGTATCCGCGCTCGCACAAAGAAAAGTTTAACATGTAAACCAATGGGGATTTGAGCATGAGGTCATTTTTTTAAAGACTATTGACCAGTAGGCAGGTATGAGGGCACTTTTTAAAAGACTATTGACTGGTAGGTGGGTATGAGGGCAATTTTTAAAGGACTATTGACTGGTAGGCGGGCATGGCTAAAATCACGACTCCAATTTCGACCAATCAGATGGCTAGATTTCTAAAGTGAGGTATATAATTGAAGCTAATAATTGTGTTAGTGGAGGGAATATTCATGGAGTAATCACCACTGGAGCATGTGTTGCAAAAACCCATGTTGGACTGGTTCTCTTTATGGCATTTTTTCTTCTTTCTGTAGCATATGGAGAGGAGCTGGAGGAAGCCATTGCTGAGGATACCTCGGGTCACTTTGAACGGCTCCTGATCTCTGTCCTGCAGGGATCCAGGCCAGAGGGAGATGAGGTGGATCCAGACAAAGCCAAGGCTGATGCAGAGGTGAGGGATACAGTGATTGATTAGGGGAAGACTAGATGTGGGGGCAGCAAAAAAAAAAAAAAAATGAACAGGAGAGATAAAAAGAGGATGAAAGAGAAAGAGATAGAGAGAGAGAGAGAGAGACAGAGAGAGAGGAAGAGAGATGGGGAAAAGGGGGTAAAGAAAAAGAAAAAAGGAGGGAAGGTAGAGAAAAGGGAGTGAGAAGGAGGGAGAGATGAGATAAAATAAATTAAGGGGTAGGGAGGAGGAGAGGAAGAGAGAGTCAGAGATGACCCTAAAAAGAAGCCATGGTTGCAAGACAAACAGAATGAGAGATGGATTCTGCATCCGTTGAACTTAGTAGCCGGAATCCTTATTTGAGAGAGTTAATTTTGCTGTTACATACACAGTCACATCTTTATCACATCATTATCTTTCTCTACAGGCACTGTACAAAGCAGGGGAAGCCAAGTGGGGGACAGACGAGTCGCGCTTCAACGTAATCATGATGTCAAGGAGCTACGCCCAACTGAGGGCGACGTTCGAGGAGTACGGGAAGCTCGGCAAGCACGACATTGAGCAGTCCATCAAGCGTGAGATGTCGGGAGATCTGAAAGAAGCCATGTTAACAGTCGGTAAGTCGGTAGACCTTTCTCTCTCATTTAAGTAGCAGGTTCACCAATTCAACAAAATTCCACGTTCACGTTTTTGATAGTCTTTAACTTTTTTTGCATTGTCCATTAGTCCTTTCCCATCTGATTGGATTGTTTGAAGCAAATTGATTATAACTTTGATTTTAATTTTCATGTCTCGTTTGGCAAACACACATCAAAAAGAAATTTGGAAATTTCCATAATTATTATTTTGATTATTTGAGAAATACTTCAACCCTTGTTGATTTTCTCAATAATCTTGCTTCTTTAACGATGTAAAGACTAATTGAGCATGACATTCTTGTTTTCCTGCTAATTAACAAGTAAACTTATATCTGGTATACAATGTTTAAACTGTTTATTTTTATTTTGTCTCCAACAGTGAGATGTGTCCGTAACAAACACAAGTACTTCTCTGACAAACTCTATAAAACAATGAAGGTAAGTTGAAAAAAAAGAAGAAGAAAATATAAGAAAATGAGCTTCCACTATAATTTGTTTGGGTGAAGCTGGGTATGTGATTTTGGCAATTTCCTAAGATACAGTTTGAGCCCCATTTAGTCCTGGGAAGTTTGATGTTTTTATTGCTGTAACTCCATTGCTGCAATGTGCATGCACAGAATAGGTATTTAGTTTCTTTTTTCTTGTGTAACTGTTATAATTTATATATCAATACATCAAATAAAGAAACATTGGATTGCAAAACAGATGTGTGGGCATTCTTTCATACATGTACGTTGTAAATCTGCTACTCAGTGAGTAAAGCGGCTTAAAGGGAGATGGTCGTCAGTTTCCATGTGCAGTAGGTCAGAATTCGCTGACACTAGACTTGGTGGAGATACCATCAATGGGTGTACAAGTCTGCAGACAGCAAACTCGTAGTCCCATCAAGAAATATCCCTCATTGTCTCTCAGAGAGTCTTCAGTTGAGGGAAACATATGATTGATGAAAATGCAGATTATTACATAAGGCCTGTTGGTCATAAAACTGATGGCTAATCCTGGTGATTGAAAACACCTGTTATTGGGTAAACACCTGAATGATGTCGAATTCCCCGTGGCAGACCACTACTATGTGTCTTTAAGTATATGACATTGTCAATAACTCCCCTCTCCCAAGTCTATCAATGCATTGGTAAGATCAATAGCCTTCTTTTTGTAATAAAACTGAAAGCTAATCCTGGTGATTGACAACCCCTGTTATTGGGTAAACACCCAAATGGTGTCAATTCCCCATGGGAGCCCACTGCTATGCGTCGTTACATGCAAGTAACGATTTCAAGACGATATTGTGATTTTTTACCTTTTTATTTTAATGTTTTTTTGATACAGGGAGCTGGTACAGATGATGACACTCTGAAGAGGATCCTCATCTCTCGCGCCGAGGTAGACATGCTGAACATCAAAGGAGAATTCCAGTCAGCCTACTCACAGTCACTTGGCCAATTTGTTGCAGTGAGTAATCTAGCATTATTCTCAGTCAGTCATATAATAGAACAATTGAACCACAGTCAAAATCTGTTCATATCTATCATTCAAAGGAATCGAGACAAACAGTCTTTCTAGAGAGATTGGTCATTTTCAGATTCTGCAGGTATTTCCACCTATTTACAAGTTACGTATCCCAACAGTTAATAGATAGCTACTTCTGTTCAGTTTAGTTCAATCATTGTTCATTCTTCATTAAAAAAAAAACATGCCTACAATATGTACAATGCATGTTTTTTCTATGCAAAGTGTACCTCAATTCTTTAACTTACAGACCTAATGGAGGTTGCAGAAAAGCACACCCCATCTTCAACCCCAACCCAACTAATTTTATGAATATATATGCTAGGGTTTCTCCACCACCGCAAATTTTTTGCTTTCCATTTTGTAGTTTTATTATTTTCCTATCATTCCTGTTTAGTAAGAATGTACTAGCGTATTTCAGTACACCATATTGCATGTAAATGTATGTACATATGGAACAACATTTTACTTCACTGTTTTGCTGCAATTTTGGGGTCTCATATATATCACAATTCAATTTTATTCATCCAAATTAGATAAATGGAAATGTTACATGTGATTTTTCTTTTACAAGCAATACAAATACACATATAAACAACAAAAACAGTAATAATTGAAGTATATACATGTAAGTGATAAATATACATAGATGTTGACACAGACATAAACATTGACATTAAATTAACATTACACATAGCATGAGCACTAAGAAAGAGTAACAGGAGACAGAGGATGATAGAGGAAGAAGGACAGTAGATCAAAGAGAATGAGTCAGAAGAAGGGCAAGGATATCATAGAGAGAAAGGGAAAGAGAGCTGATGCGAAGTAAAGAACAAAGATGAAGGGACGGTTGTAGGAAGAAAGGGCGAATATCATGGAATGATAAAGTTTTACGATATGTTTTGTCTTCTTTTTGTGATTTTCTTTCCTTAATTTAAATCTATATTTTATTTTTCATTTAACAGGATGACACATCTGGAGATTACAAGAAGATCCTTGTTGCCCTGGTGGGCGGTACCAACTAAGGCCTAGTGTGAACACTTCCTCTTGTTGTTTGATCGGTGAAGTATGTTACCTGTAGATTTCATGAGGATCCCTTTCACCCCTGGTCAGTGTTTACACTAGCTAAGGAACAGTTTAAAGACTACATCTGTGAAGAGCCAGAACGTTTCTCACTCTTTGTTAAAGTATATGAGTTGACCCCCTTCTGGCTCCAAACAGACAACTACCTCTTATGTTTGATAGGTAAAGTATTTTATTAGAATCGGTAGACTTCAAGGAGATCCCCTTCGACCCAGTTGGTAGTCCCAACGACAGTGTTTTGTAAACACTCCCTATAGTACAAGAAGATCGTCATTGCCCTGTTTGATGGTACCGACTGAAGAATGTGTGAACATCCCCTTATGTGAATTTGATGGGTGGAGTATATTAGCATGTAGAGTACAAGAAAATCGATTGCCTTGCTGGGCAGTACCAACTAAAGCATCAATGTGAATGCTAACTTGTGTGTATGATGGCAGAGTTTGTTAACCTGAAGAATATTATCTCCTGTAAATTATCCTTCAAAGCAGTTGGAAAGAAACCCAGATAATAAACCAGAGAGCTTGTTATATGAATTTGAGATTGTAGTCATAACAGGACAAAAACCTTTCTTAAACAGGACAAGAAAAATTGAGGCTTGGGTCAGAATTGCATGTCAACTAGACAGCTTCAGATGTCACTTGGCTCTGATTTTAGATAAGAGAGGCCCCTGACCTTATTTTAGTCAATAACATGATTTACTTTGTGGAAAATAGAGATATTGGTCTGATTTCCCAGTTTTCGTGCCATCCCGAGGGCTGTCATCCAGTGATCCCGACATATCGGTTACCGAATCCAGTAAACATTTACCGGTATCGCTGACACACCCTTGAGAGTTATGGGAAGATGAGTTTTCTTGCACTTGACCTTGTGTAAACAAACTTGTCTCTCTTAGAGGTCGTGGAATGTGACCTTTGACCTCTCTCCTGGGTCGCCAGCACGTCAGTGGCTTGTCACTTTAGGAGGAGAGGGAGTCGAGGTGGAGAGTTTGAGATGCAAGGGGGGGGGGCATAATAAAATTGTAATGGTAAGAATAAAGAGAGATAGATAAAGAGGAAAACATCGCCATTAAATACATCCATTATGAAGAGATGAAGAGATGCAGATATAGAGATGAGGAGAGAGATGCAGATATAGAGATTAGAGATAAGGAGAGAGAGAGAAAGAGAGAGAGAGAGCAAAAGAGAGATATATAGAAAAGGAAGGAAAAGAGTAAACAAGTAAAAGGAAATCAAGAAAATGAATTAAATGGGGGAAGAATGAGAAAAAAGCTACAATAAAGTACATCTATAGACTGACTGGTGAGTGATTGGTGGAGAAGAAATGTTTTCTTTCAATATCACTATTATTACTGGTTAATTAGCATGCGTTAAACAGACCTACCAACCAGTACGATTTAGTCGTATTTAGTACGATTTTTAGAGGTAAATACGACAGTACGATTTTCCTCAATAAAATACGATTTTCAAAAAAAAAAAAAAAAAAAAACTGATTTTTTTTAAAAAATTTTTTTTAAAAATAATTTTATTTTGTGTGTGTGTGTGCCATTTTCAATGGCAAAATGCCCATTCTGTGTTGTAAAGTATCCTACCAGCTTCTCACATCGGCAATTTGGGGATGTTCATTGGTTATTCGAACACACCAGTCATGACGAAATCATGCATATTCAACCAATGCTCCATAAAAAATGCTCCATGTAGGAACTGTAAGAGGCATTGATCCGGGTTTTTTTTTTTAATACCACTTTTGTCGGTAAAATACAACTTTTGGGATTAAAGAATACAGTTTTTGAACTCCAGAGGTTGGCAGGTCTGTGTTAAACCATTTTTGGGGGTAATTTCACAATGTTCAAACCCCACCCCCACCCCAAAAAAAAAAAAAAAAAAAAAATGAAAGAAAACCAACTAAATAAAAGGTTACATAAACAACATCATTGTGCTCTAAATATTTCACCTATTTGCCCCAGAATGCTTGGTAGTCAAGAGCACTCAGTGATATCTATTTACCTTTTTTTCTGTGTCAAAGTTCAAAGTTCGTGTCAATGTTAATCATGTTATCAGCAGCAGTTACATTATATTTTTCAGACATTGTCTCAATTTTACTCTGTTGCATTTCAAGCATCAATGTCTAGAGATTCATATTTTTGTCTTAAGTACATTGTAAAGTACATTGGCTACATATTATTATACATTGTACAATTAACCTTTTGCTTCTCAAAGTAGGGTTTGTCTGAAGTTTTTCATTCCTAGTCTTACATATTTTATTACTCAGAAGTTTCCAATTTTGAAGGTTGGTTATTGAATAATGATGATTATGAACTATTCGTGTACAAATTCAGGTAAACTCTGTTGCAATCTAACAATGTATTGATCATGTTAACTTTCAGAATCTACAAGGTTGATATTATTTATGTAAATTCATGTATCACTTTTCCGTACTTTTGAATTTTACTCTTGATTATCCATAGGAATAGCAGTTATATGTATATATGATGTATGAGATGGGACTTTGTATTAATCTAGTAATATATTGACTGTGTATAATGTATTTATGTAAGGAGGAAATTTATTGAAATCGAGGATTAAATACACTACATCCCAAGTTGTCTAGAATTATTCATAACATTGAAGAGTTTCTTGAGTATCTATGGAATTATGTTACAATGAGTAATTGCTAAGACATGAAATAGAAAATGCACAACACATGTAAACTCTGATATGATTGTTTCTACTGCACTGATTATTTGTGATCAAAATGTGTTTTACAATGCAGATTAAATGTCATTAAATTATGTCTATATGTTCCTGCAAGATGTGAAAAATAAATTACATGTTTTTAAATATCATTTGGTGATACATATATGTAGATCATTGTAAGCAAATTAGATTTGGAAGCAGTAAGTGCCAATTGCGTGACTGTGTAGTCTTTTTAATTACAAATACATCATTATTTTAAGTAGTCTGTCATTATTGTTGTTGGTCTTGAACTTTTGTTGTATTTATATATTTGTGATAGTGATGTATTGGAGAATTTTCAGAGTGTAAATACAAATTATTGAATTAAGTGTAGGCCTATATGCCATGAACAATCAATTGTAAAGTACATGTATACTTGGAGTAGTCTTTACATTGTGTGTATATGTATATTTGTTGGCTATGAAAGATGAATGTAAATATTCAAACAAAATAGATCAACTTTAGACTTTGCCTTTGACAATGTTTTTCTGAGAGAGAAAAAAAAAATCAATCAATTTTTGTTTGTTTTGAGAAGATGTCTCTGATTATTACATAGTCCTGTACCGCCTGAAAGGGGCAAACATATCAATGGAAGCAGTAGCAGTTCGGGAGAGGGGGAGGGGGGACCCCAAGGCAACCCCCCACCACTGAAAAAAATTGTCTTCTAGAACCATTCCTGAACTCTGTTAGAAGATAGTATCCATGCATCTCTCAGTTATTCCTTCATATCGAATGCTTGTACCATTTGAGAGTTAACTGAAATATAGTTACCGGTATATGTATTTTCCTAAAGCAAAAGTAAGTATGATTCATCATATGTGGTCAAGCGGTTAAAAATTTGTTTTAATTTCTAATATTTAAATCATAAATTGTGTTTGCATGATTCTTGTTAACATTTTTTAAAGAAACATGGGCATCGTTTCACGAAACCGTTAAAGTACAAGTTCAACGACTTCCTATTGAAACGCGTGTATTAAACTTTACACGCATTTCAATGGGATGTCGGCGAAGTTGTACTTATGACAGTTTCATGAAAAGATGCTATGGACACCCCATCAACTTGTGGTCAATTGATTATTTATTTTTCCTTTTACAAATATGAAATTTGGATTCTTCGTATAAATTCATTTCCAAATTGATGTATTACCTCATAATCAGCACCTTGAATTTCATAGATAAAATGTTTCTAGTTTTAGAAATTAAAATTCGTGTATATAAGTAGTTTTATGTATAGGGTCATGTACAAGTATATAACTGGATGTATGTATTGGAGGAAAAACTGAACTCTAGATTATGTTCCGTCTGTTTGGAGCTGGAAGCGGGTTAACCCTTCCAGGACAGGATTTAATTTTAGGGCTAAATGGATCACATATTGTTCTTCAAATTGGCAACAATATTATTTTTCTTTAGTTTCTACATTGTTAAAATGAAATGTAATGTCTCTGACCACAATGTAAATGGACAGGAATGGTGTCTAAAAGTTGAAAAATTGCAAATTTTGATCGAAAACAATGATTGGAATCTATTAACATGTTGCCAATTTAAGGATTTTTAAGCCTATTTTGCTTTTAGAAAAATTCCTGGCACCAAACGTAATTACACAGTCATAAATATATGCTATGTGTGCTGAACTATTTGCCTTTTGTACTCGTGCATCTCGCATGATTTTTTGGGATCTGGGCTCTGTTTCATAAAACTTGATATCAATAACAAGTTACAAGCTACTGTTATAAGCTACTGAAATCATGGCATCTGATTGGCTGAGAGCAAATTTGTCAAAGAAATGTAGCAGTTGTTATAGATAACAAGTTTTATGAAACGGGCCCCAGAATCAAAAGTTATTGAGCCGAACCACAAAATGTGGAATGGCTGTCTCGAAAGGGTTAACTCATAATTATAATGACACGGACTTACGGCCGTTCTGGCTCCGAACAGACGATTTCTTATGTGACGATTATTAAGTAGGATGTGTGTTTTTATCTGTGATGCAATGTATACAAGTCTTTCACCTTGATCAACTATTTAATGTAATTATCATGTGTACAAATGATTCCAGTACCAGCGTAAGAAATTTATTCTATAAATGTCTAATAGGCTCATTGGCTCAGATGATAATGGCATTTTGGTACTAGTATATAACAGCATAAAAAGAGTATGTCGAAGCTACGTAGTTCGTCTGGTATTGACCGTCGTGCTCAGTATTGATGAAAGTTGAAAGGGTCGAAACTAACATTTCTTCTAAACATTTGATATATATGAGGTGGGCATAACAATATTCAAAAAATCCTGCTGTAGAATGCATGGATTTTCAAAAAATCAACTTTCTTTAAATTTCCATTTTAGGATTTATTCGTCACCAAAGAATTTCGGGTTTCAAGGCGGAATCACTTGAAAATGAATATATTTAAGAGAAAATTGTTTTCAGACTTTTCACACAATTAACAGAGAATGAATTTCCCTATCCAAAGCAGGGGTGTTGTGAATGAGTGCATGGAGGTAGGGATGGGATGTCACTGATATTTCCCTATCACGGTTATTATCACCCATGATATTATTTTCCATTGAGTCAGGAATCAAATTGTAGGAATCAAATATTACACGTAAACTCAACACAAATTGTCAGGTTATGTGTAGTGTAAGTATATGACTATCTTGTCTACGTCTAAAGTGTATGTACTAATAGAAATAAATACTTCTCATCGGGAGAAAATCAAAATAAAGCTGTTTTTCGTTTGTGTCAAGTCACAGTAGGTTGAAGGTTTGTTTTGTTTTGTTTTACCTGATTGCTAAGAAAGCATGTATGCTTATAAGTAAGTAACCACGGGGCCGACGGCTTTAAGTCCACCTTCTAGGGACTTGATAATGCGGATTAATGCCTTACAAAAGGAATTGGTTTCGAACCCGGGACCTCCCGGTTACGAGACCACTGTTCTACCGCTGAGCCATCGAGCCTCACTGAAGTATTTCCAAGCGGGTTTCGCTTGAGCAGTTTTGAGGGAGGAAGGCTGGGATTGAAAACAAACAAAAAATGTTTTCCGACCGAATTCTTATCGGAATCAAGCTTTGGACGCGAAGATTCATCTTTCCCAAATGAAATTCATTTTCAGATTGAAATTTAGAAGCAATCACAAATCGTGTAGGTATCGCTGACAACTTCGATGGCTATATAAGCGCCTCCCCTATTTTAATGTTTTTTCCCCTTTTAGTCATTCGTGCAATGTCTTATGGAAGGCCTGCTTAAAAGATGTAAAGAAAAGCTTCGTAATATGATATGATGAAACACATATATATATATATCAATTCTCAATGTTGAACTTATAAAGTTGAGTAACCGGGGATCAGACAAGCCTCAATGAAATAAAAGCAAAACAAAACAAATCAATAAACAACAACGACAACAAATAAATAAAGCTCATAAAAACACACGCAAAATATACTTTGCGAGGCTTGAATTATTA
Source organism: Mesocentrotus franciscanus (assembly GCA_037976565.1). Lineage (NCBI taxonomy): Eukaryota > Metazoa > Echinodermata > Echinoidea > Camarodonta > Strongylocentrotidae > Mesocentrotus > Mesocentrotus franciscanus. Next base: position 15,625,610 of record CP137681.1, on the reverse strand, counting down.
TTTGAGGATTAAAAAAAAAAGGAATTAAACTTTGAGCCTTCGACTGCCCTTTTCTTTAATTTTTTTTCGAAGAAAATGTAAATCAGATCAAGGTCAATGACTGATTGAGTCAGATAAGCGTAAGCCAAGTTGTCCCATGATATAATTTCCAAGTAGTATGATCGCTGCCCCCAGGGTGGAACTAATACCATGGATAGGTATTGGATTTTGGCTCAGTCCCGACCCCTGATTAAAAACCAAAAACACACATTAAAAAAAATCTTCAAGCCCCCCCCCCCTCCTCCCCCATTAAAACAAAATTATTTGTGTGTTATACATGAATTCAAGCGAGGCACATGTAAAAGAAGATAATAATGCAAGAACCCCAAAGCGCCCCCTGCCCCTCCAAATTACCCTTTTAAAACCGCGCCTTGGTATATCCCTGCATGGACCAATTACATGATATAACTTTGCACTTGACTGATCCAAAGGGGCCTCACTCGTAGCGAATTCATCATTTTCCGAACGGGATGGGGGGCATACATTTTCTTAACACTAATTTTCTAGGATTATTCAGAGAAATATCTCGATTGACATGCAAGCAAGATTTCTTTATAAGCGTACATATTCTTTTTTTAGATAGACAGGAAACTTTTACCATGGTTGTAGACTCCATTTGATTGAATTTGCATCCTTAAACTTTAAAATATTGAAAGGAAAAGACACACTGTAAAGTTATACCGGGAGGGTATGTCGTTTTCTCCTCCAATGGAGCCTAACATCCCAAGCTGGTTTCCATTAGAAGAATTTTAATGATTTATGTTCAGGAGGTACTTATTTAGACTTGGAGGAACTTTTGATAGGAACTTTTGATAAGGAACTTTTGATAGGAACATAATGTTTTGTCATAGATGACTGAATGACGTTGAGATGCAGGGGCATCGGTCGACCATTGAAACAGACGGGTTTCTTCTTCTTCTTTCTTCTACAAAATCAGCTAAGGGGTGTCTACAGGAGGAGGGGTGAAGCCTGATACCCCTTTGGTTATATGATGAAATTCCTTGCCGTTACCAGAAAAAATTGTCCAAATTAAAACTTCATTGTTTTCATTTTGTTTTGCAAAATATGCGTATTGTGCTTTTTAGAGAATTGTTTCATTGCTTCAATGGTGACAATTTGATCCAATTTGAGTATTTAATGAGCTGTTTTGTTTTGTTTTGTTTTGTTCTGTTTTGTTAAGGAGTTGTGGAGGTAAAGTTTAGTGCGGGTGGGCAGAAGAGAATATATAATTTTAAAACGAACTCAAACAAATACAAAACATAATATCCTGCTATGCCTTCCGCGAAATAAACATGCTTCTTACTCCCGAATTTCTCATATTTCATGTGTTTATGCATCGTCAATGACGTCATTCAACTTTTGGGTCATGTGTGTCGTATTTCAAATTTAACTGTCAAATCATACAAATAGGCTGGAGTCTTCAGAAACTCATCAGAAGTATTATCAGCGAGAAGGAGAAGAGGACGAAACCGTGGAATAGGTTATTTTGGTCATTTGGTAATATACTATTATTATGCTTTTGTTCTCTTTTAAACTTTTGGCAACGTCAAGATAAAAAATAAAACAAAAGAAGTTGATCAAATCGTTTGATTTTTGAATTAGATGAAACAATATTAATAAATGAGCAATACTCAGCAGTCAGCACTACTTTTTGATTTTTTATAAAGGTTAACGATAAACACCGAAACTATTTTTATAGCGTGATACTAATTTGATGCATAGTTGTTGCATCAGACCTTTCCTGAAAGGACGATACAAAATGGCTTTCATATTCTCGATGAACATGTTTTAACATTTCAAGACGTTTTCTAGATTATTATTTTTAAGTAAAACAAAAATTAGGCTTATTCACTAAATGGTATTCGATCAGGCCTTGAAAACAGGAACAAAAATAGTAAATGAAACTTTTTTTCTCTCTTCTTAACGGGCAGCCAAGGAATATCATGATGAGCCCAAACGGATTGATAATAAAGCTATTCGTAGTCGTGTTCATTTTCGACATCATTGACGTCGGTGATTGTGAACATTTCCGGGGTGGATCGATGTCATGGAGAGCTACGGCAAATGGGGTAAGTTTTTTAGTTTGTTGATATCTCAATTGTTTGATATTCACTCTAAGGAAAGCATGTGTATGCTTAAAGTAAGCAACCATGGGACCGACTGCTTTAGGTCCTCTCTGAGGGACTTAGTAGTGAGGATTACTGCCTTATCAAAGGGCTCTATAGTGCATCGACTTACTTTCGAACCCGGGACTTCTCAGACCGCTACTCTACCACTGAGCTATCGCTTTTTCATTTCTTCTTTTTCAATTATACTTTAGAGGCCAACTCATACAACAGCAACAGCGTCAACAATGATATTGATAATGATGATGATGATGATAACGATGATAATAATGAGGATAATAATAATAAACAAGATAATGATATTGATAAAATTTATGCATTATTATGATCATCAGCACCATCACCATTATCAATATCAGTATTATTTTCCTCACTATTTCCTTAATGCCCCAGAATGTCGAGATTACGTACCGGCTCGCCTGGAAGGCGGATACCGACGAAGGCGACCATGACTGTACCTTCGACAAGGTCTCTGCGAACACCCTGATGAGCGGTGATCGAGGAGGATTCGAATCCAGTACCCCAATGTCACCAGCGACGTCGGTAATAGTCGGCACCGTATGGACTACTATTGCACTGCAAGGTTAGTTTATGGCTTGCCGGTCTCAAACTCGTGTCAGTCGCTGTGCGTATTGTGTGTGCAATGCGAGACTAGATTGACAGCATACTGCATATACATTAGGTTCTGTATCTTTTTTTGTATAGCTGCTCCGGACAAATTGTTGTTGTTGTTGTTGTTCTTTATTTTTGCACATTCTCCACTCCCATGGGAGCATTCCAGCCAGGCGTCATTTTTACAAGCGCACACTTGCTAATCTAAGCACATTAACTTTCGCATCCTACCGGGTACCCATTTAACACCTGGGTGGAGAGTGGCAAATGTAGATCAATGTCTTGCCAATTTCCATGTTTCAGACACGAAGCGGCTGGCTACCCGGAAAGCCTGGACCGAAGCTGGATAATGGGCGAGAACAAGAAGATTATCTCACCTCCGCCAAATGGACGTCTAGATTTTGATCTCTTGTAAGTACACCGATGATGTGTTCCAATTTTGAGTTTGGTATTTATTTGTTTTTCTTATCAAATAACTATTCATTTATATACTTATATCTATTTATTCATGCATTCATTACTTACATATTGTTTATCTATTCATTTGTTTATCCCTTTATCATTTATTTGTTTGTTCTGTTATCTAATCACTTATCTATTTGTGTATGTATTTAAACGTTTATGTCATTCTTTGATATATTCATTGGCTTGGTCATTCATATACCTGTATATTAATTTCTTTCTTTCTTGATTATTTTTGTAGGTTGTATTTGTTTGTTGTTATTTATTTATTTAGCATTTATTTATTCACTTATCACTTATTTATTCAGTTATCATTTAATTATTCATTTATTCATTTAGCATTTATTTATTCAGTTATCATTTAATTATTCATTTATTCATTTAGCATTTATTTATTCAGTTATCATTTAATTATTCATTTATTCATTTAGCATTTATTTATTCAGTTATCATTTAATTATTCATTTATTCATTTAGCATTTATTTATTCAGTTATCATTTAATTATTCATTTATTCATTTAGCATTTATTTATTCAGTTATTTAATTATTCATTTATTCATTTAGCATTTATTTATTCAGTTATCATTTAATTATTCATTTATTCATTTAGCATTTATTTATTCAGTTATCATATATTTACCTTTTTATTCATCATTTATCTACTTATTTATTTATCTATAAAGGCCTTTTCATTTTATTAACTTATTATACTAATTGATTGATTGATTCATTTATCATTTATTTAATCATGTATCTAAATATTTATCATCTACTTATACATTTTTGATTAATATAACTTTTTACTCGCATGTTTTTTTAATTCTTTCAATCATTTATTTATCATTTATGTTTAAAATTTTAATTGATTAAGTTATTTATTCAACTTATTATTAATTTATCTATTCCAAGGAACGCTGAGAAAAGGAAAAAGCAGGCAACCGAGGGAGAAAGAAGATACTGAAATGTACGAATAATGACATATTAGGGATCCGAAAATGATTTATATGTGCAATATAATATGGGATTGACATTGCCCTCGAATTAATTTCTTGAAACTCGTTGCGATTGTGTTCCACAAACTAAGAAAAACTCGTTTTTAAATTTAGTTTGGACTCTTGTTCGGTCCACAACACATTATTATTGTTGTTATTATTGTCATTATTATTATTGGTTGGTATTGGTTATTAGTAGTAGAGTAGTAGTAGTAGTAGTAGTAGTAGTAGTAGTAGTAGTAGTAGTACACTGTAGTAGCAGTATCATTATTATAATCATCATCGTCGTCATCATCATCATTATCAATATCAAAATTATTATTATTAGATGGGACTCGTGCTGCTGGGTCCATAGTCTGCAGAACTATGAACCGCCCAAGAACTGGGATTTCGTCATGTCAGTCAACCTCACTGTCAGGGCAGACACGGGGGCCATCAACCAAGCCCCTATCACCACCGGACTACCCGTTCAGAGGGTCAATAAGGGGTGCGCAAACGCCGTTCTAAACATACCCAGTGAGTATCCGTTCAAATTTAATTTAAAAATGTGTTAATTACCTCGTTTTTTCAACCTCTGTTCAGTCAAGGCACAATTTTCAAAAATAAAAAGTTTCGCGTCACCCCAATCCCAAATTCATCGCAAAATATTACTTGTGCATCACTCTGAAACTAGTCAAGTGCCATGTACACACTTACCATACCTATGGCCATATTTGTTTCTTACTTTTGTTAACAGGCGAAACGAGCGAGCCCTCTTCCCCCCAAAAAAACAAACAAACAAACAAACAAAAATGTCATCTTTGATATGTTAAAATAATTATTCTGCAATCAACATTCTACATAATAATTATGTAAAATAATGTATGCGGGCACCCCGCCACCAAACATACATGGAAATAAGGATAGCCTATTCAGGCATCTCGTTGCCAAGCCCAATACTAACAAGGAAATTGAGTAGCAAGTGGCAACAAATGAATGAATGGTAAACTTACTATCAGGGGCGATGATCCCGGGGGACGGGGGGCACGTCCCCTCATTTTTAAGGGGATCGTCCCCTGACAATTTGAAAAAGTTCTACAACAAAAATGTATAACAAAATATACTGACTAAAGGCTGCAACACACTTTTAGGCTCTGGAGGGCCCAAGAGTGCAGCGTTTAGACAAGTAAAAATGCAAAAATCTTCTCACTCGGTAGCTACGCTCCCTCGCATAATATCCTTCAAAATATCCAAGTAAATATTGTAGAAAAGTGAAATGTGAAAAAAGGATATTGCTTGTTTTTATACTATAATATTGCTAAGGAATGTAACTTTTTAATACATCAAAACTTCATAAACCGGTGAGGGGGTAGTCACTTCCGTCACCTTCACCCCTCTCATTCAATATGCTCCCTCACACTTGCGTTCTGACGGCAGTTCTCCCCCTCCCCAATAAAATTCAAATGTGGTTTATTTCTAATTCGATACCAGTGATTTACAAATGTTGCTGAAATGGCATGATTTTTCCCTGAGCTTCCGGGGGCTCTGCCCCTGGACCCCACCAAGGACCCTAAGGCGGGCCCCTGGTTGATCATCTGACCGTAATTAAATGCCTAAAACCCCTGAGCTTCCTGGGGCCTCGCCCCCTAGACCCCACCAGGGCCCTAAGATGGGCCCCTGGTCCCTGGATGCTCATCTGACCGTTATTAAATGCCTAAAACCCCTGAGCTTCCGGGGGCTCTGCCCCCTGGACCCCACCAAGGGCCCAAAGGCGGCCACTGGATGCTAATCTGATCGTAATGTAATGCCTAAAACCCCTGAGATTCTGGGGGCTGTGCACCCTGGACCCCACTCCAATAAGGGACCTGCATGCCTGTGTCACAAATAAGGTATCAAAATATGCTCATCTGACCTTAATTGAATGCCTAAAACCCTGAGCTTCATAGGGCTCCGCCCCTGGACCCCACGTCAATTGACGCTCCACTTGCTTCGCTCGCTCAAAATAATCTTGCTTTGCTCTACCTGATCGTAAATACTGTAGCTCTCCCCCGTCCCTAGCATTTCGTTCCCCCCGTTCATGAACAGAAATCGCCGCCCCTGTTTACTATATATTTTCGTGAATGGGGTTTGGACTTGAAATAACTAATATTTTAAAACTGCTGAACTTTCGATAATAATGTATCTATGTTATTCGCTTGATTTTTATTTTTATTTGTTTCTCTTCTATGTTTTGTTTTTTTACTTTTTTGTTTTTGTTTTCCTTTTTAATTGACAGCTTACGATGCAGACGGCGATGACGTAAGATGTCGGTGGATTGACGGTGATAGAGGCGAGTGCAGGAGTAATTGCAATGTTCGCCGCGTCTGGCCTATTTCAAAATGGCGTCTACAGGTAGGGTTGCCATCTAGGGACGTCGGTTTTGAAATGAGGGGGGTGGCCTCCTTCAAAATGGCGTCTACATGTAGGGTAGTAATCTAGGGGCGTGCAATTTCGTATTGAAGAGGAGAGGTCGTCGGACCTTATAAACACATGTACGTCATAAGCCCTAAATTTTACACAAGCAAAGCAAGAAGAAAGTTAACAAATTAAAACAAAAAACATTAATTTCTGCACTTTAATTACCAATAATGCTCGAATATATTATTAATGATTTACCGATGATTATGAATGTGGGTTTCCACACACCCTCTTTCTCTGTAGCGGTATCCATGAAGTCAAAATTGTCGTATTAATATTCAGAGGTTAAAAAGAAAAGAAAAAAAGAGGATAGTTCGCCCTCCCCCTCCCAAACCAACTGACAGAGTTACTCTATAATTAACTAGAGTTAATCCTTTCATTTTGGCTTAAAAACGACACTGGTGAAAAACAGGTATATAGTATGATAATAAAATAGGGAATAGTTTCAACGATTACGGTTCCCATCTTCCTTTCCAGAATCGAGAACTCGGCTGCCGCCTCATACTCCCCAACCCCGGCGCCATGGACGTCGGCTGGTACGCCGTGGCCATCATGATCGAGGACTCCAGCAACGGCGTCGTCCACAGCAAGGTCCCCTTCCAGCTAATGCTGGAGGTCACCGGAGACATGACCTGTTCCAAGCCCGTCATCCTTGGGCCGTCGGCGAGCTCGTGTTGGATCCTCCGCGTGGGGCAGACGTTCAGATTTAACGTGACCGCACAGACGACGAGCAATGCAACAAGGTTAGTGAATAACGCAAGCTCCTTATTTCATTCAAAATTTTCAACGCATAAAAGGAGGAATTAACATGATTAAAAGTCCATCTAAATGAACTAAACAGAAACGTAGAGTAGGGCCTATAAACTTCTTTGAGGACAAAGTCAAGTCGAATCCGTCTCCATGACCACCTGTTCTTGAAGGGCATCTGGTAAGGGTGAAATGTGTGTTGCAGAACCTTTTGTAGCAAGGGCACATGGCTAAGGCATCTGAAGTCGACTTTGTCGTTTTGCTATGCCTTTTATGGTCAGACCTAGACCGAAAGCTTCATTTTCTGAAATCTACGGTATCTCTGCCTCACGAAGACGTCGTACGGGTTTAATAGTGAGAGGAAGTTGCGCAATGCTTGAATGTACTTTATTGCCGATCTCAACGCGCACAGAAGCTTCAAGAAAATAGACAGATAAGCTGAACAATGTTTTGAAAATTAGATCTATTTTTCTTTCCAATTTTTTTCTTCTTCTTCTTCTAAATCAAACTGTTAAGTCAAGATAATGGAAAACCGAGGGCAACCCCCTCCTTGTGCATGCGGCGAGGGTTACCTTTGTGTATGGAGAAGGTTGACAAATGTCAGTTTTATCGAAGAATCCCCATGGTCAGACATTTTAAAAATGAAAAGTTTTTTGTTAGATTTTAGGCATACCTTTAAGAAGATTGATTTTTGTTTTCTTTTTCCAGTGGACATGACCTCAGTCTTGACGTCCCATGCGAAGTAAATATACTATAGGTATAGTTCATAATCTAAATAGAGTATCCATTAATGCACCTGATATGTATTTACCGACCCTTAGCATCAATTTCGGTTTCAAGATTTGCCAACATGAGACTCTCCTTAATTACTAGTGATGTAAACTTTCAAAAGTTAACCTTTGTCCATTTCGTCTTCAACTTGTCTTCGTCAATTTCGCTCTCTCTCGTCAGTTCGCTCTCTGATTCTTTCCCAAACTGAATCTTCTACAGGATCCGACAAATCGCCACGACAAGCGTGCGTGGAATGCAAAGGAGCCCTCTACGCCAGGTTCCAGGAAACCCTCTGCAGGCTTACGTCACAATGTCGTGGACACCGGAAGAGAGTGACAGGGGAGTGTCTCTCTTCTGCTTCCAGCCAGAAGATACTACCGGGTAACAAAATAGTGTTTTACCGTGATGTAATAACAGAATCATAACTACTGTCATCTACTTTCATCGTTTATATGTTTAAGAATTATTTGTAATCAACAAACTAGACATAAAATAATGTATCTGGGCAACCCGCCACCATAATATATACATGATTGAACATGAGTATATTCGGGCATCTCGTTGCCCCTTCTAAATGTTGCGAGAGAGTAAAGCGAACAAGTGGTAACAAATGTAATTTTGATTTGAAAGATATAACAAGAAATTGCGTCTACTCCGATCTGGGTCTATGATTTTTATTTCTTTCCCGATCATCATGTAATGGTGAAATGAAGAAGACGCCTCGTGGGCAACTGAAGCATCAATATTCATGGTTAAATTTGCCCAATAAAAATGGCGCATTGATTGCATGCAGCCGTCATGTTGAAATGTGCCTCTGTTAAATGAAATCTCAGGTTGTAAGTGGGCTATCATGGTGGGAAATGCGTGGTTCGTAACGCTAACATTGATGAAGTTTTCTATATATATACCTCCGTCACAAAATAACAAATGAAACTCCCTTAGTTATAGTGGTATTATGATTTTTCCCCTCTCAAATTCAGGTTGCAAGGAAGTCAAGGATGTATTGACATTTCGGTAGGAGGTAAGATGGAATTTAGCTTCGAGCCACAAATATGCCCACCCCAGGCACCCCCTACTCCATACACCTCCCCCCATCCCTTCACTAAACTTCTGATAAAGTTTGTGTAAATCATGTAAAAGCCACTTTCCATTAACTTTCTAGGTGTATATAATATATAATCCTGTTTTAATTGAATCAATGATAGACGTGATGAGTTTTTAATAATGCTCTATTCAGTACGCCTATTAAGATTTTCAATGATTACAACTTCTGAATTGTACTGTTCTATAATACTGTCTCTCTTTGTCAATATCTGTCTCTATAATCCCTTTCAAATCTCACTGAATTGTAAATGTGTGCACATGATTCCTATTAATGCATAACAAAAAAGAAAAAGAGAAGATGAAAAGCATTCAAACTAAAATTGTTTCTGAGACTTTCTGACTTATCCCCTATCATGCTTATCAATAATAACCTTGAACTGAATAAACTACCGTAGGGCTAGTTAGCACTGAATGCAACCGTGGATATGTATGTGGTGTAACTATTATGAAGTTGTTAATTGTACTTGTTCACTTGTAATTATATTATTATTATTATTATTATCAATTGACCAATATTGTAGTTATTTTGGGACCCCAAGGAAGAACATAATCAACTTTGTTGGTGGATCTGAAGCGGATGATCCCTCGATCGTCTTTTTTTTCTAGAATAGTCCTTGTAAAATATTGTAGTGTTTTATTTCTTTTTGTGTTATTATGTTTGCGTTTCATATTGTATGATCGTAATTAAAACCAACAAACAACCAACCAATTTGAATGTGATTTTCACATCTTAGATGAGAGTGCTCCAACACCGAATCCCCTCTTCTCCTACCCGGGTGAGGGCATGCCAGTCCGTCCCGAGGGGACAGCTTTCGAGATAGTCTTTGATGATCTGGTAAGCTAGCTCTTGAAAGACAAACCGTCATGTTCATTGGACAAATCTTCTAGCTGAAGAGCTGCCCTGTTAAAAATTGTATCGATTCGCTGTACTTCATTATGTTGTGTTTCTACATTTATGTTCTCACGCCGCATTTCTTACCACGTAGCCTTTTAGAAATGTCTATCATCGTACGGGCACTGTCGGGCAGCAAATTGACTAGACATTTTGCTGTCCAAAGGTTGATATGAAATCGTAAGTCATATCTTTTACCCCACATACACAAACCGAATGAACAACAAGCAGAGATGCAAATGTCGGTGTCCATTAGAATGTAAGTCTCACTCTGCGCTTATATAAACAGACCCGTACAGCAAATCGAGTTGATATCGAGGAATGAAACCCAGTTTATTGACGCTCTTTTGGAGATGTATTACAACTGCAACAGTCTGTGATTGATCCGGTTGTATTGAGTGTTAAAGGTAATACAAAGTTTTGGTATGGGGTCATGAATTAGGTTCAAATGAACATATTGGAAGCATATGCGATTTTACAATATTCAATGATCGTCGTCGCGGTTGAAATCGAGTCTAAAGTGATGAAATTGTAAATAATAAACTTTTTATGTTGTATAGCGCCCTCTCAAGACTGATATTACTTTAGCTTTAAAACAATGTTTCTTGAGTACAATCGACCGAATTGGCTATTCCCGTTTGGAAATTATATATCAGAACTGCATATTCTGAGATTTTCATGGTCGCAGCTACCATGGAATGGCCTTAGGCGCTATTTGAAATATTTGAAATTTACCGGGAGCACCGGTAAATTTTGATTATTCAATTTGCTCGAAAGCAGAAGTGATTTAGGGGCTAAATCTTCTAGTGCTTATAATAAATACACAGGGGCATCCAAATAATCAAAATTTTAAAGAATTACTATCCACCCAATTTTCAAAATTTCCCAAATATTGGCATTACCTTTAAAGGATGTGAAAGTTACTACAATTAGATTCTTTTTGGCACATGCAACCATGCTCGAATTCATAGTCTTTGTTTCCTTTATATTTGATCGCAGATAGCCCGCCCCAATCGAGTATCTGAGATCCAAATCCTTCGGGCCGACGACCACTCGACCCTGGTTCACTCCGTCAAGGTCGAAACCGAACCGGGCGACGGCCTCATCTACGACTACAACGCCATCTTGTTTAGCATCCCCGATGGTCTGCTGCACGAAGGCACCAACTATACCCTCAGCCTGCCCGAAGGTCTGGCGAGGGGATTCAGCACATGTGAGCCCTGGTCCAAAGCGGCCTCCTGGGACTTCTACATAGGCACAGGTAGATTTGAAAGTGGATACAGGGAGTGTTACCGGGGATCAAGCGAGATGAAAAGTAATTCAAAGATGAATGTTTGAGCTACATCGCTTGAGTCGCTGTTGGTCATGCAAAAGTCAAAGGAGAATAGTTTAGAAATAATAATAATCTGGATTTATATAGAGCTTAATACGAAATACCGTCTGTAAGCGCTTTACATATATTAATACTCAGGTCATCGAATTCATTCTCGCTTGATTTAAATTTGATTTTTAGTATTGCAACTGCAGCTCAAGTAGGCCAACTCTTTTTTTATCTGCACATAATATTACCGGCAAATGGCCGAGAGTTATAGTGCATATCTATCGCTTGATTGTTTGAAGTGGCTTTTAGTTCTGCAATGTAAAAGCTAGATTTCAGTTGGTCACTAACTTTTCTTTTGCCGCCTCTCATATTCATGAATTCCTAATCCGTCTTTGTCGAAGAGAGCATGTGATAGGATGTGCGTATCGGCGAAAAAGACGTCTCCTATTGGTTGGAATGTTGTAAAGCGGACAGTTATGCAGGCTTGCAATAATTATCCTGAAGCTGTATTCAACAGTGAACGATATCTATAACGAAATAGAATGGAACTACGGTATGGAAGTCGTTCAGTTAGCCAATCAGTTTTCAGCACACCTTGTTAAATATTACCAGCAAATGGCCGAAAGTAAGCTCGTCTAACGCTTGATTGTTTCGAAGTTGCTTTTTAGTTCTGCAGTGTAGAGACTTGATTTCAGTTGGACACTAACTTTTCTCTTGCCGCCTCTCATAGGAATTCCTATTCACTGATCTCAATATCAGAGCTGTGATTAATTTTGATTAACATGAGTATTCATTTAATTATGATAATATTTTCGAAAGAAATATAAGCCCACTATGCTATACACTTTCCCCAGCAAGATCTCTTATCATGATGAACAATTTCGTTAGACCAAAAAGAGGGCGTCCTAGCTTGTTAAAAGTGAAGTTGACACAAGATGAATAGATTTTTTTGCGAGAAGAAATGAGCCCAATACGAGTGATTGCTCAGCATCCTTTCTTATGTTTTCATAATATGAAATTATGCCAAAAATCATTGAAAGGAAGGTTAGCGAAAAAAAAAATACTTAGAAGGCTTAGCCCAATTCTAATGATGTATTTGCTTGATTCCATAAATTATAGGCGATTAGCGAAAATTAATCACCAGAGATCGTACTTCATGTGCCCGTTACGATCTAACAGGGGAGCGGGGAGGTGGTGGGCGCAGTGGCGGATCCAGGAGGGGCCCCTAGCAAAAAAACAGGTAAAAACACCCTTTATTTGAAAAAAAAGAAGATGGGCCCCCTCCCCTGGCGCCCAAGGGGGGGTGGCGGTGGAAAAAAAATCACCCTTCCGTAGGGGAAAATTTTTTTCGGGTGCCCCCCCAAAAAATTGTGCTCACTACCCCTCCCCACTGAGCGAAAAATCGACCGGCACGATTTTCAAATTTTTAGGCCCCCTCCCTTGCCGCCGGCTGGATCCGCCCCTGGGTGGGCGGGTGGGTGGGGTTATAGTCTGGCATATCGATGTTTTATAATACGATATCATTATGTATTATTAACTTCTTAAAAACGATAGCAACTGGACTGCCTGTGAAAAACCGTTGTAAATACTGAAATGACTTTAGAACAACATTATTTGCTTGAAACGTTTGATTACCATCAAGATCTATTTTTTTCTAAAGACAAAGGCCTAACAAACAAAACAAAACACGACAAATTCCATGGTACTAGGAAGCTTGCCTTTAACAGAGTAGTCGAAGCCAGGCTAATTAATGTTTGCTCGAAATTCCTTAATACGGTTATGTCAGTTTCTCGATTTTTATCTGTTTATATGACAAACATTACCAGCTATATAAGGACACAGAAACGGTTGAAGGAGATTTTTTTTTTCCTTGGGGGCTTTGGGGGCTTGGGGTTCTATCATCTTGCATTCATTTTCTATGTGTGCCTCGGGAAAACGTTTTGGAGGCTTGAACATTTGTTTCTATGGGGCGGGAGTTTAAGCGCCCTCCCCCCGAACAAAACAACAAAACAAGAAGAAGAAGAAGAAGAAGAAGAAAAGAAAAACCTCCACTATAGAAACGCTACTGATGATGGTTTGCTTTATTCCTTGCAGATTTGAAGGGGATCACGCGTCCTCCGACCGACCGGTTCCTTCCACGTCCGCAATGTTTTGGGACTTTTATGCAGATCTTTATCCCGAAAACAATGGTCCCATTTGAAGACCCGAACAACATGCACTTCAACGAGCCCACCTGTGTCGGGCAGGAACACAACGGGACCCATTTTGTAATGGGGACCCACTACCAGTATTGTGGAACCCAAATCGTAAGAAGTCCATCATTATCTCAAATAAAAATAATGCAACGGAATGATACCCCCTCCTTCACCCCTTGCCCCCCCCCCCTCCTAGTTCCAGAGTTTGATTTACACCCCCTATTTTTTGTAGATTACGTACTTACAATCTTTTAACACAGTATTTTCATTACTAAGTACATGTTATGTCTAAAAAGATTCAATCCACTCTGATATTTTCTTAAATTCTATGAAACAATGTAGGCCTATATGGAATATTGAGCAAATGCAATCAATTTTAATTGGTGTAGAGACTTCAGGGCCAATATTATTTTCCTCATTAAGAACGATAATGTAGACCTCTATAACATGAAAATCCCTTTTAAAATTGATAAGCTTATAATCTCGCTGATTACCTTTGATAGGATCCGGGACATCGCAAATCAATAATATCCAACACAATTCGGATATCCTCCATGACGGTTCCTGGACACCCATCGGTTACCCGGCACAGTGCCACGGCAATCAACGTGATCTGCGAAATGGATAAGGATAAGATAACGTTTGTCGAGTTCGATGCGGATCTACCCGCAGTGGTCTTTAACCGAACCGGCCATGGTACTTTCAATTTTTCCATGAAGATGTACGAGGATGAGACCTATACCCGAAAATATGTGTAAGTCTCAAATTGTAACCCTCCATAGGTTATAAACAGAAAGGAATTAGACAGAGAGAGATATATAGATAGAGAGATGGAGAGAGAGAGAGAGAGAGAGAGAGAGAGAGAGAGAGAGAGAGAGAGAGAGAGAGAGAGAGAGAGAGAGAGAGAGAGAGAGAGAGAGAGAAAGAAGAGACAAAGAGAGACAGAAAGAGAGAGAGAGAGAGAGAGAGAGAGAGAGAAAGAGAAAGTGATGGGGGGGGGGGGTTAAATTGTTCACAAGAAAGAAAGAATAGAAGCTAGGAGAATTTCAAATTCAAATTATTAGTAGGCCTTCAAAGTCTCGACTTTGTCTTTTAATTTGGGTTTTGCAAAGTTTTAAGTTGCCTGTGTTGTGGAGTCCATCCAGGCGTTACAACAACAAGCCGCTATAGGTTGATGAAAATGATTCCACGCCTTCCTTTGTTTGGGGAATTTTTATTATGTTGTAAAACGCGAAAATAACTGAAGGAAAGTGAATTATTTGAACGAATTAATGAATGGATGATTGAATAAATGTGATAATAATTGATTGAAGGAATGAATGAATGAAAAAAAAACGAATGATTGATTGAATGAATGTAAGAACGATTGATTCAATGAGCGATTGAATGAATGCATACATACATGAGTGTTTAAAAAGAAAGAATGACTGAAGTTGAACCAACGACTTAAATTATAAAATAATATTTGAAAGAATGCACGGCTGATTTAATGAAGGAGTGAATAAACGAATGTCAATGAATGATTTAAAGCATGAATGATTGAATTGTGTGAATGAATGATTACATTAATGAATGATCCGTGGAATGAACAAATTAAGTATTGAAGGCATCAATTTTAGAATGATTGACTGACTGAATAAATAAACTAATATTTGAATGATATAAATGAGTGAATATATGATTGAATGACTTGGTGAATGAAGAAATGACTAAACGAATGAATGAATATAATTTGTTTTTACTTCGATTTAGGTACACCGACTACCCTCTCGAAGTCACTCTCGACGACCGACTGTTCTTTGAAGCTAAGGTCATCCTGGAGGACACTGACAACACGTTGCCAGGGCAACGCATCTTCTTGAAATCTTGCGAAGCCACGCCCACTCCTAACCCTGCCGACCGTTTGTACTACCGGTTCATTGAAAATGAGTAAGTAAACAGCCCAATAACTGTACTATGTACGGTGTCAAAATCGAGATGTTCAGAAAATAGGGTAAATTTAATAGTAAAAATTAGTAAAATCACAATGGTTTGACCGTACAGCAGATGGTTTTACATCAAATTGGAAAATTTATGTAGAAGATGTAAGGGTTTCGCTTCAATATTATAAAAGTACAATTTTGTTTACTGTCGTAAATGTTTAGAATATATCATTGTACAATTTTTTTCTTCTACTTCTTGATCCACAATCGCAACTATTTTCGATCAAAATCAACTCTAGGGCGATTTCAATACCCTATTGTACATCCCATATAAATCATGTTCGGATTACGTAATACTTTAGTGTCATGTTCGAACATTTCAATAGGTGACGCACAAGGCTTTTAAAATTGCATTGGTTTGATTTTTGCCATAACTAGTTGCGATCGTGTTTTAACGGCCGGACACTTTGCAAACACACAACCACCGGCCGTAATCAAATAAATGTTAGAAAAATAAAACAAATGCCGGATACACCGTAGGTCACATTTTTATATATGCCTTATTAGTTTACGAAAAAAAAAAGTTTGAAAATAAAACCTTTTTTATTTCACTATCTCGTAGTGCATGATCATCCAGTCTGTTTTTGCATTTTCTCTTTGAAAATTTAAACTGATCCAGTTAATTCTCATACTTTATGTTGAAGACTGATAAAGCCTATTTTGCACAATGAGGAATCCAGTTCATATATACATGTGTATATTGTTTTACTCCCTACTCTATATATTTGTTTCCTCTTTTTAATTAGCTGTGCTTTGGATCATACAGTCCAATTTGAACATCAAGCTCGTCTGAAGACCCGCTTCTCAATTCAGTCCTTCGCTTTCCTCGGCCACTTTATGAGCGAATCGGTACGTTACATGATTAAAGGGATCGTTTAACAGTGTTAAATCTGAGATACACGGCCCTACATGTTATTAGTGTCTGTGATATGGTGTAATAATGAAGCCCTAAAAAAATTGCGCTTCAAAATGATCAAGAAGTGCCTCAAAAAAGTAAAAATCTTTGATTGACCGGTTTTACCATACTCGTTTTCCCTAATGGACTATAGTGTTATGAAAACCATCAGGCGAACGGTTTTCAAAATTTGTAATTCCAATCATAAATATCTTGATAATCAGACAGGCGATCAGCTTGTAAAAGTCATGGGGTTCCTGACTGACCTAAAGGTTTATGATTATCATTGCATCATGAGCTAAATCCAGAATTTTGTTTCAGAATCTGAGACAAAGTTACCGGATCCCTTTAAACGGGATTGATACCCGACATATAAACGTGCCATGGATTTTTGTAAATTTTTGCACTGATTGGTATCACTTTATAAGATCAGTTGATGTTTTTACAAAAGAATACACAAACAGTTACAATTTTGCACATATAAGTTCCAGGACCAAGAGGCCTAAAGTACATTGACGAAAATATTCTTACAGAGGATGGTTCATTCCGTTTCTATCAGAGACCTGTTTTGATTGCACAAAATATGTGGCCTCTGATAATTTTCATTTGCATATTTTCCCGGCCTTATTTGGAGTAATACTTCCCATAGCACTTGACTCGGAAATGTATTCATGAAGCCTGTAAGACATATTTTGCTAACTTTATTCCAAGACTTTATTTTCATCTCCTACTAAAACTTGTCTATGATTCAAAAGCTGTACGCCCTGATGCACGGAAACTTTTGTCAAATCACAACTCGCATATTCAATCTCCCCGCTGTGGTATAAGCCAATCAGTATCCGTCTTATAACGAGGTATTCTAAAACGACAATTCTGATTGGCTTATTGAACCACTTCCATCCTCTTTCGTTACAGATATTCGTTCACTGTGAAATACAGCTTCAGGATAATGCAAGCCTGCGTCACTGCCCTCTTTACAACATTCCAACCAATAGGAGACGTCGCTTCGCCGATACGCACAGCCTATCACATGCTCTCTTCGGCACAGACGGACCAATCAGAGTTGTTGATGAGGATGGGCGTGGAAAGTCGTCCTCCTTATTAGGTGGGAGCCAATAATTACATTCTTTTCTCTTGCATTTCTTCCTCTCCCTATCGGCCTATTCCTTCATTTCCTATTTGCTATTTTTTTAAAAACATTTAAGTAGGTGATGGAAAAGGGTATATTATATGCCTTCCATTGATTTGCAAGCATGTTGTGTAATTTTTGTTCTCTTTCTCTCTCTCTCGTCTAGATAAGAAGAAGACCCTATCCCAGAGTCCTCTCGGCTCCGTCTATGTCTCAGTGAGCGCCCTCATCATGTGCTTCATCCTCGTAGCTCTTCTCGTTTCCATGGTGACGGTGATGCGGAGACTCCGGGTCCAGAATCGGAGGCTGGGGAAGTTCGTGGGTCGCCCCGGCATTTCACTGGAATCCATCACGGAACGTTAGAAAGGGTTGAAAAAAGGGCAACACATCGATGTCAGAAGGAACATGGTCAGAATAATTTGTCAGTTTTATGAAAACAGGACACTTCGTCAATGGCTATAATGTTCATTTCGCGGTTTGAAAATAGGGCAACAGATGAAAGAAGGTGATAAGAAGAATTTGTCAGTTTTCTGCAAAAAGGACACTTTGTCAATTAATGGCTATAATGTCATTTTAGCGATGAGGTGACGAATGTAAGCCGTACTTGATTAAGACTTTCATTTATTCCGTTCGTTTTCTTGACAGATGAGAAGATTTGCCACGAGAACATGAAGGGAGATATTTCTGTTCGAGGGAGTTGGGGGGGGGGGGGATACATTCTAGTATGGATAACTTAGTTACTCTCAGTAGTACAATTCAACCACTATTTGGAGTGGATTCAACATCAAACTAAATTATCCCTATTAATACGAATCCTGAAA
This sequence comes from Mesocentrotus franciscanus, assembly GCA_037976565.1. Classification (NCBI taxonomy): domain Eukaryota; kingdom Metazoa; phylum Echinodermata; class Echinoidea; order Camarodonta; family Strongylocentrotidae; genus Mesocentrotus; species Mesocentrotus franciscanus. Next base: position 15,607,084 of record CP137681.1, on the reverse strand, counting down.
AGTAGATTTTCACTCCTCTGAATCGAGAATGTCAAAAATGATGTTAAAGCTCGACTTGAGTTTTGGTGATGGCATCGCGTTTAGAGGAATTCTTTGGACCACAAATAAAACCAAATGAATCCACCTTCGGGGTGGTGAGGGGGGAGGAGGGCAAAGGAATAATTTTTTAAACAATTTGCACCTTGTATTTGAGTGTTTTCATTACTTTGGGATGAATCAAATCCCAGAAATGGCGAGATTTTTGTCAAAAGATTGAATCAAGCCATCGACAAGTACCTCAAAAACCCGTCATACTCATGCCTGTAGTGTGTGTGTGACATGCTTTTTCTGTAGACATTCAATTCAAAGTAACTTGTATATAAAGTGATTTAATATTAGCGACAATGCCTTATAAAATGTAAAATGAACGGATATAAAGGTATTATTCAATTTCTAAATATTATTATTGCCAGTATGTAACTATACTATAGAATTAAAAATTTCACAATATAGTTTTGCATTATTTGGCAGTTGCCGACATGGATATTTATATATCGGTAACAATAATGCACTCAAGGAGAGTGGAAAATAGAGGTGAAATACAAATAAATGAGAAGAGGTGGAGAAAGAGAAAGAGAGAAAGAGAGAGAAAAGAAGAGAGAGTGAGAGAGTAAGAGAGAGGGAGAGAAAGAGATAGAGAGAGAGGGGGGGGGGCAAGAAGCAAGGGCGAGAAACATACAGGAAGCAGGAATTAAAGAGACAACAATAGTACCAACAAGAGAGAGAGAGAAGGAGAGAACAAATTTTGAAAGTATATTACAATAACTTAATAAAATTACATTATCAATAACGGTATTCTTTTCAAATAATATTTCAAATGAGTTTATTAAAAAAAATCTATCCTCTTACATTGCAGAAATCTCAGCATAGGAATTGTGTGTTAAATATTTTCTTTTTCAGTTTTCAAATACAATTTTTTTTCTTCGTCTTAATATTCAAACAAAGTAAAGATCAAATCGCTTTCAAAAACCCCAAAACGAAATCATAAAAATGAATAATTAAATCTGGGAGCATGAATTTACTTTTTTGTTACTTCTTACATGTACATGTATTCATAAAATACAAGAAGAAAAAAAAGAACAAAATTATAAACTAATCGATTATAATTTCATCTACCAAATCAGGTAAAAATATGTATTTACACATGTATGCAACGGCTACATTAAAATAAAAAATACTTGTAACAAAACACAAAATTTAAGTGAAATATTAAGTCATTTATCAATTTTAATGACCTGCACACTTACAGTGCCCCCCAAAAAACAAAAAGATTAAATCAAACAAATAAACGGGGAAAAAAAAGCCTCCTTTCGAATTTATTTATTTTGATACAAAAATATGCCTGATATAACAGTACACTCACAATCCAAAACTCCAACTTCAAGAAGAAAAAAGAAAGAAAAAAAAAAAGGCAGACTTATATCTGTATTGATACTGATCCGTACATGGCACATTTAGTAATACAATGATAACTTAAAGGGCAATCCAACCCTTGTAATAAGTTGATTTGTATGAAAGCAGAAAAATAACAGAAACAGAATGGCAAAAGTTTGAAATGAATCGGACCAATAGTAGGGAAGTTATAAATGTTTGAAATATGAAATTACCAAGTCTATGCAAATCTCAAATAGGAATTTTGGTTAGTGGATTGTGATGTAGGATGTGGATAACTCTCCTATTTGCTGTGTACAAAAATATCATTAATTTATGTTTTTCTCGAAAGTTCCTTCTCCCTTGGGGCACTACTCAAAATATATTATGGATAGCATATTAGTATAGGTCCTCTAAAAAGAATAGACCCTCCCGAGCCATGAATTTTTGAAGAAAAACCAAAATTTAGTCATTTTATACTGGTATGTTGAAACAGATGGGAAAGTAGTCCGGCACTACATCACATTGACATTACCGCTTCAGCCAATTTGAAGTGCCCATACGTATAGTGATTACAACTTTCAAAAATTCATAACTTTCCTATATTTAGTCAGATCTAATTGAAACTTTCATCAGCTTGCTTCTCTGATTTTTCTGCTTTCGTTTAAAGCAGTTGTCTAGTCGGGTTGGATTTCCCTTTAAAGACAATTTTTTAATAAAAATTAGGGTTTGACTAGCCCACAACGCCGACATTATTACGTGATGAAATTGCCATCTGCCCAATTGAGTAAATAAGCCTAGAATTCAATGGAATTCACCTGTCATTCTTTCAGACTGCCCCTGGAAAGCTTGCTTTTTTTGTGCCATGCAATGCAAGCTGTGTAGCATTCTAATTCAAAAGATGCAAAATCATTCATGGATAAATATCAATATATAACAGAGATGCCTGTTTAACTATTTAAAGATGAAACTCAAATACACATAAAGTGATGTACAACAGGACATTATATTCTCAATTTATGTTAAGTTGTCAGGAAAACTGTATATTTCAGAAACATTGGTAGTTATATCTCAGTCCTGCTACCTACAATATTGCACACCAATATTATCTACTATAACCCATAGTCTACAGGGGCATATGCAGAGATGCCAACGTTTTAAACAGCATTGCAGTATTTTGAGGGCCAAAAAACAGTATTTTTGGTGAGAAAACAGTATTTTAATTTTTCTGCAATAGGCATGTGTAGTTAAACAATTTTGGGGAAAACAGTATTTTCCATGAAACCTGCAGTATTTTAGACAAAAAACAGTACAAAATACTGCAAAAAAAGGAACAGTTGTCATCTCTGCATATGTGCCCATCCCGTCAAATGACAAAAATATTAATAAAAAGGGGGATGGAATAAGTGGCAATAGGAAGAGGGTTAAGGCAAAGTCAAAAGAAGATAACCGTCCTCCCCCCCCCCCATCACTTGCTGGCCTAATTCTCTTGCGTTTTATCCACCTACAGTAATAAACCCAGTGCGCCCCCCCTCTACAGTCCCATGTAATGGGGGCTCCATGCTGCACAATGCCCCAAAATGCAAATGGACTAAAATTACCATAATAATAATTATAATATTCCGCATTTATATAGTGCTTAATACAATGTCTCTAAGTGCTTTACAGATATATACCCATACAATCTTACAAAACCAATGTGCTTACAAAAGTTGAGACCATTGGTTGCACATTATTGTATTCCTCGTTAATAACTGTCACTGAACCGGAGTGCGTTCAATGACAGGTTTAATGAATCTCTAACCTACAACGACTGATCGTACTAGCACCTATGGTGCTAAACAGCCGAGTAAGAAGATGTCAGACCATTGGTTCCATCTAGTTGAACTGGACTGGTCTAATTTCTAACTGATTTAACTAAACAGCCACGCAAAAACAAAACAGCTTTCAGATCAAGGGCTCGAGGTAGCCAATGTAATTGCTACCAAAGACTTCCAAAGACATATACATAATAAGAATATGAAAGAATAAAGTGAGTTGGAGCAGCAAGTGAGTCAGGGTGCACAAAGTGAAATGCAACACTGTTCCACCGGAGGCATGTGCCCCTGCACTTGCTACTCCCATTACATTTATATCATAAAATCTCTACATTGACTATTGCACATTAGTGAGCATTTTCATCAAATAATTATTAAAAAAAAAGAATTAGAAGGTTGAATATGTTGTGACTAAAAGGAATGCATGAATGTAGTCTTAATGTAAACATTATATCGAGGAACCAAATAACATTACAGGAAAATACTAATTTACGAGAAAGAATGTGAAAGGGGCTATTAGAATGACATATGAAAAATGTACATTTCCAAGAACAAATGCTGCAATTATTATCATATAAAAACAGTACAGGTATAACAGGTGATGTCAATAGCCAGGATTAGCCTTCAGTTTCATGACCAACAGGCTTTATGTAATGCTCTGCACTTTCCACCAATCGCCCTATATATAAAAGACATTTTCTTACATTTCCCTCACCTGCAGACTCTCCGAGAGACTAGGGGTTTTCGTTGATGGGACCAAGGGTATACTGTGTATGAGACTTGTACTCCCATTAATGGTATTTCCACCAAGTCGGGTGTCAGCGAATTATGACCTACTGCACATGGAAACTGACTACCATCTCCCTATAACAGCCAAGAAAGAAGTAGACGTCAGACTAACAGTTTCACCTTGTCGATCTGGGCCCTGTTTCATAAAACTTGTTATCAATAACAAATGCTACATTTCTATGGCAAATTTACTTTCAGTCAAATGCCAGGATTTCAGTAGCTTATAACAGTAGCTTATTACAGTAGCTTATAACAGTAGCTTGTAACAGTAGCTTGTAACAGTAGCTTATAACAGTTATTGTAACTTGTTGATAACAATGACTGGTCTAATGTAACCCATAATGCTATACAGCCAAGAAAGAAGTGGCTATCAGATGTAGAGTTCCACATAGAAAATTCTAGGTACTTCCTTAGGTAGCCGTAAGAAACTACGGTCAAGTATGGTGTCAGACGAAGAAGGGCTTCATGTTGGTAAACTGGAATGCTTTCAACGATTGGTCCAGCACACCCCATGCACGTTCTCAGCCAAGAAAGACATAGCTATCAGATCATGGGTTCCACGTAAGGGATAAGCTGTAACAGTGGACAAAATCAAAATCGTATGTTTGGAGTCAGGAGGACGCTACCTCATATTCTTCTACACAGTTAACGCCCGTTTGGCTTTGAATGGATGAAGTATTATAGGTACTATTGAGTTTTTTAAAATACATTTGAAATATCAGTCCATAAAAGTAACAGGTGGGAAGACTGTATGGATATCCTTTAAAGCCTGTCTGCAACTCTGCACTAGTTTGGCCAGGAGGAATTAGACCTCCCAGCGTGGTCACTGACAGGTGGTTATCTCATCAACTCAGCTCAATTACCATAAGAAAAAGAGGATCATGGGGGACCAACGGGCACCGCTTAGGCATTGTTTTCAATATAAAACTAACCCACTTGTTAAGATGATCATTTAAAACTTACTCATGAACAAAAATTTTTAAAGTAAAACGAACCTCCATTTATGTAGACGTCTCAATTTTCTTCTGTTTGAAGCCAAGATCAAAATGAGATCAAAATGAAAAACCTTTGTGTTCAGTCTTTGGGGTGTAGTTGACAGAGATTTTCAATAAAGAGGCTACCTGCAAAAAAAACAACACACACACACAAACAAAAAACGAATTATTCAGTAAAGTGGCATCAGGGGATCATTAAATCAAAAGATGAGTCAGATAACGGTTAGTGAAAAGTTTACAGATTACTTGGTGAGAAGAAAACACATTTCAGGTAGAAATAAAGAAAAAAAGGTCCTCACATTAATATCCTAATTAGCCTACATGAGTATAACAAATTTACACATTTTGCCGGAAAAGCAACAATAAAAAATGAAAAGAATTTATCACCTGCACAATGACCAACCCCCTCCTTCCCCTCTCACCCTACACCTGTATGTACTACCAAAATTGAGATGGGTGGTTGTAACAGTTTACTGTGCTGGAAGTACATGTAGTTGTCCTGGGGGGTGTTTCACAAAGACTAAGATCGACTTTAAGTTGGACTTAACTATGGCAGGCCCTTCATGCCACTGTTTGCTCTCATCATTTACTGACATTGGTCTCTCAAGGAACGTACAAATTATGGTCACAAATCTACAGAATTTACATTTTTTGATAGTTCATTATTGAAGGAAAACATATTATCTAAAGATCATAATTGAGAGACCAATGTTGAGAGCAACCAGTGGCATGAACGGCCTGCCATAGTTAAGTCCAACTTAAAGTCGATCTTAGTCTTTGTGAAACACCCCCCAGATAGCTATACTGTAATTTAGTGATCTGCAATTGAATTCAAAGAAAAAAAGATACCGTACTGTGAACTCTTTACCTGCTTAAATTTTGCTCTGATCTTCTGAATTATGTCCCAGTACTTGACACTGTTTGGTTCTTCTTGTGGTAGTTCGTTAATGATGTCGATTAAACTCTCAATAATCTTCAGTGGCCTATGAACCCCAAATAAGGGACCAGAGAGAGAGAGAGAGAGAGAAAAATAAACATTACCAGGTGACTTGTAGATGATGTTGCAAATGTTTAATTTAAAAAAAGGACAGATAGAGAGAAAAAGAGAGAGGACTCAGAGGAGGAAAGAAAAAGAGAGAGAGAGAGAGAGAGAGATGGAGAGGGAAAGAAAGAGAGAGAGAGGAAAAGAAAGAGAGAGAGAGAGAGAAAACAAAATAAACATTACCAGGTGACTTGTAGATGATGTTGCAAATGTTTAATTAAAAAAAAGGACAGATAGAGAGAAAAAGAGAGAGGAGGAAAGAAAGAGAGAGAGAGAGAGATGGAGAGGGAAGGAAAAAGAGAGAGGAAAAGAAAGAGAGAGAGAGAGAGAGAGAGAAAGAGACATACAGAAATACACGAAAAGGTGACTGGTGCATGGCGTTTCTCAATGAAGGGGTCCAAACATAGATTTTCTAATATTTTCAATAATATGATGTAATGTACAGTGTACAACACAACCCCCAAGGTTTTCTCTGGAATGCCCTAATTTTCAGGAAATTACATGTATTGCATCTATATGATTAATCTGCCACAGTTAGCCTACTGTCTACAGAAACAGGATGGTCCCTATATTACATCTACAACCTGTACATGAATTACAGAATAGAGTAGTCACCAGGTTAAGTTTCTTGTGTAATGGTTGATTTTGCTGATTTGATGAATGAAACCAAATTGAGTCAGAAAACATAAATACTGAAATATTCTAAAGGACAAATTATCATGATGGTTAGTGCTATTTGATGAATATGGTTTGTTAAATCCAAAGGAAATAGGGAAGGCTTTATGGTTGTTGAGTGTCCGAACACACAACCCCCAATTATGCAACCATCTTACCTGGTGACGTCTTTGTCACCATCAGGTTTGTTCTTCAGCAAAGCTCTCCATGTGACAAGGAAACCAAAGTAGAAGCCCAACTCATCTCCAATCTGCCCTCCTTTCTCCATCCCCATGACTAGGCCCTGCTCTCTCCCTAACTCTTGCCCTTTCTTAAACCCTTCCTCATAACCAGCAGCTTGGCACCTTAAGTTGAAGAGAGAGAGAGAGAGAGAGAGAAAGAAAGAAAGAAACATAAGTTTAGTTAAACAAGTTTATTTATTTATTGGGGTACTTTTTTTGTGTATAACCTGAGATTTTGGAAGAATGCTGTGTTCTCAGCAGTCAGGTTTCCAGTTACAGTTTGTGTATTCATCGTTTTCATAGTTGGGTGATTTCAGCAAGTAATCTGGCCCAGTTGTTGGTTTCTTTGTCGGTTATTTCACTCATCTGGGGAGCCGATTTGCTTGTCTGACTAACCCTAACCCTATACCCGATCAAGTCTGGCGGCTCTGGCCTTAATTCTTAAAGCCATATTTACTGAGGGATCTTCGACAACCTCTTCAGGAAGTGTGTTCCAGTCATTGGTGACTCAGTGGCTGAATGCATCTTTTGGGAAACAGTAGAGTAATGCCACCCTGACAATGCCACGCAATGCGTCGTGGCAAGGCATGCGGGCCGCATGCCGCATGCCATTTCGGTGCTACGCAGCGTGAAGCTGTGTTTGCGGCCTGTTCGCGCACCGTACATGCATTCATAAGTTACGCAATGTCTACGCAATGCGCGGCCAAAAAATGGGCCGCATTGGCACACATTGACACGCAATGGCACTACTACAGGTGTACTTGTTTACGCAGAGGTTAAGTATTGTTCACGCATTGTCGTGTAGTGGATTCCCACGCGCGCATCGACACGCACCGTCGGCAGTGTTCGTGCCGGTTCGCGCAGTGTTCACCCATGGTTCACACGAGTGGCACGCACATGGTACGAAAATTGATGCGTGCCGAATTTGTGAAAATTTCAAAATTCTCTCTAGGTCTAGGACATGGCACGCACCCTTCACACACTCCTCACGCTCACGCCCGTTCACAAAGACTTTAAGCATTGGCACGACGCATTGCGTGGCATTGCAGGAAAAAAAATTGTGCCAGTGTCAGGGTGGCATAAAGCAGGGGTTTAAATATGAAGTGTGTAAATGCCTGGCCTGGCCTGGTTCCTCGTTGATCGTTCTTTCTACCCTCGAGTCGACCGTCACATCAAATCCAATATGTGGGGCAAGGCAAATTGATTCTGTCAATGTAAACAATGAAACGCCGTGAGAAAATAGCAATAAAACGAAATTAAAATTAACATACCTGTCTTCCGCCATCACAACACTGTCGAAAATATCATCTTCATCACACATTGAATCGTTATCCTCTTGAAATCGAGCCATTTTTCATAACTTTGTTCTCGCGGAACTAAAGACAAGTCTACTTTCGTGGACGATACGGTAACTCTCATGAAGCTAATTACAATATAATCTCCACCAATAATCTCCACTCTGATCCTTAGTAAGTACATATCTCTATGCTCTGGCCGCATATAAATTGAGGGTGCATGGGACACGATTAGACTGCATAAATAAAGCAGAGTAGCCTCCAACAAATACAATTTTACAAAGCAGTGGCGGATCAAGGAATCAGTGACAGGGAGGGGGGAGGGGATGAATAGACCACAAGTAACAAAAAACAAAAACAAAAACAAAAAACCCAAATCTTCTCTTAGTAACCAGACCATGTTCTCTCTCTCTCTCTCTCTCTCTCTCTCTCTCTCTCTTGTTGGGGGCAATGAATTGGCCTATAACTTAGAAACTACAGGAGTAACTAATAGTTGCTTAATATACAATTTTACTCACTATGCGATCTACTTGTCCCATCCTCACTAGGCTCACATTCAAGGTAAAACAATTGTTTCATAGTTCCATGATCATATTTTGTGGTATTTTTTTGTTTGTTCGTTTCTTTCTTTCTTTAAAAAAAAAAAGAGGGATTAAAAAAAAGCTCCGAATAGGTTAATCCTAATTGAAGTAGTGATGTTGACTGAAAGCTGCTTAATTCTCATTATGGGTGTGGAAGCAATAGGCCTACAATGGTTACTGACTCTCTGGCAAGCACAAAAATGTAGCCTACAACACATACAAAAAACAATAAGTTTTATGACTATAAATATGGCACATTATTGTTAAATATTTTAAAAGTATAACTTTTATACCCCCTGTGTTTTATTTTACTTGTTGAAAATCAATGCAATCAAGTATTAAGTACCTTAGAAAAAGTGGCTTTAAGTGGGTGAAATGATTGTTTTTGGCTTTGCTCACAGTGCTAAACATACTTTTTAAAAATTAAAAAATTCACGTAATTTGCGTATATATTCATTATTTATGCAAATTAACCTATGCATTTTCACATATCTTACAAATTATGAAACTTCATGAATTTGAAATGAAGGAAACATTTATTCATTACATTTTCAAGATTGTTCACAAGTTTAGAGACAAATATGTAGAGTTTTCTGTAAAATGGATAAATTAGCATTTTGCAAAATTAATTAGGCTATAACGACAACAATTTACGTATAAGAAAAAAAACTAATTATATCATCTTGTTCCTTACGTGAATATCTACAAACATGCAATTTTTCGTGTTCATCGGACATTCGACGGCCGAGATCATTAGGGGTCTCCCAGGCCTTCCTCCCCCCTCAGTCAAGGAGATGCTCAAAATAACCTAGTACGGCAGTGATTCCCGATATAGGCATTTTCTTTATGTTCTCATACAATGCCCCAAATAGGTTTTTATCGGTCTAGATTTATTCATGTTTTGTTCGTTTTGTGCAGATTTAGAGGAATCATATCTTTGTGGATCTCTAAACACAAAACGTTTCAGAGGAATTAAGAAAGAGAGAGAGAGAGAGAGAGAGAGAGAGAGGGGGGGGGAGACAAGGACAAGAAGAACAAGACAAAGAAGGAGAAGAAAATATTTAAAAAATGGGGAGGAGGAAGAGAAAGAAGAATTATGAGAAAAAGGGAAAAGGATGATGAAAAAGAAGAAATAACACAGAAACCATAACAAGGAACAAAAATGAACAGCAAAGAACATCAAGAAGAAGAACAAAAAACATAACAACAAGACCAGGAAAAACAACAACGAGACAACAACACACAAAGAGGAAGAAAAAGAAATTAAGATAATAAGAGGAAGAAGAAGAAGAAGGTAGAAAAGGAAGATGAAAGAAGAAGAAGAAGAAGAAGAAGGAGAAGAAGAAGGGGACTACTGAGTTCACTAAAATTTTAAAGGGCATTTTCGAACGAGATATAGAAGCTCTAAATGAGTTATTTAAAACCTATTAGCAAACTTTGGACCTACACGTATACCTACTTGATTACACGAATGATACTGTTTATCACTTCAGTCACACCAACAAACCGACCCCCCAATCGACCGATTCTTGGCCATGCAATTAGTGTCTCTGTGTGTCGCCGGTCTGGTATCGGTCTCTTCGGTGTGGCTAAGGTCTGAATGATTCAGTGTTCTTCGCAAACTGACACGGGGTTGCAATTAACTACGCGAAACATTATCCAAACAAAACATCAACGCGGCCGTATCGTATAATCATCGTGTTCAAGCTCCCCGTAAAGTTAATTCCTGCTGCCGGGAATTTAGAGACGGATGGTACAAGATTAAAACTGGAAATGTTGCCTATTTGAAATGTGAAGTCAACGGTAACGGACGTTTAACTCTGATGTAAGTAGATGATAATCTTCTTTGTCGTTGCTGTGTAAATGAATTGTTTGGTTGATGTCGTGGTTTGACAGAGACACCATAGTAATATTCATGGTTTTCACGGAGATCACACTCGTTTATTGCACCCCAGATTTGAGCAAGGATAACTCCTATAGACTACAGATACGGTTGCCTTCTTGTTACCCATCTTCGGTATAATGAATTCGTTGGAGCCACACAAACTATAAGTATATGTTTAAAATGTATTGGTTCTGGTGGTATTATTAGGAGTGGGGGAGTGATTTTACATCATATTTCACAGGGCAATCTGGGTAAGTTGTCTTCCTTTCTTACTTAAAAACGGAAGTGTAGAAAGTAGGGCTTACGAAGGGATACTAAGAGTAGATAAATGAATAGAGAGATAGATAGGGAGATAGGTACGTAGGTATATATTATGCCGAGAGGGAGAGAGAGAGAGAGAGAGAGAAGAGAGATATAATTAATACTAATACAAAAACAATGATAGTTTTTTTACAGACTTTATTATCATAACTATCTTTTGATCTTTTGCAAGCCTGTCGATCCTCTTGGGAATGTGAAAATTGCAATGGCATAAATATATCATAACTATGAAACCTCATAGAGAAAAATTCATTGTGATATCGATTGGTTATTTTAAAGCGCAATCAAATTTTGATGATAAGATCAAAGGAAGGACTTTTGTACCACTCATACCACGGGAAAATTTCTCCTATCCTCGGTTTTCTTTAATCAAGTGATTTGACAAATATATATTGATTGGTTCTGAATGTCATTTATTATTCATAATAATTGATCTATCTGAAAAGTTTCCTTAAAGAAAATGTCGAATTCTTTTTCATCATAATAGTTTTCAAATTTTAAAGCACAATTTATTCTGAAATCCGGTTACTGGTCGCAGAAAGTTTTCATTGTGTGGGTGGGATTTTAAAAGGAGTAAGAAATCCTGTGTATATGTTAATCAATGGAGTTTATATCCCTTACAATTAATCTAAAGCATTCAGAAATTAAAATAGGCCTTTCTTTCTCAGCAAGAAAAGAGTTGGAATCATTCAGGATTCATAAGGATCCGAAGAAAAGGGAGAAGGAAGAAGGAGAAGAAGAATAAATAAAGGAATAAGGAGAAGAAGAAATAGAAGAAGAAAAAAACAAAGTATAACAAAAGGAGAAGAAGAAAGAAGCAGAAGAAGAAGAAGAAAATAAGAAAATGAAGAATAATGATAATAAGAAGAAAGAAATAAGAAAAAGAGGAACAAAAAAGAAGAAGAAGAAAAAAAAGCAAAGAGAAAAAAATACATCAAAAATAACCATGCTATATTACGAAGTTAGTTTTATTGGACACTACCGCAATTTTCAATAATACGTTGCCAAAACGGCTTCAATATAGCACTATCGTTTTAGAATTGATGAATCCGATTCCTTGTCTGTGTGTGGGGGGGGGGGTCAGGGGGTCTGTCTAGACATAATTCCACGATATTCCCCTTCAAAAGAAGTTGTGGCTGGGGTATTTTTGCAGGATCATGCTAAACACTATCATTGTCCGGTTTGAATTGCAAACACACATCACAGTTCTACCATTGTAAGTCAATGGTTCTAACTTCTTCTTTTTTCGTTATAGTGAGCGTCGTAAGTATTGACCGACCAAAAATCTTTGACTTCGGTGATCCTCTCTTTGTAATCCACTATTTGCACACCAAACATTTTGAGTGTCTTTGATCAAAACCAAGCGGTGTTTACCAGTGACAATTCGTCCCCTCGTGTTACTAGCTGCAAAATATTGAGAATAATGAAGAATGCATATCAAAGAATACTTATGTATAGGAGAGTACTTATTGAAAATAAATCTCTTGGGAGATAGTTCGCTATAGCAACTACGGACCATTTGAAATGGAATGTAGCATAGATTGTAGTCTTTGTGGTTTTATTAACCAAAATAAAACGGACGCTTGTCCTCGTGGAATGGTATAAGTATGGGCGTCGAACCAGGGGGGCAAACACGTTGGAGGAATAACAAAGGCGTCAAAAGGAATATACAGTGATAATGACATTGCTGGTAATAATAACGATGCTAATAATATTACCGATGATAATAGTGGTACATGTAGTTGTACTAGTATTATTATCACTACTACTACTAATAATAATAATTACGAAAATGATAATAATTATAATAATAATAATGATAATGATGATAATAATAACAGTAATAATAATGATACTAATACTAATAATGAAAATAATAACAACAACAACTGCAATAATAACAATAATACTGATACTACTACTTATAATAACAATCAACAAAAACAATAATATATGAAATGGTAAATGAAAAGGGATGTCACTGATCAAGACTTGTATTTTCATAATCATACCACTTCTGGGAAATCGTTGTTGTTGTAATCATTTCTTTATTTCAAAGAAAAGTATAGCAATGCACGAATTCGTACAATTACAATTACAACAGTCGTAACCAGGTCCATGAACATATTCGGGTTCAAGGGTCAAGTTTGTGCATTGAATTATAGAAACAAAAAACAAGAGAAAATACAAGGAAGAAAATAATGGAACTTAAATCATGGTGACTTTAGGAGGAAAACATATCGCCATTATTGACGATATTTATAATGTATAAGAAGGTAAGATAATCAACGAGAAGTGTGTATACAATATTGATCGTATTACTTTATGGGTGGTGGGTAATGCTGATTAAACATGAAATGAGAGAAATAACAAAACAACAAATGTTTATGGAAATACGGGCGGTCAAAACGGGGTTCGAAAAATGTTTGCAAAATATTTCTTTAATATGTAGGTAAAGTATGATAGTTCATTTGGCAAATGACGGGATAAATTAAAAATATTATTTATGTAAGTAATACACGTTTGCAGATCATAGAGATTGTAATCGTAGTACGTTTCGAAATACTCGGGAAACAATACACATTTCCCATCGAGTTAAACCCATATAGAATTACTGCCAAAGTTCCTTTCAAAGGGCGTTTACTCTCTTAATTGAACTTGAAACCAAACGAGTAGGTTTTCCGATTTAGATTTTTCTTCTATGATCATAAACGTTTTGTAAACCTTTGAAAGTATCATACATCACATATTGGCTTTTACAATGATGAAGCAAAAATCTTAAAGTACAATCGTGACGTTTCGTTTACCCCTCCCCCATCATTGTGCATGTCCTTAGCATGAATTAGTTGCGAGTGACCCCTTATCAGGTTATGGAATTTTTTAAAGATTAATTATTGAGCAACAGCAATATCAAAATTAATGTAGAAAAACCGGGGTTGGAGTGAACTTTACCCTGGCTCAAAACAGAAACTCTGTTTCAAAATCCTTCCCCCCAAAAAAAAAAAAAAAAATCAACGGTTACCATGTGCGCATGCCCAGGTTTAGTTAGCTAGCTAGACTCTTTGCGAGCGCGTTTATTGAAAAATAGAGCCGCAAATGCGGTGGGAAAAAAAATTAAGCAGCCGGGGCTCCAAACGGCTGTCCTATATTATATGCCCGCTCCGCCATCTACGTCACTACAATATTACAACCTGTCTCTCAATAAAGGTATAAACATGTAATTGACTTTTGATAACGACTATTAGATAATAGGATAACATTTCGATTGTTCATCTGGCAATCAGACCCTCTAATTTTGAGTTATCTGCATGTTTTGTTTACACAAGTGTAATTGAACCGCAACAACACCAATTTAGATGATTAGGATTGATTGTTTATAGTTATCAGATAATTGGAAATCAGTTTAACAATATAGCACTCAATGTTACCTGACTTTACGTACCCAAACACACCTGATTCTTGATAATATCATTCTGTGATAATTTGTTATTAATTATCAGCATCAATTATTGATTAGCTAATGATTAGTTAATGATTACCGGATAATCAAATGACCGTTTGCTTAAAATTGTTTCGCTATAACACACTCATTAAAGGCAGTGTATCCCTTTTGCAGCCAACATCAAATTCTGTAGAACTTCTGAATATGTCACGTATGTCTTATTTGTGAAATGTAAACGTTAGCAGTGTCCTAGTATTCAAATTATGCAAGGAAACCCGTTTATTTTCTAGACTTCACTGTCAGACACTATTGAGTGACTAACTGACTTCTTTTCTTCTTTGGTAATAGCATACATAAATTGAGCTGTAAAGGGTACATGAGCATTTGTCTACATCAATAACCCACTTCTTGTAATGGCCAAAATTAAACTAATTGAATCTTTGCGCTACACAAAACGTACGACCATTGGGTACAAGGGTCTGAAATTCAGACTATTTAATTAAACGACCGCGATCGCTTAATTCGATTCGACAACTAACGGTCGTTATTTTCGCACAAAAATATATATTCAAGCCCTTTTTCTTTGAGGGAAGTTCTAAATTAGTATTATCTTTCAAATACCGTTGGAATTTAATCTTTTCATTTTTTTGGCCTGCAAACGGGACATAGTAGCTTTGACATCGCATCTGAATAGTACATGTCTTCAAAAAGATAAGTTACGACACAATGACAAAAACCTACTTTTATTAATTAACCAAAAAGTTCCCTATTTTTGTTATCATCATACACGCTAATGACACTGGATTTCTTAATCCAATTGTTGAAAGATGGCACATTGTCATGATTCTATTCTAAAGGATGAACGTTAAATGTGTAGACTATTTTTTCTTCTTTATTTTAATTTTTTTTACTTCTATGTTTGGTTAAGTGTGTAGTATGGTCTTGATATAGATTGTTTATTTGTGTGTTTAGCATGATAATTCCTGTTTTCCTATTCGATTGTGTATTCCAAAGTAGGTTGACCAAACGTAAGCGTCACAGTCACCATGTCGAGATCGAACAACGAGAGGACGTCGTCGAAGCACTCGAAGATGGACCGGTACACGGAGGACCTCAAGTATTCATTGCGATCTCAACTCTCCGAGTCCGTCGGCAAGGGGACACTCCGTACCGACGACATCCTCGCCCGCGGTCACCGGCAAATCGTTGCCGACTTCACCGACCCCAGGCAGTGGTACTATTCGCCCACTCACGACTACGTCATCGCTCTCATGCGAGAGAGTCAGAAACAAAATGGCGGCTCGATATGGGGAAGTGGAAGGCGGGATAGAGGTTCGGCGACGTCGAGGCGTCACTCGTCATCAGCAACGCACGCGAAGGATGTACGACCAGGGAGGAAAAAGGGATTGTTCATCGAAATTCCAGCCACAACTTCTGACGATCTTCAAGAAATACGTGGGTCCGCTGAAAAGACATCGGACACTAAACTAAAACAGGACCATATATCTGGTGAGGGGATAGACTTGGAAGGCAGCGTGAGTTTAACTCAAACACAGATTTCAAAAGAGACGACGGACAATGGTGAAGACAATGAAATCGCACTTCTTATTTCACCTGAGGGAAAGTCAAACATTGTAAGCAAACAAGACGAAACCGTTCCACTTCGTGTAAACACTGATCAAGACATTAGCGTGTTATCGCAAGATTCCACCGGATCCAACATACCTTCCAATACCTCTTTCGAGAAATCAAGTACTAAATCCCAGGATAAATTTGTTGGAATCGATTCCAAATTGGTAACAGATATAGGCAGCACGAGAGAGTCCCGCGAAGATGAAACAATAGTCGAGGAATATAACGTAGCCGCCATGGAAGCTTACAGGGCATCAAAACAAAGTCAAAACTCTCGTATCCCCTCGAAGAAGCAAAAAGTTCCAGCGGCCTATGGTGACACACACAGCTATTTCTCAGGAAGACTGGAATGTTTTGAACCGGTGGGGAAGCGAGGCAAAGCGGGGCCTAGTCTGAAAACTGCAGTATCTCTACCTCAGATTGGGAAGGCTTTTCATACCGAACAACCTGAATTCCGAAGGACAAATCTGTATAAGGTCAGACGTGGTAGAGTTGGGAGTCGCAAACTTAGGCTGTGTCCTTTGACGGGTCTAGAGAGAGTATCCGACAAGACAGGAGACCTTCCATACGTTGAGGATTGGATCAGGAAGCTTCAAATCAATGGGAAAGACCTAGTTAGCGATAAGCACCTGGAACCCATTGAACGTGTTGATGAAACATTTCCTCACATGTCACAACAGCGCCCCAAATGGCCAGCGCTGTACACCAACTGATGGAACGCCCGCCTGATTTCAAACCTGTGACAGGTTTTCAGCCATTTCATCCCCACCCGAGCCTCTACCTGTACTCTTTGAAACAGAAGTCAGACCTCAATGTTAAGTTGCAGTATTTGAATATCCCCAAACCTGTCAAACAGCAAACCGATCCAGGTATTCAACAAAAACATTCCTTCAAGGATGACCTGACGCAGGCGAGATCGAAGGTGAATTACATCGAGAACAGACTAGGAGAACTCTATAAGGCCGAGGCGAATCTGGACAGAATCGTTTCAAGGCAACAAATCAAGCCATTGAAGAAACAGAATGGCAGGTTTATTGATATCACAACAGGAATCACAAATCGCAACCCGGACACAAATTCGTCTGAAGAACGTCCCGTTGATAACTCTGGTGCTAGTCTACCTAAGGTTCATGCAGCAAAGGATCATGCTAACTTACCAAAAGTTGCCGATGAACACGATAAAGGACATTCGAAGATGAACACTATCAGCTTGGCACTATCTTCGAATGAAACACCTTATGCGACGAGGGATGATGGTCCATCAAAGCCCGAGTCGGAATCATTGACTCAGGGAGACAGTCACGGCTTTCATGCAACATCAACGTCGTCGTGGAAACAACCGTATCCAGTATCTCCTGGAAGACAAAAGAGTGGAAGGGCCGTTGAGGGGAAAATTCTTCGCGTCTTTGACAAGCGTGGTGTGGGAAATGACGATCAATATGTAAACCACATAAACAAGGTTCTGAAGGATGATCCAGAAGAGGCCATTGCATCTGTTCAGGAATGCAATGCCTTAGGGTCGGCAATCGATCCCCCAAAGCAGGATCATCATGGTATTGAAACAGGAGACGAAGAGTTAGATGAGGACAAGACCGGTTCCAGGTTATCAGTACTTGTGCTTGAAGTACTCAATGATTTGATGGATCGTCTTGAGGTACCCGGAGATATTAGTGCGCATGGTGCACTGTCAAGCGATGTCGGTGGTACCTCATCAACCGACGAAATCCCAGTTCAAATGGCTAAGGATACATCAACACTCGAAGAATCGCAAAGTCCAATTAGAGAAGATGGCAATCAAGAACCGATAAATCTAGTGCGCTTTTGTTCATTCTGCGATGAGCCACATGAACTAACATGAAATATGGACTGATGTTCTAAGCCAGCATCAGAGAAACATTTGTTGGTTGTTTTGTTTTATCTGACTGTTAAGAAAGCATGTCTTTATTTGTACGACAGCAACCCGGGGACCGACGGCTTTAAGTCATCTCCGAGGGACTCTCTTACCATGCATACTGCATTTGAGTGGAAATTTACTTTTTTACGAGTCATCTGAGGGATCAATTAAACTCCAATTATTGCAAAATCCACTCCAAGCTTGTGATTGAATTACGCTTTTAAGTGTGTATTTCACTATAATTTTAGAGCGGAGATTTCCACTCAAAAGAAAGTAATGCTTATATATATTTCAACCCTTAAGTTTATTTCAAGTAAATCCAACCTTAAGAGAGAACTACTCTAAAATGAAGCAGACAAATCAGAAAAGCAGACCGATAAATTTTTGAACAGGATCGGACAACAATAAGAAAGTTATGAATTACTGAAAGTTGTGTCATCATATACGTATCGGCATTTCAAATTTGCTGGATCGGTCATGACCCTGTGATGTGGTGCCGGACAATTTTCCCATTTGTTCCAACACACAAAATGACTAACATTTCATTTTAAAACATGTGTAAATCATGACGGTCTTTTTTTAGAAAACGTAGTATTATATGCTATCCATAACACATTTTGATTAGTGCCCCAAGGGAGATTAATTAAATAATTTTTTCTACACGACTAACGGGAAAATTATCCGAGACTACGTCACAATCAAATGACCAAATGGCCAATTTGAGATTCGCGTAGATGTCTCATATTTCAAACTTTTGCCATTCTGTTTTTCTTATTTTTTCTGTTTATTTCATTGGTTGGATTCCCCTTTAGAAGTGGCCTTATACAGTGAAGTGAATTGTAATATATGTATAATGCTTAGAAATAATTGCGTAACTATACTGCAAATCTAAATTTCTTGCCTATCTATAGTTTTGTACACAGTGGAGTTGCGTTCACGTAGAATCCCTCTCACTCTGCTTCCACTCATGAAATATGTTTTTTTTTTAAATTTTGATTGATATTTAAATTGACTATTTCTCATGACTTTGTAAATGTTTTTTGAGAGGTTTCCATGTTCGGGTATCTTCGAGAATGTTTGTTATCATTTCCATATTTTATACTGTTTTAATTTTCCTCTAGACATATGTTTTGTTTGTATTTTCAGAATTTCATAAAAGCAGGAAAATGTGTGAGTGCATTTCAAGTCCAGCATTCGCGCCCCTTCATAGAAAATACTGACACTAAAGGCGCTAATAGTTTGCAAATTCTGTTTTTCAACGACGAGGCATTAGGTGAAGGATCAAAAGATTTATTTCTGTTTACGACCGGGGGATTGAACAGCTTTTCATTTGTTTCCATGAACATGAATAAAAAGTTGCTGTGATTTGTGATGTCAGGAATAAATGCCTTGAGCTAAGGGTGTGAATGATTTAAGAGTTATTGCTTACAGTTATTTTTTACATCTGATTTCTATCCAGGAGATGGATTAAAAGAATACACATACGCGTTGATTTTGTTGATATAAAAGGTTGATGAGTCTTACATAAGTATTAGAAATGTGAATTAATCAGCCCCGCTTTGTGATAAGTCCCTCTGGTAGATAGACAAATAGAGAGAGAGACTGGGGGTTGATAAGTGGGGGTGAGAAAGATAGAGAGGGAGAGAAGTGGGGAGAGAGAGAGAGAGAGAGAGAGAGGGTGGGGGAGATAGAGAAACAAACAGAGAGACAGAGATAAAGAAGTAGAGAGGGAGGGGAAAGACAGAGATAGATAGGAACAGAGAGAGAGAGGGGAAGAGGGAGTGGGGGATACAGATGCGGAGAGTAGAGAGAGAGAGAGAGAGAGAGGGGATGAGTGAATTCTTATGAAACACTAAGATGCCGCTTCTATTTCTAAATAAATAGTAAACCCAAATATTAACATACAAAATCTAGCGTGATGTAGGTTTAATGACTGAGTCCACTCCTAAAATAACTTGCGTTCAATAAATGCAGAAAAACAGGAGAAACAGAGCAAAACAAGTTTGAGGAAAATCGGATCACTAATATAAGAAGGAAGTTATGATTTTTTTTTAAAGTATGAAAAACTATGAAACATTGAAATTCACTACACAAATTGCCAAATTGGTTATCAGTTTGTGACGTCATTGCCTCACTATCTATTCTTTTTTATATTTTTTGTCCCATTAATTTCCCTTTTTATCCCCAAGAACTTGATTTCCCCATGCCTTTGCCCAGGTTGTATGATTTGTATCATATTGCATGCATGACATTTCACAATCATTTATGAAATTTGAAAAATTGATACTATATACGGAATACTGTATATTCATAATTATTAATTTTCATATAAGAAATAGTTTATTCATGATTTAACAGAATAAAACAAAAACTCTATATTAGTGCATCCACACGAAAAACCTATTAGTCCTACTATAAATATAACTTGGATGCTGGTGTGAGGAAATAAGATTTTTAGGGGGAAAATTGGAAATTTATATTATCAATATAAAGAAAATTAGTGGACAGTGAGGCAATGACGTCACAGACTCATAAGTGAGTTTCAAATTTGTCTTGTGATTTTCAAAGTTTTTCATGTCATTAAAAATTCATAACTTTCTTATTAGTTATCCGATTTTGCTAAAACTGTTTTTGAGTGGTTTGTCTGATTTTCCTGCTTCTATTGAAAGTAAGTTATTATTGGAGTGGACTTGCCCTTTAATGATTGAAGAAAGTACAAGCACATTAGTGAGGCGGATCGTTCAGCACCCCATACAATAATTTCTTATTTATCCCCCCGCACACTCTCTTCATCTTTATCTTATTCTCTCCCTGTCTCTTTTTCATTTTGCTTACTTTACTAGTCATCCGTCCACTTTCTCTCCGATCCCCATATCAACCCCGTTCCTTTTCTCATTTCTGTTCATTTCTCTTTCTCTTTCTCTGCCTCCTCATTGACTAAAATGAAGTTTAGAAGCAATGCATCCTCACGCATAAACAAACTATAATAATTATAATTATAATAATAATAATAATGATAATCATAACAATAACAATAACAATTACAACAATGGCAATAACAATAGTAATTACAACAATACTAAATAAGAATAATCATTACACGATGATCATGATGATGATAAAGCATAAAAGTTATTAACGAACTTAAGTCGTTAAGTTTATTTTCTCCCTGCCTCTTTTTCATTTCGTGACTTTACTAGTCTTCCGTCCACTTTCTCTCCAATCCCCCTATCAACCCTCTTCCTTTTCTCATTTCTTGACATGTCTTTTTCTCTTTCCTTGGTTTCCCATGCTCTGAAAAGGTGGTTTAGTAGCAATGCACCCTCACGCATCGACATAATATAATAATAAAATCCATAATTATAATAATAATAATAATAATAATAATAATAATAATAATAATAATAATAATAATAATAATAATAATATCAATAATAATGATAATGATAACAACGATAATAATGATAAAAATATCATAGAAATATGAAAGTTAATATTGACAATAATAATAGTAAAAATAATAACAATAATAAAATGAATAAGTATAATAATTACACTATAATAATGATCATGATAAAAAGTACAAACGTTAATTAACGAACGTAAGGGGTAAAGTGTGAGGGCGATGTCATTTATTTATCAATCTATACAATGCCATTTGAAATGCTATTTTCTACAAGGGCTTTGGAGACCTTCATCAGATATACAACTATGTATTATTATATTGAAATAAAAGAATCCTTTTACACAACACACGCAAAAGAATGTATTAAGTTCTGCTGTGAGTTCTTTTTGTTGTTGCATGCATATAGACGAGGGGCGTTCAATAAGTTCATAGCATTGTCCCCTAAAATTTCCACCATCCCCTTATGGATATCAATCGGCTCCTTTTTCTGGAGCACCATGAAATGGATGACTGCACGTTGCTGAACAACACCCATTGACATAGTCACTTTTTTAAAGTCCCGCGGGTACTCCAATTTGAACGGTTGCTCTAATACCTGAGTGGGGTGTCACCTGTAATGGAAAAGGTGAAATATTCATACATTATTACGTCACCGCGAATACCTTCTCCTTCAAATTCGGGCCATGAACTTATTGAACAACCCTCGTACATAGTATACATCCAATAATAATGTTCAGAACAATCCAAAATTAATTTATTACAATAGAAAAGTAAGACTAGATTCAAAGCTATATTTTTGTTCTTAAAATTCAACAAATTAGCAGTCATACATCTGAACACTAACAAAACATCGAGAAAACCACACACAAACACACACACACACACACACACACGAACACACACATACGTACATACAATAAAACAATCGTTAATCATGATCTGAATGATACATAGTAATTGAATCAATGCGGAAACATTTCATTTTTAAGGTCACCAAGGGGATCTTCATGTATTGATAATTTGGTCAACTGTCTATTTAACATTAAGAATTTAAAGCAACAAAATAAAAAAAAAGAACACATGTAGGCCTATTTTAAGTAAGGCCTTACTACCGTATTCAATTTCAACGTACGACTGCCAGTCTTGCTATAGATAATAATAACAATAATTTTTAAAGAGTCACGAAATTATAAGGAATTTCACACTGTCTGTTAGTCCAACATAACCATGTCAATGTTTTGGTATCCGGCCTTTCGTACAACTATTTTGTCAAATTTCGGAAAACAATTGCTTTTACCAGACACGCTTACACTCGCTTCCTTAAGTAAATAAATATATTTACAATTCATTTATTGTTCCAAATTATCATTATTTCTTTTCATTTTGTAAGCCTTAAGCGAAGTCACATTGCAATCACATTTCTTCGTAGCTATATAATTGAAAATAATGATACACACAATAATTTAAAAAAAGATTACTGCTTTTAGTACATGACTTAAATTAGTGCTACATTACGTGAAGCACTGGCTATTGTCATTGCTAAAGGACAAACAAATAATGAAATATATTTGATAAAAGTTACGCAATTTAAAGGTACTATGTCCCATTTGCAGGCCAAAAAAATGAAAAGGTTAAATTCAAACGGCATTTGAAGGACAATACTAATTTAGAACTTCCTCAAAACGAAAGGGATTGAAAATGGCTTTTTTGTGGGAAGATAGCGACCATTAGTTATCGAATCGACTTAAGTGATTGCAATCACCTAAGTAAATAGTCTGATTTTCAGACCTTTGTACCGAATGGTCGTACTTTTTGTGCTGCACAAAGATTCAATCAGTTTAATTTTGACCATTACAAGTAGTGGGTTATTGATATAGACAAATGCTCATGTACCCGTTACAGCTCATTTTCTGTATGTTATTACCAACGATAAAAAGATGTCAGTCAGTCACTCAATAGTGTCTGGCAGTAAAGTCTAGAAAGTAAACGGGTTTCCTTGCATAATTTGAATACTAGGACACTGCTAACGTTTACATTTAACAGATAGGACATACGTGGCATATTCATAATTCCTGCAAAGTTCTACAGAATTTGATGTTGGCTGCAAAAGGGACATAGTACCTTTAATTGACATTTTTAGACCAAAATATGAAGTCAAGACAAATAAACATCCATGCACATGATGAAAATACAAATACACTATACATGTATATGACAAACTCGGCATATTGTATGGATCACACGTTGGTACCCTTATCTCATATAGTTAAAGGGGAAGTCCACTCTAAAATTGAGTTGGTTTTAATAGAAGCAGAACAATTAAAGAAACAGGTCAGTGAATGTTTGGGCAAAAACCGATTAAAAATTAGAAAGTTATGAACTTTTGAAGATGCGCCAAATTAAACACAAATTGGCAACTCTGCACCGTATCTTGCGAGCTCCCCTCTAAAAAGTTATATCTGCCCTTAGGAAAATATTCAACCATACATTCACCCTAAATGTAATTATCGCAATTTGTTTTTATACCACCCCTGTATGACACAAATCTATCCCGTCATCAATGACTAAAAAAATAAAGGTTTACACAGCCGAAAGGTCTTCTATAATGCACTTTATGCATACGGCTTTGTGAAGTGCCTCGATAAAAATTATTTCATTCACCTGTTACAAATAGCTGAATCTTAATAGTCAGAATGCGAATTGCATATATAAATTTTAGGACTTAGTGTAATTCATACCACCTGAATCAATATTAGGTGCTAAATAAGGGCCTACATTTATATGACACTCATCAAGCGTTTGAAATTTTAATTGGATCAGTAATTTGTTTTTCATTAATCAAGAAACATTCATTACTTTTTTTGTCTTGCCTTAGAGCTCATTTACATTTTATTTTTTAACTTAAACAAAATCATTGTTAGTTTTATTTCTTTCTATGTTCTTAAAATAGTATAACTTTCTGGATCGGATAAACCTTGAAGAGATATAAGTTGATTCGTTCACGTGTTATACTTCTTAAGTGACCGATTCTTCTTAGGGTTAATCAAATTTTAATGATTCAACATTTTGTTTTGTTTGATTTTTACACATTGCACAATGTTTTTTAAACAATTTTTTGACAAAGTGAACTTCAGAAATAATTGATATCGGTAAACCGTCGGTGATATCGTAATACAACCATTTAAGAATTATTCTGAGCTACATTCGAAAATATATTATCAATGACAGTTTAAGAAATACATGAAATTATTGTCGGTTTATTAATATGTGTGTTAAATCCGTAAGATATCAGTCTACTAATTAATTTCACAATGTGATTATCATCAGTATTTAATATATTTATATTTAAATCGCCCATTATATAAACTTCTTTATTTTCCCGGGAAACTGTAGCAAGACATTTATCAAAATTATCCAGGAAAATATTTACATTATGGTCAGGGAGTCTATACATGATGCCAACTATTTTTTTTGATCACTTAATATTTCAATAAATAAATCTTCAGCGCCTTCAGTGCCTAAGTCGGACCGAACTTTGATTTTAAAATTATTATGTAGGCACAGTGCTACTCCGCCTCCACTACCATGGTCACGATCTCTTCGTTCCATGTAGTCTTCGCATCGGGTCGGGATGTCGGGTTACACTTAGTTTTGTAGATAAAAGGCCCTCATATTCACGAAAGGTCGAGAATATTGAATGCAATTACTTTTTTCAAAGATATATATATACACGCCACCAATATTTGGCGAAAAGTTCACTATTGGATGATACGTGCCGTTAAAATTTAAATAACAACCAACACATGCCTCGAAAGCGACGTATCGAGACGCGAGTTTTCGTAGATTTGATGTCGGGTTAACACTGGACACGACACTTGTGCGAAAAGAGGAGTGTATTTCACAAACACGACATCCGACCCTTCGGGAATTTGCGGGACTATTCGGCAATGAGGGCTTGAATATTCAGGGAAGTACGTGTAATCAATGCGAAGACCCGATGGAACGAAGTATAACCATGGTATAACTCTTCGAAAGCATATTGTCCGGCAGCCAAAGGACTAGGAGCAAAAGGATGGAAATTTCCAATACCCTGTACTCACGCTTCCAACATAGTTGACCTCTAGAGGGTCGGGGTCAATGTACTCCATCAGAGGTGTATCGTTGCCTGGCTGATATATCCCGATGTGACCGTTTGCAAAGGACACGTGATAGTGGTCATACACGGGGATACCGGATAGGGCCAGTGCTGGGTCGTCAGATTCTTTTTTTACAGAAAAACTCTCACTTTCATCGTAACGAAGAATATGACCGCCCGTGTTACCACTCACACCAATACCTGTGTAGGGAAAAAGAGATAATAAACGCTCGTTCAAATATGGCGCGGCGAAAACGCAGCGGTTTTTAAATGATAACTAGAGAGTAGTACGCTTCATATATTCTATTAAACAGAGATAAGTAAATTTGTGCAAGTCCTTTGTTGCCCGCAATGGCAATCTTTTTTAAACGTCATGAAAACCGGAGCATTTTTTTTTGCGGCTGTTTACAGCGCCAAACATGTTATGGATATTTGGCCAAATATGGAAAAATACGATCAGCTCATCTTGAAAACCGTTAAAACCCGTAGTAGATCCATTCGTTAGTGACAAGGGCAAGGGAGTCCAACAATTTTG
The DNA here is from genome assembly GCA_037976565.1 of Mesocentrotus franciscanus. Lineage (NCBI taxonomy): Eukaryota > Metazoa > Echinodermata > Echinoidea > Camarodonta > Strongylocentrotidae > Mesocentrotus > Mesocentrotus franciscanus. The sequence continues at coordinate 15,581,009 of CP137681.1, read as the reverse complement.
TCACAACCGCCCGAACCGCAAAGGTTGTAAGCTCTCTTCTTAAAGATACTTGTCCCTTTTGCAGCCAACATCAAATTCTGTAGAACTTTGCAGGAATTATGAATATGTCATGTATGTCCTATCTGTGAAATTTAAACATTAGCAGTGTCCTAATATTCAAATTATGCAAGGAAATCCGTTTACTTTGTAGACTTCACTGTCAGACACTATTGAGTGACTGACTGGCTTTTTTCATCTTTGGTAATAACATACATAAAATGAGCTGTAAAGGGTACATGAGCATTAATAACCCACTACTTGTAATGGCCAAACTTAAAGTGATTGAATCTTTGCGCAGCATAAAACGTACGACCATTCGGTACAATGGTCTGAAAAATCAAACTATTACCTACTGGCTCTATAGCTCCTAATTCGATTCGACAACTAATAGTCGTTATTTTCCCACTTCAAAACATTTTCAAGCCTTTTCTTTAGGGAAGTTCTAAATTAGTATTGTCTTTCAAATGCCGTTGGAATTTAATTTTTCATTTTTTTTGGCCTGCAAATGGGACATAGTACCTTTAAAGGAGAGAGAAACCCAAACTACATCGATTGATGGTCTAAATGGGCGTTAATAGGGACTTTTAGATTTTACACGACAAGAACGTGGACTGCCACGGTGACATCCTTTTAAGGTAATGTGACGTCCTTTTAAAGGGCAAGTCCACTCCAAAAATAACTTACTTTCAATAAAAGGAGAAAAATCAGACAAACCAATCAAAAAAAGTTTGAGCAAAATCGGATAACTAATAAGAAAGTTATGAATTTTTGAAAAAGTATGTAAAACTATGGAACAATGAGAATCACAACACAAATTGCCAAGATGGTTATCAGTTTGTGACGTCATGTCCTCACAACTTATCAATTGCTTTATATAGTTTAATCCCATTAATTTCCCTTTTATCCCCAAAACTTGATTTCCCCATGCCTTTGCCCAGGTTATATGATTTGTATCATATTGCGTGCATGACATTTCCCAAAAACTTTTATGAATTTTGAAGAATTGATACTATTTTCTGAATATTGTATTTTATAATTATTGATTTTTATATAAATAGTTTATCAAAATTCAATTTTTCATGATTTAACTGGACAAAAATTACTCTTTATTTGTGCATCCACACAAAAACATATTACTAACAATCTAACTTGGATGCTGATGTGAAGAAATAAGATTCTTAGGGTGAAAATAGGAAATTTATATTATCAATATAAAGAAAAAAAATAGTGGATAGTGAGGACCATACGTCACAGAATCATGAGTGAGTTGCCAATTTGTGTAGTGATTTTCAAAGTTTTTCATGTCATTAAAAATCCATAACTTTCTTATTAGTTATCCGATTTTGCTCAAACTTTTTTTGATTGGTTTGTCTGATTTGTCTGGTTCTATTGAAAATAAGTTATTTTTGGAGTAGACTTGGGCTTTAAGGCACGGGCACGGGCCAGTGCCTTGAAAGAATGGCACACGTGGCAGTCCACGTTCTCGTCGTGTAAATCTAAAAGTCCCTATTTAGTGCCTATATTTATATATACCCCTCGGAGCAGCATATGTTTAAAGTAGAGTCAGGGGTCAAACAAGATTGCCTTTTGTCTCCCGTTCTATTTAACATTTTCATTACTGATTTAGCTGACAGTGTCATACTATGTAATAGGGGGATTCAAGTACTATAGATACAAAATATTGACATGTTTATGTATGCAGATGATATTGTGGTACTTGCTGACAATGAAAATGACCTTCAACGTATGTTAGACAATATTAGCCCTTGGGCTCGTAAGTGGAGGATTGAATTTAATAACTCAAAAACCAAAAATGTACATTTTAGACAAAAGTCCCAAGCTAAAACCTCAGCAATATTCAATTGTAATGGAGAAAAGCTTGATATTGTGGACTCATACAAACATATAGCTCCGATTAGTCTCATTGGACAACGCCCCCTATCGTCAGAGTCCAGCAGCCTATCATGTTAGCTTATGGACTTTTACCCCCCAAATCGTTAAAAATTCATTTTTTGTTTAAACAAAAATCACATCCACCCAGACGTACGTTGACACTAGCTCTTTCATTGGAACCCTCATGTCCCATTGACTTTGAAAGTTCACCCACCGTAATTTGATGAAAATAGGTCGCCAGCTCGCCATTCCCTATATAACACATGTGCAACAAGTCGAACTTTGGACGCAATTTGCCACGCGAGTTTAAGGTTAAAGGTCAATCAGACGGAGAATAACAAGCATGAATTACCATAGATCAGTTCTGATTGGGTCATTATATCCACTACAGCCAACCCCCCACCGTAAATTTTCCATTTATTATAGGGAAACATTTTGCTGAGGTAATTTAAGCAAAAACATGAATATTCATGACACGCCATGGACTATGTGCACCACATCAAACTCCCCTACTTTCAGTCAAGTATTTCATTGTATCATTTAGTTTGGTAGGTTTATTTTACTAATTGTTTAATTATCAGATATCAATGATATTTTAAAAATATGGAAAAGGTTCTTGTATTTTATATTTAGCAAAGCAATCTCACATACAAAATCGCTATCAAGTGTCGTTTGCTCCGCCGATTGTCGTCTGCTATATACGTTCAAACTAGGCACATATTTATCCGTGGATTGTGATGTAGACAGTTTATTCGTCATGGTAGATTTATGGTAAGCCATCTGTCATTTATTAGTCTTTAATTGTTGACACACATATTACAATTACCACACACACGAACACTCTCACTTTCCTCCCCAACACACCATTTCCGCACACCCGGTTCACACATCATACCCAATGGCATACACCCTGCAACATAGTGGAACATTCTACGAAATTGACATTTTTCCTGCAAAATAGTCCTCTTGAATCATGTAAGACGTAATTTACCCTGTTCTGATGACTTGAATGCATGCCAAGATAAAAATGGCTGCGTTTCCATACAGAAATAAAACTAGTTTGTCATTAGAAATGGTAAATTTTTAGATAATTTTACAAAATATATATGCCGCCGCATACTATATGACGTCAATGACAGCTGATTGGCTAGTTTGGTAGTGACGTCGAACGGGCTACGTTCGTGCTGGCAGTGGTCCAGCGGGCGAAAATGAGACAACCGGAGCAATATGTACCTTGGGTTGTGGTTTGATGAATTCCATAGCTTTAAGAAGGGTACCAGAATGCTAGCTCAGTCTGCATCCAGAGCATTGGGTGTCGTTATAAGTAAATTTAAATTGATTGGAGGCTCTTTATTCAAGAATTATACAAAACTTTATGATGCCATGGTTTTACCCATAATACAGAATGCAAGTGGTATCTAGGGTGTGAATGAGTATTCTGTTATAAATAGTGTCTTTTTCAGAACATGCCGTTTCTACTTAGGAGTTGGGAAATATACACATAACAATTAATGCAGTATTAAGTGAGATGGGTTGGGACCCACCATTTTATAACCAAATTCAATCGGTTGTTAGATTATGGAGTAACTAAAGTAAATTCAATAGTGACAAAAGTCCCCAGAAACACGTACAACTTATTACTCGGTTCCCATATCCCGAACAAAAGATATGCTTTTTGGAGTGGATATTTACCTGTACCAGTAGCCATTGATTGGGAAAAGGTCCACAATACTAATTTTTTTTGCACTATTGATAGTAAACTGAGGTCATTTTATTTCAAGATTTTCCACAAAGCTATTGCATTGAATGATTTTCTTTTTACTTAAATGAATAATTAGTATTTTCTGTTTTGGTTTGTGTTGTTGGTATGTGCTTAATTACAATGTATTACATGAATATTCTTTTGTGTTGTGTGATTATGTTATATTTATAATTTGTTACCATGTCAAATTGTTTAAGACTATGTCATTTCTTGATGTATCACTCATAGGCCTTCTTAGGCCGGCCGTCTGATAACGGGTGTGCTTTTTTAATAAAGAAATAAACTGAACTAAACTAAACTAGACTTTAATTCGTCACTTAGACGAATTAGGTGATACGTATGCTCATGTGTTACATAATGAAAAACGCATTTTCACGATTTCATTTTCCGTTATGAAATACTCCTCCCATTATGGCCTATCCATCAGTCAAGTTTTAAATGTGTATAATTGATCATTATGGATCTATAGATGATCGGCGGAATGGGAGGCAATTAAGTGCTTTGACCAATATACCAACAAACTTCACTTAGACATTACGCGTAAACGGAAAATTTGTTTATAAAATCAAACCTAGTTGTTAAAATATCGCCATAATCTCAACACCTGATTACAAAATAAATGTCATCTTTTATGTAGAGAATTTCCCAACTATAACATATCCGAAGCTGGCAGAAAAGAATCGAGATATTGCTCAAACAAGACTGGAATGTAGAATGAATATTTCAGAAAAATTCACCTCCCATAGAGAATGAATGGATGAATTATTTTAGTTTGATATATTCGAAATAGACATAACAAAAATCAGAAATTTGCCGATCTTCAATTCAAGCACCCACTGCAGCAAATGTACAACAATCGTATACGTATACACGCATCACTTGTATATAGATCTAAAACACTAACGAAGTGGTCGCTACTAATCACATCATGCCGGCTGTGTTTGTACATGATAGCTGTTTTTAAGAATTTTTCAAATGTAATCGCCGCAGCCCATTGCCTAAACCACTCTGGTTGTTTTTCCTTGTTAGGAATCGAGTGAAAAGACTTCTCGAGTCCTTTCCCGGAGGCATTTTTATACCCAAACTCTTGGCAGTCACCATCTTCTTTGTGATAAGTACACAAACGCACATACGGCGGAAGGGCGCACATCCGTCCTAATGCAGTCACCCGCTGACACGTCACAACAGGGGTACAGGCTTAGGCCGTGAAAACGGCGATTCCCTATGTGGTATATGTGCAGACGACGCATGTCATATTAAATAATTAATAAAACCACCTCAGAAGGTTCGAATGAGCGAGTTTTTGTATCAAACATGTTTTAATATTACTCTGTCCGGCACTGGCGTACTGGTGGGGGGGCTTGGGGGGGGCGCTAGCCCCCCCAAATAAAATCAAACCATGACTTATTTTCAATTCCATACAAGTGATTTATAAATGTTCGTGATATCACTTGATTTTCAACAAAATGCGCGTTTCTCCATTTCTGTTTCAAACTGACACATTCCCAAATAGCCAGGAAGAGCATATGTTTTTATAGTCACTAATGGGCCTAAGTGGCCACTAACAGTAACACTAGTAGATAACCGTATATCCAGTTTAGCGAAAAGTCTGGATACCCGTATGTCCGGCCTAGAGAAGAGCTTAGAGAAGATCGCGGCAGCTCTAGGCGGTACGCGGGGGAATGCGCAGTCGCCTGCGCCCAAGGTTTGTTTTGGATGTGGCGAGGAGTGTCATTTCCGGAGGGAATGTTCCACAGGTGCGGATCCAGGGGCCGAGTGGGCCTTGCTCCCCCGCAAAGAAAAAGAAGAAAAGAGAGAGAGAGAAGGAAAAGAAGGGAAAGGGAAAGAGGAGAGAAAGGGAAAGAAAGAAGAGGAAGAAGAAAAAAAAATGGGGGAAAGAGAAGGAGATCGGGGACAGGGGGGGGGGGGGGGCCGAAATGGCCTTGCCTCCCAGGCTGTTGCCCCCATCAAAAAAATAAGAGAGAAGGAAGGAAAGGGAAAGAAAGAAGGAAAAGAGGAGATAAAGGGAAGGAAAAAAAGAGGAAGAAGAAAAGAAAAGAAGGGGCGGATATCAGTTGCAATTTTCCCGCCAACAAGATGTGGATCGGAGGGGGGGCCAAAGGCCCTTGCCTCCGCCCCCGGCCAAAAAAAAGAGAGAAGGGAAAGGGAAAGAGGATAGCTAAAGGGAACAAAAAAGAGGAAGAAGAAAAGAAAAGGGTGAAAAGAAGGGAGATCAGTTGCGATTAATATCGCCAACAACATGTGGATCGGGGCCGAAAGGCCTTTGCCTCCCTAGCAAACCTAAAAGAGAGAGAAGGAAGGGAAGGGAAAGGGAAGGGGAGGGAAAGGTAAGGAAAGAAAGAGAGAAAGAAGATAGGTAAGGAGATCAGTTGCGATTTTTCCCGCCAACGAGGTGTAGATCGGGGGCCACTGGCGTACTGATGGGGAGCCAATTAGTGTCCTGCCAGTGTCACAATAAAATTCAAACGTGGTTCATTTCTAATTCGATACCGGTGATTTACAAATGTTGCTGAAATGACATAATTTTCCGAGATTTTTCCTCACTTTTTAGTAAATTATACTTTTTTATGCGTTTGTTGGAAAATTACAAATTCCTTAATTTACAGTCAGGCAAGAAATATGCTTATTTAGAGGCCTACATGGCTACCCGCAGAACGACGGGGCTCCGGGGCCTCGAGCTCCGGTCCCCCCCCCACTTTTTTGGAAAAAGTATACTAAAGAGAATTAGAAAGAAAGAGAGAAAGAATAGTGACCTGCCAGTGTCACAAAATTATGAGGTATCAAAATATGCTCATCTGACCGTGATTAAATGCCTAAAACCCCTGAGCTTCCGGGGGCTCTGTCCCCTGGATTCCACCTACGGCCCTAACGCGGGCCCTGAATGCTTATCTAACGGTAATTTAATGCCTAAAACCCCTGAGCTTCCGGGGGCTACGCTCCTGGACCCTACGCCAATTAGTGACCTGCCAGTGTCACAAATATAGGTTATCAAAATATGCTCATCTGACCGTGATTAAATGCCTAAAACCCCTGAGCTACCAGGGGCTCTGCCCTCTGGACCCCACCTAGGGCCCTAAAACGGGCCCCTAGATGCTCATCTGACGGTAATTTAATGCCTAAAACCCCTGAACTTCCGGTGGCTCTGCCCCCTTGACCCCACCAGCGGCCCTAAGGCGGGCCCCTGAATGCTTATCTGACCGTTATAAAATGCCTAAAACCCTGATCTTCTGGGGCTCCGCCCTATACCCCACCCTGGACCCCACGCCAATTAGTGTCGCCAGTGTCACAAATAAGGTATCAAAATATGCTCATCTGACCGTAATTAAACGCCTAAAACCCTGGACCCAACCAATGGCCCTAAGTCAGGCCCCTGGATACTCATCTGACAGTAATTTATTGCCTAAAACCCTGAGCTTCGGGGCTCCGCCCCTGGACCCCACGCCAATTAGTGACCTGCCAGTGTCACAAATAGGGTATCAAAATATGCTCATCTGACCGTAATTAAATGCCTAAAACCCCTGAGCTTCCGGGGGCTCCGCCCCCTCGACCCCACCAGGGGGCCTACGGCGGGCCCCTGAATACTCAATGACCGTTATAAAATGCCTCAAATCCTTGAGTTTCAGGAGGCTCAGCCCCCTGGACCCCACGCCAATTAGTGACCGGCCAGTGTCAGGCGCGGATCTACGGGGTTAGGGTTTAAATCTCCCCTTGGGCCGCCAAAAAAAGAAAAAAAACGCACACTGGAGAGAAACTTTTCAAGTGCAAATATTGTAAGAACATATTCAACTCATCTGGGGGGTGTTTCATAAAGCTGTTCGTAAAGTTACGCATGACTTTACGAATGACTTAAATATGAAAAGCCAAATGGGATGCTCAATCATTTTTAACTGCATCAACTAAAGTTGAACTGTGCAGATGTAGATTAACATTCTTATTATAACAAACATTTTAATGCAAAGTATATTTTTTGCCATAATTTAATTGAGATTATTGGAAATATAGTCACACTTTGTTAAAACATCAGGAAAAACTTTGGGCATCCTTTCTGGCACTTCATATATTCAAGTCGTTCGTAAAGTCATGCGTAACTTTACGAACAGCTTTATTAAACACCCCCCTGGTAACTTAACCAAACACATTATAACTCTGGATATAACTGTGTATTAAACTGTTACTTGATTTAAAAAGACGTTATCATGCACTGCTTTTTATGGCCTCCATTGTGTTAGTAGATGCCAGGAAAACATCACTTACGGGCCGGGGGGTTCAAAATAGCAACAACAAAAAAATCGCCTCGCCGCTACGTGGCTCGTGGACGATGCTCTGCATCGTCATTGGGTCAAACAGATACTGTTAAAAAGTTACTTGATTTAAAAAGACGTTATCATGCACTGCTTTTTATGGTCTCCATTGTGTTAGTAGATGCCAGGAAAACATCACTTACGGGGGTTCAAAATAGCCCCCAAAATCGCCTCGCCGCTACGCGGCTCGTGGACGATGCTCCGCAACGTCATTGGGTCAAACTGTTTAAACTGTTACTTGATTTAAAAAGACGTTATCATGCACTGCTTTCTATGGTCTCCATTGTGTTAGTAGATGCCAGGAAAACATCACTTACGGGCCGGGGGGTTCAAAATAGCAACAACAACAAAATCGCTTCGCCGCTATGCGGCTCGTGGACGATGCTCCGCTCCGCATCGTCATTGGATCAAACTGTTTAAACTGTTACTTGATTTAAAAAGACGTTATCATGCACTGCTTTTTATGGTCTCCATTGTGTTAGTAGATGCCAGGAAAACATCACTTAATTACGGGGTTCAAAATAGCCACACACAAAAATCGCCTCGCCGCTTCGCGGCTCGTGGACGATGCTCCGCATCGTCATTTGGTCAACCCCTTGGCAAAAGCTAGATCCGCCCCTGAGTGGCATGAATATGGTATCAAAATATGCTCATCTGACCGTAATTAAATGCCAATACCCCCTGAGCTTCCGGGGACTCTGCCCCTTGACCCCTGCCGGGGCTTTGCCCCTAGACCCGCGCCAATTTACACTATACGCTCTACCTGATCGTAAATACTTTAGCCTCCCCCACCCACTTTGAAAAACGTTCAGCGGGGCCTGCATGTAAGAGTGGGGTGATGCGGATTTTTTTGTCTGCTAGCCCCCCCAAACGTTTTTGCTCATTACGCCACTGCTGTCCGGGATTATGAGACTTGAAGGGTTTTTATTCTCTTTTAAGCCGATTTCCCCTGTTTTCATGACGGGGCGAGGGGCGGAGATGGGGGGGGGGGACACGTGCACGTGTACTCCTCTCCCCCGGATCTGCAACTGATCTCTTTAAAAAAAAAAAAAAAAAAAAAAAAAAAAAAATCATTTTTTAAATGGCGCTTGTTTTAAGTTTAATACGATACAATTCGCTATAATTCAAGGAAACCTACTTATTTGGTACTTGGCTGGTCCCAGCTTATTGCTTCGTGAAAGCACGATGTACGCGTCTTTATTCGCGCTGACCTCGAAGTCGAATGACGTCACATTCTGCACAATCTCCAGGGCGGGGTCAGTGAAGGTGAACATCATATCATAATCACCACTATCAGGGTGTGAATTCCCAGGCATTCTAAAAACAAGACACAAAGAGAAATAAAGGCAAAATGTCAAATTTATACTTTCTTCGCCTCTCTGCATTGTCGTTTGTTGGCTAGACGTGCAATTTCGCACCCCTAAATAGGCACCTATTTACTGAATGATTCCTTTCAACATTACAATTGCTTTGGAAGATTACCCAATTCCGCTCTTGATTAACTCCAAAACAACCTTTAACACTAGATTACATTAATCTGGCCACTATGCGTTCCCCATGGCATATACCAAGGTATTCACGAATACTTAAAGTAGACATTGATTGAAATATATATTGCATGTCAAATGAAAGCTTTTGATCTAAAGAAAGCGAAACGTGTTTTATCTTTTCCCTAAAAATACTTATGTAACCACAATCAGACAATTTAAATTGAATCTTGGCACCCCCTCCATCGCCACCCGCCCCTCAATTAACGAAACCGAAATCATGGGCGCTTCGATGATACGTAGGCGATTGAAGCAATGCCACTTCCGGATTCATACAACGCCGTATCAACACACGCTAGACGGTCATTAGCAGCAATATAATCGTCAATTTTAATGATTTATTATCCATTGAATTAGAGAAATTAGGCAAGACATTAACTTAGATCTGCAGTATTCACCGTCTGAATCCAGTGACGATGATATTGATGGTATCGACGGGCCAGTTTTCAAACTATTGTAATATCTGAATTAAAAAATACGTGTTCACATGTCGACTATGTTTGATCGTGAGTTGGTAGATTCCACCGACGCGTCGTAATTCACGATAGTTCGTAATTCACGATGGTACATTAATATGTGACGTAATGCACCATCGTGAATTATGAACTTGCTTACCAGACTAGAAGGCAGAGATCGCAGTCGAAAGCCGGTGGAGAAGACGAGTATAATGAGTAATTTACATCGAAAAAATAGGTAATATTTACAACCAATAATGTGAAATTTGTTTCAAGAAGCCTCCACTGACCAATATACGAAACAAACACTGAGCGATGTTTGTTTTGAAGTGATTTTGTTGGTCAATTTGATTTGAGCACGAATGATGACCAGCAGTAGCGATCACAATCTTACTTACACATTGTGTTTATTTTCTTTGATTTCTTTCATCTGTATAAACAAAATTTTTGGTCAGTTTTATGTACTAGGCAAAATTATTTGTTCTTCTTGTTTAGTTTACCTTTATCTTTTTCAAAGATCATACATGAAAAACAATCATCACATGCAACAAACTTATACAGCAAATGCTGCAAAAGCCATAAACTCAATGTACTGGTTACGAGCTGTTGTTTATGTTTTGGGGACATGCCACAATCGCCTACATCACATTATTTTGGGCATTTTATTGAGTTTTTTGGGGCGAGAAAATGAATGATGTACAATTATTTAATTTTTGTTTTTACGAGTTAATTAAGATTAAACAAAATCTGATTTCTTTTCTTCAAAATTCCTAAGGCCATAAGCTTTACATTGATATGAGGTTATATCGTTATAGAAAGGCTGATTTAAAGCCCCACTCCATTACTTGTAGCTACTTGCTCCCTCTATATAGAAAACGATGCCTAAGCGGTGCCCGTTGGTCCCCCATGATCCTCTTTTTCTTATGTTAATTGAGAGCTGAGTTGATGAGATAACAACCTGTCAGTGACCAAGATGGGTGGTCTAATCCTTCCTGGCCAAACTAGTGCAGACGGGCTTTAAAGGTTTCCTTTGTATAAAAAAACTAATCTATACATGTGGTAAAAGGGTTGTTATGTAGCTAATCAAGACCGTAAATTGGAAATTCTGCAAAGGGTTTGTGTTGCATAAGCAATCCTTCTGTAAACTGAGGCCTTTGATGTTGTGCCGATCGTCACTCGTTGAAAAAGCGAGCAACCGAATACATTGACACTTGTGGCAAAGGAAGAGATGCAAACAAATCTTGTATTGTTATTAGCTACGGCCAAAAATTCATACCATGTTGATATAGTTCTTATAAATATGTATACGTGACTCTCTAACGGAGATTATGACTTTTTCATTTGAAGTTGACACACAATATGTGTTTATTATTTTCTTTTCTTTATTACTACCTAAACGTAAGATTGAATAATGAAAAAATAATGATCAATGAATAATTACAAATATACCAAGAGTGCACATTGAAATTATGTCAAATAATAAATACAAGATTTTTGCATTCGAAGAGTTTTTAAAAATTATTATTATCTAAATGTATACTTAATTAGGTGCGGCAAGATAAATAAATAAATGAATTAAAAGGCTGGTTTAGTTCTAACAAGGATGAAAATATCCCATGATTTCTCATTCATTAATTGGTCCTTTAATTAATAACGATAATATTCCCATTTATATTAATAATAAACTTATTAAATTAAGTAATTCCGTTAACTTCTTGGGTGTCGTATCAGATAATTGCTTAGGATTTAAGGACCATATCACAAATGTTTTACACAAGATCAACAGGAATGCTGGCTTGATAAATAAACTAACATATAGTTTGTTACCCGAAAATTTGATAACTTTATATCATTCCATTATTTTCCCTTATTTGAAATATTGTAATATTGTATGGGCTACCAATCCAACACAAACTGAATTAGACTCACTATTTAAAGTTCAAAAGAAATGTTTAAGAATAGCTACCAATTCTCATTATCTAGCACCATCTGCACCTTTATTTAAGAAGCTGTCACTATTAAATATATATGATATAAATAAGCAAGAAATCGCAACGTTCATGTACAAATATAAAAATAAGTTGTTACCTGCCCCGTTTTCAGACCTCTTTCAATATAATAGTCAAATTCATAATTATAATACACGATTTTCCAACAAATTTAATATATGGTCTGTTAAGTCTAGTTATGAAGCTAAATCAATGAGTTATCTAGGTCCTAAACAGTGGAATATGATTCCCCAAGTAATAACGAAATCACAATTCATATCTTCCTTTAGAAAACAATATAAAATCTTACTACTAAATAATTATTAATCATCACAGTTGTTAATTTTTTTTATATCTGAACCCCTTTCATTGTTCTTTTCTTTTCTTTTCCCCCTTAATTTTTGTTCTTCTCTATTTCACTTTCTCTTGTCTCTAGATAGTTGAAGTGTTTGTAATTTGCTTATTTTACTTAATTTATTGCTGTGTGCTTATAATATTTTGTATTTCTTTTTGTTTGTTTTTTCATTCTGTTATGGGCGATCCAACCTCACAGGTTTTCGCAACCTTCATGGAAAGCCCCGCATATAACCTCTGTACACATAGTTAAAATTTATCGTTACTTTGTATATTTTGATTTTTATATTGCGAAATAAAATTGAATTTAATTGAATGTGTATAAGGTTATAATATTTGTAGTACCCCACTCCTCTCCAAATAGGGATTGCACTCAAAATAATCTCATATTCGAAATACGACAATTTCATACTACATGTGTGTGTCTATATGAAGCCCCATATGCCAATTGTTGCGTGCAGTGCATTTAATTTGCAGCAGAGTTGAGTCCATTTCGTTTCATTTTGAGGATTTCAATACCTCGCACTATACGGTAAACCTTATGTACGACACAGTCAACTAGTCCCAAATGCCTTTTTATTAAAAACGAAATAAATTATTATAAGAGTTCGTCAGTTCTTAAAAAGGCTCCGTCATTGTATAGGCATGTTTTTATCACGGACGTTTCTGTATAACCCGACAGCCCGGCGCGACGCGATGACCCGACGAAACGAAGTTAGCCTCCTTAACATGTTTATACTGTGGCAATAAAAAAATAACTAGTACTCAGTCCTTACCACACGCCAGACTGTAATACACGGTAGTGCAGTTACATTGAAATCCTTCAGCTGTGCCCGTGCACTTCCCTCCATGCAGACAGGGATTCGACTGACAACCTGTTAGTGTGGATAACGTGATTACGTTAGTGATTGTTACAAAGCGAGGTTGATGGGTGGGGGGTGACGCAATCAGCCTCCGTGATTTCACGTGCGAACAACACACACGCACAACGCTGATGGACATGTATATTGTGAGACTTTGAAATAAGAGTGGGCTCATTTAACGACATTCTAAACCTATATTCAGCTAGTAAATCAATAGTAAAGTCACAAACTGGTTTTTATTCCTTGACAATCGGGGGTATATTTTTAAAGGCCACCCCTCATCTCAAATTAGGGGATTGTACAACCCCTATCCTGGTGAAGGCCCGATGGGAGGATGGGGCGGGGTTGTATAACACTTTCTCCTATGATTATTGCACTGTGATCAAATTCCGCTCATGTAGATGATTCAGATATGGCGCGGTAAGCTGCCGTTTTTTTAAAGTGTAAATGAATGGCCACTGCGCGCAACAATGGACTTGCGCGTATTCACTGAACTCTGTGCTATAAGATACAGAAATATAAACCATATCGCACATTACGTCATCTTTAAAAAAAAAAATCGCCGCGGTTTTCCGCGTTATATTTGAACGAGTCTTATTTGAGAAATTTCGACCCTTACAAATATATCATACCTTATCCTAATTTTACCCTAAATCTGACCTGAAACCACATTGTAACCATCAATCTATTTAGTCTGCGTGTAAGCTTAACTTTCATTCTGCCTAGAACGTGTGCCAAGTTTCATTCAAATCGCAAATAGAGAGTCTATTTGCTTCATTCAAATTAACATGGATGTTGTTTATGTAGACCCCTACCTTTTTTACTCCCTGAAAATGAAATCATGTTGATTGATTCCGTTTCATTATCGATATCGGAAGCATTGTTAACATGGTCTAAATGAAGACCTCGTACATATATTTATGTTTCCTTATTTTCTTCGCTTCTCATAGCTACATTAGATCAGATGCCTTAAAATGACTCCCACTCCCCAAAAGTAAATACTCATAACTTATATCTGTTTGTATTGGGGTGGGGGAGATTTGTGCTCAATGTAGACGTAATTAGAGTGTGAAAACGTATCCCCATGAACTTATTGAAACAAATGTGGAAGAAACCTTATTCATTAAATCCAAGTCGATGCGGTAGTGCCATTTGGTAAGGTATTAATCCTTTAGTTATTACAACATTTTTGCCACATGTGTGTGTGGTCCCATAGATACATTTCTGTGAGCGGTGCATGTGACCTCCAGTAATTCTCACTCACTTTGAAAGTGGTCTTAGTTAGACCGCTCCAGAGGAACGGGTCTTGAGGAACGGTTTGCGAGGGTTCACACTCCGAGCAGTTTTTTATGGCTCAAACCGCTCCACGAGTCAAAGTGGTCTTGTTGCTATGGCAGCTCAGGTCAGCGGGTAAATTTTTCGCGCGCGGAATACTAAGCGTATGTACCGTACTACATGTTTCGCGTGCAACGTCACTAGACCACTTCCGTTCAAAGTACGCTTCCGTTCACACTCGCACGTTAGAGCGCTCCAAACCGCTCTTAATAAGACCTGTTCCTCAAGACCACCTCCCGAGGTGGTCTTCTGGAGCGGTCCAGAAGTCCACTTCCTGGACCACTTTGACCGTTCTCACTCACCTAAGAACCGCTCCTGAGGAACGGGTCTTAGTTAGACCGCTCCAACGAAGTGAATGAGAACGGGGTCTTGATTAAAGATTTTAGCGTATACACAATTTCTTATTGACTACATAATCGCTTCCTTACATTTTTGTTCACGATATAATTGCTTGAGTAGAACTAGGCTAAAATATATAAATGTATTTGTTTAGAAAATTTACCTGGTATTCTGGAATAAACACATTATTCTGTAATGTGTGTTTGTGTACGCGTTTATATTTGGAATGAAATTGGACTTTGCGTATTTTGAAATGAACCATAATTTCGTAACTGAAAGTTTTCATCTTCAGAAATTTATACTTACGTGCATTATAAATCATTCACCTCCACTGATTAAAAGAATTAACCTTTCCATGTATTTTCTGCCTCGATTTTAAATTTCCTTGCCTCTGTCTGGTAGTCATTGTAAATTAATTGCAAGGCAGTAGACAAAGTTATAATCAAATTATTTACTTTCAGTCGAATACCCTTAATATTATCCTAAATAATGATGCTGTACGTTTCTTTTCTTTCACTGTATCGTAAGTGTTGATAATTAGTGACCAAAACAGTAGACAATTTTAAATCCGATCGAAAGATCCATATTAAAAATGTTGACGCAATTAAATGAAATCATTGTGCAAATTTATTCCCGTTCACTGATAATATTGGCGTTAATAATTAATGTAAAAGGTGTAGACCTTCATTGAAACAGATTTCTTTATCGAAGGAGATTCTTTCAGGCTAGTTTCAGGAATAATATTGATGAGTGAATCTACATCTACAAAATTATCGTATCACGTTATATTTTGCAATCAAGTACCTGATGCAGTTTGGAGGGATGACGACGTTGTCTCTTCCGTTTCAGTTGTTGAAATTCCTAAGCAGAAAAAATAAAATAGAAACAAATAATTGAAAGTAATTCTGTACACTTATATGCATTCACATCAAAGAAATTGGTAAACAGAGAAATAATGAAGTTTGGAGGGGTGCTGAAATTGGCGGCAAAAGACAGCAAAATAGTTGCAAGCATACCCTAGATAATTATAGGATATACAAAAACTATATGTTTCCTGCATCGAGGGACATATTATGTTGTCTGACAGGTCATCCGACATCTTCTCCTCTGAAAAATGATCCGGGCTTTACTTTGCAATAGAATAGGGTTAGAGTTATGGTGACGGTTAGGGAATTGTTACTATTGGAATTCTATTGAACGTAAATTGAAACTGGAATTCATTTATCGTACGAACTCACGGTGGAGCGACTGTCAGGAGCATGACGTCCTATAACTGCCTAATAAGATGTGTTCACTGTTCAGGGCTTACCGGTGGGGCGGGAGTGGTATAGGGGAAGGGTAAGAGTAACCCAGACCTCTTCCTGGATTCGCCATGGTAAGCTAGTTAGGTCAACCTTGCCCAAGAAATATGTCGAGAAATATTTCAACTCACTAGATTCACAATGTATTCCAGAAAACTCTGGTGGGCAGTGGCAGGTGTAGTTTGTCAATTCCTCCTGACACCAGCCGTTCAGGCAAGGGTTTTCAAACAATCTAGAAAGAAAGAAAAGAGGAAAGAAAATCTAAGTTATCTTTCATTTTTTCCTTTTTTTATTTCATTTTTCTAAAAAATAATACCCCTCCCCGTTGTGCTCTTTCTATATCTCTCTGGTTGCCATATCTGTCGAATTGTGGTTCAGATTATTCTGCAGCCCCCCATTTCTAGCCTTCACCAGCAGCTAAATTCCTAGTTTTTTCACTCCGCTTTTTTCAAGCCATCTCTGCAGAGTACCCTATCGTAGTAAATATGCCGTTAGCCCATTATGTTAATGTACTGGACCTCTAAGATCGGTGATGCAATTTCAGAAAATTTAGAAACTTAGAAACTTAGAAATTGAGAAAATTAGACAATTAGAAATAAGAATCTCTGAATTATGTAGATCATTTTTTTGTTCTGTTATAAATTTTTGAATTGTATTCATGCCTGTCATTTTCTCTTCCTGTGACATTTGAGATCTATCTGAGGACGGAAATATTATGAAAGGGTATACTTTATTCATGTACCACATGGACTACATATCCAGTAAAACTGTCCCGCGCAAGTACCTATAATGACACCTACCCAGAGACAACTTTTTAATTTCTTGTTGGTGGTCGTGCTTTTGTGTGTTTGTGTGTGGGTCGGGGGCAGTCCACCCCCACCCCAAGGTCGATGCCATTGTCTACCAGGGCATCGTTTCAAGAAACAGCATATGTTCAAGATCACCGAAGTCCCATTGAAACGAGTGTTAAAATAATACACCCGTTTCTATGGGTTGTCTGCGAACTTTTACTTAATCAACAAACCTGGAATTCGGCAGATATAGCCCGCCGGAATGCCGTCGTGTAGTCGTCCGGAGCAGTTCTTGGTCGTGATTCCTGAAGGGATGAGCTTTGGTATAAGCTGGATCCCGCTACCGATGTTCATGAAAAGCTCACATTTGAAACACATCGGTAGAGTGTAGTTAAGATTGTAGCCATCTGAGCACGAACTGCCTCCTAGTTTATCGTAATGATTGAAATAGTATCATCAGCTATGGATATGTAATGATTTCTTTATTCAAATTGTTCAAATAAAAATTATTTAAATTAAGACACCTGTAAGGTAAATATTATGGCTGTTCGATGAAAGTTATCATTCTTTTGAAGATATTGCATAGACTTCGACAAATCTATTTAAGGGCAATTTCTTATATCCAATCGTATATCCCTTCATATCCAGATTTGTGTAAGTAAAACGTCTATGTAATGTTTTATTATAATGATGTTCAATTCTTATATAGAGCATATTACATAATTGTCTCTATGCGCTTAGATAAGAGAGAGAGAGAGGGAGGGAGAGAAGAAAGACATGAAAATATTGAGCTTTCACCGTTTATGAGGCGTAACAAAAAAGAATTTGTATTGCCCTTTGCGACCGACCCAAAATCAAAACAAAAAAAGTTTTTTCTTTTTTTACCATTTTTTAAAGAGAAAAACATTAAAAAAAAAAAAAAAAATTGAGATATATCAGCCCAAAGAGAGAGAGAAAAAAAAGGATTTCCGACCGACCGACCCATGTTTTGGCAACTAAAGGGCAATACAACATCCTTTTTTTTAAGGCCTGACATACAATAATGAAATAAATTACAACATTTACATTTTTACTTAATTATTTAAGACTGGCATGATCGAAACAGATATGTTTTTTAGTTGGATTCAAACTGATGTAGTGAAGGACAAAATTTAAGATACCCTGGGAGATTGTTCCATAGTTCTGGTATGTCATAATGAAAAGCAACGTGCCCATATGTTTTGGTAGATGTAACTAAGGGCGTGGATAAATGTTTTGAAGATGAACGGAGATTGCGAGTCGGTCGATGACTTGAAATACGATTTTGCAAATACATGGGAGCATCATTGTCTTTACATTTATATGCAATTGTTAAGAGTATTAAAAAAAAAAATCTCTTACAGGTAGCCCATGTAAATCATACAACAAAGGGGTAATGCGGTCTCGTTTACGGTTTCATGAGACAAGTCTAGCTGCAGAATTGTGTACTCTTTGGATCTTGTCTATTAGAGACTCTGGCAAACCAAACTACCAACTGTTACAATTGTCAATACGACAAATGCATGAACTAGTTTTTCTGTTATGGCTTGATCAAGGTAACGTCTCTGTTTGCCAATTGTTTGACTTGCATAAGAAGCTGTCCGACCAAACATTGAGAACATGTCTTTTCAATGTTAGTTGTTCATCAACCATGACTCCCAAACTCCTGGCAAAGCTTGACGGTTCAAGATTTTAGACAAGTGTATTGGAACTGGCTAATAGGTTAATTATATCGAGCGCCCTACTTGTTTGTAGAAGAATTATTGATTTGTAAGACATCACCGACAACAATAACAACAGTTGCATTTACACTGCAACAAAAAAGCGTCAATTTTTCAGACATTTCGGTGTTTCGCCGGTAGTTGCGCAACTACTGGCAAACACGACGAAAAATCGGAATCGAAAATTTACCTTTGCATTTTTTTGAAAAAAATATGCATGTGAAAACCTTTGCATGCCGAAGTTTAACAGACTTTTGCAGCGTAAATGCGAACTTCCGTAAGATACCGATTTTCGCTCACGTGACTCTCCTCGCTTCCGCGTAACGCATGCAGAGCGCCTACGAGTGGCGCATGCGCCCTAATCACCAAATAATCGGTATGAGCAAACTTAATATTGTAATCGGGCTTTAATGATATCGACGAGGTATGACCAGCCCTCAGAATTATGATATCATTTTTTTGATGTTCCTTTTGAAGAGGTCTCCTAGAAAATGTGGGATGAAGGCCCATTGATACACTTATTGAAGAATAAGAATGTTGCAAATTAAACCTTTGATGATTCCAACCCCTGTCACGTATTTCTTCAGTGGTACCTTTGGGATATGGACAAGGAAACTCATTACCGATTTTTCTCAATTTCAGTGCGCGACACAATATAATCAAGTGTCGTATTCGCTTTTATTCTCATGGTTCTCATGATTCTGATTGAATAATTAAGAAGCGTACATAAGTGTAAATATAAAAATGTCCATTTTCCCACCTAGTAAGGCATCAATATTCCAAAGTATTCGACCCTCATCTATTTGTATATGTCGATCAATTTCATTTTATTCGGCCAAAGGAATAAAAAGCTCCCCCAAAGCTGGGAGTTCTCTGTAAATTGACACTAAGAACTCTTTTGCATTGTTTAAAGAGAAGGTTCATTGATTTTGAAATTGACTGAATTTGGTATCATTGCAATCGTAATATTACACTGAGTAAAACTATCACATTTGTGTAACTTGTAAATTCGTGCGAAAATTATAAAAGTTGATTAAACTTGACGAAATATCACCCCACTCGAGACCCCGAAAACATCGTAAGTCAGCTGATTTTTGAGTGACGTAGCAAAATGAACAATGAGTACAATGGGCCGCTCAGCTGAAATGATTGGCGACGTTCAGGTATACCGTATATAACGTAGGCCCGTCTGTGCAGTATCTACGCGTACGTACGTACGTACAACCTGCCTATGGAAGGCCATCGCCGCCATAAACTTAACTAGTAACGTAATCACTAAGAAAAGAATAACGTACACTTAGTATCCAATGATTTTGCAGAGTAGTGTTTGCGTTAGTGAACAGTTACGGTACTAAAATGATGTAAAGCTAACGTATACTCATTTTTAACATTATTTTACCTACGTAAGCTCTTTAGTTTTCATTAACGCAATTGTCTATCTAATTTAGTACCGTAAGTAAAACACACTAACGTTAGTTTAATGTTGACCAATCATACCCCTCGTTGCATGTCATAAACCCCATAGAAATTACATGCAGCGCGCGCAAACCGATCTTTATTTCTATACTCTATAGCTTGGCTAGCTAGAGATCGGTGATCATGCATAATATTTATCGATATCCACCACGTTAATCGCTCGGCAATATTTGTTTTTTTAAACTTACTAGTAAGTTATATATCACGAGTATGCCCATTTGGTTCCAGGGATACTCGTGATACAGTTGCGGGGCCCGTATCACGAGTACACTATATACGTGTCTCCTACAGGCCCCGCCAAGTGACGGCGTTGCATCGGTTCTACAACACGGACATGGGGGCTGGGGCCTGTATCACGACTATACTGTATACTCGTGAACAAGGCCCCATCCTTTGCATTTTCATGACGGACAGCACGGTAGTGGGGCTTCTTTCACCGAAGTATTTAGGGGCGTTTCGAGGTTTAATAGAGGGAAAGGATTAAAAGGGAGTTAAAGTGAGTTAAAAGGGGTTGAATGTGACCTATTTTTGTACTTAAAAATCAGGAGTGGGGGCAACTTGAAAAGATATCAAAGAAAGAAAAATATTGAAATAAAAGATAAATTTAAAGAGAAGGGGCCAACATTCGAGTAGAATCCGATTTCCGCCCCCATAGTATTTATTTTAATTGTCGGTATCCTCCTTTAGAATGCAAGGGTTTCCTGTTCCCTAACCTCATACCCTGATCATCCCCCTCCTCCAAGTTGACACCCCTATGCAAATTTCGGGAAATAGAAAGGGATGTATTGAGTGGCGTTTCAGGGTTTAATAATGGAGTAGGAAAAGGGGTTAAAAGGAAATTAAAAAGGGGATTGAAAGGGACTAATTTTATAATTAAAAATTCGGGGAGCGGGGGCAACTTGATTAGATATTTCATTAGGAAAAATATCAAAATAAAAGATAAATTTAAAGAGTGGGGCAACTCAAATAGACGTTTGAGTATTAAAAAAAGGGTTAAAAAGGATTTGTTTTTATATTAAAATTAGAAGGGGGAACTTGAAAAGATATCAAAAAGTGAAAAATATTAAAATACCAGTTAAATTTAAAGAGAGGTGGCAACAAATAAACATTTTAGTGTAAATTTGATATTAACAACATTATTCAAAGGGAGGGCACAAATGAAAAATACACCTTATAAATAAATTTTAAAAATAAAAACAATGCGAATTTCAGGAAATAGAAAGGGATGTATTTAGGGGCGTATTAACACAATTATTTAAAAGGAGGGATCAATGACACCGAACAAATTAAAAACAATAACAATAAATAAAGGCCCGTAAGTAGGATGGGGGGTACAGAAATTACATGAGGTGAACCCTTTCGAGGGCACGAAACGCCCAAGCGGGGGACGGCCTCCTTCCGATAGTTGGGAAAATTCTAGCATTTTACTCTCTGAAAATCAATTTTAGGTAGAATTTTGAAAACCAACATACATGTAGCAAAACATATGCGGCGCGGGACGGAGCTAGAAGTGTATGGGGAGTTTCTTATATAGCCTGACTTGGCCCGTCAATTCACTTTTTATTACGTCTTGTCCCTAGCGGGGGCCTCCCCTCCCGTCAAAAAAACAGAGAGAGAGAGAGAGAAGGAAAAGAAGGGAAAGGGAAAGAGGAGAGAAAGGGAAAGAAAGAAGAGGAAGAAGAAAAGAAGGAGATCGGGGAGGGCCGAAAGGGCCTTGCCTCCCAGGCTGTTGCCTCCCCAGCAAAAAAGAGAGAGAAGGAAGGTAAGGGAAAGAAAAAGGACAAAAAGAGGAAGAAGAAAAGAAAAGAAGGGGGATATCAGTTGCGATTTTCCCGCCAACAAATTGTGGATCTGGAGGGGGCAATATGTCCTTGCCTCCCCCCTCCCCGCCCCCGACAAAAAAAAGGGATAAGGAAGGGAAAAGGAAAAAAGAGATAAAAGGGAACAAAAAGAGGAAGAAAAGTAAAGGGTGAAACGTAGGGAGATCAGTTGCGATTAATCCCGCCAAAACAACTGTAGATCGGGGCGAACGCCCTTGCCCCCTCAGCAAACTTAACAGAGACAGAGAGAAGGAAGGAAAGGGAAATGGAAATGGAAAGAGGAGAGAAAGGGAAACAAGGGGGAAAAAGAGGAAGAAGAAAGGTAGGGAGATCAGTTGCGATTTTTCCAGCCAACATGGTGTGGATCGGGGACGAAAGGCTCTTCCTCCCCTCCCCACTCAGCAAAGAGAGAGAGAGAGAGAGAGAGAAGGAAGGGAAAGAGAAAGAGGAGAGAAAGGCCGGGAAAAAATATAGAGGAAGAAAAATAGAAAAGAGGGAAAAGAAGACATTTTAATTGAATAAAATACGTATATACATATCCTTTTGTTTAAATTTTAAGCTGTCCTCCAAATTTCCTGTGCCTCCTATCCTTGTACCCTGATTACCCCCCCCCTCCAAGTTGACACCCCTATGTAAATTTAAGAGTATATTTAAAAATATGATATTAACAAAATTGTTCAAAGGAGGGCACAACTGAAACTAGACACGGAACAAATTTAAAAAATAAAATAAATAAATAAAAGGGAACGCAACGAGAGGGCACCAAGTTAAAGATATAGACCGGGAGAGGTAAAATTGCGGTTTAAGGGTTTTGGGTTTTGAGGTTTAGATGGCAATACTTCAACCTAAATTTGCAAAAAAGCAGAAATATATGCCCAAATGTTCAATGTTGAAGTGCATTCGCGATATCTATCCAGGCCGGATCGATATGATAATTTTCCAAATATATCAATTAGTAGGCGGTTTCCCGGCAAAATTTGTATCATCACGTATCAGTCAAAAACATATTCTTTCACATGATTGGTAATAAGAGCTTCCATTTCATTTTTTGAGAGGGGGCGTTTCCAAAACTGGTCTATACCTTTAAATAGACATTTGAATTGGAAAAAAATATGTATATACATATCCTTTTTTAAATAATTTTAAGCTGTCCTCCAAATTGTTGCATTTACCCCTTCCCATGACAATATTTAGTGCGCCTTTGCTAGCTAGGAAATATATTTCACCTCCCTCCTCCCCACTTTTTATTTATTTATTTAGAATTTCGACATCCTCCCTTAGAATGCAAAGGGTTTCATGTGCCTCCTAACCTTATACCCTGATAACCCCCCCCCCTCCAAGTTGACACCCCTATGTAAATTTCGGGAAATAGAAAGGAATGTTAATATTGTCAGTTGTACAGAGAGAGAGAGAGAAGGACGGAGCTAATTTCTTTCAAGTCTTTCTCCTTGTCTTCGTCCGTGTCCTTGTGCTTGTCCCTGACCTCGTCTTGACTTTCGTCATCGTGTTCAATTTTCTACTTAACAGCCTATGAAAATATGCAACTACTAAATGTATTAATTTATGGAATCTTCGACCGCTCTTGGGTGTTGGAGCATTGACACATGTACACAGTCATGTACTCCTCGACTGTGTTTTTTATTATGTATATGAAAGCTCATCATTTCGAGCAGTGCCTGTGTGTTTTTTTAATACCTTTTTGTCTTCCTTTTAAAATTGTTCTCGAATAATCCATCAATACAAGCACTGCTTTTTAACGTATTGTTCAATTTCCTTTAAAATACGACACAATATATAAAAATATCATGCTTATTATGCTTGCGTTCATTACTTATCGACATTTGATATTGTGTAATTACAAAAACATTTCAACTTTTTATGGTATATTTTAAATGTCATTTGATATTAATTGTATGTAAGCATTCTTTCATGTTTTGATTGAGTTTTGAAATAAAAATTATTTGAATTGAGTTGAAATTGAATTAAAGTTGGCGGCAGATGACGCTTTACCAATTTTGTTGTGTATCAACAGATAATTGATCATTGATTAATATTCATAGTTCACAAATAGAGGAAATTAGTTTTCAACCAACTTTTAACAATACTGTGACGGCCCCGACCTCTATGTCAGAATCGTTCCCATTCCCAGCAAGGGAATTTAATTCTTTACAATTCTTCATTTCTAAGTCATAAACTCTGTCAGGATTTTCGTAAGATGCCACTTTATATCAACAATTTCCGAGCAGTCAAAGAAATTAGGTCTTAACTCTATTTGCAAAAGGGCGGGGCACCTACAATTAATTTTACTGTTTGTTTCTTCAAAATATATGACTCAGATGGAGGTAAGTTAAAAACACACAAGTGTTTATTGGACCATATTTAAGTTTCAAGAGAAAAGGAAAATGGTCAACTTTCATTGGCGACTATTTACAATATTAATATCGCCACTGTTACAATGTCTAATAGGCCTACTTATTAGTACTTTAACTCATATGATTTTATTTATTTGGGTTCTTTATATTTATCTCAATACATGAAACTAGTAAAATTCAAGGGCAATGGTTCATTAATCAATAAACACGGACTTTGTAAGAACTATGGAAGTTTCCCATTTGAGTTTAATTCAATTTCTTCTAATATGGCATCATGGGATGGGGTGGTTTAGATCCCGAAGCATGAGGTTGTGCTAGTCCGTAATCTTCTTTATTTCTCATTTATAAACTTCAGAACCAAAAGTAAACCATCAAATTCCAAAAGGGTATATGTCTTGTGTTATGGACAGATCACAGTCATTATATTCATCAACAAATCACAAAACACATGCAGGCACGGATCCAGGATTTCTTAAGGGGATTTAAAATCGAAAGTCTTTATGATTAGGTAGAGCGTAGCGTAAATTGGCGAGGGGACCAGGTGCAAAACCCCGGTGGGGTTAAGGGCGGAACCCCGGAAGCTCAGGGGGTATGGGCATTTAATTACGGTCAAATTTGTAAATCACTGGTATCGATTTAGAAATAAACCAAGTTTGAATTTTGTTGGGGGTCAACTGCCCCAAGCCCCAGTACGCCAGTGGTGACCAGTGGCGTATTTGGCGCTTGGTCTCAATGACGAAAGAAGAAGCGATACAAATCGTAACTTATCTTCCCTTCTTTTCCCCTTTTCTTGTGTTCTTCCTCTTTATTTTCGTTCACTCTCTCTTTCTTTTTTGCTGAGGTGGAGGGGGGGGGCAGAAGCCAAGGGCATTTGCCCCCGATCCGCAACTGGTTGGCGGGAAAATCGCAACTGATATCCCCCTTCTTTTGTTTTCTTCTTCCTCTTTTTTCCTTCCCTTTATCTCCTTTTTCCTTTTTTCTTTCTCTTTCCTTCCTTCTCTCTGTTTTTTTTTTTTTGGGGGAGGCAACAGCGTGGGAGGCAAGGCCCTTTCGGCCCCCTCCGATCTCATTCTTTCCCCCATTTTCTTTTTTTTCTCCTCTTCTTTCTTTCACTTTCTCTCCTCTTTCCCTTTCCCTTCCTTTCCTCTCTCTCTCTCTCTTTTTTTTTTTTGGGGGCAAGGCCCTCTGTGCCCCCCGCTCCCCTGGATCCGCGCTTGGCTTACGCTGGGTTCATGTGCATTCCATGCGCTCATCTGCAGAGATCTGCGGCTCAACATAATTTAGGGCAAAAACATTTAAGTATAAATCTCCTATTTTACAAGTAATTATATGAAATAGAATATCAGTTCAATTAAAGATTAACTAATGACATTTCATAAACAATTTCCCATTGGATTTAATGCGATAAACTGAGAAATAATGAAAGTTTAATATTTTCAAGCATCTCAATAAAGGATTCAAATGTCAAGGGCTCATATGCAATTAATTGGTAAACGGTAATCTGTTCTTGTCAAGAAATATTAAAAAATAAAGGATTATAATTTTGGATTCCAAATTATCAAGTATGTTTTATTATCTCACAAAAAATTATTTTGTTTAGCGCCCTCTATACTAAAACTCAAGTATACATGTAAACCCCATTTTAGCTCAGTTGCAATTCCTGTTTAACTCCTTTTTAACTTTGTTACCCACCCTGAGTTACAAGATTACACACTGAAATTCGATCTCATTATGTAGCTTTATATTTTCTAGGTAAGAACTGTCATATAAATGAAAATCCTCTTTTCTTTTCTTCTTTTCCGTTAACCATAATAAGGCCGGGAGGCTATTATAGCCCCCACCTCCGTGGTTTTTCTGATTGTTCGGGAACGCATACGGATGGCGCCCCGCCGCTCGCTGACTTTTTCTTTCGAGTCTTGCGCATCTTTTAAAACAATTTTTTGAAAATCGGACGTATAGTTACAAAGTCACGTGACCTTTTGTCTTTTCATGTCACCCGAAAATCGCTCATTTTCGTGATTTGTGTACAAAACATATTGAAATGTAATTTTTCCTAAAAGAGATAAAACATTGGTTATTGGGTCTTGTTTAAAGTTTAGGTGTTTGTTTTGGGAGTCAAAATAGTTGAATCGTAGTTAAAAATTAAATAAAACAACAAAAACAATCAAATACATAAGTTAAAAAAACAATGAAATACATAAGAAATTATCAAAACAAGAGATAACATAAGGAATAACCTAGCTCTTCCAATTTTTTTGTCGCATTATTGTTTCAAATGGTCTAACGAATACATGTAGTGAAAGAGAATGCTTAAATATAAAGAGTATATGATTTATTGGTAAAAGGTGAATTTTATGACCTTATTTAAATTACCATAAATATGCAAATGAGTGAATTAAAAAAAAAAATTACCATAGTATTCTATACACTGACATGCGTGCAAATTTTCGCGGCGATCGGCCGTTTCACGGCCGAGATCTTTGGGGCGGGCCATAATGCCCCCGCCCCCGGCCGTATTAAGACCTCAAATAGCCCGGCCCTTTTAGGGTTAAAAAGTATAAGGCTTCTGGATGTCAATAATTATTATTATTGCTATTCCCTTATGTACTAGATTTGTTCAATTTGCGTTCACTATAGCCCACATCGATAACTTCTCGACAGAATTCACGAATTCTTTTAGGCCATCCTTCGGCGTTGGCTGGTTTACTCTTTATTTTTCCTTTATATTGTACTTTGATTCTAGTACGTAATAACTTCAATCAATCATTTCTCAATGTCTGTTTTTATTTCTTGCCTGGGAATAAAATACTATTAAACAAAAGGCCTAAATAAAATAAAAAAATATTGAAAAAAGACTGACTCCCAATTAACTCCTTTGAGTTCCCTTTCAGCCCACGCCCTTAAAATTCAAAAAGCCTGAAGCCCGTAACTAAGGGGGGGGCTGCGGAGGTGCATCCGCGGCCCCTCCCTCCCCGCTTGCGACAATTAAGACGTATTTTAAAAAATATTATAATGAATTGACAGGCCAAGTCGGGATATCTAAGAGTTAAATGCCCCAATACACATCTAGCTCCGTCTCGCGCCACATCTGTTTTCCTTTTTTGGTGTTCAAATTGTACCGAAACTTGATTTTCAGAGAGTAAAATGCCAGAATTTTCCCATTTGAGAAAGATACAGACCAGTGTTATAAATACTATAAATAGTACGAACTATACTGTAACACTAACACATTAGTATACTCGACTCGATCATGTACCTTTGCATAACAAACTTCGCGACACGGGCGCGGCGACAAGGCTACCCGGCGGCCTGCTATAACAAGTGCTCTGATTTGCCGGAGTTAAATATACGTACACACGTTTAACATGCGGTACTGTCTATCCCGTTTTGTGTACGTAAACGATAATCCTGCACAGTCATTGGCCGACCAATTAGCGCAAGTAACCACTCATTAACGTAAGCACTACAACTAACTACCGCAAGCTATTTCTCAGTACCGCAAGCTCGCGTGCGATATATGGCGGCGATGGCGTTCCATACCTGCCTGCATCCAGCGCAGCTTGCTTGCCAGCATATCACAGCCAGCCGGCCCGGCGCTAATTGAGCTAGCTGTGAATCGCGAACCGGACTGATCTAAGTCTTCTCTCGACTTCCACTTTCCCCATTTATCTATCAAAAACCTAAACTAATCGGCCTAATCAGACATTTTCGTAATGAATATCTGGACAAGTATATGTAAATTTGTCGCCTATTTTGCTCCACAAGAGTCGATCGTTAGGTCAGCATGCAAAATGTCCTAGGCACTACCAGATCAGACACATAGTACATACACGCTGAGCTGCCCTCAGAATATGTGATTATTTTCCCGATTTTTATGCTCAAATGTGACGGTAAATAACATAATAATCGAATACACATTTGTAGAAAGTATTATTTATTCAGTGTATTCTCATTTAAAGTGCCTAAAATAAAGGAAATATCACCACTGGCGGTAAATATACAAACAACGTTGACCCATATCTAAAAATCGCAATGGGTATGCAACATTGTCCCGAATGTGTGATTGTAGGTTGTTCATAGTGCGACGTCATTTTATCGCATGTAAATAACGCCGTCATTTCACTTTGTGAGTGGGTTTTGGAAAGGGTATCAAAATTGCATTTAATTTATTCCTCACAATACTGAGGGCTTAAAAAGTACTTTAGTCATTTAGTTAATGTTCTCAGCAATCTGTAGAGGTGTGATTTGCCTTTTTTCCAAATTTCAATGAACATTCACTTTAAGGAGTCTTTGGTGAAACTTGCTGAGCCTTCAAGGGCTAATTATATACATATAGATGTGTCGTAGCCGAGTGGTTTAAGCACTTGACTTGAAATGCAAAGGTCGTGGATTCGATCTCCGACACGGCAATAATGTCCATTGGTAATGCATTAATCTACATTTTCGACTCCATGCCCAGGTGTGAAATGGGGACCTGGTAGGATTTGCGTCAGTAATTGCCATATGCCATCACGGTGACCATATGGTAGGAACACTCCCCAGGGAGTGAAGATGGTGCACATTGTGTTCGAAAAATCCGATGACCGGGGTAATAATATCGGTAAGGCGCTTAGAGACGGTATTTTGTATTAAGCGTTATGTAAATCCAGATTATTACTATTTTAATTAATACATGTAGATATTTTTTATTAATACTGAGTTACTTCAAGAACTGAGAACCACACCGATATCCCAATACATTTTCTCCAAATTATCTTCAGTAGCGTTTCAAGAGGTTTTTTTTCTACAAGCCCCCCCCCCCCTCCAAAAATGAATAAATGAAACATTTCGAGGCATATGTAGAAAGTGAACGCCATAACATTAACCACACCTAAGCGCCCCCAAATATTCTAGAATAGATTCTGTTTATCGTCAAGTCGCCGTTTGGAAACAATTTCATAGTTTCAGTTGTCTTAAAGATAAAGGCCAGTTCTGGTTATGCAATTGCATTGTGAAAGAAACGTGGAATCGATCAGAAAAGGTTGATCATCTAGCATATAAGTATTGGTGTGTACTGCAAGGTTCTGGAATCATCAAAATGATAAGAAATTTGGCCCAGTCTTGGTAAAGTTACAAGCACTGTACACAGAAAGATGTATATGGGACAACGCGACCACGTGCGCGATATCTATTTGGTCCCAATAGATATGATAATTTACCAAATAGAGGGTCTATATCAATTAGTAGGCGGTTTCCCGGCAAAATTTGAATCACCACGTATTAGTCAAAACATATTCTTTCACATGATTGGTAATGAGAGCTTCCATTTCATTTTTTGAGAGAGGGCGTTTCCAAAACTGGTCTTTACCTTTAACATGAGTAATTGATACGCACCTGAGCTCACCACTTGGCATAACAGCGTAGCCGAGATGACAAACATCGATTGGCGAATTAATAACTGCACAGTTAAGAAGTATACATAACATTGAATCGCTCATTATTCGGGTGACATATCATTTTACTAAGTACGTTATCAGTCAATATATATATATATATATGAAGAGTTTAATTCCAAAATATGCATCTGACATATGAGAATCAAATGGACTATATTGTATTAAAACATATTTTGGGAAATCAAACACAAATTGCCAACTCTGTGACGTATCTTGCGAAGTTTTCCTCCCAATCGGAAATGTCTATCTTTAATCATATATCAACATTAAATTAAAAAAAATGTAAATATGTTTGTCTATCCAGTCATCAATACCGAAGAAAATGAAACTTCTGTACAGAGCAAATTGGAGAGGTCCTCGTAAGATACGTCGCAGTGTTGCCACTTACATATTTCACTGATAACAACTTATTATCTATTGCTTTTCGCTCAAACTTTCACCGACCGGTTTCTCTCATTTTCTTTTGCATGTACTGTATTAAAACAAACTCAATATCAGAGAGGACTTCTCCTTCATGAGGCATACAATTGAATATGGATGGGAGGCTCAGTGAGATTGGGCGGAATTTATTTTACCTGAAAAAAAGACAAGGCAAATGTTAGAATGGGCCAGGGCGATGGTTGGGAGGTTGGTCCTTTCTAATAAGTACATTTTCCTTACTGATTACTACCCCTTTTCCTCCTTTTTAAGAGCCCTTTTCCTTTTAAAAAATATTCACTTTTCACCTCTGATAAATACCCCTATAAAAATCTGATGGTTCCCATTTTTCCTTCGACAAATGCCCCCTTTTCATTTTCATTTAGTTCCCTTTTCTCATCTCAGATAAGTGCCCCTATTCAGGTGCGAGAAGTGCGCCATTTTCACCTCTGTTAATTGGCCTTTTTACTTTGACACGTGCTCCATTTTTTTTTTCTTTTCCCGTCTGAAAAGTCCCCCTTTTCCTCTCTTCATTACATGTGCCCCAATTCTGAAGCGACTAAGATAATTTTTTTCTTTCATTTCCCCAAAGCTTGCCCACTGTGCTCGCTGGCATTTATATTTGATATCATTGTGTCACTTATTAAAGGTCTTTTAAGTCTTTCCATGATTTGATTGTGCTTAAAAACTCCACCAGGATGGGGTTTTTCCTCTAAATAATATGTAATTTTTCGCACTGCGACAAATCTTAATTTTGTTATCCAGACCAATATCAATATTTATACCATCATACACCCGACTGCAAAGTATGATGCGTAAGCAGTATATTGGACCATGTAAAGAGAGAAACAAAGTATTTAAATCATCCCGGATAATGTAATCACAATGTACGGGTATATACCAATGTCAATTAATGGTAACAATTTGCTTTGAGGTTTCCTTTGTAAGTGTTCCCTCCGCTGCCCTTGCCTCGAAGGTTAGTTCCTGAGATAAGTTGATTGAAACCTGTTGGTTCACCATGCAATATCAAAGTATACGCTCTCACGACTATATGATTTAGAAGTGGGGGGGGGGGGGGCAACAACCCAGGTTTGGGGAAAATACCCGCGGGAGCTGCTATCCTTGGGTTGGGTTACGTGAGCAACAGCCACAGGAATCTATAGGGCCACCGGGAGGAGCTACTATCCTTCCCGGTGTTCAATCATGTGACCAGATACCTTAAAGTTTTTTGTGTTCCAGTTAACTTAGTATGTTACCACAGTTATATTGCATTTATATTTGTATGTTTATAGTATGTTATTGTTCATGACATTGTTAAGAGTTTAAGAGACTATTTATATACACCACATGATGTGATTTCGGGCATACACTGCCTCTGTAAATTGACGCCGTGATCGGCAATTAAATGGCAAATAATTGCAAATTACTTTTTATTCAATAAGCAATAGACATTGGAAAAGATGATAACATAAGCTCTGCTAGCAGTATTAACGTGTATAGCATTGAATTTGAACCGTTAAACGTGCACAAAAAGACTACCGACAGCAGATTCATTCAAAAAGGGGCTAAATCCACTCAAATTAAAGAAATATACAGTATTATGAAGAAAGAAAAATAATTCATTACAAGATTTGTTTAAATATGTAAGGCATAATCCTCACATACAAAAAAAGAAGTGCTAACTTTCAAAAGAAAAAAAGTTAATTAAAAATTCTTGATTGTATACCCCCAAAATCCTAAAAGTGGATTTAGCCCATTTTGGAATGAAACTCTTCATATATATATATATATATATCAACAAAATAGACACAAAATATCACACACAAAGAAACCCCCAAACACAATCGTGAAAATAAAACGGATCATTAAAGCCATGCTTAAAAAAGTGATTATTGTAATAGTAGATGTCCAAAGACTTAGTTTATGCAACTCAAAGAAAGCAGAACAGTCAGAGAAGTAGAATGTTGAAACTTTGGAGTCGGACAAACAATGATAAAGTTTAAATTTGTAGACAATTTTAATCATTATACGTGTCGGCATCTCAAATTGGTTAAGCCAGTATTGTCAATGGTGACGGACAACTTTCCCATTTGTTTCAACACAAAAAAAAATGACTTGAATGTCAATTTCCACATTGTATGGATCAGGAGAGTCTTTTCTTTTTAAAGGATCTATTACAAAATACTATCCACATAATATTTTCTGTAGTGCCCCAAGGGAGAATGCACTAAGGAAAAAAGACCTAGAAATTAATTTGAGATTCGCATAGATTTAGTGATCTCTGATTTCGAACATTCATAGATCTTTTATTATTTGTCCGATTTATTTCAAACTTTCGCCATTCTGCTTCAATTTTCCCTGCTCTCATATAATCGTACTACAAAGGTTAATTGGAGAGCACATTGATATCAGACTTTACATTGCACCTAATTGCAATTACAAACACTCCACCTCAGGCTTTGGAACTTACCATTTTCTTTAGTGAAATCTCGGGTGGGACCAAACAAATCAATGCCAATGCAGTGATGAATTGAAATCAGGTAATGCTAGTGTTGAAGTCCTCTAATTTTTACAATTAAACATGAATGCAGACGTCAGAAAACGTTCAACAAGCCATGCTCGTCCTGTCGCGCTTCGGGAGCACACTCTGAATGTCAGTATACTTTTCTGTTCAGAGCTATCCTTAAGTGACTAAACGATCACTAAAAAAGCAAAGTAGTGACTGATAATGTCTAAAGCCAGAGATGCATAACGCTACCCCAAATTCTCGGTGCCAGGTAAAAATGTCAGAGGAAAAAATGTCAGAGGTAAAAATGTCGGAGGTAAAAATGTCAGAGGTAAACATGTCAGAGGTAAAAATGTCAGAGGAAAAAAATGTCAGAGGAAAAAATGTCAGAGGTAAAAATGTCAGAGGTAAAAATGCCAGAGGAAAAAATGTCAGAGACACACAAAAAAGGTCAGGTACAAAAAAAATGTAGATCTAGGGGTAAAAATTGGGGCCGTCATAATATCTCAGCACTTTATTACACAAAATGTCGAGACGTAAGCTACTGGGCTAGTCTATATCATTTTTTTTAAATAAATGACTGTGTATTGTACTTCGTACATGTCCTGAGGATAATACAATGTGGAAAATAAATTTGAAACTTATATTTTGTGATCAGGTTTGCATATATTAATTTCTATCATTTTTCGATATTTTAAATTGGTTGATGTTTTAATGTTTATTTGGTTTTGAGGAAGTAGGCCTAAGTACATATACTATTAAGATTGAATGAGATAAAACAGGAAATCAGTTATAAAGATCGCACAGATATTCCACAAATTCAGTAATTAGACCCATCTTCATGTCCATCCCAGCAAAGACTGTTATGACAAGAAAACATTAATAAAAAGACATGGATGCTCTGTCCCCTCATCAATACTTTATTACCGGTACAAAAGTTTAATAAACAATATCAAAGCTTCGCTTGAAGAATGTCAGATAGTGGGCCTACAAGTGGTAAACGTTGAAACATATCTACCCAGGTATTTTGTCATGTGCTTTCGACCATAACACTGTGTAACTTTATATTTAAAAAAAAAAATCATGTTTGAAGAAAATAAAGCAGCGCTGAAATTAATGACTGCAGAGAATCCTTCGTTATATCTTTTCGATAGGCCTAATATACAACCATTACCAATATTCAACCTGTAACATGCTTTAATTTTTTTTTTTTACCTCTAACATTTTTACCTCTGACATTTTTTACCTCTAAAATTTTTACCTCTGACAGTTTTACCTCTGACATTTTTTCCTCTGACATATTTACCTCTGACATTTTTACCTCTGACATTTTTTACCTCTAAAATTTTTACCTCTGACAGTTTTACCTCTGACATTTTTACCTCTGACATTTTTTCCTCTGACATTTTTACCTCTGACATTTTTACCTCTGACATTTTTACCTCTGACATTTTTACCTCTGACATTTTTTCCTCTGACACTTTTACCTCTGACATTTTTACCTCTGACATGTTTACCTCTGACATTTTTTCCTCTGACATTTTTACACCGAGCCAAATTCTCATTTGATTAATCGCGTATTAGGTGCATGCCTGCCCCATTTTGTCATAAGGTCGTTGTTTTCTAGAGTTTCTAAGCTGTATTTTTATGCCCCGGTCACATAAAAACAAAACAAAGAAAGACCGACGATAAGATCCCCTGCGATCCTATTTTGGAACAAATGGCAATCGTATTAGGTATGGAAATCTAAACAAGCATCATATTCCTTCTTTATGTTCTGAATAATGCCATTAATTCTAACAACCGGATATTTAGTGTATTTCAGCCTTTTAGTCAGAATAAAAGCCGAATCGGCTTCAAATCGTGGACAACCGCACAACTCTTCTGACGTCACTACGATTCTGAACCGATTTTGCCTTTTCTCTGTAAAGGAAGCTAGACATCCATTGACAATTATATTTAGCTTTAATCATTACGATTTGACAAGTTTTGATGTTCACATCAAATGTTATTGCAAATTCCTCCCAAAGTTGGCTGTAGTCAGTTGATATAGTGTGTGGTGGGCTTTATCGTGTGTATAGAAATCAAAGTGGCTTTTTAAACTGAGGTGTTAGTCCGTTGTAGGTTTATTCCAACCAGTAACAGAGACTGTAGGTGACTTCGCAACTCTGATTCTATATTCCTGTACTACATCGTTCAGGCTTTAGTGGTAAGATCACATGTGGTCCACTCAATCTTAGGAAAACGTACCGGTACCAATCATGCCAATGCTAGTAGGATGACAAAGTCCGCCATTTATTGCTGAGTATGTGTACAGACCACTGCAGGATTTGCAGAGCTTTTTTAACACATCCACAAATTGTTAGAAGAGATGAGAATACAAACACCAAGTCGTCAAAATAAGCTGAATAATTATGACACGAAGCGAATCGCATATCACGCAGGACAACTGAACAAAAAATGAAACATACACTTTTCAAAATGCCGTGATGTTTGATGTAGTCCTGAAGTATGAGTGGAGTTTTCTTTTCAAACACCCACAACGCACACTTACTCTCTCACAAACATAACGCGCACGGAGATTGTCTCACAACCTACACACGGTGCCACTTACCATGCAATTGCCATGGTTGCTAGTTGCACCAAAGGATAAATCACGTGATGTGCATATTAATTTGTCATCGTAATTGGTGAGACTTTGTCTTTGTTAATCCTTATTATAAAAAAATATAGTGTCTGGTTTAATTTAACTAGGATCGTGCAATATTTGTAATTCTGGAATATATTGCGATAGGTTTGTTTTGTAATAATTTTGAAACGCCTGCCAAAGTTTCACCGATATTTGCAGAGAAGGAGCGCGTGTCAAAGTAAAAAGGACTATCGTCAGAAGTGAAATTGGAGCACTTCTCGCACCTAAAAGGGGCACTCAACTGAGAGGAAACACGCACTTAGTATCTGAAGAGAAAATGATACGTGATTAGAAATGAAAAGGGAGCACGTGTCAAAATAGAAGGGGCACTCATCAGAGGTGAAAAGGGGCATTTATAAGAAGGAGAGGGGCTCTTATGAAAAAGGAAAAGGTGTACTCATTTGAAAGGAATAGACGGAACGTGTCAAAATATTACGGGCACTCATCAGAGGTGAAAAGGGGCATTTATAAGAAGGAGAGGGGGAATCTCTTGAAAAAAGAAAAGGTGTACTCATTTGAAAGGAAAAGACGGCACGTGTCAAAATATTAGGGCACTGATCAGAGGTGAAAAGGGGCATTTATACGAAGGGAAATGGGGGCTTTTAAGAAAAAGAAAAAGGGGCATTTATCAAAAAGGAAACATAAAGGGATTTCCTAGAAAAGAAAGCGGGATACGTGTAAAAAGGGACACTCATAAGACGTGAAAAGGGGCATTCAAAAGAAGGGAATGGGGCCCTTTTGAAAAAGGAAAAGGGGGCACGTGAAAAGGTGAAAAGGAACATTTATGAGAAGGGGAGGGGTTCTTAATGAATAGGAAGAAGGGCACTTATCATAAGAAAAAAAAAGAACTTTTTAGAAAGGAAAATGCGGCACGTGCACAAATTAAAGGTTTGCAAAACAGACGTTAGCGTTTGCAAACGGTTGTAAGACGGTGTCGCTGAAGTTCTTGTTGATTCGCCAATGCAAGCGACCACGTTAACATATGGTTCCTATACAAAATCAACCCATTGAGTACCGGGAGTTAGCAAAAGGTCCCAAACTTTCGCAAATAGTGGCAAAGAATTGGGTAATAGTCGCTAACAGCCTTTCGCTAACACTCGCACAAATGTTGCTAATTTTCGCTAAACAGCACTAAAAGTCGTTTAATGTCGCAAAAGGCGAACCCTGATTTTCGCCAACATTCGACGGTCAGAAAAGTTGGCGAATCCAAATTCGCAGCTTTCGTAAGCATTCGCCGCTCAGTGAGATACACCCTTTAACTCTCAGGTAAAGCATTCACTTATCACAAGAAACAAAGGCACTTATTAGAAAGGAAAAGAGGACACGTGTCAAAATAAAAGGAGCACTTTTGTACCTACAAAGGGGCACTTACCAGAGGCAAAAAGGGGCACTTATGAGAATGACAAAATGTCTGTTATTGCAAAGGAAATGAAGTACCTATTATATTCTGATAGGGGTATTTATCAGTGGTGGAAAGGGCATTTTTTTAATGGGGGCACTTATTACAAGGAAAAGGGGAAACTTATAAGAAATGAAAGCGGTATGTGTCAAAATATTACGAGTACTTATCAGAGGTGAAAAGGGGAACTTATTAGAAGGGGAAGGGGCGCTTATAAGAATGTGGAACGAGCACCTATTAGAAAGAAAAAAAACTTTCCTATGTAAAAAGAGGCACTTTTGGGGTACTTGAAAAGGTGGAGGGGCACGGTGCCCCCTAACCCCTTTTTCCTCTTAATAAGATGTAATTTTTCGCTCTGCGACATATCTTAATTTTGTTATTCAGACCAATATGAATATTCAGATCATTACGCCCGACTGCAAAGTATGACACTTAAAGACCCTGTCGTAAGTGAAAAATGTAATAGATTAATTATATATCAAAGGAAAGCTAACAAGCAATACATTACAATAATACTAATTCTATGCTACTTTAGTGGCTGTCAGACGAGTAACAGCTCTCTGAAAACTCGAAATCTAAAGCTTTGAAAATCGGGAGTTGTCGACCTATAAACTATAGCTATCGAATCGATGACATCATCATATGTGCAGTACGCATATTCACAATGACTTTGCATTAATTAAGCACGGCTCATCGCCTCAGCTATATAGGAGAGCCGATCGGGTGCACGTGTTATGTCTTCACTGTAACTGCGGCAAATTTGACCCTTATTGTCCTGTAATTTGGAGAGGTGCGGAAAATAAGGTTTAAATTCGCTTTTGTACAATACTGAAAGGGAAAATATTTTGAATTCCTTTATATTTGTATTCTATGTTCATTCAGCTTTTCATTGATACAAAGTCGTATTTTCATTGGACAGGGTCTTTAAGCAGTATCTTAGATCATGTAAAGAGAGAAACAAATATTGAAATCATCCCAGATAATTTAATCACAATGTAGGGGTGTAGACCAATGTCTAGACTCTATTAATTGTAAGTTTTCACTTTGAGGTTTCCCTTTGTAGGTGACCCCTTTTCTCTCAAGAAAATGCCCTTTTTTGTTGGTCCCCCACCACTTTGAAAGACGCTCCACTGCCCTTGACTCGAAGGTTAGATTCTGAGATAAAGTGATTGAAACTGGGGGATTCACCATGCAAGTATACGCTCTCGTGACTATAGGATTGAGAAGGGGGCACAACCCAAGATTAAGGGGGAACAGCCTAATAGCAGGTGGAGATCGACCCTGTATTGTAGAGGGGATTCTATTAATAAGGCCCTCTAGCGTTCTAAAGTGGAAAGTTTTGTTGTTGTTTAATAGTGAAATATGCACGTCGTGTATTACCGCTGGCCTGAAACACCAAATAGGATTCCTGCCGACACATGTCATAGTAATTTCCAAGAGCAATTATCAATGTATAATTTCGTTCATTTTCTGACCAAATATGATGTATTTGTGCAAAGAAGGGTTATTGAAAAAAAAAAAAGATTTTGCATGCCCTCGAACTTTGCTGGATCCTGACCCATATTAAACATGGATTAAGTAAATTTTATATGCGCTGCAAAGCCAATATTGTGGCGCAAATTTTGACACCAAATTTATTTGGGCTCAAAAATAAAACTATGTGTCAAATTTTGAGTCAAAGTCGGTGCTAAATCCGAAAAAATTAGGAGGTACGATAAAGCTGCATGCTGTGTCACGTGACTTTCGCACAAAAGCGAAATTTGCTTTTCACGTACGGAGACGAATTGTTGTATGTATGATGATAATAATAATATAAATAAATAATTATCTGAAACAAAGCTACTAAAACAGTATGATTGTGATTGTATGTAATTATGGATGTTTGTGTGTGATTGTTTTGTGTTTTAAATGTACTGGATATTTATGTGGCACTGTTTGTTATACACGCATTGTTTATGACTAGACATATTATATAACAAAATTGTGTCAGAAAAAGGGGGATTGCTTTTTTTGCTCTGTACGCAACAAAACAAACAACATGAATTTCCAAATTGTTTACTTTTAACAATTATTTATTTATCAGTTAAATTTGTATTACACTGTCAATTGGAGGCTAAGTAGGTGGAGATGAATGAATTTATTGACCAACACCCCCTTCTGTAAGATTTTGGGGGCCTCATTTTACAGTATCTGAAGCACTTTGACATTCGTGAACCGTTTGGCCCTGTATTGACTATATAAATATTGCCACCTACTAGTAAAACGTTAACACCTTTGAACATAATGTTTGCAAATATTTACAAAATGTATCCCTTATCAATGTCATAAATCCTAAGCACACTAGCACATACTGGAAGAAAGCAAAGGGGGAAAAATGCCTGTATGTAAATCACTACTCAGTAGTACTCAACATTTCTTCCCAAACCCTTGTAATACAGTACGTGGGACTGCAGTGATCTTATCTTGACTGAATTTCGTTCATAAACAGGTGTATGAGAGTAATTCTCGTTTTTGGGATATCCCTACAAATGTAACACTAATGTTTCATTCATGTGAACCCTAAAACTACAAATAATAATGACTGTATATGAAATAAATTCCATTTTGATAGTTATTTTGCGTGCTAGCTAGCAGCCATCCCAGTCAGAAGGGAATGACGTAATTCCTCTCGGCCGCTGACTGACCAATCTCAGAGCAGGATATCGTCTCTTCTGAACAGTCGTGTTTTGATGAGTTTTTGACATTGTATTTGGGTTAGATTTTGCTGGATCCTAACCCATATTAAAACATTTACACACCCTGTTCATATTTTCGGAAAGGGGAATAAATTGCGATTCTATACGTTAGACTTTCATTTGGGCTCAAAAATAAAACTATGTGTCAAAATTCGAGTTGTTTTCAAAGTTGTTATCTTTGTAAAAAAACACATTTTGAACGTGGAAATTGAATTATTTACAGGATTCGTATAATTAATATTCTTAAATATTAAGTAACTCCAGATATTTACTATGATATTGCAAAAAACACAGAGCGCAAAAAAGTGATAAAATGAAGGAGATATCGTCGTTTGAAAATGTGCCTTCTCTGAGAGCTCTACGGTAGGGGTCAAACCGGTCCGAGTACGTATGTTATTGTTAATGACACTGGAGTTTTGACTGTCATGTTTTATGACACTGTTTTAGGAGTTGAGACTGTTTTGACTGTTTTGACTGTTTAGACTGTTTTGATATTCAGGCATACACTGCATCTGTAAATTGACGCTTTGATCGGAATTAAATGGCGAGCAATTGCAAATTACGTGAACATTTGTTTATTTAATAACCAGTAAATATTATAAAAGATGAAAACATAAGCTTTGCTATCAGTATTAATGTGTATAGCATTGAATTTGAACCGTTAAACGTGCACAAAAAAGACGGTCGACAGCAAATTCATTCCAAAAGGGGTTAACATCACTAAAATAAAAAATATACAGTATTAAGAAAAAGAAAAAAGAGAATTCATTCCAAGATTTGTTTACAGATGTAAGGCATAGTCCTTACATACACAAAAAGAAGTGCTAACTTACAAGGGACAAACGTTAATTTAAAATGCTTGAATTTATACCCCCAAAAAAAAAAAAATAAATAAATAAATAAATAAATAAATAAAATGAAATAAAAATAAAAATAAAAAATAAAAATAAATAAAAAATAAAAAATAAAAAATAATGCTAAAAGTGGATTTAGCCCATTTGGGAATGAAACTCTTCATATATATATATATATATATATATATATATATTTATATATTTACACACACATATAATAAACGTATATCACACACAAACACCCCACACACAAAATCATGAAAATATAACGGACAATTAAAGCCATGCTTTAAACAATAAGTGACGCTGATAATAGTGGATGTCCAAACTACTCTCAAAGAAAGCAATACAGTCAGAGAAGCTGAATGTTGAAACTTTGAAGTCGAACAAACAATGGTAAAGTTATTAATTTTTTGAAATTTGTAATCAATATACGTATTGGCAATCCAGATTAGTTTAGCCGGTATTGTCACTGTGACGTGGTGACGGACAACTTTCCCATTTATTCATTACACACAAAAATGACTTGACTGGCAATTTCCACATTGTATGAATCAGAAGGTTCTTTTCTTTTTAAAGAGAAGGTTGAGTTCTGGGAAGAGGTGAAAAATAATTTGTGAACGTTATCATTGTTATTATGCAAATGTGGAAGAACATCAGATTTAAAATTTTCCTTGAAAAGCATGGCTCTTCAAATGCCTTAGTATTCTAAATATGGCATGTAATAGCATAGAAATCGGGACGGATTTTTATACCACATGTTCGTGTAGTCCCATATACATCTTTCTGTGTACAGTGCTTGTAACTTTACCACGACTGGGCCAAATTTCTTATCATTTTGATGATTCCAGAACCTTGCAGTACACACCAATACTTGTATGCTAGATTGTCAACCATTTCTGATCGATTTCACATTGTTTCTTTCACAATGCAATCGCATGACCAGAACTCAACCTTCTCTTTAAAGGATCAATTATAAAATAACTATCCACATTATATTTTGAGTAGTGCCCCAAGGGAGAAGGCACTTAGGAAAAAAAGACCCAGAAATCGATTGTTTTTTGTACACGACAAACGGGTGAGTTGTATGTGACTTTGCCATAGTCCATCTTCCAGATTTCCAAATGGATTTAGTGATCCCAGATTTCAAACATTCATAGCTTTCTTATTATTGGTCCGATTTATTTCAAAATTTTGCCATTCTGATTCTCTTTTTCTGCTTTCACATAAATGTACTACACAGGTTAATTTAATCGCATATTAATATCAGACTTTAAATTGCACCTAATTGCAATTTCAAACACTCCACCTCACGCATGGGAACTTACCATTTTCTTAAGTAATATCTCGGAGATTGATAACGCTACACCAAATTTTCATTTGATTATTAGCGCAGTAGTATGAAGCGAATCAGAGATCACGCAGGGCAACAGAACAAATATTGAAACATACACTTTTCAAAATGCCTTGATGTCTGATGTAGTCCTGAAGTATGAGTGGAGTTTCCTTGTCAAACACCCACACCGCACACTTACTCTCTCACAAACATAACGCGCACGGAGATTGTCTCCCAACCTACACACGGCGATATTTACCATGCAGTTGCCATGGTTGCTAGTTTCACCACTGAATAAATCACGTGATGTGCATACTAATTTTTCATCGTAATTGATGAGGCTTTGTCTTTGTGAATCACCATTAGAACAAATATAGTGTCTGGTTTAATTTAACTAGGATCGTGCAATACGTGTAATTCTGGAATATGAAGCGAAAGGTTTGTTTTGTCAACATTTTGAAACGCCTGCCGAAGTTTTACCGATATTTGCAGTGTAAATGCAAACTTAGGTAAGATACTGATTTTTGCTCACGTCACTCTCACGTCACTCTTCTAGCTTCCGTGCTAGCGCATGCAGGGCACCGACAAGTGGCGCATGCCTACTACTAACCCCAAAAATCATTATGAGCAAAATTCGCCGTTTTTTATTGGTTTTTCTGGTAGTGTAAATGGTAGTTAAAAAATCGACGATTAAAATAAAATGGTGTATGGAATATGTAAATGGGCCTATTGTTTTCTTAACTGCGCGCATCTGAAAGTAGCAAGGCATGATATCGTCAATACCTTTAACATTACACTCTAAAAACTAAAATGTTAAATCTCAATTTAAAAGGGCCGAGGAGTGACCACTCTTTCAAAATGTCAGATTGATACTTTTAACATGCCGGATTCAACCTTTATAGTGTTGGATCCAGCATGTTCAAAGTGTTATTCTACCATTTTGAAAGAGTGGTCACTCCTCGGTCCTTTTAAATGGTGATTTAACATTTCAGTTTTTAGAGTGTATGTACCAACTATTGCATGCATCGTTGTAATTAATAATTCCCCGGGAATCGAACCCGGGTCCATGGTTTAAAATTCCAAATTCTTAAC
Organism: Mesocentrotus franciscanus; assembly: GCA_037976565.1. NCBI lineage: Eukaryota > Metazoa > Echinodermata > Echinoidea > Camarodonta > Strongylocentrotidae > Mesocentrotus > Mesocentrotus franciscanus. Next base: position 15,538,150 of record CP137681.1, on the reverse strand, counting down.
CACAAGACCATCGGCATATAAACATGTATATATTTATATATATCTTCGTGTGTGTGTGTTGATATTATTATATATAATTAATGAAAATGAGACAATAATAATGCGTAGCTATAAAAAGGTTCCCTAATGCTGTCCTCCCTTTTTGATTAGTTTTCCTTTCTCACAATTATAATATAGAAATACATCTACATGCATAATTACCATATTTTTTTTACACAAACTTGCCCAACTCGTACAAATAACCATCGCTTATATTGGTTGATGACAGTTGAAGGTGTGCGTCGTTATCAGCGCTGACCGCGAAGTGGTAGGAAATCACATTCTGAGCAATCTCAAAACATGTATACATGTATAACTATCGACAGGCGCCGAATTTAAAGAAACTGTTGACCTCAGCTTCATTGGAACGAAGACAAGTGGGAACTCAAAAATGTTTCGATAAGAGGTGTAAAACGTGCCCATATATGCCCGCCACTAATAACATAATTGTTAACAGTAATGGGAATAAAAACACTTTCAAATGTTAAGATACATTTACATACAGATCTAGAAACTTGCTTTATTGTCTAAATTGTAATGGCTGTGGAAAACAATATTTCGGAGAGACAGGAGCTATTTTAAGAAATAGAATGACAATCCATTGTCAACACATAATAGATAAACAATATAAAATCCTAAATGTGAGCAAACATATATCAGGATGTGTAAAAGAAATATATAATAGGAATTTGATGTCATACCTTTTTTATAAAATGAGGAAAGAACATGAAATTGAACGTAAGATTAAAGAAACATATTTCATAAATATATTTCAGCCAGAGTTGACCAAGCCTTAGTTCAATATAGAGAAAGATGTGGTTGTTATATGAATCTGCATGCATAATGGATTTATTTTGCTGATATAACAAAGAACACATTACATGTACAACGAAGTACAAATGGAGATTGACATGACATGATTTGAACTATGATGAACAAATACGTAATATGATAATTCCGTTGCCAAGCAACGTTTATACGTATTTTGTGTATAATAGTTTCTTGTACCTGTTTGTAATTTGTAAGTCTGATTCTCGATCCAAGATGTAACAATATAACAATATAATATGATACTTATGTTACCGAGCAACGCGCTATTTTATTGCTATGCACTCGTACGCATTATTTGTATATATTTTGCTGCATTTGTAAATCTTAATTTTGAATTCACTATCTGAAGAAATAAAATTGAAACCGGTCATAGTGAAGAGGAGAACTCTCAAGGATTTTTTTATTTCAATTGTTTTAATTATTAACTCTCTCTCTCCCTCTCTCTCTCTCTCTCTCTCTATACATATATATATATTTAAAACTACCCAAGTTTGGTAGCTTCTAATTAAAAGGTTTTAACCTATTTGACCTTGAATCATATTTATGGTAAAGGGTAACTAATATCCTGTCTAATGATACCATATTCATAATTGTGCTGCCACGGATGACAGAGCAGCAGGCTTTTCAAAAAGTATTGTCAATATCCTCTTGTACAAAGTTTTGGCTAAAACAATGAATGTGGAACCAATAATGTCTAACATTACGGGAAGTGATTTTGTCCACGGTATCAATCTTGGGAGTGATTTTGTCACTAAATCAATTTGTGTGATTGCCTTCGTGACAAAACCAATATGTGATATTGCTTTCGTAACAAAATCAATAGGTGATATCGCTTTCGTGACAAAATCAATTGGTAAAATTGCTTTCGTGACAAAATCAATTGGTGAGATTGCTTTTGTGACAAAATCAAATGGTGGGATTGATTTGGTGACACAAACATTGATTTCGTGACAGAATCACATGTGTTACACTTGGCGCCCCATAGTTTACCATGGCATTATGTTGCATACTGTCTCATATGAATTTGCACGTGTGGCAAACGAGCGACCGTGCTGAGACGTGAAGAAAGCAAGAATTTGTCATGTTTATATTATAGCATATGCCTGGTAATATACACCTAGTATGGTGCTGGAAGCAGGGAAAGCACGACTGACCGTGCCGAGAGGGGAAGAAAGCAACCATAAAACGCACGGTAACAGCACAAACTGTGTTCATGAACCCTTTACCCATTGCATACTGGAACCTCGTGGTCCCTGTGTTATACTTTTGGGAAATAGATAATTCAGTAGTCAGCGGGTTAACCTTTATTAAAGTCACTTTAATTTCAATTGCAGATATATATAGAGTTGTAAAGTCTTTATAAAGCACTTATCTCATATATTACAAAAATAAAGAAGTCATACAAAAAATACTCAATATTATTATCATTATAAAATATATGATCGTGACAATACTGAACAATAATAGCTGGAGAAAGGCAAGGCAGGTGTTATATTCTCTATCATTCTCTCATTCTTCTACTGTTTCATAAAGTTAATGGGTATTTTGCTTCTTGGGTTCAAGAAACTTTGTTTATGTCTTATCTGTCTTAGGTCTCCTTTATTTTTCCTTTAATTTGTTCAATACTTGTTTTGTCTACTACCGGCTGCTTTGAAATATTGCTATTGATGCTACTACTACTACTACTACTACTACTACTACTACTACTACTACTACTACTACTACTACTTCTACTACTATTACTACTACTACTACTACTACTACTACTACTTCTACTACAACTACTACTACTACTCATATTACCAGGCGCGGATCCAGGGGGCGCGGGCCTTGGCCCCCTTGCCAAAACAAAAACAAAAAGAGAGAGAAAGAGAAAGAAAAGAAGGGAAAGGGAAAGGGAAAGGGAAAAGGAAAGGGAAGGGAAAGAGGAGAGAAAGGGAAAGAAAGAAGAGGAAGAAGAAAAGAAAAAGGGGGAAGGAGATCGGGGGCCGAAAGGGCCTTGCCTCCCAGGCTGTTGCCTCCCCCATCAAAAAAATAAGAGAGAAGGAAGGAAAGGGAAAGAAAAAATGGAAGAGATGAGATAAAGAGAAGGAAAAAAAGAGGAAGAAAAAAAGAAAAGAAGGGGATATCAGTTGCAATTTTCCCGCCAACAAGTTGTGGATCGGGGGCAAGGCCCTTGCCTTCCCCCTCCCGCCCCCGCCAAAACAGAAGAGAGAAGGAAGGGAAAGGGAAAGAGGAGAGCTAAAAGGGAACAAAAAAGAGGAAGAAGAAAAGAAAGGGAGATCAGTTGCGATTAATCCCTCCAACAACGTGTGGTTCGGGGGCGAAAGGCCCTTGCCTCCCCCAGCAAACCTAAAAGAGAGAGAAGGAAGGGAAAAGAAAGGGAAAGAGGTGAGAAAGGGAGAGAAAAAAAAAGAGAAAGAAGAAAGGTAGGGGAGGTCAGTTGCGATTTTCCTCGGAAACAAGGTGTAGATTTAGGGGGGGGGGGCTTGGGGAGGGGAGGGGCGTTTAAATTCGATACCGGTGATTTACAAATGTTGCTGAAATGACGTAATTTTCCGAGATTTTCCCTCACTTTTTAGTAAATTATACTTTTTTTATGCGTTTGTTGGAAAATGACAAATTCCTAAATTTGTGGCTCGGGGGTCTCGAGCTCCACCCCTCCCCCACTTTTTTTGAAAAAGTATATAAAAGAGAAATAGAAAGAGAGAAAGAAAGAATAGTGACCTGTCAGTGTCACAAAATAATGAGGTATTAAAATATGCTCATCTGACCGTGATTAAATGCCTAAAACCCATTAGCTTCCGGGGGCGGTGCCCCCTGGATTCCACCTAGGGCCCTAAGGCGGGCCCCTGGATGCTCTTTTGACGGTAATTTAATGCCTAAAACCCCTGAGCTTCTGGGGGATCCGCCCCTGGACCCCAAACCAATTAGTGTCCTGCCAGTGTCACAAATAAGGTATCAAAATATGCTCTTCTGACGGTAATTCAATGCCTAAAACCTCTGAGCTTCTGGGGGCTCCGCCCCCTAGACCTCTCGCAAATTAGTGTCTTGCCAGTGTCACAAATAAGGAATCAAAATATGTTCATCTGACCGTAATTAAATGGCTAAAACCCATGAGTTTCCGGGGGTTCCGCCCCCTCGACCCAACCAATTGCCCTAAGAAGGGCCCCTAGATGTTCATCTGACCGTAATTCATTGCCTAAAACCACTGACTTTTCGGGGGCTCCGCCCCCTGTACCCTACGCCATTTAGTGTCCTGCCAGTGTCACAAATAAGGTATCAAAATATGCTCATCTGACCGTAATTAAACGCCTAAAACCCCTGAGCTTCGGTAGCTCTGCCCCCTGAACCCAACCAATGGCTCTAAGGCGGGCCCCTAGATGCTCATCTGACCGTAATTCACTGCCTTAAACCCATGAGCTTTCGGGGCCTCCGCCCCCTGGACCCTACGCCAATTAGTGTCCTGCCAGTGTCACAAATAAGGTATCAAAATATGCTCATCTGTCCGTAATTAAACGCCTAAAACCCCTGAGCTTCGGGGGCTCTGCCCCCTGAACCCAACCAATGGCCTTAAGGCGGGCCCCTAGATGCTCATCTGACCGTAGTTAAATGGCTAAAACCCCTGAGCTTCCGGGGGCTCCGCCCCCTCGACCCCACCAGGGGACCTAAGACGGGCTCCTGAATGCCTATCTGACCGCTATAAAATGCCTCAAATCCCTGAGTTTCTGGGGGCTCAGCCCCCTGGACCCCACGCCAATTAGTGACCTGCCAGTGACCATGAAATGGGAGAGAAAGCGCCTATGGAGTGAGGGGGCAGAACGGCAGGGAGTTGTGTCGTCGCATTAACACGCTGTATCCTCCTAGTCTCTTTTTTGTTTATATCTCGCTCCCTTTCCACACCTCATTCTCTCCTTTTTTTATTTTTATCATGTCTCTTGGTCAGTTCAGATAGAGATTGGGGGAGGGGATGCGGAATGTTTATCCCGAAACTTAGCCGGTAGGAATTGAATAAAAACGAAATTTGATCAGAATAACTATAGGCCTAAGTAAAGTCGCCTGCAGTCACCGCGAGGCATGTGATTGTAGCCGCCGTAAAAAAGCGCTAAATTACGACTCGAAATCTGCAAAAATAATTTTGTTATAAATAACAATGTCTCATCGTCATTTACAAAAGAAGCTACGGCTCTGTAGTTATTAACACACAACCTTGAAAATGGTCATCATATTGTCCCGGCCCACATTGTTTTCAATGTAAAGAAACAAATAATTATAAAGCTCACAAGGAGATTAACGGAATTAAAATTTGTCATTCTACACCTTGCCGAGAATGTTGAAATTTAAGACATTCAGTTAGAGAGCCATGGGCCCCTACAGGTTCGGATACCGCTATACATGAGGCCATGATCATTATCATCATTATCATTATCATTATTATAATCATCCTTATCATCACCATCATCATCATCAACGTCATCATCATAATCACCATCATTATCGTCATCACCATCATCATTATCACCATCATCATTGCCATCATTATCACTATCATCATCAGTATCACCGTTATCATCACCATCGTCATAATCATCATCATCGTCATCATCAATAACAACATTTTTATCAAAAAATGATTATATTTCCCTAAATAACACACATTGTTAACCATTATCTTTATCGGACATGTATCGAATAACGTTGTTCGTAAATACTTTTCCTAAGAAAAAATAAACTTTTTAAAATACGAATGCCCTAGGCCGACTGTCTTTCATATTTCAAGACAAAAAGCAAATCCAGCCATTGTGGGCGTAAACAAATTGTTATTTCGTCTCTATACAAGGGTAATGTAAGTTCTAGGATTTGGTTTGGAACATTAATTTTTGGCAGTATTTGTAGTAGCGCCGATAAACCTAATTTGAGGAGCGGGACGAACATAATTATGTTTGTAAAAATATATGTAACGCTAATAACATGCTAAAACGGGATAGAAAATTATGAGTCAGCTTCTTTGGAATACCTTGACTAGAACGTAAATTTCCACATTGTATGAATCAGGAGAGTCTTTTCTTTTTAAAGGATCTATTACAAAATACTATCCACACTATATGTTCAGTAGTGCCCTAAGGGAGAATGCACTTAGGAAAAAAGACCCAGGAATTAATTTGAGATTCGCATAGATTTAGTGATCTCAGATTTCGAACATTCATAGATCTCTTATTATTGGACCGATTTATTTCAAACTTTCGCCATTCTGCTTCAAGTTGTCCTGCTCTCATATAATCGTACTACAAAAGTTAATTGGAGAGCACATTGATATCATACTTTACATTGCACCTAATTGCAATTACAAACACTCCACCTCAGGCTTTGGAACTTACCATTTTCTTTAGTGAAATCTCGGGTGGGACCAAACAAATCAATGCCAATGCAGTGATGAATTGAAATCAGATAATGCTAGTGTTGAAGTCCTCTCATTTTGCAATTAAACATGAATGCTGAAGTCAGAAAACGTTCAACAAGCCATGCACGTCCTGTCGCGCCTCGGTAGCACACTCTGAATGTCAGTGTACTTTTCTGTTCAGAGCTATCCTTAAGTGACTAAACGATCACTAAAGAAGCAAAATAGTGATCGATAATGTCTAAAGCCAGAGATGCATAACAATATCCCAAATTCTCCTTTGATTATCAGCGCATTATGACACGAAGCGAATTGGAGATCACGCAGGGCAACAAAACAAATATTGAAACATACACTTTTCAAAATGCCGTGATGTCTATTGTAGTCCTGAAGTATGAGTGGAGTTTTCTTGTCAAACACCCACACCGCACATTTACTCTTTCACAAACATAACGCACAAGGAGATTGTCTCCAAACATATACAGACGGCGCCACATACCATGCAGTTGCCATGGTTGCTAGTTTCACCAATTAATAAATCATGTGATGTGCATACAACACATTATCGTAATTGATGAGGCTTTGTCTTTGTGAATCATCTCAAGATAACAAATATTGTGTCTGGTTTAATTCAACTAGGATCGTACAATACATGTAATTCTAAAATGTATGCGATAGGTTTGTTTTGTAAGGATTTTGAAACGCCTGCCAAAGTTTCACCGATATTTGCAGTGTAAATGCAAACCTAGGAAAGATACCAATTTTTGCTCACGTGACTCTCCTTGCTTCCGTGCTAACGCATGCAGGGCACCGACGAGTGGCGCATGCGCACTACTCACCACCAAATCGTTATGAGCAAACTTCGACGTGTTTTATGTGTTTTTTCCACTGTGGATCATATTCACCACAGGCCCACGACAATCTGGTCCGCCACCAAAGACAAGAATAACCCTTCTCAATACCGCCACAATAACTCCAAAAACATACCAGTCAGGAGGCCAATGTCTATCTTGCAATATGTCTTCGACAACGAACCTTTTTATTAAGTAGCCTCACACGCAGGCGCGCACATCTCCCTCCTTAAAACAGAAAGTTATGGAAGAACTTTTCTTTTAAAGACAAATTGCTAAAAAAAATCCACGGGACAATGTATCCACAATGATATTGTCCTTTCCACGAATGTGTTCAATATTCACATCATTCTCATGAAGCATGAGAGAGCACGTCATTAGTCTGCTGTTTTTGTTTCTCATCTTAGTTAGAAAGGTGGGAGGGTTGTGGTCAGTTCTTACTGTCACTGAGTACTTGTTAGTTGTAACATAGATGTCAAAGTACTGGAGAGATAGGATAAGGGCCAGGGTTTCCTTCTCTATTGTCGAATATCTTGCTTGATGCTTGTTGAACTGCTTTGACATATAACATACCGGGTGCTCCAACCCAGCCTCATCCGCTTGGATCAGGACACTTCCATTCCCAACGTCACTGGCATCTACCTCGAGTAGAAAAGGCCTGTTGACGTATGGCGCTGCTAGAACTGGTGAACTGGCGAGTGAAGACTTTAATCGGTTGAACGCGACTTGACAGCTTCAAGTCCACGAGCATGGCACATTCTTTCTCAGCAGATTTGTGAGGGGTTCTGCAACATCTGCAAAGTTCTGACAGAAGTTTCTGTAGAATCCAGAGATCCCGAGAAAGCGTCGCAAAGCCCGCTTGTTTTCAGGAACAGGAATGTTCAGGATGGCCTCCACCTTAGCATCAGTCGGTCGGATAGCAACTTTATTCGCTGAACGTGGTCTTCCCAATTGCCACTATACACCACAATATCTTCAAGGTAGGCTTGATATATCCCACCAGCTCTGAAGTCACTGCGTTGATTAACCGTTGACAAGTAGCTGTAGCATTATTCATGCCAAACGGCATGACTTTGTATTGGTACAGACTCTCATAGGTCACAAAAGCCGAAGTTCTCTGGCTCTTGATGACAGGAGTACATGGCAGTACCCTGTCAACAGGTCGAACTTAGACACAAATTTGGCACTCCCTATCTGATCTATAAGGTCGTCAATGCGGGGTATGGGGAATGAGTCTGTCTTAGTCTTAGAATTCAACCCTCTGTCATCTGTAAAAAACCGAAAAGTTCCATCCTTCTTAGGAACCAAAATACAAGGAGAACTCCACTGATTTTTACTTGGTTCAATGATATCATTAGCCTACATATACTTAAGTTCCGTCCTCAAAAGATCCTTCTTCCCCGGATTCACCCTGTAAGGATGTTGTTTGACTGGAGGAGAGTCTCCAACATCAACATCATGGTCTACCAAACAAGTTCTACCTGGAACATCACCAAACAGATGCCTATATTAATGACTAAGATTATCCAATGAATCCCTCTCAAACAACAAAAGATGACTCAACTTTTCAGCAAGATTTGCGAGTACCTCAGAATTCTTCTCTATTGCGTTCCACATACTCTTTTAGCATGTTGATGTGACAAAGGCGTTTCTGCCTTCTTCGATCAGGTGTCCGAATGATGTAATTCACATCACTGACTTTCTGATCAACAAGAAACGGACCAGAATAACAAGCTTGCAAGCAATTACCGGGAATAGGAAACATGACCAATACCTTAGAACCAGGTTCAAAGCTCGGGAAACCTAGTCGCAGAACACATTATGGTTAGTAAATACTCATGTCCAGCCTTGGTTCTTGGTAATCGACAATCACTGTCGAAAATGGCTCATCGAAAGCCGGAAGATGACGCAAAGGGGCTGGAGGGATTTTCTGACTGGGTTTCCCAACCATTTGGCAAACTGGGCATGTTCTACAAAAATCGGAAACATCCCGTCTCAACCCAGGCCAAAAGAAATGCTTCAAGATTATTTGGTTCGTTTTGTTAAACTTCATGAAAAACACTTAAGACCTGCCTACGAAACACCTTCGGCACTACCACTTGGTGAACTTCTCTCCAATTCTCATCACGTGAGGCATCAATTTGTTTCCATTTCCTCCCCAGTACCTCTACTTTTCTGTAAAAACAAACTCTTTCGTTACCAGCCTCTTCCTCAGAAAGATCACTATCTCTTATTTCTACCAACTCAGAATCTTTCCCCTGAGCATCTATCAAAGAATCCTTATTCAGTCCTATCTTACTTTCATCAACCTGATGGACTGTACGTGCTACTCTTTTAAGATGGTTTGCCATGATCTACCTGACAAAAAACACTACCATCATCAAACCGACAGAAACAAACTGTATTCCAAGGACACATCATCTGAACTAGCCTTCTCCAAAAACTGTTCTCACTTTCTCTTCTCATCCTCCACCTTCATAGCCATCGACCTGGTCAGAACACAATATGGAAATACGTCTGGCATTTCCTGAACCAGCTGCTCTGCTCTCTAATCAGAGATAGGAGTCAAACTCTTCTTTGGATACGGCAAGACCCTCTCACCCGCAATATAAGTCCCTAAACAATAATGACACAGTGACTCCCTCAACAGGCAGGGTAGGTGAAACGCCTACCACAACCTCACCCGACACAATATCCGACGTTAAACTGATACCATGCAGAGGAATCTTAACTATCCCACCAACTCCCTTTACAAAAACCTCTGAATCTACCAACGAACTACCAGAGAAAGGTTAAATGTTAGCACTTATGAGACTTTGAGAAGCCCCTGTATCTCGAAGAATTGTCACTGAAACCTCGTTACTACCGCATGACAACCTTACAGAACCTTTAGACATGAAAGGCTTGTACTGAGCAGATACAATGCTACTGTCCCTATTGATGCTATAGCAAGTGCATTAGGAACCACATTCCTATTAACAAAACCTTCCTTCTCTGTGACTCTGTCTTCCTCTGAAGCTTAGAGCATTCGGACATCCTATTTTCTTCTTGTTTACAATAGAAACACGGGCCAGGGCCAGGTTTCTGCTTTTGGGTCATCTTCCCAGGACCAGGATTGACATAAGGTCCACCTATCCATGGGCTAGGGCCAGATTGCTGCTTTCCATGGGCCTTTGTCTCTACCAACCCCCTTGTGAGTCAGCACATATTCATCTAAAAGCACACCAGCCTTCCTCACATCTTTTAACTGCCCACTCATCCAAATACTGTCTCAAATCCGGAGAAACAGAAGGTTTCAGCTCCTCAAGAAAAGTAAGCTTCTTCACTTGTTCAAAATCGTCAACACCAGTTGACGCCAACCATCTCTCAAAATGTAAAACCTTCTGTCGGACAAAGTCAACATAAGTTTCATCCTTACCCTTCTTACTGCTGCGAAAAGCCTGCCTGTGCGCTTCTGGCACCAACTCATAAACCCTGAGAATTGAGTATTGAGCACATCATAATTCCTACTCTGCTCGACTGACAATGAGGCATAATCCTCCTGATCCCTACCTACTAAAGTATTCTGAACCAACGTCGGCCAAAAAGACCTGTCCCAACTCAGATTGATGGCAACTTTTCAAAATGTTGTAAGAATTCTTTAACCTTACGTTAATCAACTTTTGGGACGAGTCTAATATACCGACAGGCATCAAACGTACTCGCAGGAGAATTGTTACTCCGCATGTTCAACTCCTTAAATCTCAAATCTAAATTCTTCATTTCTAACTCAACCTCCCTTGTTCTAAGCTCCAATTCCCTCATCTTCAACTGAGCTTCAAGCGTCTTGAGGCCTAACTCAGAAGCACCAAATTCAGTCAAGGATTCTGAAACATCATTATCCTTACCGCCAACATCACTCACTGAGGCTGACCAAACACCCGTCTGAAGTAAGAATCCCTGAACGAGAGTCCTAATATAAGCCTACCTATCTAACGATCCAACAGGAATTTTCAAAATACGAGCAGCTTCAAGCAACTCTGCTTTCTTTAACTGCTCCAACACCCCAACTGTGGGTTCACCTAAACAAACTCTGTACCTTTGCAATAGCTGAAAACTGACAAAGACGACAGTACAAAAACGGATTAGCCTACACGATACATTCCAAGAAAGGCAACCCCCAAAAGGGAAACAAGCTATGATTAACATAACAAAGGCCTAATAAAGGCAAATGCCCATCATAACCCTAACCCTTGTATAGAGACGAAATAACAATTTGTTTACGCACACAACGGCTGGATTTGCTTTTTGTCTTTAAATATGAAAGACAACCGGCCTGAGGCATTCGTATTTTAAAATTTTTATTTTTTCTTATGAAAAATATTTACGAACACCGTTATCCAATACATGTCCGACAAAGATAATGGTTTACAGTGTGTGTTATTGAGGTAAATATAATCATGTTGTGATAAAGATGTTGTTATTGATGATGACGATGACGATGATGACGATGATGATGATGACGATGGTGATGATGATGTTAATAATGATGATGGTGATGACGATAATGATGATGATGATTATGATGATGTTGATGATGATGATGATGATGGTGATGATAAGGATGACTATAATGATAATGTTAATGATGATAATGATCATGGCCTCATGTATAGTGGTATCCGAACATGTAGGGGCCCATGGCTCTCTAACTGAATGGCTCAATTTTCAACATTCTCGGCAAGGTGTAGAATGAAAAAATTTTATTCCGTTAATCTCCTTGTGAGCATTATAATTATTGTTTTCTTTACATTGAAGACAATGTCGTCGGGACAATATAATGATCAAAGTGATGTTTAAAATATCGGAACGCGCCTTTCATCAAGAGAATTAATGCTTACTCACAATGTCGATCCACTCAATATGCTTCTAAGGCAACGTTTGTTTACCCAAACAAAAAAATGCAACTCAACACCTCTAACAATTATTGGCTGATTATTACTGATAGGTATCCCAAAGAAGCCGACTCATAATTATCTATCCACTTTTAGCATGTTATTAGCGTAACCTTGGAATATTACGGTTAATCTTTCCCGCCTTTCTGTGTTCAAGCAACTGTATTCTTCGTTGACAAATTTGTTCCTTTTTTATCCGAGAAAGACGTTAGGTTATCATCGTGCTGTTTGATCACTTTTGGAGCCCTTAAAGACTGATATGTAAAATGGTAAGAGTATTTTATGTTTTTGTTTCAATCATAGTGAAATGGCCACCATGAATCTGATTTTATTTTATTGCCATTTTGTACGTGTTGTCCGTATAAATATAGGCATATACATTATACATTTCGAAATAATAGAATGTAAGTAATGTTTACGACAATCACGAAATGACATAATCGACAAAACAAGTTCAGAAAAGTGAATTTATGGGAGTAAACTCCACCAAAATCTCGAAGTCGGAAACGCGGAAATGCACGGAGAAACCGGGTCCTCTATTCTTGACGTCACAACCGGGACATTGGGCTTAGTGAGAGTGAATGCTCATTACTACTATTTGTACAACTACTGCTACTACTACTACTACTGCTTCTACTACTACTACTACTACTACTACTACTACTACTACTACTGCTATTGCTATCATTACGTTTATTACCATCATTATTCTTCTTATTATCATCATCATCATCATCATCATCATCATCATCATCATCATCAAATCATGCGACGTCTATGTGTTTTCCACACAGCTATTGGCGGATGGGAAAACACCGGTGAAAGTCTCCGGTGAAAGTCTCCGGTGTGTTTATACTTGGGATGAACCTTGCGAGCTTAAATTTCAACGTTGCTACGATCCAGCCGCAATGAGCCAATCTGGTATTCCACTCTATGACCACTACCGAATCTCATTTGCAGACCGTCACATCCAGGTTTTCCGCTATGGCAGCGATACACCTATGATTCAATGGCATCATCCCAATCCTCATAAGATCAACTACGTCGGTATCTGGACGGGTTACGGGTTAAGGGTTCTGGAAATTTCCATCCATATGTTAACTGATGTCTTGATTTCTTTATCATGATTCCCGATACCCTTTGCAAACGAGGCGTAAGTTTGTTGCGACAATTCCTGCGCCAATCGAGTTTGTGAAAGCAGGTATAGCCCGATACGCCAATAATTCTACAAAATGTTTACACTGTTCGTTTTGTAATCACTCTTTGTATGATATCGCTCCCATATGACGCGTCAACGCTCATAGTAAATGACGTAAGCCGACGTCAGGCAAATGACGCTCCATATCGGACAGGATCAATATATTTCTATGTGTTTTTCATAGGCTCCCACCAGATATGCTTGATGTTTTGTAATCCCTTTTTATTTCACTGCGCCCCCAACGTTGAATTTAGTATTCACGACCAAACGATACCTATTGCGTCCAGAAAGCAAATATTAATTTTGCACTGAACATTGTATAAAATTTGATGATAATTTTGTAATTTTGTTTATCCGACGACTGACGAAGCTGATTTCTAAAGTATGTTAATGCCACTTTATAAGTATGTGTTATTTTTTTTGTTGCTTTCGTTCGTTCGTTCGTTCGTTCGTTCGTTTATTCATTTCATTTTCATAAAAAACACAGCAAATGCAAATAAACATACAAGTATATATACATACAAAGAATGTTCAGTTTATACAATAAATTCAAATGAAATAGGAGAACATAGGAAAAGCCCATGGGGGCCTTGTTTAAAAAAGTTCCCCCGAATATTATAATTTATATTACTGAGTATACATTAGTTAAGGATATCACAAAAACAGCGATAAACACAATATAAAGACAAAAAAATACAAAAACATGTATGAAATAATTTAAAATTGGAGGGGCAAAAAGGTTTGGAAGGTAAATTCAGCGGTACTTAGAATATAAGGTCAGTTTCATTTGTTGTTTAAACATTAAACTGTTTTTGTATAAGCGTATAACTTGAGGTAGAGTGTTCCATATGTTTGGCAAAGTATTTCTTACAGATTTTTTAGAGAATGAACTTTTCACTTTCCATAAATGAAATGTGTTGCAAAGCCGAGTATTGTGAGAATGAATTTGGTTGTCCATAATGTTTTGAAAATAGATCATACGATAGCAACTACTTTCGAAAAATCAACCAAATGCAATAAAGCAACGAATAATTGTATTTCAATAGTCAGAATGCGAATTTCATACATTGATAGTTGTTAGGTAGGACAACCACTATGGCTTGTCCTAACTAACAATACATATCGGATGCAAACATTCTGACTATTGACAAACAATTATACATAACACGTAAATTAGATAATTTCCAATATGGCACTTAATTTTTTTTTTTACGTTTTAGCGCTCAATAGGCTATTTTATTGAATCGAAATCAAACAAAACATTTTTTAATTCAATGAAATCAAGTCTTACTTTAACTGAAATAAAACAAAATACTTTCACATTTCTCTCCTATTTTCATATAAACAAACGATGAAGTGCCTGCCAATTAGTAAAAAAATTGTTATACAAACCAGATATAGAATAAATATATCTCTCGTCTTCCTAATATTGAATAATTTTCTTCTTCAAAGAACTACAATTTTGAATTTTGTTGTAAAGCTTTTGTACAAATAGTTGATGCTTAATCAAAGTCACCATGCAATTTAAAGCATCGTTTCTTTTGTCTTCAAAACCAAAAATTACATTTTCTAAATTAAACTCTAATTGTTCTCGAAAACCTTCATTTATCCATTTCACCGTTTCATTCCAGATTGATTTACTGATTTCACAATTATAAAAGAAATGTACAATATCTTCAAGCTCTTTTTTACAGAACGAACATTTATCATTATTCACTATTTTCACCTTATACAGTTGCTTGTTCAAATACTGAATCCTATTTACTATCTTATACTGAAATTATAATCAACTGATATCTGGAGTAAAACGAAATATCATTCTATGATATTTCTGCATTCTTGGACATTCAGGGGTATAATCTAAATGTTCCCATTTCAGAAATATTGAGGGTACACAATTTGGAAAGGAAAGTTTTGTAAATATATTGACAACCTTTTATGTCATGCACTAGTATTTGGATATGTGACGGCATTAAAGGATCTACTACAATTTTTTTCCTCACATTTTTCAATATGCATTCGATATCGACACTTTATAGCTTGAGTTACAGAATAATAAGACAAATAATTTAGTTTCATGCAGAATGTTTGTTCACATTGCTCACGAGTCAGAAGTTTTCCCTGTGTGTGTATTGGGTTTTTACAGACGTGTATCAATCAGATTTGATTATTTACGTATGGGGACCGACCTTTAACGTCACCATCCGAAAGACGTGACTCAGCTTCGAACCTGCGTCCTCGGCTGAATCAGTTTGTAACTTCCACTGTTAGCTGGATTACAATCAAGTCATCAATCAAGTCATTTATACATCTGATGCCTTTTTCATACCAAGATTTAGAAAATACAGATTTTTGTCCAATTTGTATTGAGCTATTTCTCCACAATAGATAAGTTAACCAATCATCTCCATCTGCACGACTCAACATAGACAGAGCGTGAAATACATGTCTCCAAAATGGATTAGCAACTTCATGAGACAATGCCGAAAAATATTCATCACCAAACCCTATTACAAATGGTTTTGTTAAAAAGATGGCTTTAAATGATTAACATCATTACATATTCCCAAAACCATTCTTCGAAACCATGTTAACTTTAGTGACATGTTAAGAAACTCGATATCTGGCATTTTAAGTCCCCCTTCTTCATATAAGCCAACAACCTGTTTCCTACTAATTTTATCTGGCTTATCTTCCATATAAAGTTAAAGAATTTAACTTTTATGGTTTTCATTAACTTAGCAAAAGGATCTGGGATTGACATAAAAAGATGATTAAACTGTGGTAATAGTAATGATTTATCAACTGTAACTCTTCCAAGAACCGTAATGTTCCTTTTGATCCAAGAAATCATCTGGCGTTTTACTTTGTCAAATATTCTGTCATAGTTAAAATCTGGTATTTTGTCAATAACAACATGAAAGTCAATACCAAGATAACGAAAAAAAAATCATTATGTACAAAATTCACTTGTCTTCCTTCTAATTCTATATCTTCATTACATTTTAAGACCCCGATCCAGATTGCATTTGTTTTTTGGATATTGATCTTCAGCCCACTACAGTTTCCGAAAATATTTATGCATGAAATCTGATTACATTACGAAAATAGTCTATTGCCTTAAATTAAGTGGCAAGTGCCCTTTCCTGTTAGGTTTAATGACTCTTTCATTGCTTTCTTCTCCTACTTTTATTAATACACATTAGCTGAATTATACCTACCTACCTACACATAAAGGTCATGTGTACCAAAGTGTAACAACCGCTGATATGAATATACCGAGTACGTGCTCATGAAAGTTATCTAATCATTATTAATTTATGCACCGACCGGGCGGTACTTTCTATGAGTACGATACACAGCTAGTTAGAAGTATTCTCCTCAAGCGGAGATACAAAAGGTATTCATGAAGCACCTCCGTGACTTTGGCAGTGATTATTCTTAAAGAGAAGGTTCATTGATTTTAAAAATTAACTTTATTGTCATTATTGCAAAGGTGACACTTTGATTGGACAAGGTTATCAAAATTCAATGCTTGGAAACATTCGATGTAATAATTATTATCAAGTACAAAACGCTTAAATACAGCCCCGGTATAGCACCTGAAAAGATCTTCGATCGCTGCTGAGATGTGTGACGTCACATGTTGAACATGATTTGCACAAGCAGACGATGTCCCATGACATCTCACACATTTTCAGTGCCTGTTTTGTCATCTTCTCTTCAGTTATTTCTCTTACTTCACTACCGTCAGGCTAAATGTTTAATCTATTGCCTCACTCTAAACCCCGCGCATGGTATTATTTTGATTAAAAATGCAGCGATAAAAAAATTAAGGAATCCGTCGCTTGTAAACAAAATAAGACGCCATTGTATTTTCAGCTGCATACACCGCCGTATGTTCGGCGTTTCAAGAGGGAACAAATGCCGGCCTTGCTATCAGTGCGGGGGTTTTTAAATTTGAAAGTGTTGTTTCTTTGATTGTTTATTAACCCCTATCCTGTGTATTTACAAACAAAATAATTTAGTAATCAGAAGCGGTTTCATATCCCTTTTTGAATTGTGTAAAATTCCATCACATTTATATACACTAAACTCATTATAATTTGAGAAATAATAGCATTGCAATTATGTTCATTCTTTATGGGATGTCGTCTGCTTGGGCAGGATTCGTTCATATTGTGACGGCATTAAAACATCGTTATTTTTCTGGCGAATCTCTCGCATATCCCAGATGCTATGGAGATGGTTTTATTTGTATTTTTATACATCACCCGATATGTAGTTGACCTAAAACTGGTACGATGGCCATCTGTTAGCTTACCAGTTTCTAGTAATACGTTATTTGCCATTTTTGTGATTTTCTTTGAACCCGCACTTTAAGTGCACAAAGCGGGACTTGTCCAGGCCATTTAAGATCTGTGGATATTTAGGGGCCATTAATGCTGTACCATGTGCTTATTAACTGGTCTAAACTCGACTAAATAATTGTGTGAGTCATTGGCTAGGCTATAGGAGCAACATAATTACGATGCATATGTGTTTTATGAGGAGTGTACAGTCTACCGTTTCACATTTCAGACTCTGAGTGACACCATAGTAGGTCCATGGTGACACGGGGGTCAAGTATTGCCTCCAAACTACATGCTAAGAGCCGTTAGATGGCGACATTCTCGATAATATTGAGGCACGGATTATTCGTTTGCAATACAAATCAGATCCATTCAGTGCGTGTACATACATCCAAGAAAACGTACACGTTTAGAAAGGGGCTATACATGAACATTTATCACAGTAATGTAAACGTGTCATATCATTATGCACTTATTAGTATGCATAACTACTATTCAACAAAAGACCAGTTTTTAATAGGCAGGACACCAAGAATAATTTAGACGCGTCCACTTTCCGGCCCTCGGTGAACTAAAATATTATCCTATTTTCTTCAGCAGCAAGACTCCATGAACAAAACGATGTACATAATATTAATGATATTACTACAAAATAGTGATTTTGATTGTATACTGACCAGTTATTTAGGAAAAAATAAATGTTTCAATTAGTTCGTTAATAACGCTTATCTCGAATTGAAGTATGTTCCAGCTATCATTAGCTATGCAACCTCATCTTTACATTATTTTGTACGATATAAGCTTTATCAGTTCGCATTCATCTTACATCGCTTCAATACAAGGCTTATCAAACAATGCTACAGTTTATACACATATGATTGGTGTGCTCGTGATCGAGTCAGTTTAAAACCCAATATTGATGTGTATACTGAACAGTAATGCAGGCTCTAAACAAAGCACAATATGCAATAAAAGTATTTCACTTTATTGCTTTATATTTCTCATTCTAAACAGGAAATATGTATGGCTTAAGTAAATAGGCATATATCGTATCATCATGATCATTTTGCTTTTTAGCTATAGGAGTAAATTGGCTTTATTTCATGAATAAAAAGGGAGGCATTTAGGGGGCGAATAGTAACATATATGCTTGTATTTTATAGGCTGATATGGTTTGAAGATTGATGTTGTGTTTTAATAAGTATTTTCGGAATGTGAAAAATGTATTTGTATAGGAATGGGAGTGTGTAAACTAATCATCATAATCATCATTATTATTGTCATTGTTATTATATTTATCTTTATTTATTTTTGTTATCATCATCATTATTATGAATATAATTATTATAATTATTATCATTAATATTATTATAATTATTATAATTGATGTTGTTCTTGTTTTTGCCGTTGTTATTTGTATTATTAATATTATTATTATTATTATAATTATCATTATTATTGTAATTATTATTGTTATCATTATTATTATTACTATTATTATTATTACAGGTTTTATTATCATTATTATTATAATTTGTTATTATAATTATTGTTATCATTATTATTATTACCATTATTATTAGAAGTTTTATTATTATCATTATTATTATTAATAATGTTTATCGATACATTTTCAGTATAAAATAATAATGCATGATATTAGCATGATATCCATACTATTTAGTACATTTCTTTTCGCATGTGATTGAATCGGATCTAAGACCCAATTTCCACGTGTATACTGAGCTCTAATGCCGGCTCTAAACAAAGCATTAGATAGGACAAATGGTCTGTAAACATTCCAATATTCGTCTCAACAACGGATTCCAATAGGCGCGAGCTCGTGATAGATCGCACTGAATTCCGGGAGGGTTGACATCGGAGACGGGGTTGGATGTCGTTTGGCACAGAAACGTAATGAAGAGAACACTGGATTATCAGGGGTTTCAAGGATTCACGTAGCCCCCTGCCCATTAATTAACAGGAGAAAGGTACCCTTTTGGGCCAGATTTTGTCGCAGGTTTTAGTTGTAATAATAAATATGAATGGGATATTGACATGTCTATTGATTCTTATTGTGTGCCTCTCTGTGGAAGCCTATTGGGTGGGGGTGTGTGAAGGGGGGAGAGGGCTAGGGCCTAAC
The DNA here is from genome assembly GCA_037976565.1 of Mesocentrotus franciscanus. Lineage (NCBI taxonomy): Eukaryota > Metazoa > Echinodermata > Echinoidea > Camarodonta > Strongylocentrotidae > Mesocentrotus > Mesocentrotus franciscanus. Next base: position 15,518,404 of record CP137681.1, on the reverse strand, counting down.
ATCTTTCCCCCTTAAAAAGCAAAAATGCTACATGCTTTTTTTTATTGCAATATATTTTTTACGAAATCAAATTACATTTGGCATACGTATTTATGTATACAATGAGTTACAGCTGTTCCCCTTAATGAATAGACTAGACTCATATGAAATACTTGACCATTTAAAAATCAAATTAGATGTTTGGCTCACATAAAAATGAATAGAAGAGAAATATCATACGCTTACACAGTGCCATAATTTCGGACCTTCAGTTGAACAAAAATCATACAATTTTGGCTTACATAATAATGGAAATAATGGCTTGTTGAAAATTATTTTGGGTCTTATTTGTACCAGTCAAAACCTATTCTGTATTACTTTAGAACGTGACCATAAAAATGATATTGATGCTAATTTTTATTTTGTCTCTTTATGCATGATTATATATATACACGTATTGTAAAGAGGTTGAGGTAATTATCTATCAAAGGTGACAGTATCGGAGAAAAGAATGAATATCAAAACGGAGCCATGGAATTTAGTTACCTTTTGAATGCTGGACGGTAAAATTGATGTTTACGAAAGATTGTGAGAAAAAGAGGGAATTGGAAACAATGGGAGAAGCGTACAGTGTAAGAGAAAGAGAAGAAAGAGAGAGAGAGAGGGGGAGAGAGAGAAAGGGGGAGCGGGTGAGCGTTAGGAGTGAGAATCCGAGAGAAAGAGAGGAAGAGATAAATCTCTAGGGAAAGATATATATATATATATATAGAGAGAGAGAGAGAGAGACAGACAGACAGACAGATAGACAGACATAGAGAGAGGGGAAAGTAGGATGGAGAACGAAATATTTATGATAGAGATAGAAAGGACGTGATGAAAGAGAATCCAAGAGAAACCTCTAGGGAAGGACAGACACAGAGAGAAGGCGGGAGAGAGAGAGAGAGAGAGAGAGGGGGATTGGATATGGAAGGCATTACGCAGGGGTGGGGATACAGGGAGGGGGGCTTTCGAGCATACATTGCTTCTTAAATGGTTACAACCCAACAGCAAAAAATCATTTTCATTTTTTCATTTTCAATTATTTCCCCTACATTTGTTTAGTGGCATTTAACTTTTGGGCTATACTGCAGAAAGCGTAATTCTGCAAGGACTATGGATTACAAAAAATGTTGACTGTTGTAATGCACTTTCAACTCAGTTAAGGAAATAACAGAGGGCATAGAATCACGAACGGTCCATGTCTTGGCGGCCTATAGCGCGCCACAAAGCGCAATAAATCTTCTCCCATTTGCTAATGACATTAGTGACGTCACAGTGAAGTACACACCTGTCCAATTCTTCGTGTTGTCATCGGAAGGGGTCCGCTGGTAGACACGGGGAGGTGGTGCTCAGGGGGAGTGCATGGGGGCAGTGGTGCCCCCAATTGGTGTAATGATGGAGCTACTGACGGAGTGGCGCTATGGTGTAATTGCAAATCTGTATCACATGGTTGATGAGGGGCTAGTAATGTGATCTATAATGCTGCCAGTCGTAGTAATTTTTAAAAAAATATGTACGTATTTATTCATAACATGTCGCAGATTTCAAGCCCTCATATAAATTATGTAAGTATTTTTAAACAATTTATAAAAACTACACAATTATTGTTGTTGTTATTGTTCGTTTTAGTCATGTCAATATATAGACAACAACGAGTCCATCCTACTTTATTTTGTCAGCTTTGATTTGCCATTCTCTTTCGTGTCACGTATGATCGTTAAGCCACACAATATATTTATAATAAATTATGATAATGAATGGATTAATGAAAGTAAGGGGAGGGGTGATGCAAAACGGAACTGGGGGCAGAGAGAGAGAGAGAGAGAGAGGGTGATATGCGGGACAGTGGGGTGAAATGTGTAAGAGAAAGAGAGACAGACATACAGAGAGACAGAGACAGAGAGAGAGAGATACAGAGAGAAAAAGACAGACACAGAGAGACAGACACAGACACAGAGAGAGATAGAGACAGAGGCAGAGGCAGCGAGAGAGAGAAAAAAAAGAGCCAGAGACAGAGAGAGAGGCAGAGGCAGCGAGAGAGAAAAAAAAAGGGCCAGAGACAGAAGAGACAGGCACAGACATAGAGTATGTAAGTGACATAGAGAGAGAGGGGTGGGTAGTATGATAGGGAACAGGGAATGAACGGGGTGAACTAAGGGTAAAAACACATGAAATGTAACACAATACATGAATAAGAAAAGGATACAACACACAAAATTAACATCAGAACTGAACATTACAATAGTGTATGAACTCAAAATCATTGCAATTTTTATATATAAATGTACAAATATCAGTAAGTGTATTTTTATGATAACATTTCTAAACACCGCCAAAATGTCCACTATCCACAGAAACCGGCTCCTTGAAAAGAGAACACAAATCCTCCCTTGCCTAGCCAAATCTTGAACGTTCTCCCTCACACGCCTCAGTCTCCTCCGATCAACGAATGGCATTCGAATCGGAGTAGAGAAGTAGTTCATCAACATCAGCAGTGCTCTTAACACCGGACTATTTAGACCCCCAATCCCGACATCCAACGTCCCAGTAGTTATCCGTACATGCTGAACTATTAACCCTTCCACCTCCTCTAGCATCAACATCCGTTGGAGCTTATACATCACCCCGCGAGGGGTGCTCATCTGCGACACGCAAGGGGTTAAGACGGTCTTTGCATCTCCGCTGCGTCGGTTGCTGATGCCATTTTCATCGGAGAGCTAAGCGATTCGGTGCCTATCATTCAGACGGAATAGGGGCCTCATCCCGGCGGAGTACAGCTACCGGTACCTTGCATCTTGTCTGCAGTCGGCATCAACGCAGGATTCTTCGGAGGAAAGTCATAATTATACCAAGGTGGGTTGTAGCTAGCATTATGATTTGATTTGACTTGATGTATATTTATTCACCTATACATCATAATATATTTGTTGTATTGTTAACATGCAAACTGGTAGGTCACATATAAAGGGTCGTGGGCATTAGCACATAATGAATTAACAGCATCAACATGTAATGTTTATATCAACAAATATAATCAGTATAATATGCATGTAATATTGATTTTTTTGAAAAGTTAACTTGGATTTCAAATCTATACCAGCACATCATAATTAAGATGCACTGTAATGAGCGTTGCATTACTTAATTCGGCTTGATGATATTTTGGTTTGTTTAATTAATGAAGAAGGTAAGAATGCTATCCCTGGCTATCGCTTCCTTCACATGCCTTTGATTTGTAATGTAATTGTTTATACTATATAGTTATGAAGCTGTTGTTATGGTTGCTCCGAGAAACCAATGGTGATGAATGGAATAGAAATTAGGGTTATAATTATTGTCTTTAATTGCATTTAGTTCTCGCCTGGATGGGTAAGATTAGTGCTATTCGTTATCTTTAAGTATTTGCCCTTTTCTTGAGAGATAATTAGCCCATCTATTAAGTGTAACAACAATCATTATCTCCTTGTTACCACGATTGGCAGTAAATATGCTTGTCAATAAACTGTATCAGTAAAATATATATATTCTACACGCATTGTAATTCAATTAATTTCATAAACTTATAGTCATACACAAAGTTTAAACTAAAAAAGGAATAAAAAATCATTTCCTTTTTTAATAAACTTGGTTTAAAATGAAACTAGAGAAAAAAACAGAAGAGAACCACAGATTCTTTCACATTCGTTCTAGTTCTCAAATGTTTTGGAAAAATATTAAAACGAAAAGGGTACAGCATGTCATTTTCTTGGAAGTTCATGACCTAGTTCCCTTTTTGTTGGTTAAGATTTTTTTAAACAGTATCTCAAGAAGGATTTCAATAAGGTTCTGACTTTATATATATATATATAAGTAAATATCTTGTTCACGTATTACAGACTGCGGATAAACCACAAACACCAATGGAAACAACTTAACATTTATGGTCCTCGCACAGCCCATAACGTAAATCACACGCAGCTCTACCGGCGCATCCGAACGATAAAATCATCGGAATTGAAACCAGATTTTCTCTCCTGCGTTACTGGTTCAAGCCAACCCGGAAACATTAAATGTTGCAAAACTCATTTAGGTTTGATACCAAGGATATATGGATGACAATAAAATGCAGAGAGGAATGTGCTTGAGTTTTTTTTGCCGAGCTCGACTTTTGCGAAGCAGCATCCCATCTCCGGGCACCAGTACTTTTCATAAATGACTTCCGCCTCCCCCCTTTAAAAAATAAATGATTAAAGTTGTAAAATAAGAGACGGAATCACTTGCAATAGATTTAGACAACATTATAATTTACAACGCATTGCAATCATGGAGCACATTTTTATGTTTTTGTCCAATACTTTAACACCGAAAATGATAAATTGAAAAATTGAATCGACACTACATAATGTAACACGATTTGCAAGACAGATATTGAGAAAAAAAAAGTTACAATTTGCTGCATGTGTTGTTAACGTAATCAAAGATGATTTTTTTGTTTACAGGGAATTGATAATATAATGACATAAGCAAATGAATAATATATGGAAGAACTGTATTTGGTTCATAATATTGATTAAACAGACAGTTGGAATACATGACATCTATCTCGAACCCCTCTATCATTCCTTTTCATTTTTTTCTTCAACATTTTATTATTAAAAAAAATACCCAAAACAAAACAAAACCATGTTACATTCCATAATATACAAATAAATGCACAACGAAACAAACATGCGAACAAAAAAGTAATTAATTGACAAAATTGAGAAATAATGAGTAAACTATTATGTGAATGAGGAACATACGAGAGCAAAAGTCACTTGTCGGGGTTAATTCCCAGAATAGGTATGATAATACCATATCAGTTAAGAATGTTAACTGGGGCTGTTAAGTCTATACTTGAATCTGAATAATAATAATAATAATAATAATAATAATAATAATAATAATAATAATAATAATAATAATGACAACAATAATAATAATAAATCTGGATTTATAATACGCTTAATACGGAATATCATGATTAGATCAAGATAGCGCGCGACATCTTGTTTCACGATTCCTTTAACTGTAATTGTATTACAAAATAAAAAGTGAAGGAAGCTGTTCGAATAATGAAATAAAGGATTACACATTGTTGCCCGTAAAGTTCGAGAACAAAAATTCTAACCTCTTTGCATGAAATGATTGTGACAATATGATTTCTAGTTTATATATAAACTTTATATCTTCTCAAAACTTTATTGATTAAATATATTGATCATAAACAAAATCAATGATCAATCTGTATTGATCAGTAGATTTCTGAGAGAAATATTTTTTCTATATCAAGAATGAATCATATTGTCAAAATAATATCATTAAAAAAAGGAAAGAAATGTACTTTTTTTTTAGATTCACGGTAATATGCTTTTTTAAAAGTTAAATCGACACTATTGACTATTCATCCCCTTCGATCACGCGGCGTGAATCTTTAAAGAGAAGGTTGAGTTCTAGGAAGAAGGTGAAAAATAATTTGTGAGCGTTATCATTGTTGTTATGCAAATGTGGAAGAACATCAGATAAAACTTGTTCCCTGAACAGCATGGCTCTTCAAATGCCTTCATAATTCTATTAAAATATGGCATGTAACAGCATAAAAATCGGGACTGATTTTTTATGACACATGACTTGTATGTGTAGTCACATATACATCTTTCTGTGTACAGTGCTTGTAACTTTACCAAGACTGGGCCAAATTTCTTATCATTTTGATGATTTCAGAACCTTGCAGTACACACCTATACTTATATGCTAGATGATAAACCTTTTCTGATCCATTCCACACCGATTCTTTCACAATGCAATCACATGACCAGAACTCAACTTTATCTTTAAATATGCGTTCATGATACTCTCTTTCTTGGAAGTATTTGGAAGGGACGCGGGTATTCCAAAAGCCATTTTGGAAAATATTTGTTTGTTTGTTTATTTTTTTGATGGGTACAAAAATAATTACAATCAATAAAATATATATATTGTGATGAATTAAGGGACACTTAATTATCCTTTAAGATAATCAGTCCTTGCTTAATAATAATAGTCTCACTGACATAATACTATGTTTTCATGGTTGTGAGGTAATCACGCTTTGTTTAATTTTTTTGCGACAATTGCTTTTTCATTAAACAGTATTTTCAGTCCTTATAATGCAAATTATTTACATTTTTCTCCATTTTTTTCGGGAGAAATGTAATAATACCGACTCCCCGAGTTAAGACCCAGCCGGCTCGCAAGGTCAATAGCGAGCTATATCTCAGGCGCCGAATCGATTTAAGGGTCGTTCAAAACGGCTACATCCGGGATACCTTAGGGTCTCGTAAAACATTTTAACGCGCATAAAACGAAAAAGGTAACAGTCATGAAAGTCATGAAAACACGACTCGAATCCCAGAAATGTAATTTGTGTTGATCCAGCAAAATTCATGTCTTTACCTTCATTCCCTTGTATGGCTGTGTGCTAGGCATTAATCAAATTTGGAGGTTATTTGTAGATACAAACAAATGTTTTAAAACACAAGTTTCTCCCTTTCCATCTTTTGATCAATGCCTTTCTTTTTATCACCATTGCACATTTTCTTCCGAGTGCTTGCAATTTAATTATTTACTAATTTTTCTTTACTTTTTTGCGCCTACATATTTTCTTCCTTTCCCTTTTTTTCAACTGCCCCTGCCTCTGTCGCAATTACGAACAACCCCTCACTCCATGCCTGCTATCTCTCTCTCTCTCTCTCTCTGTCCGTCTGTCTATCTCTCTCTCTCTCTCTCTCGCTCTCTCTCTGTCTGTCTGTCTGTCTGTCTCTCTCTCTCTCTCTCTAAACGTATACCATAGAATTTGTTTGGCGTGTGCCGCTCCTTCTCACTTACTCTCTCTTTCTCTCCATCTTTCCCAATCTCTCCCTTTTCAACCCCACCCCTCTCTCTCTCTCTCTCTCTCTCTCTCTTTATCTCCCCCTTTCCGAATGTGTTGTATCGGTACATCCTACCGCTTTCGTTAGACCAAAATATATTGGCCCAGTTGGTCCTCCTTATTTGTATATTACTATTATTATATTCATAAGTTGTTGTGTGTAAATTGAACAGTTTTAACTACCGAGTTGCATGTTTAATGTAATTTACAATAAAGCAACCAATAATAAGTATGTATGGATGTTTTGCTAAATATATATCTTCGGCCAACTGCATACTTATACGATAAGGGCATTGGTCAAACGAACTCATAAACTCTGCTTTATTACTTTTGGTCATTATTCAGTGACATATTTATTTATCTCTTTTTTACGTTTACATCGTGTAACTGTATCCCTTTTCAGCATATCCAACCTACATGTAACTCAGTGGTCACAAAGCATTTTAACTTTTATAATAGCTGTCATTAATGTATGTTTGATTTTTTTCCCTCATTGTCATTTATTTCTACCATTTAGGAAATGTTACAGAGAAAAGCTTTTTGGTAAATTATCGAAAATCTTTTATTCACAACTTACAGAAGATTTCTTTTGTGCCAATTTTATTCACCTATATGAACCCTACTTTTCTCCTCTTACATGCGGTGGCTTCATACGTTTTTCTTTTTTAAAATAATTTCTCAATTTTTCTAATAAATAAGTTTTAACAATTAGTTATGAGGCTGGCCTCGCATCTCCTTGGGTAGAGTAGATGATTTTGTAAAAATATCAAAGCATTTGCTGACAGTATTCTATTTAGGATTCTGAGGAATGGAAATACAAATCCTTTTGAGAACCTCAGAAAATTCTTTAAAAAAAAATGTTCGCCTCAGGTCGGAGAGCAGAACTGCTGTAGAGTTCATACATATAATTCTAAATGATCCCTATATGTCATTAAAATTCAAAGCATAGGCCTATATCACCTGTCTATACTGGTATCAAATCCTTTAAAAAAGTGATAAATGATCTTCGTTAGGTAATGTACCAAAGCATTAACTATAATATCACTGTCACCCTTTTCATGGTTTTCATAGCTTACTGTTTACATTTTCTTTCCTTTCATTTGCAGATGTGTTTGCTTCATGTGTCGTAATGAGAGAAGTCTCTGGATAATTGTAAAGAAATCAACATAAAGGCTTAAATGACAGTGCCATTTGATATAGGTGTACGCCTATAACATCATTATTTTACATATCAAAAGTTAAAGGAATACATGTACTTCGGGTTTAGATGCTAAGAGACAATGTACCCATACAGTGAAATAACGTCTGACGGCTACTCGCTATCTTTGAACGAAGGCAACGGTCACTCCTGCGCTTACGCCTCGGCGCACTGCCGAGGTCGAAACGACCAGGACGCTGAACGCAACGACGCCATGATCATCGGCACGAACAACGCTTCCATCACAGGATCGCTCGACAACGGATATAGCCATCACCACCACCACCACCATCGGCACTCGCACGTCCTGGCCCCCGTCGGCGGCGCGGAGCACGGCGAGCGGCGATGCTTGCTATGGGCGTGCTCGGCGTGCAAGAAGAAGAAGAAATCGAGCCTCTTTGACAAGCGGCGGGCGGCGACGCAACGGGAGAGACGGCGGCTGTGTAAGGTGAATTCCGCCTTCGAGGTGCTCAAACAGCGGACTTGCTCAAATCCAGAACAACGGATGCCAAAAGTGACTATTTTGAGGAATGCTATTCAGTATATCGAAAGATTGCAGTTGATGTTGCATGAAGCCGATGACCAGGAGGCCTATTTGAGCTCGTATGGGGCATGGATTGCCGAGATATTGATCTGTGTGACGAGGTAAGCTGACAAATTTGAAATGAATTTGATCAAAAGTGGTGTGTTATGGATTGGTCTATGTGTTCATTGAACCCTCATCATCTTCATCTTCATCCTCCGAATGACCGTCATCGTCGTCATTGCCAATATCTTAATGAACATGACATTATTAGCGCAATTTTCATACTCGCCTTTATTATGAGCATCCTCACTATCATATTTTTCGTCCTCACCATCATCATTATCGTCACCACCATCACCACCAATGTCAATATCAACATCACCATCATTAACCCCGTCATCATCATCATCATAATAATATGATAATCATCATCACTTGTTTTAATAAATCTAAACCAAAGCCAGTACCAGCACACCCACTGCCATCAATCATCATCATCATCATCATCATCATCATCATCATCATCATCATCATCATCGTCTACATAAATTTGTTGCTGTAATAACATCTTTCAATGAAATGAGCAAATGCACATTACAGATGCCAGTTACCTTTTAGCCTAATTCTTCATTTCATTTCATTTCATTTATGTTTCAGTTCTGAATACAAAATAAAATCAGTATACATTATACATGAAGAAATATGAACTTTTTAAAAACAGAACTGGCCAGGGCTCCAAAATAAGCAAAGATTGATGCCTTGTGAACCCTGACAATTAAAGAGAAAGACGAGTTCTGGTCATGCGATTGCATTGTGAAAGAAACGATGTGGAATCGATCAGAAAAGGTTGATCATCTAGCATATAAGTATTGGTGTGTACTGCAAGGTTCTGGAATCATCAAAATGATAAGAAATTTGGCCCAGTCTTGGTAAAGTTACAAGCACTGCACACAGAAAGATGTACATGGGACTACGCGACCACGTGTGCGATATCTTTTTGGTCCCAATAGATATAATAATTTACCAAATATATCAATTAGTAGGCGGTTTCCCGACTTTCCCGGCAAAATTTGTATCGTCACGTATTGGTCAAAACATATTCTTTCACATGATTGGTAATGAGAGCTTCCATTTGATTTTTTTGAGAGAGGGGCGTTTCCAAAACTGGTCTTTACCTTTAAGTACATGTACAAACAATATACATAAATTAGGGTGTATCTGGCGATGCAGAGAGAGAGAGTGGGGTTTGAAGTGAGAAGGAGTTACAGTTGATTGCACCTGTCATTGTTAAAATAAATAGTGCAATCTGTAAAAAGTTAATATCCGAAATGTTGAGGGTATTCGATATGAAATTCTGAAATCAATGCATGATGGTACACTTATGAAGATCGTTAGAGGGGAAGTCCACCCTGATATTAAGTTGGTGTTCATAAAGGCAGAGAAATGAGAAAAACAAGTGACTAAAAGTTTTAGCAAAATTCGATTAAAAATAGAAAAGTTATGAATTTTTGAAGTTGTCCTTATAGTGAACGCGAATTCGCAACACTGTGACGTATTATGCGAGCTCGTCTCTAATTTGCACTATACGGAAAATGTAATAAACTTTCATTGCTTAGTTATTGATGACGGAATCGGTTTGTTTTATACAGGGCTTGTATAAAGAAAAACATATTTGCAAAATTTATATTTAGGGTGATTATATGAATCGATTCAATTTCAACTCCTAGCTCTTAAGTTGCGATTGATTTGAATCAATAGCAACTCTTTACAATACGGGGCCCTGGATAATCAGTGGCAACATCGGCAACATCAAACGTGCATCATCAACTCCATCAAAGACTTCATAAACTCAACTTAACAAAATCGTAATAGCCTTGTGCGTCTTTTTCGTTAGGGGTAGGGCAAGGGTGGGGGGGGTCATGTGGTTTGAGCATCCCACCCAAACCGATTGATGGCCATGCAACGATCTCAAACAAACTATCTACTGTGGGATCTCTATTTGTTGTCATTATTATTGTTATTATTATTATTATTATTATTATTATTATTATTATTATTATTATTATTATTATTATTATTATTATTATTATTATTATTATTATTATTATCTTTATTATTATTATTATTATTGCTTTGTATTTTTGTGTCAGTCGCTTAGACCCCCATTTAAACCTTGTCCACTGTTCCTGGGCAAAAATTATTTATTTAATTCAAAGATGCACCAATATCATTGCTTCCTCTCCTTTTATTCAAAAGGCCTACATAAACAAATATTACAATAAATTGAGATATGTTACTGATATAAATTACCATACTCGATTTTTAACAAAACAAGAAAATCATTATAGGCCTACACGTAAACAGAATACTAACTAGGCATGACCGCAATGTAAAGTGCACCGTTTAGTTCTATATCACTACGATTACAGACCAAGAAGTGCATTTGTATGTCATGAACTTTTGTCCTACAGAAATTCTACAGGGTATTTCAATAAAAAGTCCCTTCTAAATACAATGTACCACGAAGAAAAAGAAGAACAAAATTGAATCGTGTTATGTCAAAAATAACATTTGATTATGTTCATGTAAGGAGCAAATATTTCCTTTCATTACGAAGACCAACATTTTTTGGGAGATTATGAACTCATTTTCGAACTGATAGTAAGCTTCCTCAGGTTGTATACTTTTCTTCCGATGGTCATTTTACATGATATAACACCGGCATTGCTAGGTTCACCTTAGTAGTGAGAAGCATCACGTCAAAGTGTGTAAGCACTCAACGAGGATCGAACCCAGGACCTTTTGTATAAGAGTCACAAGCAGTTACCTTCACCAAAATGTATAGCTTTATGCATCCATTAATTTGCACCCTTTTCATGAGGCACCTTGTACAGCGCAGAGACGTATCAAACCCTCGGCAGACAACTCCCGCCCAAAATATGAATGCTATTACGAAGATGTTTTCTTAAGATGCCTCTCTTGCCGTATCTTGTAGAAACTTTGCGTCCTTCAGCTAGCTAGCTAGCATGCATTAAGTAAAAAAAAAAGTACATGGCATTGGGCTGGAGATCCTTGTCATACGTTAACATTGAAGTTATTTTGTGCTTCAATAAACTATACGTTGGTAACATGATCCAATGTTTACCTTTGTCATTAAAGAATTATCAAAACAAATATTACGTATATGATAAATATGCAATTAAAACTTCAGTCTTATTCAACTAAAAATACGAATTCTTATTTGACTTGATAATTTGGTAAATGGATTAAAATCGTCCAACTGATCAGAATTGTTAAATGATTCGGAATTAGCATTTGTTGAAATCTAATGAACTATAAAATAGAGTGGGGAAAAGACACGCATGGAAAAACTTGACTAAAAACAGAGAGACAGGAAACAAACTTCCGCATCTCCTTCAATTAGTTTATTCAACGATTTTAATCAAAGATTTTGAACAGCAAAATATAAATTTGTATACTGAAATTTCCTTTACATTTTCAAGTTGTTGTACAATTATTGTTCTTAATTTGATTATTTCTGTATATATTGTATTTGTTAAGAGATATGAAATAAATGAATTTGAATTTGAAAAAGTTCACAAATAAACAATGAAGTTTCTATAATTAGGCTTATAGGGTGCAGTCAGTTTATTTGTCTTATTAATTTATAATTAAATTAAGAAGAAGTAATAGTAGTAGTAGTAGTAGTAGTAGTAGTAGTAGTAGTAGTAGTAGTAGTAGTAGTAGTAGTAGTAGTAGTAGTAGTAGTAGTAGTAGTAGTAGTAGTAGTAGTAGTAGTAGTAGTAGTAGTAGTAGTAGTAGTAGTAGTAGTAGTAGTAGTAGTAGTAGTAGTAGTAGTAGTAGTAGTAGTAGTAGTAGTAGTAGTAGTAGTAGTAGTAGTAGTAGTAGTATTCCGTTCCATTGAAGAAGAAAAAATACATATACAATATAAATATATAGAAACATAAAGGAAGCGGCTGGATCGACCATATTCAGCCGTACCAGGCATTACACGGGTGGTCTTCCACGAGGTCTAGAAATATACAAATATGATAACAAAAATAAAAACAAAAACAAAAAAGAAACATAAATATATAAAGACATATATCGTTTGACAGGAAAGCCTACAAATGTTGATATGTATATGAATATATGTATTTTGACTTTCGTTAATAATATATATGTACCTAGTTTGTATATTACTTTATATTATGTTGACAAATGCAGAAATAAAGTATAAAAAACACACAATATTTCACAATACAAGATTATCATGATTATGGTATATTATACACTGGTCAAGTTCACTTACAAATCAATAAACCTTTAGTTAAATGAAGACAGTGCCCCCAGTCAGCCTGGAGGACAGGTTTCCATCCACCAGGTCCAGGATCCTCTCGAGCCGGTGTCGAAGGATGAAATGCTAAACCGGCAAGGTGTTGTCCCCGCCGTGCTGTTTGTTTATCTCGACCCTAGCCAGAGCACTTTCAAGTACTCCTATAGACCATGGATTATGATATTCATGTTCGTCTTCCAGAGGAAAGTGCAGATGATCCCCTCTTTGCTTAAAGGGGTAGGTCAGGTTCCCATAGAGACACCTTTAGACTGGGGGAAATATTGGGTAAAAGCTCGATGTACAACCAGCGGCGGTTTCTGAAGGTGGGATCTGACAAGCTAAACTATAAAGGCCTAAATAATGTTTCACTTGCTAATCTCCTTTCTTTTTAATTCCTTTTCTCAGGCCAGATTTTATGGGTAATTTTTCGGTTTGATTTTTTTGTTAAAGGGGCACACTTCTCTTGTATCTACTTTAGGTATATCATGGGGTTTTGAAATAGGGTATTGACTGGTTGTGCCCCTTAATCATCCATTACAAGTGCCCCAAAATGAAAGGCAGAATTTGGCAATAAGTTGTGCCCAACTGCTAATCGTTGGAGGAGATGGAGAAATGTGATCAAGTCCACTCCAAAAATAATTTTCTTTCAATAGAAGCAGAAAAATCAGACAAACCAATCAAAAAAGTTTGAGACAAATCGGATAACTAATAAGAAAGTTATGAATTTTTAATGACATGAAAACCTTTGAAAATCACAAGACAAATTGGCAACTCACTCATGAGTCTGTGACGTCATGTCCTCACTGTCCACTTATTATTTTCTTTATATTGATAATAAACATTTCCTATTTTCTCCCTAAGAATCTTATTCCTTCACACCAGCATCCAAGTTAGATTGATAGTAATATGTCTTTGTGTAGATGCACTGATATAGAGTAATTTTTTCCAGTTAAATCATGAAAAATGTGAGTTTTTATTATATAAAAATCAATAATTATGATGTACAATATTCAGAAAAAAGTATAAATTCTTCAAAGTTCATGAATTTTTTGTGAAATGTCATGCACGCAATATGATACAAATCATATAACCTGGGCATAGGCATGGGGAAATCAAGTTTTAGGGGATAAAAAGGGAAATTAATGGGATTAAACTATATAAAGCAATTGATTAGTTGTGAGGACATGACGTCACAAACTGATAACTAAATTGGCAATTTGTGTAGTGATTGCCATTGTTCCATAGTTTTGCACACTTTTTCAAAAAATCATAACTTTCTTATTAGTTATCCGATTTTGCTCAAACTTTTTTTGATTGGTTTGTTTGATTTTTCTGCTTCTATTGAAAGTAAGTTATTTTTGGAGTGGACTTGAACTTTAAGTCTAAAACAGAACTTACCCCCATGTGCACTTTTTATAAGGGTTGGCCTAATAGATCAACTGGCTCTCAAACAACCCTCCGGCGGTTCGAATCCATGACCCCACATTTGCTCCGGAGGCAATATACAACGTTACTAACATATTCAAATTTTATGCATACTTTTAAACGAATGTTGTTCTTGAGAACCTCAAAGCTTCCCCGAGACTTGCCCGTAATAGCACCAGATAATGTATGCAGAGGGGATTTCAAGTATTATAGTGCCAGGGGCGGATCCAGCCGGCGGCAAGGGAGGGGGCCGAAAAGGGGGCCCACTTCGTGCGAAAATTTGAAAACCGTACCGGTCGATTTCCGCTCAGTGGGGAGGGGGTAGTGAGCAATTTTTTTTTTTTTGCCTCCGAGCCCCTCCGAGCCCCCTTGAGCGCCAGGGGAGGGGGCCCATCTTCTTTCTTTTTTTACAAAAAAGGGTGTTTTTACCTGTTTTTTCTAGGGGAGGGGGCCCGGGCCCCCGCCCCCTGGATCCGCCACTGTATAGTGCATTCATTTAACAGGCAAAAAAAAAATAACTCGTCACAAGGTCCTCAGGAAAGAAACATCCATAACCTAAATATATTAGTATACCGGTCTATTGCTCCAGGCCTGGCTTTAATTCGTTTAAGATGTACGGTCCATGTTGCCACTAGACTTTAGATAAAGCTAGGATTAGGGTAAAGCATATTTTGCTGGTCTAAAGTAGAAGTTCGTGTAGGAAATTGACAGAGGACATTGACAACGGGTGTACTTTGCTGAAGTCTCATTGATAATATCAACATTTTGTTTAAAGAGTGCAAATAAAAGACAGACTAAAAGGAATAAAATGAACAAACCTAATGAGTGAATAATTAAAGGGTGACTACAAACAATTAAAGGCGAAAAGGAAATGCACATGTTTTCTCCCATCCACCAGACCAACTAAAGATAGAAAGCATGAACGAAGATTATGAATATCACTAAATAGAGAACAAAAGCGAAAAACAAACCACTTAGCCCGTTACCGCGTACAGGTGTGCTGGTAGTCAATACCACCTCTTACCGGTATATATAGGGTGCAGCAACTAATCCCCTCCGGGTAAACCATACCTGATCTCTAAGGATTGACATGGGGGTTGGTATTTCTTTGTTAATCTAGTAAGACTGATCCGCGGAAAACGGCGGCTTCCGCGGACTTTACAGGTACGTGGCCGGACTTGTGCAAAATGTCGTTGAAATTGATGTCCTCCGCAAGGAACACAGGACATTTTTCTTTTCCGTTTTTGTCTTCTTCTTCTATTTACCTTTGTTGAATTTCCATGATTTGAATGAGACTTCGATTGACTCAGATAACTAATAATCACTGGGAGTTAAGTAATAGATCATTTATGGGGCTACGCGGTAAAAAAAAGGGTGACGAAAAAGATCCACCCCCCCCCAAAAAAAAAAAAAGAGAAGAAAAAGTAAAGACGTTTTTCTTTTTTTTTTTCGAGACGCCATGGCTGTGAATTTATAGTGTTCTGGATGTAAACCTGAAATAACTTACTTTATATTGCCATGAGCATAGTGAGAATTTAACTATTTATCATTCTAACAATATGTTTGAAATAAATAATTTTACTGTACTATTGTGGTCTAAATCTGTTGATGTTTAGGTAAGCATAGGGGATTGTGTGAGAGTATGGAACTGTGAATGTTATGTCCTTTTCGGCAGCGTTTGGCTTGCTAATTTACTTTAAAGATACTATGTCCCTTTTGCAGCCAACATCAAATTATGTAGAACTTTGCAGGAATTATGAATACGGTATGTCATGTATGTCCTATCTGTGAAATTTAAACGTTAGCAGTGTCCTAATATTCAAATTATGCAAGGAAACCCGTTTACTTGCTAGACTTCACTGTCAGACACTATTGAGTGACTGACTGGCTTTTTCATCTTTGGTAATAACATACATAAAATGAGCTGTAAAGGGTACATGAGCATTTGTCTACATCAATAACCCACTTCTTGTAATGGCCAAAATTAAACTGATTGAATCTTTGCGCAGCATAAAACGTACGACCATTCGGTACAATGGTCTGAAAAATCAGACTATTACTTACTGGCTCTATAGCTCCTAAGTCGATTCGACAACTAATAGTCGTTATTTTCCCACTTGAAGACATTTTGAAGCCCCCCTTTTTCTTTGGGAAGTTCTAAATTAGTATTGTCTTTCAAATGCCGTTGGAATTTAACCTTTTCATTTTTTTGGCCTGCAAATGGGACATAGTACATGTACCTTTAAAGAAGACAAAAAACAGTAACAGGTATTCACAAACTGGGACACTTTCTTTATCATAGGGCTCTTTTTCCTCATCGACACAATTCCAAGGCCGCGGTATGCCACCGCGGCGGTGAGTAACTTTCGAGCGGCTTGAAGAAAGCCTAACGGAGGTGTGAAGTGGCAGGTTGCATTTGATCTCTCCGAAGATGGACATGGCGTTTATATACTCGTGGTATTTCGGGAGGGGTGGAGAGAGAGAAAGGGCAGGACATTGTATCCAGAGTGATGTTGTTTCGCCGTCATGCGAGAAATTCCGCCATTGTTTCCAAAATAATTCGGGAGGAAATATTTCACACCTTGTAATTTCCGTTTCAATCTCTTTCACCCTTCAATCACTCTCATTCTCTCCAAGCATGATTTTGAGAGATGGAGAGTGAGAGAAAAGATAGAGCGGGACAGAGAGACAGAGAGATGGGAGACAGATAGAAAGCAAGGTAGGGTGAGAGTGTGAGAAAGAGAGAGAGAGAGAGAGAGAGAGAGATGGGGCGGGGGTTAAAGAGAGATGGGTCACTCAATAATCATCGTGATCATATTCGTGATATAGGCTGCATAGCCATTTGATCTAGAAGAAGAAGAAGGAGGAGAAGAAGAAGGAGAAGAAAAAGGAGAAAAAAGGGAGAAAAAGGAGAAGAATAAGAACTTAGGAAAAGGAAATGGAGAAGAAGAAAGAACTATTGTATTGATTTATAGGTCTAGTTTATGAGAGAGAGAGATTATACAATATAAGTTACTGTAACTGTATTTTTTCGCCACTTTTACGTGTTTAACGATTCTATTAACTACTATCGTAATCATACACGATGAGAGTTAACTTTAACAGCCACGCTTGTATAGATCATAATGTTTATTATGTCTCATTTCAGATGAAATGTAAAAGTATTGAATGTTTATCGTTCTTAATCCTTTCCGGAATACCTCCCTACTATGCATGCAGTTTTATAGCTATATCCGGCTCGCCTTGTCCACGTTGTTTGTAACATGTCTAATATTAAGCTTCCTTTTTTCTCATCTCAGCCTTATACATGGTTTTGTTTTGTTTCGAAAGAAAGTGAGTACTTTCTTTTGTATTTAATGCAGACCAATACAATGCATTATTTTTTTTCTTTCTTTCCTCTCACTGGGTTCTCTTTCTAAGTAAAAACGTTCAAACATATGATAAGAGAGAAAGAGAGAGAGAGAGTGAGAGAGAGAGAGAGAAAGAGAGGGAGAGAGAGAGAGAGAGAGAGAATCTACCACGATCCCCTCCTAAAAAAAACATACAAACATACAAACATATGATTACATTGTTTGATCTTCGTAAGCTTATATTGAATTCATTGAATGAATTAGAAAATGCCATGAATGTATTAAATATTTTTTTCCTACAGTCTTTGAGGAATCTCGTCTACATTTTCTTTTCAGATAAGGCACGGAGGAGGTATGATGAATGGAGGGAATCATCCGAGTCTGGGTCATGAGACTAGCTGTAGAAGAGGTGAGATGGACATTTCTATTTAATACATTTTATTTGTTTCATTCAGTTTCTTCTTCTTCTTCTTCTTCTTCTTCTTCTTCTTCTTCTTCTTCTTCTTCTTCTTCTTCTTTTTCATCTTCTTCTTCTTTTTATTATTATTAGTAGTAGTATCAATATTATCATCATCATCGTACTACTCCTACCACTAGCACTTCTACTACTACTACTACTACTACTACTACTACTACTACTACTACTACTACTACTACTACTACTATTATTACTACTTCTGCTCCAACCATGATTCCCATCAGTTCTACAGTAGTCGTGACCAAGTACTTGAAGAAATAACTGCTATATGAATACTTGATTCTATAGCTATAAGTACTTTTCTTCCATAATTTTCGATATTATACTTTGAGAGATTTCGGGGAGGGGGTGGGGTGGTAGTATATTTTTCACTTGGAGTATATTCGTCGAAAGGATACTCATCGCCATTGCTTTATTGTGATTAATGTTTTCCTGTATCGGTTCAAATGTTATGCCAGCTTGCAAGCGATAGAAAGGGGGCAACCGTCACAGCAATATAATAATTTCCCCAAATATTACGACTTGTCCTTGGGACCCGACACTTTCCCCGGGGACGAGGTTGCTGTCATTGTCGGATACCATAGCTCATGAATCAAACGGAGCACGATGTGGCTGCGCAGCCGAGTTGATATACGACAAGGTAGTGGAGGAGACACCCGGGCGCCGTGGGGTGCTGGCGTTGTAGCATGCCGCTCGATCCCAAGGCCCACGGACTTTTATTTTCTTCCATATTTGCTGAATGACATTCGTAATCATTCTTCTCTTGATGTTGCGTGAGAGACTCAAATTATGCTTCACGAATAAACGGAAGGACGTTTTTTTCTTTATCAATAAAACTATGTGATGTTTATGTTTTTGGATGTTTTGTTGTTGTTTGTACTTTCCATTTCATATTTGAATGTAGGCTAAGCTTGAAATGTCAATAAATTAAATAAAATAAAAGAATAAAATCTAATACATTTCTCAATTCAAAGTACAAAATGTCGTTTCCAACTTGTCCCCTCCCTTTAGGAAGGGCCCTCTAAATAGAAACCCCGTTGGACTAAAATAATGTTACTCCATTGTAAATTAGTTACTCCCAACGGGATCTGCCCCGCCCCCACTCGAACATGAAAAGCTTCCTATTCGTGGGGAGAAATGAGATTGTGGGGCCGTATGTGACAACATATGAACTGCACACACGTTTGCTACTTAAAGATAACAAGTTGAACATTGTTCATGCATAATTTGGAAAGGTTAATAATGTGGTTCATATGAATGGATATATATTGTCAGGCTTTGAAATGATCGACAAAACTGAAAGGAAATCGTCCGAGTATTAATTGTTGAAAATCACATGCAGTGTACACAACAATTGGTCTATGGGACTGTACACATTATGTAGCACAAAACTTCACTCGAATTTCGTCATGCCATGGGGGTGGGGTGAAGAATGATCCTTTTCATTTCCTCTCCACTTCAATTCAAATAATGTTCTTCCATAACTCAATCATAACATGACAATATGCTTACTTAAAATGAATATCAAACAACATTGGCAATATAACATTTTTTTTATACATTCTTAAATGTCGACAAGTAATCAAAAGCATTTAATGATACAAAATATGTAAGCATATAAATTAAGTCGACTTTTAACGGAAAAGAGAAAAGAGAAAAGAGATGTGCTTGGATTAGCAAGTGTGCGCTTGTAAAAATGACGCCTGGCTAGAATGCTCCCCATGGAGTGGAGAATGTGCATACATTGTGTGCGGGTAAGCCTGAATCCGATGACCGGGGTAATAATATATATATATATATATATATATCTGTAAAGCGCTTTGAGAGGGCCTTCGGTCCAGAACTGAAAAGCGCTATATAAGAACTAGCTATTATTATTATTATTATAATTATTATTACTTTAAAAAAGAGCAATAAGAAATGGAAAAAAAATATCTTTGCAAAACCATCTCTTGGCTCTTTAACAACTCAGTCTTACATTTTTACTCGGGTGAACTTGAGAAATGAAATTACAGCATCCTTGAAGCGTTTACTGGTGGAAAGTGCAAGAACCCGTGCGGGCATTTCCCTCTGGAATTGACAGGCAGACGGTCCCTTGTGGTCGGGGTATAGGCCTATTGCATGGCAGGAGGGTGGTGGTGGTGGTGGGGTGGGGGCGGGGGGGGGGTAAGGTCGTCAACTACAAACTGTTGTGACACTCGCATTCAATAACACACGGAAATGTATTTAGCATTCCGTGCCTCCATGTAAGGTCACGTGGTATTATGGCAGTCCAATGAAATACGTCCTACTGATGTTTTTGAAGATAGACTCAACTTTTAAGTAAAAATTTAATTTATTTAAAACGGCCTTGCTAATATGTAACCTTTTCATGTGGTCGCGATTTGAATTGAATAATCGGAAAAAGAAAGAAATCAGAAAAACGCCATTTAGAGCTGAAACAAAGTGATAAAGGTTTTGTTGCATGGGCTGATTTATATAATATTTTTATTTTTTCTTTTTGTTCAAAACACATACGCATAATTATATACAAGTTCTATTCAACCCTAAGATCATTGCACAGTAACTAGTACCGGTAGTATTTTCAAACGAATTTCATAAGTATTGTCGTCATCCTTGTAATCTTTTGAGCGTTGCATTCTGCAAATTTTCAAACAGGTATTTTCAAAAGTAAAATAACTTCATTCTTGAATTTGGTATTGAGAAATTCCTCCTTGATTTTTAAGTATTGCTCAAACATGGTTTACAATTATTAATGAAATAATATGTAGTGCAGTGCCCCTTCACATGCTTAAGGGGAGGGGGGATTGGCAAATTCATTTTCTGGATGTTTTTTTTTTTTTTGGGGGGTGGATATTTGATCATGTCGAATGTCCATTCATCATTATACTGCCTGAATCAGTTTCTATCTCATCCTTGTTTTCCTACAGACCTAAATATTTCATCATCATCATCATCATCATCATGACCGCTCACAATCAATCCCGCCGCCAACCAACAAAATATGCGAGCGGTTCGTTCGCCTCAAGGGCAGGGTGAACTCTGGGGCCGGAGAGCGAGCAATGTCCGTAGCCTTAAAACCTTGCGAGGAGATTGAAAATGGGCGATGAAAGGCGAAGCCGAAATCTGAATGGCTCTCTCGAGAGTGATGCAAAAAGAACTGTAACGGATGTTGTTTTATGGTCATCATTGAGGAGATCAAGGGTATATTCAGGGCGTTTTTTTAGTGTGGGGGTTAGATAGATACCACAATAAGTTAATTCATATGCGGACATCTGTAGGGTATATATTCGCTAAGATGGTCAATAGAGATTTGTATTAGTAGTATTTGCGTACCATATAGGCCCCAGGCATATGTGCCTTTAAGTTTACAATGGCGGTATAACATGTATGTGCACGAATTCTCTCTTTGTCCAATCAGTTGGAGCTCCCCCCCCTTATTTCACCCTCCAGAAAGGGTTTCTACTAAATGTGCTAAAAATATATATATCTAATCCAAAGTCTCCATTATAAATTATAATCGTGACATACGAACGAATTTCTCTCCTTGTCCATTTATTTTGTCGGAGGTTCTTCCTGCTGACCCTCTCTCGCATACACACTCACGCACATGAACACACACACCTCCTGCCCCCGCCCCTCTTCCTTCGTCATTTTCACCCTGTCCTTTCCGGCTTCCTCATCGCGGTAAACACAGCCAGAAAAGTCATTCTGGAAGCCCCCCTTGGGTTGCCCAAATCCAACCAATTTAGGCAAAGAAAACAGAGATGTGTGATGTGGAATCTTGGTATGACATCAACACGCCAGGATTGTGAGCTCAAAACTTAGGCTCAGTGTCGGCCACAGTAAAGGCGGATGGAATTTTGTGTCCCATTTTACACCCTTTTTTTGTTTGCCAATCTCATTTTCATTTTCAGAAAAAGTGAGAAATGAAATTATAAAAACCACATTCACGACAACGCAAAATAAGGCAAATATCTGAAATACATTGCGGTATAATTTGGATGCGGTTTTATGGTTTTATGATAAATCATTTCCAAACATACACAATCCTAAACGACACGATCGACAGTCATAGTAGTATAACAAAGTTGCTAATATTTATTTATAGCTGTTGCTTAAGTAATTATACAACAAGCTAAAACTATATGGGACATCTCCGACATCATTAAATAAGTTTTCACACCGTTATATTTGTAAAACAAAATAAAACGACGTAATCAATTGTGTTTAGGTATTCTTTACATTTACGAGGGTCAGGTAAGCGGTTCAAGCAATTTCGTTTAATATATATCATGAATAAAATGGCGGAAGGGAAAGGGATGATGTGCTGAAGTTTTAGTCTCTTGGCATTATGTATAATCAAATGCGAAAGTCTCAATTTGTTAATGGTATTGCGAAAGACTGCGCTGCACAAAAGGAGCTCATAAATGGACTTGTTTTGCATTTTGCCTCCTATGATTCCAATGAAAAAGGAAGTTCTCCCACATATTAAATACCAGAACTTAGGAAAGTACAGGCCCACATAGATTGTGATCAATGAATGACAAAGGTCGACTAGGACGAACGTTTGGACGGACCTAATTTCCGATGACATTAACCTGTAGTCCCACTTAACACAAAGGTGGAAAACAAAAGCCTTCTCCTTTTCGGCATCTTATCCTCCACCTTTCTGAAGTCTTGAAAATAGAAGTAAGGAAAGAGAGAGAAAATAAGGAGAGGTGTTAAGTCCTCTTGCCGTCCTCCAGTGCGGAAAAGAATTGCGAAACTGTCAAACTTGGGAGCAACTCAAGGGCCTTTGTTGGTAAATTCTACCATGGGTCAAATCGTATGATCAACAGAGCAAAAGAAAAAAGTACGAATGGAAAAGGCTAAATGCATTTTCAGTGAACGGATATAGGCAAGTGACTGCTCTGGAGCTAATACGATGCTGCACGCTATTGATTACTATTGACTAATTATAGACTAGTTCAATTTGCATATTTGATGTTATATGTGCACTTTATTTAACGGAAAATCGTCACCTCACCCTATTACCCTATTCCTATGCAGTCATTTATATAATTATTCAACCCATCTGTCTTGTTTACTGTTTATTAACTTTTGTTTCATCTAATATTTAGCATAATTTTCAGCTGTTTTCGCTTTTTTTTCCTTGCCTCTTGTTGCACTGTATTCTTAGCACTAACTGTTCCGAGACACACAGCTCGTTCTTTTAAAATTCCCCCTTTTCTCCTGTTTACCCCTCCCCCTTCCTTTGCACGCTCTCTCTCTCTCTCTCTCTCTCTCTCTCTTAGTCAACCAACTTATTGTGTTCTTTTAGATTTGCATTACGTGCATTATGCGTTGGCAATTTTTACGCATCGCTCTAACCAAAGAGATATCTCCTTGCTCTAACTTGGAAGATGCATGCATGCCGTTACTTCTCCAGTTTTGACTTCTCCCATCATCTCAACATCCCACTTACATACTCGTCACCCCCTTCTCCATCCCCTCTTCAGTAGCTCGTGTGTGTTCCATAGCTTGAGGCTGGGTCTCTACATGGGTGATGACGTTCTCTATTTAGGTAACGTCGAGAGATGCGGATGACACTCCGCTGTACCGTATCCAGACATTTTGGAAATTAAGGGGAGAATTAGAAGAGGGTGTTTGCATCACTTTGTGTGACAGAACTAGAATAGACGTATATCAATAGGCTATGGTTATTCCTTAAGATTTTTCACTTCTGACGCCAAATGCTGACATGGGACTGCGTTAGTTACCGGCCCTTTTTTTGTACGTATCACAAAAATGAATGCAAATTGGATAGTGCACATATTCCTTTGAATTGCGGTCTCCTACCCTCATTATGCTCACCGCCTTTAAAGCCCTTTATATAGAGTTGTAAAAAGAAAGGCGTCATGTGCAACATGTATTACGTATGGATAACCTTTTAATGTCAGCATTCGAAATATTATGCTACTCGGATAGATAGGCCGGATGAGATATGTAGGCCTATGTATGAGTTTTTCTTTCGTGGTGCTTTTTTGATTGATTTGTTCCCCTCCTTTTCAGAATTTTTTCTGCTAAATTTGGTCAGGCATCCTCCTTTCAAAAATGTTTAGCTTCGCTCGTTTTAAAGTTGGCTTCGAGTGGACGGGGGCAACCCCTAACTGCGCCCCCTCTAGAATCAGCCTCTGCACCGTATCCGCGAAGTCAAGACTGGATGCCCTCTCGCCGTTGCACTTTTCGTTTTAGAATAACAAAATAACTCTCTGCTTCTCCCAGTGGACAACGAGATGTGTATTACAGGTTCCCCCCAAAATATGCAGTCTTTAGTCAATTCATTCCTGAATTCAATATGAAATGAATGTGTTTATGATTTAATGCTTCTTATACTCCAATTATTTCTCTGCGTTACGCGCTACCGATTTACATTTCATCTCATCCCATTGAATGTTGCTTCCTTTACGACGAAACCCCGTAAAACAGTTCTAAAACTTTAAAAAGATATTATATCATATAGCACTACTAACATCGGAATTGGATGTTAAAAAAACTTCACAATAACGCACTTCAAAAAAGATAATACAAAGCAACATAAGCCAAAAGATACGAAACGTTGATTTGGGATAGGCAAGAAAACTGATACGTTTGCAGAGAGGTAGAAGGGCGATGACCCATATAATTAACACAGAGTTAATGCTATTCCGACTCCAAACGTGACTGGCATAAGCTGCAGCTGCATGATGCATGGCGCGTGCGAGAATAATAATTCACAATTACTTTTCAAATTTCTCTAACTATTTATTGTTTCTTCTTTTCTTCCTCATTACAGTTAAAATCGAGGAACGAGTTTCTAGCCTGGATCAGCTCTCACTGATGGTGGATAACATCAACACACCTTGTACTTTTCCAGGAGGAAGGGAATGCCGGGACAAGGACAAGGGCGCCACCTAGGACGCGAGAAAGTTTTCGCGTGAACATGTTAAAGACATTTGGACATTTTGCGGCCGGCACTTTTCTATTGGCCATCTTTCCTAACTCATGAATATGCATGAGGAAATCAACCATTTTAAGAAACATCTTAGAGACATCTGTTACAGATTTCTATTGGAAGTCGTTCATGTCTAATGAATATGCATGAGGAATCGACCGTTTTACGTCTGACTTCTCTTCGTACCTCTGGCATGCGACAACGGTTGTCTGCAGATAACTTCGTTTTCATGATGAGTACTTTTTCTCTTCTGGAGAGAGCTAAAAGTTGGAAATTTTCACCAAGAAAGCATAATGATATGCTGTTGGCATGATTGGTATAAACTATGTAATGTAGCTACATCAGCAACTTCATGAACGCGGCGGACGACCATGTGTGTTTTCAGTACTGTAGGGCCGATATTTTTAGTCCCTATCTTCAATCTTTTATCTTCTATCTTCTATCTTCATTTGGTTCTAGAAAGTGCAGAAAAAGTGGGACAATATATATATAGGGGGAACGGAACACAGGGTCGGTCTACTGTAAATGCTTGGGTGGACCCTTGAAAACACTTTTGGTATGGGCCCTCATTTGGAATATGCATTGTATCACTGCCCGAATGTTTCAAGCTGTTGTAAAAAAGGAATGCAGGGGGTGTTTCACAAAGACTAAGATCGTCTTTAAGTTGGACTTAACTATGGCAGGCCATTAATGCCACAGTTTGCTATCACCATTATGATCTTTAAAAAATATTTTTTCCTTCAACAATGAATTATCAAAAAATGTAAATTCTGTAGATTTGTGACCATGATTTGTACGTCCCTTGAGAGACCAATGTCAGTAAACGGTGAGAGCAAACAGTGGCATGAATGGCCTGCCATAGTTAAGTCCAACTTAAAGTCGATCTTAGTCTTTGTGAAACACTCCCCAGGTTGTATTTGAGTGTTTTGTTTGTACAAACGGGCCCCTGTTAATCTCATTTAATCTGAGGGTTATTCATAATGACATGGTAAACTGATAAAATGGTTTAAAAATCCGTAATATCTCAATTTGGATACAACCATTTAAGAATATTTAACGCTTACATTCAATAATCTTATCTTTTGATTGATCAAATAAAGTTCTGAGAAGATATAAGCTTTTAATCTATCGAGAATAAATCAATATGGCACAATCACTTAATGAAAACAGGGGGGTGGGTGTTCCACAAAGACTAAGATCGACTTTAAGTTTGAATTAACTATGACAGGCTGTTCATGCCACTGGTTGCTCTCACTATTGGTCTCTCAATTATGATCTTTAGATAGTAATTTTTCCTTCAATAATGAACTATCAAAAAATGTAAATTCTGTAGATTTGTGACCACGATTTATAAGTCCCTTGAGAGACCAATGTCAGTAAATGGTGAGAGCAAACAGTGGCACGAACAGCCTGCCATAGTTAAGTCCAACTTAAAGTCGATCTTAGTCTTTTTGAAACACCCCCCAGGAAAGATAAAATTACTCCAACTTCATGGGCAACGGTATAGCTTCTTCTATTTGTCTTCGTCATTATTTGCAATTTTCAGCATTTTGTATAATGACCTTTCTAGAATGTTTATGTCTAGGTGTTTGTAGAATCCGAGAGCTTTGAACGAAAATGTTTCCAAACTGGAATCCGATCCCGCACAAAAAAATAACACAGTTACTCAAACTCGAATCTGTGGTTCCTACTTTGGAAACGCATGCCCTTCAATAAAACTTTTTAGTCCTTTTTCGCAATATGCAATATCAAGAATGTATGTTTTTGTAGCACAGACGAGTCGATGAAATCGTATACATATCAAAATAACGTTTCTCCCAAACACATCATACAAATCAAATTACTTCTACATCACCTTGAATGTTATTGACACGTTTGATTTATACCCGTATCGTTAAATCTACACTTGTGATCAAACTTGAATATAGATACAACTGTATATTAGAATATGTGTGTTTGATATTTTTTTGTTTCTCAATAACTATTGTGACATTATCAGGATTCGTCCGTATTAAGTTTTATTTTTCTTAATTTAATTTGGTTAACTTTTTCACTGCCCACAGTACGTTCTGCCACGTACCCTGGCACGTTAATATATGATTATTATCACCAATAATATACAGTAAATCATGTAAAGTGAGTTTACTTTTTATTTCAATATTCCCTCAGTATGAAATACTGGATATTGTAATTTTAGAATGTTTATCAGTTGAAAACTATGAATGACATTTGTCCTTTTCGTAAGATTGAGAAATTAAAAAAAGTAATGAACACGAGTGCTATGTTCTCCGTCTTTCATTTTGATTGTTCTGTTCATTCACCTGAATTGAAGGACTTTCTGGTCATACTGGAGTAATATGGAAAAAAATGTCGGTGCCTGGTACTTTACGGTGAATAATGTTTTGTCTTGTAAAATGTGGCGAAAGTGAATTAAAAGTGTGAGAAAGAACATGGAGATAGAATGAGAAAGAGAGTGAGGAGAGGGGGAGCGAAAGGGGATAGAGAGGAACGAGGAAGGATGAGGGTGAGAGGGAGAACGAGAGAGAAAGAAAGGAAGTAATTAGTGTGTACATGGGCTTATGGGCGCAATTTCTCCCGGGGAAGGGGTGAGGGGCTAACGCTTCCTGCCCAAATATCAACTTCCCGGTTTCAAAGAAATTGACTTAAAAATACAGTTACATAATTTGATTATAGTGAAAATGTGATTTTGTCATGAATTATATTTGGGAAGATTGATGTCTGAATATGAGGTGGCACTTGCCATAATATTTAAAATCTTTAGGGGTCCAGCCCCCGCCTCCCTACCCTTCTGCCCCGTTAACCTATGAAAGATGGAGATAGAGGAAGAGAGAGAGAGAGAGAGAGAGAGAGAGAGAGAGAGAGAGAGGGGGGAGAGGGAGAGAGAGGTGAAAGGGGGGCTAGAGATGGGAAAATAAGGATGATCATACCTGGAGGGTGGTATATAATGGAGTGAGAAAAAGACAGTAATGTGAAGAAAGAGCGTTCTATGCTCAATATTCCAAATCATTTATATTATCTTGTTCATCTTTAATCATATATATGTTAGTTAAGCAAAGTCCTTAGGTAATTATCTAAAACTGATATATGAATAAATGAATGAATGAATAAATAAATATACAAATATGCAGATAAAATAAATAGAAAGTAAATGGAGAGGTAGGAATAGAGAAATAGAGAAATAGATAGATAGATAGATAGATAGATATAGGCGGATAAATATGTGGAGATAAAAGAATAACAAGTGAATAAACTGACAGATCTACAGATATCCAACGATATTAGCTCCTTTTAAAATATGAAAAGTAGAATTAAAGCGCCCTGAAGTCTAAATCATTCGTGGGCGGGGGTTGGGGTAGGGTAAACTGCTAACGTGAGAGCCAATTTACAATTGTACAATAGAGTCTTAAGAATTAAGCCATTGCACCATCATGGCCGCAGAAATTTATTTTATTTTATTATTAAATGATCTAATCAGGATGTCATGAATCAGATATGAATACAAAGTCTGTTTTACAACTTAGTCATCAATAGAAAATAGAAATGAATAAATTATATATTTTAAGAGATCAGTGCAACAAATACATTGGAGAATCTGATGAACCTAAATGTATTAATTAAGTAGATATTTGTTTAATTATGATTAATGTCCTTTCATCATCAATACGGCATTCACTATTGTCCCTCCGCTCTCTAATCGTGCTAATTATCTCTATTGTTCCTTCAAATTCTGTGGCTTTATATAGATTGGCTTGTCATTTTTTTGTCTTTCCAAAACTTCATCAGACACTTTTTATATCTTTCTCTAAGGAAATGCGAGTTCACAGACGGAAAATACAGAAAAAAAGAAATATATAAGATAGGAGAGATGAAGAGAAAACATAAAGAAAAGAGAGGGAGTTAAAGATAAAGAGGGATAAAGATATAATGTGAAATAAAAAGGGGGAGAGAGAAGGGGAGTGGGAAGGGGTGGGTGAAAAAGAGACGGATAACGATTGGAAGGGAGAGGGACAGGGAAGGACAATTAGTTATAGGGAGAGAATTTCGGAGGAAAACAACTTTAAAGTGTTTGTAGAAAAATCCTAAACTAAACACACGAGCGGAAGAGGGGATTGAGGGGATGAGAGGAAGGGATGAGGGAGGGGGTATATCACACTTGCAAAGAACCAGTGGTCGCGTTAGAGGAGATCCTACCAAGCTCTTTGAACTTTCGCGACAACAATTCTGATTCGTTCTACGCTGCTCAAAAACGACATGGACGTCGGGCTTATCAAAATGGACAACAGCGCCATCTATATTGTCAAAGTGAAGAGGTTCTGATATTTCCTTCCACCAAAGTATCCTCCATTAAATATATACATATGTAAATATATGTCTCTCAATCGTGCGTTCTCTCTCTCTCTCTCTCTCTTCCTCTCTCTGCTTACTTTTCTTTAATTATTGTCATATGTTTCTTTTTCCAGACTTGGATCTTCAATCCCACTACTTTAGATCCCACCATTCCATCGGTCTCACACCTCTCGACCTCTTTCCCCCTCTCTCTCTCTCTCTTTGTCCCTCTGTCTCCTTTTCTCTCCCACCCACTCTCCATCTCGCTATTTTACCATATACACACGCACACAAACAACCCATTCCTTGGCAAGATTATGCAAATTAATTTCACATCTATAATTGCACATCCTTCCTGTCGATAAATTTACCCCCAACGTCGATCGAAAGAACCCAAGAATCAACTTATTCGGTTATGGTTAACGTAATAATGTTAGCATCAAATAACATCAGCATCAATTACCAACCAAAAGTTGCCACTTACAATAAAATTGTCCCTTGCGTACTGCCAACAATACCCGAAACGTACAATCAAATCGAATTTCGAGTTGATCTTCTTAATACGATTTGAGGGATTACGATTTTTCCCCTTGTCATCGTGTAGAACAAGCCAATTTTATTGAGACGAATTTGTACAAATTTAATGTCTATTGTCGCGCTGTCAGCTCCTATTGTTCGGAGCCACTTTGAAGCGAATTTGCACCAGATCAGGTATGTTTTTAGTGGCGAGAGTTCTAAATCGAATTTCCGAGATTGATGGGCGCTTATGAATAAAATATGATTCATTGTATGATATTGTTTGCGGTGCGCTGGGAAAATGGGGGCAGGGGGTCGAGGCTGAAAAAGAAGGGGGACTTGTGTGCCCCTCTATAGCCTGCAGGCTTTAGGCTCACATAATATTATGGGTGAATTCTCCTGCATTGTGGTGAAATAAAATAGAACTGTTGATGATACTCATATTTGTAAAAACAATGATAAGTGTACGAAATAACGGTATATATATGGATGTTCTCATCAAACTTGACTTTTAGATGTCTTTTGCATAATAATTGATTTGTAAGATATTATCAACTTAACGCAACTTATAGCTAATGTAAATGGCTCATTACTAATATGTAGGAACCTTAATGTCAAATTTTAAATCATTGCCTACCTCTTCGTGAGCAGATGCACCTTTTGAAGTGATAAAGTTTTGGATTTTCGCAAGTAACTTCAATATTGTTTAATTGTTGTTATCATTTGCTTTTAATTTGTTTTGTTGTATAGTTATGCCAGGTTTGAGATAAATGAAGTGAATAGAATATACATAACAATGCAATTCACTTTCAAATTGCTCGATATTATCTGAAAATATAAATGAATAATTGAATAAATAAATAAATAATGACATATGATAATACAATTTAAAAATAATAATAATAAAAGGCTGACTGTTTGATGACCTTTAGAACCAATAACTACTGTATGGTGTAAGGAAAATTGTTCCTTTTTAGATTTCAAGGGTGAGGTGGTCATAAATTCACCTTTGTTTGCTGCAAGGTATACTGCTTAAAGTATAAATATTTCGAACAAAAGTGCATGGGGGATGAAATGGGGAAGGCTTTGCTTTTGCCATGATTCATATGCTACCTGGGGGGTGTTTCACAAAGACTAAGATCGACTTTAAGTTGGACTTAAGTATAACAGGCCGTTCATGCCACTGTTTGCTCTTACCATTTACTGGCATTTGTCTTTCAAGGGACGTACAAATCGTGGTCTCAAATCTACAGAGTTTACATTTTTCGATAGTTCATTATTGAAGGAAAATATATTATCTAAAGATTATAATTTAGAGACCAATGGGGATAGCAACCAATGGCATGAATGGCCCGCCATACTTAAGTCCAACTTAAAGTCGATCTTAGTCTTTGTGAAACACCCCCTGGGCACATCCTTACACCCCCTCCAGCGTTGCCCCTGTATCTGGAAAACCATAGAGTACGCCACACACCTGGTTGAATCCGTACCCCCTCCCAATGCCGGCCCCACCCCTGAGAGTGCAGAAACTTCAATTTGTTATTAAATAAAGACGCGCCCCGCTTCATTGTTTTTTCTATTGATATGTTATTTATCGTTGTAAATGTATAACTGAATAATTCTTTTAGCAAATCGATGTGATAAATTCAACAAATTGCCGATATATTTTTACCAACACTTCTCCGACGAAACAACGGCTTCTGGCATGTAATAATTTTGCTTAAAATCACAGTCAAATGAAAGAGAAGTCTCCTGATGCTGGAAGAAATGAATCGCAACTGTGCCTGTATGAGCTTTAGGCCGAAATTGCTCTTGGCATGAATGAAGACATTTTGATCTTGTCTGAACGACATAGACTTAATTGGAATTAAATGAGCGAACAAAAATGAATAGTTTCGATGAACATATTTTGTTTCACTGGCTCTTCCTTTGACGTTCGTTTGCACATTCTAATCTATACGAATATCATAATTGTCACATCATACACATACAGGTGCTTTAATGCACAAGGTTGAACATGTGCCAAATTTGCAAACTTTGGCAAAATGGGATCATTATCTGCTAATTGAACAGATATTGACGTCAGTTGTTTTCCCAAAGAGCTACTGAATGTACATGTATAAGTGCATGTAGTGTAAATTAGTCAGAATGCGCTATGGTAATGTTTGAACGCAAGAGGGCGGCAAACCATTTTCTCAGAGAGCTGCAACTGTCACATCTGATTTTCACCGATCGCCAACAGACGGGCGACGCGCTCGCGCAGGAAATCGACCATTAGCCCCACTCATAGACCTCCACGTTTGTATCCACCCTCGGCATAACAGCACCCCATAATGAGTGGAGACATCCGAACACCTCTCTCTGCCAGAACCACTTAGCAACCTCTCCCCAGAATGCGAAGAGTGGAACCATGACTAGGTAAAAACTCGAAGCCTCCGCTGAAAAAGAGAAAAGAAAGAAAAAGTAAAAAAGGGAGAACTTTGGGCATTATTTTACATGACAAAAACGCCAACTGTTACGGTAACGAAGGGGAATCGTGGTGGAGGGGGGTGAAAGTACTTTCCTATTGTCACGCGATTTGCTGTATCATCCTCGAGCTCTATTCTTTTCGTCTTCTTTAAAAAATAAGGTCGAGAAGCTACTGGAGTGATTAATCGCTCGGAAATCATATCTTATAATATTTCGCTGATATTTTCGATGACTACAGAATATTTTAATGAAGAAGGAAAGGAATAATCAAAGATGTTTACTGTATTTATATTGTTTTAAAAGTAGCACTTTAAGAGTAGAATATATATTTGAAGTAAAAAATGATATCGTCTTTAGATATGAAAAACTTATGATTTGGGGCAGCCTTTCTGATGAATTAGGGTGGCAGTTATTGATTGTGACGTCATTACTTAATTGACACCGAAGGTTGCAGTGCCATCATGAATTGATTTCAATAAAGAGAAAGCCGCATGTTTTCGTCAAATTCTTTCCTAACCCCTCCGGTGTTTTCTTCCGTCAAAACTGGCTTATTTTCATTCCCTTATCCATAAGGTCAGGGGTGATCACATAATGTTACCAAATTTAAATAAGGACGCCCACGCAAAAATGCAAAATTGAATCAGATTATTTCAGGTACCTACCGAGTCGCACCCCCAACAAAAAAAAATTGATCAGATAAAAATTAGAGAGAGACGGAAGGGGAAGGCACAATGTTTTCTTTTCCTTACGATTTTCCACAATTGTTTTGGATGAGGGGGGCACAGGCCGGTGGCGCCCCATTAAATCCGTCACTGCACTATTAAACCCAAAGTCCTCCCATCATTGTCAACTTTCTCCTTCTCTCCTATTTTCAATAGCATAGAGATAACATGGTCTGATAACTCAGTTATCGGTCTACATGGTTTGTGGATCACATTTTATGAGGTTCGAAGCCCTGCCATGACGCTATTGTCCCGCTTTGGCAAGACACTCATCAACAGTTGCTACTCTCGACTGAGGGTGAAAAGTTACCCGATAGGAAGAATCAATAAAAATACAGATCCCTGCATAACAACATTTAGAAAAAAACACACATAATATAAATTCATACAATTACCAAATTATATATTATCGAGAATAGGGGAAAGGCAACACTGTCACAAATTACAGCAAGAGAAAAGGCATTTCTTTCTTTTGGGAGGAGGGGGCTAGTAAGGGCTAATGCCCCCAAGTGCCCCTGGGGGCATCGACGCCGTTCAATTGACGTGTGGCACGTCTAGGCTCAAACATCATGCAGCATTGTTACATACATGTTATATACTTGCGGTCCGGTCCACCCAGGGGTTTCGTATAGTCCCTCGACTGTTTGAGGTAAACGAACTTTTATGGAAATACATTCTTTGGACGAATCAGTTATTATATTTTACGGAAGGTACACTAGAATCATGTATATATACATTTTTGAAGTTGTTATAGTACAGAACGCATGGGAGGAGACCTTGCAAGATACGTCACAGAATTGCCAATTTGTGTTTGGTTGAATGCACCTTCAAAAATTCATGACTTTCGTATGTTTAATCGATTTTTGCTCAAACTTTCACTGACCTGTTCCTTTCATTTGTTCTGATTTTATTAAAACCAGCTTAATATTAGGGTGATCTTCACCTTTAAGAAAAATAAGACGGTCCCAAAAAAATATATTATCATAGCCATCCTCGTTAACATCATCATAGTAATAAACAATAGTCAACGTCAAAAGTATGACCATCATCATCATAATCATCATCGCCATCATTATCTTCATCATTTTTATGAACATGGTCATCATCGTCACAATCATAGTTGTTGTCGTCTTCGTCGTGAACATTTGATAAACTTCATTACCATTATTGCTATTGCCAAAATAATTGAAAATCGTCATCACCCCTACCCTCAATTTTATTATCACCATTGTCATCACCACCACCAACTATCACCATTAACTTCTTACGCATACGTCATAAAATATGGGCAAAAAAGTTGCATACGGGTATGAAACAAAAGCTGCAATGTAATATGGTCAAACCTTAAAGTATACGTCATACAATATTTCTAGAGCAGTTTTCTTCGACTCAAAGATAATTAGATATAATTAGGGGAAATATCCTTTGTTTTTCCGATGGTGATGCATTGTTCTGGAAACCTTGACTGCATTTCTGGGCATTAATCATCTGTCAATTCAAGTTGACTTGCAAGGAATCTAAACGGTTCGACAAGCAACACACGCATTTTTATTGGTTTATCCCCCGTCCACCGCAGTCAACAACAGAATAAGGCACTCCGTGTTTTTTGCCGCCATTTGAATGATTCCGCAATTTTTTTTCCCGATTTGTACGGTAAACAGGACAGAGTGGGAGAAAGGAGGGATAAGAAGGGGAGGAGGTGGAGGGAAAAAGAAACAAAGGATGATGAAGAAGAATAAGAAGAAGAAGAAGAAGAAGAAGAAGAAGAAGACGAAGAAGAAGAAGAAGAAGAAGAAGAAGAAGAAAAAGAAGAAGAACAAGAAGAAGAACAAGAAGAAAAAGAAGAACAAGAAGAAGAACAAGAACAAGAACAAGAAGAAGAAGAAGAAAGAGAAGCGGAGGGGGAGATGAGGAGGAAGAATATGAGGTGGAGCAGGAGGAGGAGCAAGAGTAGGAGGATGATAGAAGAAAAAGAGTAAAAGAAAGAAGTAAAAGAAGGAGAATAAAAAAACAACAACAACAACAAGAGTAAGAAGGAGAAAAAGAAGAACAAGAAGAACAGGAAGAAAAAGAAGAAGAGGAACGAAACAAAAACAAATACGAACAAAAATAAATACAGGCAATGAAAGTCGACGAGAAAAGAGAGAGAGAGAGAAGAGAGAGAGAGAGAGAGAGAGAGAGAGGATGGATAGGTTTTCACATAATCATTGCATTATCTTTTTATATATATATATATATATTTTGTTTCTGTTGGATATGAAGATACTGCCGACTTACAAATATTAATTAAGGTTTGCGGCTTACTTTTTTTTAAATATGTGTAACTAAGGGCAAGCTACCGCACACATCATTCAGCGTGCATGTTTTTTTTTTAATCAGAAAAATGCGATCCTTTAAAAGCGTATAATACAAATATAATCTGATAGAAAATACTTTATCAACTTTATCATTGGTTATCTTTGAAGTAAACACAAAGTGAGGTAACGGTGTGAACGATGAACATTTTTAATTGTATAAAGGGATGTTAAATTTAGAGAAAACTACGATAAATAATCACCTGTCTTGTTCACAGTATAATGATGATGTTATAGTATCAATAATGAAATATCTGGAGCAAAGAAGAAAAAAGTTACCCTTTTACACAACTAGTTCAAGGAAACAGGTTTAATTTTGAAAAGAGGCAACTGATGTTAACCTGTCATAACCGATAAATATCGCCTTTTTATATTTAATCCTGCAAACTCATAAAAATAGCAAAATTCATAAATTCCAAAGTTACTCAATTGAGGGGTGATAAAAAGGAGATAATGGTGATAATTGGGTTATGATTTGTATATTATATGAAGGAAACTTTTAAGAAAAGTGAAGCATTTAATGATGACTTCCTTTCCTTGATGTTGTTGTTTGTTTCTTTAATCGTAGTCCCGCATATAGGTAAAGACGTCAAATATACTTCCCCCTTTTCCAGAAATTCATACGCATCATTATTATAATTTTCTCGTGTTGTATTAAAATTTATTTAAAAAAACGATTTTCTTGAATTGCTCTGATTCTGCCCTAACGTGCGGATTTCATAAAATCGTAACGGCCATCTACTCGAAACGAAGATATACTTGTTTTATTATATACCTCTCTTCTTCATATTTGAAACCGGTCAGATTATGATTAATATCACCACAAGTCAGATTGGAAACAGGGTACACATAGATTGTAAAGAAATTCAAAGAGCGCCATCTATTGTTTAGCTGTTCTCCTTTTAGTAAGTTATTTTTTTCTTCTTCTTTCTTTTGCACTTTGAAAGCGAGATTTGAAATAGACTTCTAAGTGCGATGCAAGCTGGAAATGAAATAAAATGAAATATATTTGTCGTTTTTCATTACAGCTCTATGCCTACCTGTGTACCCTAGGAAGCAAAACCTGAAATTGTAGGATTCTTGTCATCATCGTCATTACCAAACACCTGTGATTTCTACAATGGCATTCGTAGTTTTCATTATATGTATCACCACATTCTCAACATCGTTTTCATATGTCACTCTCCACCCTCATTAAATCTAGTCATTATCATCATAATTAGAACAGTTGTCAACATCTTCGTCATTATCGTAATCACCGCCGTCTTCCTTATCATCGATATCACCAATGATATCATTGTTATCACCACGAACATCACTCATTAAGTAAATGACAATGTTGATATCTGAAGGATATCCAGATCCCCATTAAAACCATGTAATCACCATTTAATCGTATTACCATTAAAAAATATCTCCTCGTTTTTGTAAATTCATTTGTTTGTCTTTTTGCATGGTGTAGGGTGGGTGGGGGGGGGGTGTTCATTTGGTAGTTTGTTTGTGTCATTATTTTGCCTTTCCACATCCTCATTATCACCGTCATCTATACCGTCGTCATTACCATCACCATCATCATCTTCACCACCACCACCACCACCACCATCATCATCATCATCATCACCATCATCATCACCATCACCATCATCATCATCACTATCGTCGTCATTATCATCATCCTTATTGCCCCCAGCATAAATATCATCATCATAACACTTCTTCGCCGAAACCTCCTCCACCAATAAAATAGTCAACGATGGTGGCGCGCTCCCTCTTCTCCGCACGCTCCCGGAAAAACCGATCACAGACTCCACCTACCTCTCCTCAGCTTCATGCGGAATTCGGAAACTGTATTTCCTCGCCGCATATTTGAAAAATCGCGTTGACCCTCAAAAGTCAGTTTTCGAGAGTTCATGCAAAGAGTGCAAACCAAGTGGTAAACAAAGCCCTCTAGGGCCCCATAAAAACCTTCTCCCAGCCTGACTTGGGTTAGGACAGATCGACTTGTTTCGTGCAAGGTTTTTCCGAGTCCACGATGGGGCTTGGGTCCCGACAGCGTGTCTCCATGTTCGATGGTCCTTTTTACAACCAAGGAAGGTTGTTTTTTGGTTGCCGAGGAAGGAAAGGATTTAAGTTAATCTTGGGTTCTACTCAGTAAACGATATTTTGAAATAAGCTGTCTGAAAGTTAATATTTCCAATCGTTGATTATTTCGCAAATAAAAATACGAAATTCGGTTTTGGGGGCAGGAACATGTGATTATGCCTACACAACAACAGTAACAATGACAAAAACAAAGACAAAAATGTCACAAACAACAAATTAAACCAAACAGTTGCGAAAGCCTGAAGAACTCACATTGTTGAAAATAGCTCCAACACGGTTAGGCACAAATGGGGGGAAAATCAGCTCATCTTATTTTAATTAAATGAGACCCGAATGTTCTTTTATTGCCAATACCACTTTTATAATGTATAACATATGGAAATGACATGTAATTATCGGTGCCAGAAAAAATGGACAGTTTTACCACATAATTTTTTACTTCCGACATTTTAACCTCTGACATTTTTTCCTCTGACATTGCACTCTGACTTTTTTTACACCGAACTTAATTATCGTATTATTTAGTTCTTTATATAAATTGTGTTAATTATGTTTGTCTCGATGATAATGTATAGCACTCATATTCACCAAGCCCAGAGGCAATCCAATAGTAATCCGGCTTTATAGTTAAAAATCACCTTGGTGGAGAAATGCATGACTTGTGTAGATTAATATCTTATGTTGCGTGCCAGAGCGTGATCCCTCCCTACAAGCGTCTCCCTATCCCTCCGTCCATTTATGTGATTCATCTCTCATCCATCCTTCCATCCATCCTTCCATCCACCCTTCCATCCATCCATCCATCCAACCTTCCAACCATCCATCCTTCCAACCATCCATCCTTCCATCCATCCATTCATCCAACCATCCATCCATCCATCCATCCATCCATCCATCCTTCCATCCAACCTTCCAACCATCCATCCATCCATCCGTTCATCCATCCTTCCATCCATCTATCCATCCTTCCATCCATCCATCCATCCATCCATCCATCCTCCTTCCATCCATCCTTCCAACCATCCATCCATCCATCCGTTCA
This sequence comes from Mesocentrotus franciscanus, assembly GCA_037976565.1. Classification (NCBI taxonomy): domain Eukaryota; kingdom Metazoa; phylum Echinodermata; class Echinoidea; order Camarodonta; family Strongylocentrotidae; genus Mesocentrotus; species Mesocentrotus franciscanus. Next base: position 15,479,616 of record CP137681.1, on the reverse strand, counting down.
TCCATCCATCCATCCATTCATTCACCTATCCTTCCCCTCCTTCATGTCCGTCCTTCATTCGCTCCATCCCTTCATTCCCATCTACATTCTTCATCATCCCTCTATCCCTCCTCCCCTCCGCCTCTTCGGTCCTTTACTCCTTCATCCATCATCATCATCACTTTTGACTGGTAAGGATACAGATTTGTTATTACCCATCCAACCATTCTCCATTTATCGATTCAGTCCACCCAACAATCCCTTCTTCCACCCTCCCTCTCCATCCACACCCACTTCTAATTTTGCATTCCGCTTATCCTCCCCCAAACATCCCTCTATCCAACCATCATCCACTCCTACACCCCTCGATCCATCCATCCATCCTCTCCTCAATATGAAGGTCCCCTTCCATCTATCCTTCTTTCTATCAATTCCTCCATCCTCTTCCCATCCGCACCCGACCTATCTCTCCCTCCAATCCTCAATCCTTCCATTTCCCCCATCCTTCCATCCCCTCCACTCCCCAGCCCCTCTACCCCGCCATTCATCATCCTCCATCAGTTTTGACTGGTAAGGATACAGATTTGCATTGAATGTTTCCGATCCGAGCCCAGACAAGATGTCTCAATTTGCCATGCAAAATGGGAGCGGTGTCCTCGGGGATCCTAAAGCAATGCATGACCTCAAACATTTTGAGATGGACAAACACACCGATTTCATATTCATCTTCATCTAAATATTTCACTTGTTCTTGTTGATGTCATGTAAGCGTGGATTTATTGATACATAATTTGTAGAGTGATATCATTTAGTTATCATGGTTATCATACAAAACTTGCTGAATATTTATATTAAAACTAAAACGTGGAACACCGACTTGCATGTTACGAGATTAATTTTCACGAGAGATCTACATGTACTTCCATTTGCTTACCATGCTTTCTGCTCAGCATTTTTTATATTTCATATCCAAATTGCTTGGGAGATAAATAAATTCTTTGTATCATTTAACATGGATTTTTCGTCTTGCTTTGCTCTTTAAAGTCTTTGGTACGTTTTCAGTTTTTCTACAAAATAAACTCGAACCGTGTTGAATTTTCTCGTGTATTCTATTAAAGTGAAATCCAAAATTTCCCGTATCCGAAACGGTAATACTCTCATCCTCGTCATATCAACGATCAAGAGAAAATGAGTATGATGTATGATGGGCTTAGCGAGAGGGACATCATGGATTTAGAGCTCGGGTAATCCTACTGGGTTGTCGCCATACGATTTCATAATGAGCATCCCATTCACGTCTCTGCAGTCCTTCTGCCACTGAATCGTACCTAGCTTTTATTCATTAATTTTTCATCTTTTACCTTTTGGTTCGTATTTGTTTTCCTTTTGTTCTGAGCGATACATTTTGTGTGTCCTTTGCCTGTTTGCATTTCCCTCCCCTCCGTCTCTCACTTACTCCCCTCTCTCTTTCTCTTTCTATGTATATCTCACTCTCTTTCTCTTGTTATGTCTCTCTCTCTCTCTCTATCTATCTATCTATATCTTCCTCTCTCTCTCTCTCTTTCTATGTATATATCACTCTCTTTCTCTTTTAATGTATTTTTCTCTCTCTCTCTCTCTCTCTTCCTTTCTATGTGTCTCTCTCTCTCTTTCTCTCTTTCCATTTCTATGTTTCTCTCTCTCTCTGTTGCTTTATTTTTTCTCTGTCCTCTGTCACTCCTCCTCTCTCCCTCTATCAATCCTAACCCCATATTCATGTTTTCCTTATGCGTCCAGTTTGTTTTCCCATATTTTTACTCCCTCTCTCTCTTTCCCTTTATATGAATATCTCACTCTCTTTCTTTTTGTATGTATTTCTCTCTCTTTCTCTCTCTCTGTGTCTCTTTCTATGATTGTATATCTCTCTCTTTTCCTCTTTTTATGCATTTCTCTCTCTCTCTCTCTCTCTCTTCCTTTCTATGTATCTCTCTCTCTCTCTCTTCCTTTCTATGTATCTCTCTCTCTCTCTCTTCCTTTCTATGTATCTCTCTCTCTCTCTTTCTTTCTATGTATCTCTCTCTTTTCCTTTCTATGTATCTCTCTTTTCCTTTCTATGTATCTCTCTCTCTTTTCCTTTCTATGTATCTCTCTCTCTCTCTCTCTCTCTTCCTTTCTATGTATCTCTCTCTTTCTCTAACACACACACACACACACACACTCTCTCTCCTCTCTTCTATGTGTAGTTTTCCTCACTCTTTCACTTTTCTTTTCTCTAGGTTTGCTTCCTCCGATCTCGTTGACTCATGTCATATATACTACCTCTTCGCCTCACTTTCCGACAAAATAAGATGTAAAGGGAAATGGGTTCTGACGATAAAGCGAACAAATTCCTTGGATGAGGGAAAGAGAAGGGAAGAGAGAAAGTAGAAATTATATACAGTGAAAGAAAGAGGGTGTAGGAGAAAGTGGAGTGAAGAGATGGGGCAGACAGGCAGATAGAGAGAAAGAGAGAGAGAGAGAGGGGGGTATATGGAAACAAAATCTTTAATTACAAGACAATGACAATAAACGGAGAAAAGGACTTTATATCTCAAACAGGCATTTAATTATATAGTTTAAGAACAAATTACAATGACATACGAAATAAATACACATTTTCCTTTCTAGAGAAGAAGGCATAATAAGTATGATCCTTAATTATTTGTGTCTTTGTACAAATATGGATATGCTGAAATATTTACAAATACATGTACGAATAAAAATCTCGCATGATTTTATTATGATCGAATGACGACATATATACTTTGAAACTCACAAATAACTGTACAAAAACACGCACATACACAAATAGACAATTTTATATTATGTCTGACATTGCAAAGTATATATAAAACATAATAGTGTATTAAATAATACACCTTAAATGCGCAAAAGATTTCACTTTGCCGCCTTTTCTCAAACGTAATGGCGCATAAACTGGACGGCTTTGTTAATCGAATTATTATCAATCTTCTGGGATTCTGGGGAAGATCAAGTGTTATGGTATAATCAAAATGGTACTACACAAATCAGTTTCGTTTCTTAAATAGTTGAATAGCAAGGATTCTATACGAACGGTTCTTTAATTAAAATTTGCTATCAAAAATCGATATTAGTCCAGTGCCCATTATGAAAAAGAATGAAAAGGCAACAAATAAATATGATAGTAGATTTCGTCCATACAAAACTCAAACGTGCCACAATGCTATCTCAATATCGAATTTTTTTTCTTCTGTAATATGAAAAGGCATTGAATACTTCTTCAACTATTTAACAATGAAATTTTTACTGTAGACTAATAAACACTATTATTAATGAAGACAGAAAGATCATGACTATGGCACGATCATACATAAATTTGGCATCATGAAAAGGCACATGAACATAAATACGAAAATAATAATGATGACGATAATAATAATAATCATTAAATTAATAATTAAAACATGCATGAGTAATTCTTATGAGCACCTTATTCGAATAGGGTCTACATCGACTACACATGTGCTTTGTAATGACAAATAACGTTCACGAACAAACAATTGAGGGTGGTACACTTGTTGTGTAAGTTACACATAACACAGAGATGTTATGACTAGCAATTCGATATTCATGATTGTTCCCATGCCTTTCTGAGCAATTATTTATGACACTGAAAAGCTGATTTTATTGTTCGCATGTTAATTTTCATTTATTTTGCACTGCTGAATTGTAAAGGGTACGTAGATGACACATATTTGGTGCTACGCATCAGTGTTAGATTTAGCACCAAGTGTTGTCTATGAGTAATGCTAACACCAAGCAAGACTCCCATTCTGGTATTTAATGAGTAAAAAGACACACCACATTATAGCACTTCTTGTAAAATAGCACTTTACTATTCGCATACATTATATGTAACACAACAGCGTTACAATCATACCAATAATATTGTCTTGGCGAAAAATAGGACATTAGAAAAGATACCTATTTAATGTTGCATGTATACCCCGAATTCCAAATGACACACTTTGGATATACAAAAAGCACTTTAATGTTTGCGTACATCAATGTTATACACTGATTTTAGCACCTTCAGATTTGTTCGAACATGTATAATGACTTGCTGAACAGTTCTGACAATAAGCAATATGAACATGACTATGTCTTCTGTTCAAGCAACATATACATCATGAACCCAAGTGTTCTGTTATAGACGCCACAAGATTGTTATTTTGTGAATGTAAGTCCCATAGTATCTGATGTTAGAGTAAATATTTAGCATTATTTTGGATCTTATATGATGAGTGGATCTATTGTTGTCGCTCCGCGCGATTATAAACATGGACAAAAAAACCTACAGGTCTTATGAAATGCGGTGTGAGTGATTCTAATTAGAATCTATATGTTGCAAATGGAATTTGACATAAAAAATCCGTACAGTCAATGAATTCATAAACGAAGAAATTAGTTCGTGTTCAATTTGAAAAGAGCTCCTACATGTATGTGCAATCCATGTATAATATGATTTGAAACGGATGAACTCTGGACATACTATTTCATATAAATCCATAATCTATTAAACAGAAGACAGGACTTAGGTGATCACTTGAAATGTTTCATGGAATATTATATATCAACATAATTAATACGTGTATTTGAATAACGACGTAATACATGTTTGTAATTAGCAGTGATTCGGAGCAATGAACTCTACAGAAAACCGCCTCAAACGAATGAGAATACACTGAGCTTTATTATCTTTCCATATTTCGTCACTACACATCTTTGCGTATTAAGCAGTTCTTCGTATTTCATGCATTTTCCCAACCGAAAATGAGATACCCGTCAATATGAGATTAATCGGTGAAATACTAGGCCTCTCAGAGCCCCGCGCTCGCTCGATCAAAAACAAATATCAGTAAAAGGAGAATTATGTCATGAAACAGACTAATACAGGATTAGTGGATCAGGAAATTGATTAAAAATTTGGGGTTACTCTCGTGCATTTCATTTGCTTAGTGATCACGTGACATAAACAAGGTCGGCCATTTTGAAAGAAAAAAATGTGTTCCTTCTTATTTACCCCAGCAAGTGCTCGAAGCTTCGCAGAGTTTTTTTCGTTATCGTGTTTACTGATTTCAGTTTAATTGTATCTTATCTTGGTTTTCATCTCTCGGTTATTGACAAATTTTTGTAATCGGGAAAATTCAGGTTGACGTAGATTGCCCATTAGTAAGCGTGTACTGAGGTCATACAATACCCTTTTCTCTTTAGAAATCAGGGGTGTTTAATCCCTCGGTTCGTGTTGAAGGGGCTACGGGATTACTGAATTTCGGCGCTATCTGCATCTAAAAAACTGTCTTCCCTTGATTAAAATCTTTTCATCCCCCCTCGAAGGAGAGGAAAGGGTGATTCAGATTAACAGATTGCTTGTCAGTGATTGCACTGTTCACTTGGAAAAATGAACGGAGAGCGACGTCCTGGCAAGGAAAGGGTTAACCGGTATTGAGTGAGCCCCCAGCGTGGGAGGAGGGGTATCAACCCAACACTTTCTCGAAGAAACAAGTCGTCATCGAAATAGTCTTCACCAAAGCCGTTTTGGTCAATTAGATAAACACAGATTGAAATCAGCATTTAAAGCCCCTCTGCACTAGTTGGGCATGGAGGGATTAGACCTCCCTGCGAGGTCAGTGGCAGGTGGTTATCTCATAAAATCAGATCTCAATTAACATAAGAAAAAGGGCATCATGGGGATCAACGGGTACCGCTTAGGCATTGTTGGATGTATAGAGGGCGCAAGTAGCTATAAGTTGTGCAGTGGGGCTTTAAAGAATCCCCGTTTACATACAGAATAATCTTTTCATATTGATAACCTTTCCTAAATTTGAAAAAGCTTGGATATAACGGACCACCAGTACAGTTTTGTAGGATTTGGTTGATGCTACTGTAGGCCTATATAATAAAGTCTGATTAAAACAAAATTGAAAAATGATCAAAATTGCCTGTCAACAAGAATAGGAGAAGAGATCATGCCATATAGTACAAGAAGTCGTGTAGTCGGATACAGTGAAAAAGCCTCCTTCATCCTCCTCGGTGCCACCGGGACGCCACGGCGCAGAGCAAGGGGATCGCCCCGCCTCTGACTCACCGACGGTCTCCCTCCCGTGATTGCAGGCACCCTCAAATTCAAAGAAAGCGATCTTTTTCTTTACAGATTTGTTTGACTTATTTCCTGCGACTTTCTTCTTTGTCTTCAACCCCTGAAGGAAGTGTCTACATCTTCGCGAGGCTGACTACAGTCTTAATAGGGGTAGTTTGCGTGGGAATTACAGAAGAATAAAAATGGGTTAAGATTTCGTCGCTCCCGGTGATCCACCGGTAATACGTGATTAGGTGAGAGCAACGAAATACCGATCTTAATGTACATGAAGCAGTGATAAAATTAGATTTTGGGAGCCGATTCAAATTATTCGTCTGTAACTTGTCTGGATGACGAATATAGACGGAGGGAAAACAAGAAGAGTGTGAAGGAATAAGCTTATATGCTTTTAGAATGATCAAATTAATATCATGAATATAGCCCTTATCGTGTTACAATAAATTGTACAACAGGAGAGAAATAATCATGCTTATAACTTATTAAGCATATTTGTTGCACATACTGAAGTTGCCTGTTTGCCTACTATATAAAATTGTCCAGTTTTACACATTTATCTCATTTTTTAATGAGCACAATAGGTCAATCGAAATTGATTGTTTATTAATTCTACGTATTATGAAAGGGAAAGTCCTAAGTTAAGTAATTTTTCATGATTTCAAAGTGATTTGGAGTAATTAAACTCCTTAAAAAGTCTGAATACTATTTTGGGTTTTTTTAATCACGAAAAGTGTACAGCGTTCGAATAAATTCATTAAAATACGAAAAAAAGCACCATCAGAAAAAAAAACGTAGTCGAACATAAATACTGAGAGCAAATCATATTTAGCAAATCAGAATAAAAACCATGCATAGACTTATTCACATCGAATTGCTTAACCATTTTCTTATCAATACAATATATAATCATATTAACATCAAACATATTCAATAACGAGGCACAATAATATTGCGTCTCAAATTTTCCCGAGACTGTAAATAATATATATTTATTTGTATATATTTATATATAAGTACATTTTACAAGGCAAGATCATGGTAGCCATATTGTCCTATTGCTTAGAATAACATTGGCACACAATAATCAGCGTTTTTGTCCTCCAATTTGTGCTCCTCAGAGAAAATTGTCGTTGCCATGGCAGCTGGGTCTTGGACCTCGAGTCAGTGATTGTTTGGGTTTGTTTCAATGAACACGTTACCATGGAAACATACGTATTTAAACCAGTCTCTGCCAAGACTTAGTACGGACGTTTACCAAGACGCAGACGTAACAAGCATTCAGCAACACATCGAATCGTTGCCATGGTGATTCATCTTTATATGATTACATCTTCGATTGAAATAGAATGACGTCCTTTTCCTCATTGCAAACAACGTTATATCATCTGGAAAATCCTCAGAGGGATAAATGGAGTCAAGAAGTTGACGATGGTGAGAAGAGCACGAAAGTTTTGTGGAAGTCCGCATCATGATTTTTTTAGCTGTCTTCTGATCGCGAAATAACGTTCAAATGCGAGCGTGCATGGTAGCGCCATAAGTCGTCGAAATCGGTTTCTTCTTGTTCTTTCAGACCATGCACAGTCCGTCTGAGGTTGCCTTTTTCGGGGATGTGATGGCTTTCCCCTTAGTCGGGGTTATGCTCTCCACAATCAGCGATAAGCAGTCAAGACTTGAAGCATTCCCGCAATTGTAACCTGTAATGAAGTAATAGAGAGGGAAAGTGAGAGAGAGATATGGTTAATTATGCATTCAATATGGTATTCAAAAGCAGTGCCATCGTATTAAACAGTACTGTCATTGATAGGCTAGCTCACAAAAATATTCGTATTATATGTATGCTTCTCCTGATTTTCCTAAAATGCATTCTAATGACGATCTGAAGGCTTGTTCAGAGGTTTGTCCAATGAAACAACACTGAATTTAACGATCGGCACGGAGCAACTCAAAAAGGTAAATGCAATCATTCGTCATTAGGGTTTTGAGTTACAATCATGACGAATTTGAATACATTTGTGAGCTGGTCTATTGTCAGCTTTCCAAGTCTGTCTCCGTGTCAAGTGCAAGTCTATTAAAAGTGCCCCTTTTATAAGGATGATCAGTAACTACAAAATGTAAGATTTGTGTTAACCCAGTATGCAGGGGGTATTACCAAGATTTTGTTAAACGTAGTATTACCAAAACCGTTAATGTAATGGAAAAGGAATAAGAGTTGTCTAGGGGCAGACGTGAACAGTATGGAGAAAGCGGGACCATGTCCTCACATATGATGAAATTATCTTTGTAGATTAGGAGACGTAACGCATCAGATAAGCCATAATGAAGGAATGCTTGAGATTGTCTCGTCATTAATCTGTCGGAGGTTATTTCAGAAAGTGGCAATCATTCACAGTTCGCATAATATAAAATGATACGTTTATGTAAGGCTGGGGGTTTTAGTATGAAGTATTGTTTAAGGAATTTGAAGAAGAAGAAAAACATGAGAAAGAAATAGTTGGCTTTTACATTAAATTAATGTAAAGTGTTGCAATGTCTTTGCACAAATGTCTAGCCCTTTTCTTTCAAATCTACATAAAATACAGCAAAATAATATGAAGAAAGATGGCAATGCTTTCGCGAAGGTTACGATTGCTTTACGCGCAGATAATGACACCGTAACCATATTGCATCTCAAATACTTAGAATGAAGAAAAATATTCAAGTCTATTGACAACATGGCCCAATTCCTCATCCTCCCATACCATCTGACCATCAAACAAAAACTTGAAAGAAAAACTATTTCCGAACACCATCACACTCAAGTACTACGTCAAGGATTTATGTGCGAAACTCTTGGCTTTATGGGACGTTTGTTGCAGCATCGAATTCCAAAGATTTATCATTCGTTTACATATCGAAGGAGAGGCCATCGCCATCCCAAGAGAAAGATTCGGTGAAAAAGGAAAAGAGGTTAAGGTACTGTCTGGCGTCAACATCAAATCACAGCTCCCCACAACAGTGCCATAAAAATAACGTTTAAACCCAACCCTGAAAATAGTAGAGGTCCTAGTATGTTATACTGCGTCCCACGGGGTTCCAGGAGTTAATATGTAGGAACGTCTCCAACGCGCTGTAAAACTGTAGTGGGTAGGCTGTTAGGGGAGTGCAGACACGAAAACATTTTTCATAATTGTTGTTAAACGAAAAACCGGCACGAATGGATGCTCTGAAGTATGACGACGAATTATTCCATTCCAAAAAGTAATATCTCCTTCAATATTTGTTAAAATAAAACAAAGAAAAGCAATATGTTTTATATATGTTTTATCCTTCGTGACTTCATAAAATTCTTATTATCATTCCTCATGAATTATGTAGGCTTTAGAGGGATTACACTCAAACTATCACTTGATTGGTAAATATTGATTTCAATCTTTCTTAATATTCATATCAATAACGGAGCGATTGATATTATAACGTCATTATGTGTTCCATACCCAGATGAAGGTGCTTAGCAAACAAGATTAACCCTCCTTAATGAACTGCATTCTAAAACAATCAACAACAAAACTTCCCATTTCTAACAAACCAACAAACAAAATCGGTGTCAGGATAATAATGATAATGAAGAAAAGACGGTAAAAACAAAAACAAAATTAGTATCCAAGAGAGAGAGAGAGAGAGAGAGAGGGTTGGGGGGAGCTGATCTGCCAGGGGTGGATCTGCATAAGATTCTTCGTTAAGTAATTTCCGCTTGATATTCGGCTCACCATCAAATGTAAGAATATACCCTTATCATGCAGCCGAAATGATAATATAGTGCATTGACACCGTCGTCTTTTGAAGAACCATTTTAACTTTCTTTAAAAACATTTACAGCTCCTCAAGCGCGAAAGAGATAACGTTTTCTACAGATTTTGAACTTAATCACATCTCCAGATATTGTATAAAGCTATGCGTAGGAAACCTGGTGGCCTGGTATACCATGCATGCATATTTAAAGAGACACTATTATTAATCCCAAAGTCATTAACGAAGTTCAGTCATCTAGGCAGATAAAATGTGGGTCCCGTTTCATAAAAATCTTTATCGATAACAATATACAATATTTGACACGTATTATTGACATCCTTGCAGTTGATTGGTTGTGGTTAGATTTGTTTCAGAATTTTGGTAATCGATATTTAGTTGTCAATAACACGTTTACGGAACGGGGCCATTGTCTTTTCCCCCAAATTAGCATTATAGAGTGACGTTTCTTCGTTGTAATGAATATTGATAATCAGTGTATCTTACGCGATTCGAGGTTACATTGATAATAAACAATAATTTATTACATTTATTATCTACTTAACTTCAGAAAGGAAGCAACATTCATCCCATTATATGAACCATTATGGCTGAATTTTTGTTTTTCTGTATGAAATGTCTCTGCTTTCGGATAGCACTTGTATACATTTATAGTGAAAGCCACTTGAAAAAAATAATTATTAAAAAATAATAATAATGTGTAGGAAAAGCGAAATACACTAACTTTTGTACTTGTAGCGAGATCCGTGAATTAAAAAAACAAACAAACTAATTCTCTTAGCTTGACTTATGTTTCAAGTATTATGAAAAATAAACTCACACTTTTCTAATATTTTAAAATATTTTATAGCGCTTTGTTTGCGACGTAAAACTCGATAGAACCTCGTTTCATTCATGGATTTATTCCAACTGTAAACATGAAACCAGCTGTGAGAAGCACGCGGATACTGCTTTAAGGGTTTCATCACATATGCTACTTCGCTTTAGCTGGAGATCCTCTTCCATTGTAATTGTGAATCCCCCGTCCTCTTTATAAGAAATAAAAAATGTTCTTTCAGGCACCGCCTGTTCACGCCCGTCAAATTCTACATCTTCTTCATGGTTTGGACGGGAGAATGTCCCGGCATCCATTGATGAGCCGCCGAAGACTTGCAAAAAACATCAAACAAATTACGGATTCAATTTGGTGAAGACATTTTCATTATCAGGCGACACCAAAATAACCCGATAATTCTTGTTTAGTTGTTGGACGTGTGTACGCCATTTTCTCTTTCGTTTGTTGCAGTAACTGAATGATTGTAAAGCGTAGGTGTGGATTTGCCGGAACGTGTAAATGGTTGTAAATGCTTAGTTCAAGTAGCAATAAAAACAATGATATAAGTTTATTTAATATCTCATTGACCGCGAATAGTAGTAATATATTTTTGAGATTTGAAAAAGAATTTCCCATATTCATAACAAAAAGGATCTTTCTAATTTTGTGAGATATTTGTTCACAAATTATTATTAAAACTCTAGGAGAAATCATCCATGGCATCAACGCGATGAAGGTGGATTTAATGAAAGCAGAAAAGTCAAAGAAACAGATTAGTGAAATACAGAATTGGTAATGCAGGGATCCATTATTCACGAATTGATTCTTTATTATATAATTCTTTAGTTAAAAGTTGAAACAAATGAAGAGGTCCTATTCAGGGAAATCGAGGAAGTATTAAGATAAACTTACCGTAGGGCGACGAAACGTCATAACCATCACCATATTGCTGGGCTTTGTCTGACGAATATGACCCTGGACTACTGCCGTCCGTCTAAGTAAGAAAGAAAAAAGAAAATAATAGAAATATTTAGCACGGAATGGACAGGATTTTGAACAAATGATAGATTCTCATGTATCTTGTTCAGACGTGGATGAAACATTTACAGGAATCATTACATGTATAACTTTGTGAATTTTAAGATGTATTTCCGAATTAGCCATGGCTTAGATTCGGGTCAGAATATACGCTAACGCTAACCATAAACATGAATTCGTGGAATCAATGTAAATTTGAGGGAAAGGGGTCTTCATCATACATTCTTTGTGTTTAATAATTTGTCTTAAACCTTATTGCTTTTTTAGTCTGGAAGCATTCTTGCTCAAATCGTTATGATGACGAGCATAGTGATCCTCATAGTGATCAGCATATCATCATCATCATCATCATCATCATCATCATCATAATTATGTCCTCCAAACCACCATCATCGTCCCATCCCAACTCATCACCGCGACCATCTAAAGCCTATTCTTAAAGGGCAAGTCCACTCCAAAAATAACTTACTTTCAATAAAAGCAAAAAAATTAGACAAACCAATCAAAAAAAGTTTGAGCAAAATCGGATAACTAATAAGAAAGTTATGAATTTTTGAAAAAGTATGTAAAACTATGGAACAATGAGAATCACAACACAAATTGCCAAGATGGTTATCAGTTTGTGACGTCATGTCCTCACAACTTATCAATTGCTTTATATAGTTTAATCCCATTAATTTCCTTTTATCCCCAAAACTTGATTTCCCATGCCTTTGCCCAGGTTATATGATTTGTATCATATTGCGTGCATGACATTTCCCAAAACTTTTATGAATTTTGAAGAATTGATACTATTTTCTGAATATTGTATTTCATAATTATTGATTTTTATATAAATAGTTTATCAAAATTCACATTTTTCATGATTTAACTGGACAAAATTACTCTTTATTTGTGCATCCACACAAAAACATATTACTAACAATCTAACTTGGATGCTGGTGTGAAGAAATAAGATTCTTAGGGTGAAAATAGGAAATTTATATTATCAATATAAAGAAAATAATTAGTGGATAGTGAGGACCATACGTCACAGACTCATGAGTGAGTTGCCAATTTGTGTAGTGATTTTCAAAGTTTTTCATGTCATTAAAAATTCATAACTTTCTTATTAGTTATCCGATTTTGCTCAAACTTTTTTTGATTGGTTTGTCTGATTTTTCTGGTTCTATTGAAAGTAAGTTATTTTTGGAGTGGACTTGGGCTTTAAAGCATCATCATCATCATCATCATCATCATCATCATTATCATCATCATCATCAATTAACAGAACAACAACAATTCCATAATCGTCATACCACCATAATTATTGTTATCATGATCAAAACCACCACTGTGCACACATCCTAATTACAAAAGACATCAGGTGGTTAACACTAATTAAGAATAAAAACGGGCGGATGAAGAGAGGAGCATCAAGGGAGGGGAGGGGCGGCTCCAACTGAAAGGCACGGAAGGGGAACACTTGGCGATCTGTCTGCCCTCTAATCGCAGTCATTCCCTCAATCTAACCCAATCTCCTCGGGGACACATTCACAAAATGGGGTAATTTTTACAGCTTGTTTACGAAACCTTTTTGTCGTCACGAGATTGAGGTCTTTAGGGAAGGTCATTACTTCTGACTTTATTTACCGAACTTCATCTCATGGTCTTCACCGCATTCAGCATGGTAGTCATTGCCATATTTTGTATTTCGTTCGATTTCATATCTAGACAAAACAAACAATTATTGGTAACGTGCCATTTATCTCCTCTATTGCTTATCTTCAAACATTGTTTGGAAAATGTTTCACTTTGCTTTTTTTGAGCAAGAGTGCCACAAGATGATGACGATTTTATAGCACATTTCGCTAAGCCACCCCCCCCCCCGCCTTACATGTATTAATGCACGTGTCACTGCCTAGCAAAGGTTTGTGTATTTAATCAGGGAGGTGTAACTTCCACCTCCCTGATTTAATGTTGGACGTGCTACAAACATGTCTACTAGATTTATCCAGTATTGCTCTTTAAAACCGCGTCATATTCATACGTCGTCAATTTTATGTTTGCTTCAGGATTTGATTGTCCTTTTTTTTTTTACACATGTACAACCCATTTCGGAAATATAACGGTATACAATGGTATTTTGTGAGTGAATGAATGATCATCACCATGTATGGTCGGGTGGAAAGCGCCGAGTCGAATTCGTTCAATTAAACGCAGAAGAAACATTGGTCAAGCAACCAATATCAAGATGCTCGAATGTCTTCACTTAAAATGATAACTTTTAATTGAATGTAGGATGGAAAGGGATGCACGCAACGCCTGGCATTGGTACTGAACATATCATGAGACGGAAGTGAGATAAAGATAATGACTTCAACATGAAATGTTTTCTATTTTGTTGTCTCCTCGTTATCAGCGTCATTACGCTTAAGGTCGATGAATGAAGATTGTGAAAGTCAATGCACGGGACTGAACGTACGCATTCGAAGATTCGACATCGAGAATTTCGATTACAAAGACTTAGGTACTCTGTACTCTACGCCATGTATCTATTTTGCTATTGACACAACACATAACCTTTTTTCTTAATAAATATCCTCATTGACAAAGATTTTTTGGGAAGGTGTGTTCAATTCGTAATCTCTATTCCATCAACATAAAGTTGATCCGCAAATTTATTTGGATCCGTTTCAGGGCTCCATCGACATATATATAAATCGTTGATAACATGCATTAGCCAGGTCAAATACAAATATATCTACTTATTTGTATTTCATCACGGTTATTTTGACTAAAAATGAGTGAAATTCAGAAGGCAGTCATTGTATCGTTGAGCCGTAAATGTAAGCGATTTATGTATTTGTTTGTATCTCACGATATAGCAGCTTTCGTTTGAGTCAATACATGTTGTATTCCAGGCTTATTCTCTCAAGACTGGAATAATATAGGGCCATTACCGGATTTCGAATTGCACGCGTCCACAAAAAATGCCATGTACAATCATGAGAGATGGAAATATACTTGTTTTTCAATGGTTTATGTGGGGAGTGAGAGGGTTGGGGTGTGAGGGTAGTCTGCAAGCACAGACCCTAATTTGACACTTTATCAACAAATCATTGTGCCTTGAGAGAAGCCTAGCCAGCTACCTATTGGTTGTGTCAGGAGCAGCTATAGTACATGGCCTATGGTAGTCTTATAGCGCAGACTCTCTTTTACGACTGACCAGGGTTTGTGCCTGCAAACTAGTGTGAGGGAGTGAGATGGTGGAGTGTGGGGATTAAGAGGGTGGAAAGTGGGGAAGTAAGAGGGTAAGGTGTGAGGGAGTGAGAGGGTGGGTGTTGAGGTATTGAGTGGGTGTGAGGTATTGAGACGGTGGGTGTGGGGGAGTGAGAGGGTGGGGATGAGCTCTTTAGGTAGCTTGTTAGGTATACAGGCAGAAACAAATGAAGAGAAAGACAGCGAGAGAGAGAGAGAGAGAGAGAATCAGTGAGGAAGAGATAAAAGGAAGAGAGAAGAAGAAGAAAGGGGAGAAAGAGAGAGTGAAAGAGAGAGAGGGAGAGAAAACAAGAAGAGAAGTAGGGAGAGAGTGAGAGAGACAGAGAGAGAGAGAGAGAGAGGGGGGGAGAAAGAGAAAGAGGGGAACGTGCTTTGAGAGGGTAATAACTCAACTTAACGTAAAAGATATAAAGAGAGGGGGTATTAATAGCAAGTATGCAAATAGAAAGAGACAAGTATATAGAAGAAAACAGAGGGTGAGCGAGAGTGAGGTAGAGAGACAAAAGTGCTCTTCAATTTAGTGCATCGACGTCCGGTGTAAGTAGGTTAAAGAATGCGATCAGGTAATCACGAACAAATACGAACAAAAAGTGAGAACGGTAACGTTCAATTATCAGGGCGTTTTTAAAGACAAATAGCATCTCGATTTAAGAACAACACACGAAATCCAAAGGCTTCGATTCACAATCCCTTGGCCCTTCTCCTACTCAATGCGATAAGAGAGGGAGATAAGATGATAGAGAAGGATCTCATCGCTGTATTCATATTAGCAGCTCAAACAGGGGACCATACATTTTGAAAATTTGGTGGGTACTTAGTAGAGTTCAGCGACATGAGAGAGAGAGAGAGAGAGAGAGAGAGAGAAAGGAGAGGGAGACAGATACAGAGAGACAGATAGACAGACAGAGATCATGTCCTGAGAGCAGAGGGAGGGGCAGGGACACGGTCAGGGAACAAGTGTATACAATTATTAACGCAAATGATG
The DNA here is from genome assembly GCA_037976565.1 of Mesocentrotus franciscanus. Taxonomy (NCBI): domain Eukaryota; kingdom Metazoa; phylum Echinodermata; class Echinoidea; order Camarodonta; family Strongylocentrotidae; genus Mesocentrotus; species Mesocentrotus franciscanus. The sequence goes on along the minus strand of CP137681.1, from coordinate 15,463,596 downwards.
CATATTCACTTTAACGTAAAATAACATCTATATGACATCCTTTAAATACAAGTCATGATGCACGGATAACTTAACGTTTCGAAGTTACAAGAGCGAACTTGTCAATACCGGCGCACACTTGATGTGACTTTCAGTCGTACAAATACACATGATTTTAAATATAGTTATTACCTAAAATAGACTTATTATAAGTGCATCGAAATTAAAGTGGTGTTTAGTTTCATCCGTTGCAAGTATTGGCATTCTATTCGGATTCTATTCGAGAAGGGGAATCCCCTTCATCCATATCATCTAAAATCAGAACCACTTTCTTATATCTGGGGCAAGCGAGTACAAGTCGACCTCAGCAACTCCTCGCAAAATAAAATTTGATTAATTTCTATCAATACGGATATGTCCCTGGGTGCCGATATTTCCCCCTAGCGGAAAATATTGAGATGGTTTGCAATTTCCCCCGTTTCCCGCCAAAATGTGACCGCTAACTCGCAAACAAATTGGAGGGAACTAACCGAATTTCCGACATGGCGTTGCGAGTTTGTCACCTCTGTACAGCGGCACCCCTCTCTGTCATAAGTGGACCTTAGTCTGAAAATCTAGGCAATTTTTGTCTTGAAAAACTTCGAAATGAGGAATTGTTTTTTTCCGTTTGACGAAAATATAATATTGGAAGTGTTCTGTTCTGTTTAGTTTTTTTCTTCTTTTTCTCCCAAACCTATATCTATAACGTAAAATTAAATTTGAAAAGGTCAGACGAAAATATATTCCAGCTGAATCTAAAAATATATAATCGAAGCAACCTTAACAAACCTTAGCCAAGGTTTCCACGAAGGCTATTTATGTCATGAAATACACTTTCCTTTTTGGGAAGGGGGGGGGGGGTTGGGGACTTTTAAAGTAATATCAAGGTAAATGATCTAACAGTAAGAAGTTCAATAACTTTGTATCGTAGAAAAGGAAACCAATAAACATGTAGTATAACAAGTAACGCATTCTGATTTTATATCATCATTTGTGCAATTTGACTTTTTTCACATAGGGGTAGCATCCTATTGTAAATTTTTTAAAGGGTCTGAAACCTGAAACTATTAAAAAAGTATACACATACTGAGTAATGTGGGTTTTACCCTCCAATCACTTCCGTGTAATAAGCAGGAGAAACCTATGACGAACAGTTACAAATCTGACGTCATTTCTTGACTTTGGAGAGTCGTAAGTCGTTGGAGTAGTATTTCAACCCGGTTACGTCATAATTTAAGGTTAGTTTTACTTGGAACTTGAGTCCTTTCCATTAACGTATATTAAATTATGCAAGTGAAAAGTACATAACTGGGCGTGGCATTATGGGTAAACAGGTCGTCATGCTGATATTCCTACCTATGTACATACTTATCCCATATTGCAAAATCGTGAATTTTTATCAGGTCTCCATATATTATTGTTCTTTAATCGCCGATGGCATCCGTTTTCAAAATTTGTATTACTCGATATTCGTTTGATTGTCTGCCGTTCTGAAAAATGAATATCCTTACCCCCCCCCCCTGTTCTCTTTCACTCTCTAACTCCCCCTTTCTCTTCTCTCTTTATTTATCTATCTTTCCATCAATTCATCTATCTACATATCTGCCTATCGCTCGCTCTTATTCTATTAACCCTTTTTCTTCCCTACACCATATGCATCTGTGATATCAACTATTATAGACTAGAAACACATTTCACAGTCGTAAACATGGTTGCAAAAAGTAGAGATAAACATCGAAACAGTCACACTGAAAAGTATTTTTATCCAACTTGTTACATTCAAAATGACCAATCAATATGCATTTGCTAAACAATAAGCCGGTGGGAAATACAATTTGGTAGAAACTCAGAAAAGATTCGTCGCACTTTTTTTCCTTGCAAGCGCAGACAGTTCACGCGCACTTTTGAATTGACAGCCATTTATACCGTCAAAAACATCCCCCTTCTAAAAACAGAGCCCGGGGCGTTCATAAACTCTATTACACCACGGAGCAACGTACTTTTGTTTCGCCACTCCCCTCCCACTGTCTTCCACACCGCATCCCCCGTGCCCCTCTACTACTCGGCATGCCCTTCTATCTCTCTTCAACCGCGACCGAAGGGGGTCGAGTTTTCAAACAAAACTTTCTGGTATCCCTCGTAAGTACGTCATCTTTATACCGTTGTTATTGGTCGGGAACGAAAGAAAATATCCTCCTTTGGCTGGCCCTGTTATTACAATACAATTACAACTCCATTTCAGATCCAAGATGACTGGGGTGATATGAGGTTCTTTCCACCCCTTGCCATGCCTGTCTTGGTATAAATATCACTCATCCCTTGCTCATTGGTATGAGAGACATGGCTAATGTGTTTGTAATTGTCTTCCAGACCCTTTCTCTTGACGGGAGGGTATTGTATCATTTTATCCATAAACTATGTCCTTGACAGAAGGAATAAATGCTACAAGAGGGTTCTCTAGGCTTATTGCTGAAAAAACTCCAACAGGGTTAGGGGTGTGATGGCCCAGTCCCATGGCCGTAAGGTCCTGGGTTCGAGTCACTGTGTATACTATCCTTATGTTAAGGCATTACTGGCTCCCGATTCGTATGCCTCCCGGCACGAAGGACTAATGTTGCATTTCCATTTCATCAATAAACATACTCTTCCTTCCCAGGTATCGAGCGCCTACATAAAATAATTGAAGAAACAGTCTTAGCTCCCTCATTAAATCTTAACATAATCGATAAATGTGGAAACACATTACTGCCCCAAAAATAATAGTAATACAAATCCCTACGGTTTCCAGCAATGATTTGATAAAAAGTTGGCTTTTAAAACCGTATCATCAAGGATAATCGAACAACGTTGTTGCACATAAAGTTGGAGTAATTGTTTTTCTTACCTTTTTTATGAAGTGATTGTGACGATATGGTTTATTCTTGATCATTTCATGAAAGAAGGAAAGAAAGAAATATTACAACTTCATGGGCAACAGTGTACTTAAGCTGTATTTGCCAAAATCTTAACGGGACTAGATGGGTTAAAGGCATCTATAGCTTGCAGACCCCCTTACCAAAGCTCACGCGGGGCACACCATGAGCCCCCACGCCCTCTTCTGTCACCTCCCTCTTGTACCAACCCACAAATCCGACACAGCGTATTACCTACAATTCGAATTAATTGTCTCCAGGATATTACTGAATACATATCAATTTCCGATTTACAAGATCTCATTAGTGGCAAATCCTTTGAAGTGAACTTGAGGGAGAGGAGTAGCTTTCCTCGCTTTGCTGGCCCGCCCGATCTGAAGTAGGGCCGTGCAATTAGCGAATATAGTGATGATCGTAATTATTCGCGGGATATCACAGCGATTTATTAACAGCCCTTCCTCGCCCCCACCCTAACACCTCTCCCGGCCCGGCGCTTGTTCACGTATAAGAGCACACATTCCTTAACCTAATTTCCACCAGCTAATTAAGTTTTCCGACTAATTAACCAGGCTCCACCTTAGAAATCCCCCATCACAAACGCGAGGCTATGTATAAACGGTGACTAGTTCCCCACTTGTATCAAACTCTTATCCCTCTTAATCCCCCCGCGCGCCAAAATCCGCGGCGTACAAGCACAGGAGTAGAATAAAATCGCCAATACGCTGTATTAAATACTAAGCATTAAGCCCTGCCATTCGACGAGGAATTTTGTAAAGTTGTCTCGTTCAAATATTTCGACTATAGGACGATGAATCACCAAATTAACGTAATCTTGCGAACGGATAATGATCTATAAGTGTTGATTAATAATCCAGAAATAAATCCCAAACGCGAAACGGATTTTTGCTTCAGCTTCTTGGAGACATTGCTTTACCTTGGACTTGTTGTATGAACGCCTAGGAATTAAAGTCTTTTGGAACCCGCGCGGTCTTCTGATCCAACCAGCCAATATTAGCGCGTTTCTAAATGTGTAGTCAAATAAAAGCTATTCTCTAAGCATGCAGTTATTTGACAGCAATTTCACACTTTCATAATATCGTTTCTACAGAACAAGAAGGGCGTTAACTGTCGTAGAGGTAACGACGCTTATATCCTTGTATTGTATTGAGCAAGGCATTTTTATATGCATTGCCTCTCTCCACCCAGGTGTTAATTGGGTACCCGGTAGTACGCGAACGTCATTGTGGTTGGATTAGCATGTGCGCGCAAAAAGGCGCCTAGCTGGCATGCTCCCGGACGAGTGGAAAATGTGCACTCTATTGTGCAGAATTGTAATTTGAATCCAGTGACCGGGGAACATAAGAATAATATTGTAAGCGATTCGTTCAGTTAGTGGTTAAAGGTACTATGTCCCATTTGCAGGCCTAAAAACTGAAAAGGTTCAATTCCAACGGCATTTGAAAAGACAATACTAATTTAGAACTTCCCTTAAAAAAAGGGGGGCTTGAAAATATCTTTAAGTGGGAAAATAACGACTATTAGTTGTCGAATCGACTTAGGAGCTATAGAGCCAGTAAGTAATAGTCTGATTTTTCAGACCATTGTACCGAATGGTCGTACGTTTTATGCTGCGCAAAGATTCAATCAGTTTAATTTTGGCCATTACAAGAAGTGGGTTATTGATGTAGACAAATGCTCATGTACCCTTTACAGCTCATTTTATGTATGTTATTACCAAAGATGAAAAAGCCAGTCAGTCACTCAATAGTGTCTGACAGTGAAGTCTAGCAAGTAAACGGGTTTCCTTGCATAATTTGAATATTAGGACACTGCTAACGTTTAAATTTCACAGATAGGACATACATGACATATTCACAATTCCTGCAAAGTTCTACAGAATTTGATGTTGGCTGCAAAAGGGACATAGTATCTTTAAAGCACCAGATAACAAACATGTTTTATTATTATTATCATCATCATAAACTTTTTACAAAAAAGAGAAGAGTCGAAGCTCTTTTGGGTTTCAATAGGCAGTTTGTAAATAAAAACATAAGGGAGCAAAACAGGACGATACAATTTATATCTGCAAAGGATAAAACTAATTTCATACATTCCATAGGTAGAATTCAGACACTGATTTGAGTGAGGGTTGCTCTTAACTTGCTCCAAGATATTGTTCACATCACGTTTCATTTTCAAATCTCTTTCTTATCTCTTTCTTGTTTTTATTTATCTAATTATTTATTTATTTATTTATTTATTTATTTATTTATTTATTTATTTATTATTCATTTATTCCTTATTTTTGCGTTTTTGTTTTGTTTTGTTTTTGTTTTTGTTTTTGTTTTCTCATTTATACCTTGCAAATCCAAATCAGCTAACGGAATGTCTGTTTAATCGATGACAACGTTTTTGTAAACTAATAAAAATATTTTAAAACCTGACACACAGAAAGTAAAAAAATTGACGGGAAACGAAAAATTAAACTCCCTTTGGCGAGCTCATACAAGGGAACAAATTCAATTTACGAGATTCATTTTGATGCTTTGTGACATTTCTGCGCCGCACGAACAGTTCCCCTTGTCACTTTTTTGTGTTCAAAATGAATTATTGCCCAGTGTGTGCTAGTTTATGAAAGTTAAGCACAGTTTGAAAAACAAAGATGTCGCTAAATCAATTTCCTGAAAATACTGTAAATTTAGCAATATGAACAGGCAAACCGACACAAATTGAAAGTTCAAAACGGACATTTTGTACTGGTTGGGGAGCCATAACACAACAATTTAATATGCGGAAATCAATACAATTCCAGAATTATTCATTTCATTTTAGATATGGAAAATACCTGCAAATTATTTAAAGACGGAAACATTTATACGGTATGATGATTTGCTTGAGAAGTTCACAGGAGCACGTTTGTTCAGTACGTTTGTAAATCCAACCTAGTCATTATATACTCCTGTTTTGTTCCACAGACAAGTGTCACAGTTAGTGTGATCTCCTTTTTCCCCCAACGAATCTAAAGTTGATAACTTTCCTTGATAAAACGAAGAAAGGTTTAGCCGAAACAAGCACCCATTTAATCATGAAAGAATTCTTAACCCTGTTAGAATAATGTTGTTTCACTGTTAAAGCGTAGAAAAGCCTGTCATTTGTTCTTGAGCGTTTGACTGTTTTTATTAGTTTATCATTTTTTGTTTAGGAACATTTCACCACCCTCGGAAATGGATAATCATGATAATTCACCTTTTGCTGTGAACTTGCATGAGCGTTAAACGAATTTATGAACGGTCCGCAGTTTGTGTGATGTATTGAATTCGACACCATCCCGCGCTGCTGGCGACAAATTGTTTAATGAACTGCAGAAGAAGAACAAAACACCAAGGATATATCACAGAGCTCTGTAATATCTCCTCGAATTCACTCGAAGCAGCTCGTGGGCAAGATTTGTTGGAAGGAAAAGAAGAAGGTACCAGACCAAGAGGGAAACCAAGAACCAACTATGAGTGTACGAGAACATGTAGAATGGGAGACACAGAGATGTGTGGTAAAATGTTACAATCAACCTCAGGGTTGGGAGGAGATACCTTGATAAATAGTTGGCGAGCTTGGTTCAATATAAATCTGGCTAAATCAAGATGTACCAATCCACTACCGTTTAGTGAAAAATCAAATGATTGTTCTCTATTACCACATATTGAAGTAAATAGATGGCAACATCCCTTCCAACATATCACTCACCGTCAAAAATTCAATTTCTCAGACCACTCCTCCCCCTCCTCCACCGCTACCGGTACTTCTCAATTGTCATCATCACTCCCGCCCCCTACGTTACTACTCTATTTTCATCATCAACCTCTTCTTCCTCTTGTTTTCTCCCTCTGTGTTTATGTCTTTCATTACGGTTTGTATCGTTCAATCACTCTATTGCTTTTTCTGTACGCCTATATTTCATTATTTCCGTTCTTGGATTTCACATCATAGTTTGGCGACGAGTCGAATGGACGATATTTGGCGGCGGAATAATTAACCCACGACAATTTCTCTTACTCCGACTCCGTGTCTTCCTTCCCATAGGCTAATCAATATAAACACCAACCGAAGGTTGCGAAACAATAGCACATTGAGCGGAAAAAGTTAAATCTGCGAAACAAGCAGACGACAGCTTGGAAATTTAATGTTCAATTTCGGCGCCAAAGCGTTTGAAGGCGGGTTACCCGGTGTCCCCAAACGTCCGCGTTCGCTGCCCGTGATTTATGCTTTTATATCGGAGATTGAGACAGTGGCGTCGCCGACCCGCCCCGGGGAAATCGTGGAGGTTACCCCTCCAAATGAGTCGCTACTGTAGCACAATATTCCCCCATTGTATTTATTTACTACTGGTTCAATATACGCCAAGGGAGAATGAAAACAGAATTGGGGGAAAGGAGAAAAACATGTTTGAAAAATTATCCTTAATATTAGGAATATCCTTCACTTGTTCGCACATCCTTCATGACTATTCGCCAGCCGTCAGATTGAACATGTTTTTTAAGACATTTGAATGCTCATCAAGAAATATTGATGGAATATGTGGGCGAGACTGGTAATTGTTTCCGCCGTCATTTGATTGAATGCGAAAAGTTGGATACTGACTCTTTAGATTGACATCTCCCAAAAGAAAAGTAACACCGAAATTTTCACCAAAAATACAACAAAATACATGTATCTCCGCTGCAATTGGCTTCCAGTTTGAAGCACGTCTCAAGATCTTCTATCTCAGTTTAAATGATCCGATTTTATAACATTAAGCTACAAATGAATAATTCTTGAAGGGATGATACAGTACCAAACCAAACTTGTACTAGACGATGGTTACTTCAAGATTAATTTTATTTAATTTTATTTAAGTTATTAATTTAAATAAAATAAGTAAATTTGATATTAACGTGTAGATTTACATCGGCCGCAATTTCTGACAGTATTCTATAAGACTATCACATAATTGTTTTAGTGGTATCAAACAACAAAATTATATGAACGCTACATTGTCCTCCTGGTCATGCTAGTTATATACGGATGCCATGAATCATTGTTAATGTATTCTTTCAAGAATGACCTTGACATTAAAAGTGAGATTGTCATGCAAAGGTTGTAATCTAGCTTAGGACCTTGTCTCTTTGGGTCATCATCAGAATGAAAAGAATCATGGATGTCGCAAAAAAACGTGATGATCACGTATTTAAATTATCATTTTATTATTAGACTTTAAACATTCTACATTCCATTAAAAAAAAATCAGTACTCAAATGGCAATCTATTTTACTCTCACATGATGAAGTATCTACCTCATTTTCACTTTCTGTTTACCATGACTGTATACTCACGGCGATAATAGCCAAATCTTCATTCAAAACGAAACAATAAGGTAATATACAAAATTAGAGAGCTTTAAAGACATATTATGTTCGCCATTTTATGTTACTCTAATACATTCATTAGCCATGCAAGACAATCAGCACTTGAGATGACACTGCCGATACACATTAACTACTGAGATTCTGTAATAATTTAGTTTTTCAGACACAAGAACCGAAAAGTATTGAAACAAGGAATAAAGATCGAGGACAATGAAAGAACAATGGAGAATGAGAAATTGTCTTGAGCCTCTCATAAGAAAGTGATAGCGCAGTGACCTTGAAGGGCTATCGGGCGAGGGAAGGGGAAGATGCATCTGCAATTAACGGTTTGTCACCGGGGACTATTCACTGGGCAGCCGCATTCAATACCAGCGGAAATACAGCTGTTTCTCTCGCCGCCACAGTCCGAATCTTCCCTGCCCCCAAAGGACAGTCAAAAGAGGGGGGAAACCAAAACGGAACTGAAAAAGTGTGAAGAACCCACCTATAACTGTCAGTCTTTGGATAAGTTACAAAAGAATGATTGCTAATTAGTGACGCGATCTTGGGACATTTTGAATTAGGGGGATTATCCGAAGCGCCATGCCCTTACGTAATGTAGTACTCTGACCCGTAGCTTCACGAAGAGACTGACTACGTGTTATTATGTACTATGATCGCAAGTTGTTCCCATCAATAATTCGATGACAGAATTGGTTAATTGGAAATGCGGATCTATTGAATAAAAAGACACCATAAAGCCTGAACCACGACCCATAGAACGTAATAAGTTAAAGTGCTAAAGTGTCTTGGTATTGGGATACGTGTAATAGAAGTTACGTTGTGTACCTAGGTGTAACTCTAATCAAGCTTTTGGTTTCTTTATCGATGAAGAAAGCAGAAAGTGGAAATTAATTGAAGTTAAAGAAAAGATAATAACAAGAAACAAACATTCCCTTCTTACGTGTGTAAAGTGACAATTACCAATGCCCTGACTACGATATTGATGGAACCCGCAATGGATGCACCGTTTAGAAGTACATGTCTTGATTTCTGTCTATTACCTATAACGGTGTTGGTACAGTTGCCCTTTTCTGCATAAGCTTTCGTAAAACGACGTATGATCACCAATATTGCCATCATTATTCTTTGAACATTAATACGGAAATACACCAACATTTGTATGGATATTGCTATTTGGATTTAGTACGTAATCAATGTTGAAAAATATTTGCACCATTATCAGGGTAGTAGTATTATTATTATCGTAAACAGAGTATTGTTATCATGGTTAAAAATATTAGTAACATTATCATCAGAAACATTAAGTAAGAGAAAAGGAAAATGCAACTACATTTGTATGGATGTTATTATTTGGATTTATTACGTAATCAATATTACAAAAATATCGAAACCATAACCAGGGTAGTAGTATTAATTATCGTAAAAAGATTTTTTTTTTTATCATGGATAGTAATTTTAGTAACATTGTCATCAGAGACATTATGTGGAAGAAAAGGAAGATCTGCTGAGTTAAGTGACCAAGGGAGTGTTCACAAAGACTAAGATCAACTTTAAGTTGGACATAACTTTGGCAGGCCATTCATGCCACTGTTTGCTCTCACCATTTACTGGTATCGGTCTCTCGAAGGACGTACAAATCATGGTCACAAATCTACAGAATTTGTTGATACTTCATTATTAAAGGACAAAATATTATCTAAAGATCATAATTGAGAGACCAATGTTGAGAGCAACCAATGGCATGAATGGCCTGCCATAGATAAGTCTGACTGAAAGTCGATCTTAGTCTTTGTGAAACAGCCCCCTGAACGTCTTTCATGATCCGTTCATTTAGATGGTTTTCAATCAACGAACCGTGGGAAAAAAGTGCCGAAAACTCTTCCTCACGTCCTCAATCGAATCTCTAGCGTTTTAGCACGATGATTGGAGCATAATAGATAAAACCCCTTCCGAGGAAATCACTTTTGTCGTCGGTAGAAGCCCCGGTAAATTGGGAGTGAATTGTTACACGCTGGTTGTATTGGGGTGAATAAAAGTACCTCCCCAGGAAGAACGGTTAAGGGATTTGTTCCGCCCGGTTTCCGATCGTGCAATCAGAACCAAAACACCCCTGCCAACTTTAAATTCGGACTTGAAGAAAACGTGGTATCTATCCTTGAAAGACATCAGCACCAGCTCAAATGGAAGCCAATCAGCTTATACAAAAATGCACTAGCTTTCATTCTAAGGTGTCTTTAAGATTCAAATTCAAATTGGTAGTCAATGTTTGCATTTCAATAAACCAGGTGACAAGATTTTCGACAAGGACACGGTTTGTGTTTGTTCATCATAAGCATGATAAATGACATGACATGACATGGCATAACATTTTATGATAATGTTGCAAATTTTAGAGCCATTAGGTTATGGGATACTATCAACAGATAAAAAGTATGCTTTGTTTCTCTCTGGCAAAATTGTCGCAATCAGCTGAAAAGCGAAATGAGCAAACGTCAACTGTTGTCCTTAACCTGATTAAAGAAATAATTAGGGCATGCGAAGGGTAAAGCCTAAAATCTGCTAATTATTGCGCGGTTATCCAAAAAGTCTGATTCGCAAAACAATAAACACGAAGGTGCGCGCGGCGCCAGAGAGGCGCCATTATGAAACCGGCGCCATTTTATTGACATATTCCACGGCACAGAATGGCGTTCGGTCATTTCAATGATCATTATAGATGTGATTCTATTTTCTTACCATTTGATTCAAATCAATATATTTTCCGCGCTTTTATTCCCGTTTTAGAGAACTGGAGCATTCTTAACACCCTTCCAAGCGTAATGGTCTTGTGCATTCAGTATTCTAGGGTGTTTTTATTAAGTTTGATTGCATATGACTTTGTGCGGTGCTAGAAACCGAGCGATGGCGGGTATGAGGGATGGGGTGGGACGGAAGGGGAAGAAGGGGAAGGATGGAGGAAGGGTAATACATCAAACAAACAAAATCTCTGAACATTAGTAAACAAACCCCGGAAATGGGCATCTTGCCTACGATGTCACATCAATCAGAACTAGATTAGATAAAAATGTAAAGAAAAAGGCCGTCTGCCAAGGATTTGGGCTTATGGTCATTATATATTTATTATTAATTGACAATGACAATTCATCCCCACTTTTCACTCTCTGCTGTACTATACACACTCGCTCAACAAAAAACAACCAAAATGGTTCTCCCCTAAAATGCTAAAATAGTGGATCAAATTTACGAATCTAAAAGAGATCAAATTTAATAAGAAACGGAGAAGTTGGAGTAAAATAAAAAAATAAAAGACAAATCAAACGAACAGTTTTTGTATTCCATCAATGAATTGAAATGTAAACAGCGATACACAAATATTACACAAAATGTGAAAAATTGCTACAGAAGTGTTACAAAATTGTAACAGTGATACACACGACATCGTTGATGTTATGTTCTCGGAAATCAATTAACTAAATACAAAATATATTAATATCGTCGGGGGGGGGGGTTCCCCTAAGAATACAAAAGTCATGACGACTGAGCAAAGATAAACCTCCATGAGTAAACGGATGATTACATTATTTGGGAGCAACTAAAATGAAGGGAAAAGGCGCCCTTGTTATAAACATGAAACTTTTAGAAGGTATGTTTCCATGTGTCTGTCAGCACTTATGTCACGATGTCGCATGCGATTCACTAATTATTCCAGTGAAGTTGAAACATGTTAATTTCGATGCCCAATTCTTCTCTAATTTGTATCCCTCTAAAATATAATCACTCGTTCTGTCGTGCTTGAAACTTTGGAACATGACCAGATTAGGTATTAATAATCACCTGTTCCTGATTGGCAGCTGAGGCATGTTTCGAAGCATCAAATTACTTTTAAGTACTACAGCGATTTACAGTCTGTGCGAAGGACGCGTATTATAATGTAAAACAATGCGAGCGCGGAGGCTTGCGAAAAATATTATTGTATTAACTGTGAATGCCATAGATAATATTCCGCGTAATCAGGGAACGAGAGAGTGTATTTAGTTTTGATTAATACTTCAAGTGTCTTTCAGGCTTTCTGTTTTGCTAATCAATGACTCCTGGCATTCAAATATCATATGATATTCCTTTGAAAGAGATTCAGAAGAAGATTGACGGTAAATAAATTGTCATCGTGCCCTTCAATTATCATGCATGCTAACAGTTTGAATCTTTGATTAAAGAAAGTAAGCAACCTTTGGAATGTCATTTGTGATACTTCATGAGAAATTTGAAATGTAAAATGTCGACAATCGGTCAAAAAATGGGCTGCTTATTACCAAATAATTGTTTGATATCATATCATATTTCATCGGCCATGCGTCTATTTAGATCTATTCAGTTGATGGATTATTTACAGTTTTGTTCGTTTGTTTATATCAACCTATGCAATTCGATGACTGCCTGCCAATATCTTATTCCATATAACGTACGGTCATTACAAAATAACCTTGAAAGATGTGCTGAATTGAAACATTTTATGCAATCATATTTTCTTGAGATGAAATTCTCGTCTTCCGAAGATGTTAAAACATTTTGTTCGATTTTGTCGGTCGCCCATATGATACAAATGGCTTATTTATAAGTTACATTTTTATCAAATTGTTGCATTTTTGTATGGTAAGAATCATGACCCCTCCCCCTCCTCCTCCTTGAGGCCTAGGTTATACAATTTGTGTTGTATGGTAAGACTTATGCCCCTCCCCCTCTCCTTGAGGTTTACGTATATGCAATGCAACACAAGGAATTTCACAAAGTCAACCCCAGGGCAATTTCATTTTCAATAACCTTGTTCATCACCTTAAAAATGTACGAACATTACAATCACATCATCTGAACATGATTTCTATGTAATATACACTAGGGTATTGACGCTACCCTTGAGTTAAATTATAGAAAGTCTCTGTGATCGCGTAATGTATGTTTTCATTGTACATGAATTATACAAGCTTAATACTATTCCAAGCAATGAAGAAGGACTATGGGTGGTATTCCCGAAAGCGGACTAACTTTAGTCCATGGTTTAATCCTCCGACTAAATATGGAATGCCAAGTGGCCATATGAATATAATTGTTAATAATTTGATATGTCCTTAAATTACCATAATAACATAATTATTTCATACTTATATTGTTGTTTATTACTTATGTTATTGCATTTTATTTTAATTTAGTGACAGATTAAATAATTCAAAGACATATTCATATGGACACTTGGCGTTCCATACTTAGTCGGAGGATTAAACCATGCACTAAAGTTAGTCCGCTTTCTAAATCTCTAACTTGAGTGACGAATCTATGTAAGATGAAAATATCGCGCGAATGTGAAAAGCCGCATTTGATAATTCCCGTTTCTGGCAACTCCTGTTGTTGTGGTGCTCGCCTTGGACCTGCCAGTAGCAATTTTCGAGTCATTCCACAAAAGGAACATGACTTTGCAGATCCAAGCCTTGGAGGGGACCAAACTTTATCGCGAAAAGAAAATTAAACATAGAGAAAGAAAAAGGGGGAAAACCGAAGAAAAGAGGGAGAAGGGGCATGCATACCCGCAAAAGTACGTCTGAACTCTAGGAGTCACCAAGGCTTACTCTCCCTCTCTCTCTCTCTCTCTCTCTTTCTTTCTCTCGCTCTCCCAGGTACGTTGAGGGGGAGATGGGTGAGCACGAGTGTTCCATGACAAAAGAAATTAGGCTGGAATTAACCTTCTGAAAGGGGATCAGACACTGTGAAACAATTTCAGGTTAACCCCTGCAGTGCTCACCAAAAAAGTGACTTAACGGTAGGACATGAGTCTGCTTTAAAAATTGTCTCATAATATATTCAATTATTCACAATATGATTTTAAATTGAGATTAAAGTTGTTGAAAGATGGTTTGAATTCACAGTCAACATTAGACCTACTGTTTAAAATTATGTCACAGTGAGGGTATACAATAGTAGTGGTCTATTTTGTATCCCTGGAAGATAAAAAGTTGACTTCAATTTAGCTGTTTAGTAAGAGTAAAAAGTAGTAAAATTGTACGATTGTGTTCTTTCCACGGTACACAGAAAGAAAAAAAAAACGCTCAAACATTTCTTTAAATACAGAAGGAATTAAAAAAAAATTCTCAAAATTCGATGTTATGGCTTCAAGTAATATTTTGAACAGTTTTTTAAAAGCAAAATTGTGAAAGGTTAAAAATAGTAATGGCAATCTAGTTCTCAGGTTCTAAAGAACATGGATAGACTGTAATCAATAATGAAATCATCGGTTTATTCATCAGTTTGTATCATGTTATTCTGTCTTTGTAGTGTTTTGGCACGTGTTATTTATATGGTGTTAAAGAGTATACTAAAAGTTTATAGCAATTAAAGATTTACATATCCTAGTCGTTTTGAATATGATATTATGAGAAATTGAATGAATTACCATATACATACTTTTGATCAAGATAGATCTTCGATTTTAGAGGATTCTCGCATTTTAGTCGTTAAGTTTTTTTCGATAATGCAGTAGCTATGCAGTCAAAATCAATACCTTAACATAAAGATGTATTTTTTAAAAATTAAGTAAAAAAAAACAATTTACGAAGAGCGACATAAATGGTATAGACATGTGTCTTATAGCCTACTTGTAGGCCTATGAAACAATAAATGTTTTCTACGTAGGAGGGGACTGTGATGGGGTAGGCTGCTTTCGTATGAAATACACGTACGTCAATGAGGCATTTAAACGGTGAAGGTATTTAGAAATCTTGTTATCTATTATCATTAAATTTCTGCTTCCGTAATCCGTGGTAACATCAGTACATTTCTATCTCCTTGCTTTTTTTTTAAACGTGTTTGTTCTTTCTATCCTTCTCTCTCTCTCTCTCTCTCTCTCTTTCTATTCCTCTTTCCCTGTCTCTCTTGTTCCTATTCTTCAAGCCACCTGTTTTGTATACCCGGATCAGTGCCAGGTGCTTGCAAAAATCGGACCAATCAGAGAGGAGGGATTCAGGTCCGTGTCGCTAGGTAAGGATGCGTCATAACTTGGTCGATATTTTACATCAAATCAAGGGGGAAATTATCAAAAGAAGAGACAAATTGATAGTAGGAAATTGTAATCACGAACCCTTTCCCCCGCATTCTAAAGTGTTGTGAAGTCATTTTCAAAAGAGCCACAAGCTTGTATGGCAAAGATAGAAGTTACGATGGAAGTAAAAAGTTGAAAATGAAAGTTGTTATTATCATCGTGGAACCTACACAGTAGGAAATTACACTCAAGCTATGTAGGGAAACGATTTTTTATCCTCAAAACTAACAATTTACATTAACAATAAAACAATAAACTTCTTATCAATAAGATATTTTGGGCGTTTTTTAAGCCAACTTTGGCGACGCAGATAAGGATACGCACTAGCGCGACATTCCTTTACATGGCATCATTGGACAGCGCGCTTAGCACGCTCACCATCGGCTTGTGGCGGGATCAAATCGGCGTATTAAAAGATTTACTTGCCACACACCTCGCTGAATGAACTGATCAACTAGATCTTTGCACGAGGATTTAAACTCCAACAACTGCTATGTATAATTACCAAACGCCAATTAGGCGGGATTTGGGCTGGAATGTCACAGGTAGTGTTCGATTAAAACGCCTGATTAATTCAGGAAGGGTGGGGTCTGCATTATAAAATTCCATCACCTCTCTGAGGAGGCAATAGTAGAAAATATGAAATAGAGGAAACAAAATAGGGTATGAGCCAATTCGCATCGATTGACACGTAATTATGAACCCCAAAACCGGTCCAAATTTATCATAACTTTCTCGCTCAATTTTTGTATATCGCAGGAAGTGTGTAAATTAAGCCCTTAATTATTTTCTCCTGCTTTCCATTAAATTCCATTTTTATACTAGGAAATTGTACTCCATATAATTGCGGATTTTGGTTTATTGATTAGACATATAGATCATGTAGATTGGAGGAATGAATTTCATGAAAAATCAGATATTATGCCAAACAAACTATTGTATAACAAACTTGCTCTCAGGAACATTATCATACACAATTTAAAAATAAAACATGATGGCTGCCACAGAGATTGGATTCGACAACGAAGAAACACAGTGTCCCAAATCATTTCTAGCATTTTAAGACTATTCTCCATCAAAGATCAAACATACTCTGTCTTACCTTTCTAATAATTATACTCATGTTACGAATGATGTGTTTTAAACTCGGTTGTAAAAAAAATCTTAAATTTTTCTTTTTCTTTTGTTTTTTCCTAAAAAATAGTGGGGTGGGCTATCCTTATACCTGGCAACAGATTTTACGGGGAATATTAAACATATTCCGGCCAACCCTCATTAACTTGCCGAAGTCTGATTCGTTTTCATAAATATTTCCCACGAAAGAGGTCAAAAGAGAATAGAAAAGATTGAAAAACGATAGAATGGAAAATTAATAGTAAGAGGAATATAAAATGAACAAATATCTCCTTTGACGAACAGCATACAGACAATGCATAGCTGAAGTACTACATGCAATGATATAAACACACGGTTGGAATGCACTGTCATAGCAAAACCTGCGGGAGACAGGACGGAGTCTGAACGTGTCAGATTTTCACCGGGATGGTTCGCCGTTCAAACACGACGAGCGTTCTGCCGAGTCTCCGTGTGGGGCCTCTGTGCTTCGTTAAGCGGCCAACCGCCTCTCCGCAAGATACTTGTTTTTACTGATAAAACTCAATCAAATCTCATTATGTCACTGACATAAAAGAGTGGAAGACTAATATATAGCTGAGGAATATCATCATGTCTTTGTGTTTGGTTACGCAGTGAACCCTGAAATCAACCTCTCTTGTATAAAAGTGTATCATTAGGTTTGCAGCAGATTTGTATAAAATCAAGTTTCAGATATTTTGGTGATAAAACTTGCACTGCATGTTTACCTTTGAATAATTTCGAATACATACAGTATTAATTGTGACCTTCGATAATTAAAATTATCATTGCACCCATTGTTGAGATACTACACCAAATTAGAACGCGTCTCTAAAATTTGAAAAATTATTTCTCCATCTGATTGTTTTTAATTTTTTAATTCTATTTAACCTATCTCTTCCTTTATTTATTTATGTCCTATTATCATTGCCATTATTTCGGTCGATTTTTGGGTGGGGGCAAATTCGTACATAAATATACGCTTTATAAGATAAGGTAGGCTATGCCAGCATAGTGTTGATAAGTGTGGATAATATATAAGCCTACTTATGTAATTGCAATAATTATATTGATATCAATATTGCATTGTATCATATTATTGTAATTGATCTGATAATGTTGCGTCATTATCAATCAACATAACATACTATTTAGGTGCAAAAATGAATTATGCAAAAACAATTGATTTTCAATTTTTCAATATCAAGGCAATATCAAAAAGGAAGATTAAAAAAAAGTGAATCTGTAACACAAAACTACGTTTTTTTACATGTTGGAGCAGCAATACAAATGGCATTTCGCCCAACCATTTTGAATAACAGCTATAATCATAGATTATGTTGAATGGAAAATAAATCAAGGAAGGTAGATTTTGAGAAATAAAATATTGGAGAGTAAAATCTTGACTTGAGAGTTGCTTGGAGCGGTACCCTGTGGCGTTCACGGCCCGAGCTTGCCGGGAGCAGGGCCTGGCTGATTTCGGGTCAAGACAAATTCAACGTTTCTGGTGTGATAAATTCAATTTACTCAAAAAGTTAAATACTTCCACTGTTTCCCGGTCGGGCATCGAAATGCCTCGAGAATTGCAAAATGGGATTTCGTTTTTATTATATCTTCCCCGCTATGCACGCATGGGTTCGGCGATTCCAGATTGAAAAACAACTTTTAACCATTTTAGGCGAACGGGGTGAACATACTTTGTTTTTGACGGGGATTTGTATATGCGGCGAAGTGCATGTGGCTTCGTTTTTCGGTATCATGTATGTATCGTGGGAAAATGCATTACTTGTTTCAAGGGAATAGAAAATTGAAAAATTGGTCCGTTGAATGTTGTATTGAATATCATATCTAGCTATCATTGGATCCCATAGCAAAGGAGGTATTGCAAGTTGAGAAGAAAAAAATCGTAAAATTAAAAGGCTGCATTAACTTCATGGTGTTTTGCACAAGTTTTAGATAAATCAGTTTTGATACGTGAGAAAAACAACATAATGTTGATAAATTGAGTTGAATAATGCTGATGGCGATGATGGTGGCGATGGTAATGATCGTGTGATGAGACTGCTGCTGCTGCTGCTGATGATGATGATGATTGGGATGATCATAATGATGAAGATGATGATGATGATGATGATGATGGCTAAGTTTATGATGGTGATGATGATGGTGGTGGTGATGATGATGATAGTGGTGGTGATCGTGATGGTGGTGGTGATGATGATGGTGGTGTTGATGGTGATGGTGGTGGTGATGATGATGGTGGAGGTGATGGTGATGGTGGTGGTGATGATGATGGTGGTGGTGATGGTGATGGTGGTGGTGATGATGATGGTGGTGGTGATGGTGATGGTGGTGGTGATGATGATGGCGGTGGTGATGGTGAAGATGATGATGATGATGGTGATCATAATTATGAAGATGATGCTGATGATGATAATGATGATGATGGATATGATCATAATGATAAAGATGATGATGATGATGCTGATGGCTATGTTAATGATGGTGATATGGGCGGTGGTGATGATGATGATGATTAGTATAGTAGTGGTCGTAAGAATGAAATCGCCTTGGGTTGACTTTGAAAGTCATTGCGATCGTGCTCCCTAATGATGAGAAATATTTTCTAAACATCTCGCCATACTAGAAAACGCGATGATTGCAAATAAAAGAAAATGGTACTGGTACAGTGGTAGCCTGGAAATGTATGTGGAATAAGGGGAGTGGTAGTCGTTATGAAATCTGAATATCACTTCATTCTCAATCATGCATGGTTAATTTCAACTGAGCGAACTCGTAACAAATCACATTATAAAAGGGGTGGGGAGAGGTAGGAGGGGTCACCATCGCAACGCCATCGTCTGTCAGTCACTGATACAAACAAACATAATTGGGACAGATGAAAACACATCAGGTTCAATGTTATGGCTGGACAACAATTGTGTTTACCGCTTGTTCGCATTTTCGCTACATGAAAAATCACTCTATCATATCACCGTATGATTTCATAATGCCAGCAATATTAGATTTCTATGGATTGGAGTGGGTGTCTGTGTGTGTGCATGTGTGGACCCGTCATATGAAGTATGTTAGATCCATCTCTGTGTTATGAATGTCAGTGGGCGAGGTGAAACAAATCACAGAACATGCACAGAAAGAATGCGACATTTCAAAATCGCGCTGGACTCCGCAACTAGTTTCTATTTGCAGGCACAAGCCCTGTACTACACAGCGTCTGGACTATCCAGGGCTGTAGACTACGTAAAATTGACCATGCTATGTATGTATGTGGCCGTGAGCTCATTTATGCTTGAATCCAGACTGATCTCATTTTATTTTACTAATTCTGTCAAGATAACAGTTTATGTTTGCAGACTACGCGGCGAAGCAGTTTCGAATGTAAATTTGGCGGGCACGGTCGAATGTAAAAAGGGCTATTCTTGTCTCTTGTCTGAAATGAGCGTTGCTCTATGGCCTGCAGGTATTCCCATCAGTCCCATGCACTCGAATCTGCGTTTGCGATAAACCCCAATCACGCACGCTGATTCACTTACGGGTCCCCCTGAATACCTACCTGCGTTGATCGCCGAATGGCGAGGCTCGGCATCGCGCGTGTTTTCGGGCCTGATTACTTTACCACGCATTGCCCTTTAAACCCGCCAGTAGCCAGGGGGTTTAACGGTATTTGAGGCAAGTCTTTAACAAGTCAACTTTGGTTTGTCTGCAAAACTAAACAGTTCTTCTAAGCGTGCGCGCCATTGGGGATTGGAAGACGACGGGACTCTCTCTCTCTCTCTCTGCCTAGACCACAAAATTGAGATGAGACCCTAGACGGAGAGATATTTCAGGGTGTGTGTGTGTGTGTGTGTGTGTGTGTGTGTGTAAGTGTCAAGGAAATCTTTCTTTCTTATTTTGGATTAGAAGCAATTGCTTAAGTAAACACGTTTCCCTTTAATCCTTTGTTTACAAAATATTAAATAAAGGAAAACAAATATTTGCAAGTGAGAGGGAGGGGCTCTCGTATTGAAAGAATAATTTTTTTTCAAACAGAGAGACGCAGGCTCGTATGTGTTTTTTCATAGCATATTTTGCCCCCCCCCCAAAAAAAAGGGGGGAATTTCTTTTCACATAGACTTAATGAGGGGGCGGGACGGCTTTCGTATGACATGGTATGTTATTGAATGAATACATATCTAGAGAGAATCGGGCAGGGGGGGGGGTGTTATGATGAAGAGCTTTACCACTTTGGTTAACCAAATAGAGAGAATGGAGGGCTCCCTTATGACGACGAATGTTACTAGATAAATACATTTCTTATCAAATAGAGTAAATAAGGTTGGGCTCTCGATGAAATGACGAAACGTGTTATCGAGCACGGAAATGAAATATGAGAAATCATATCGCTTTCAACAACTTCCGGGGTCGAAACTATTAGCTGTAAGCTTACTGTCATGGACCCAGAACTACTAGTGATGAGAGTGATAAGAAGCCAGTGTCAATCTGAGTTACTTGGTCAGCTTTAGTCGTTCATTAATTTTGCAGCGACTTCTGTGTATGATTATAAGATTTCATTTCTTGGGAAATATTGATAAAAGTGTAGACTTCTGCAATGGATCAACATGTTTATGGCCATGTGCATGGACCAGCGTAGCTTTGTCAGTTACAAACCGCTTTCCAAAAGAGGTACCACAGAAACAAATGGGCCAGTTCTGTAATTTCCGAAAATACAATGCACGAACATTTGTATTGCGTTCTATAAATTACCATCTATTCCTATTTTCCTAGATTATAATCATAAAACAGATATTGTCTCTCTATAAACTATATGATAGTTATGTAACGTATATCACTTTGGGAAAGTAGGAAATGTTTCGTTTAAAACTTTACTTTTTAATATCCCGATAGTCAATTTTCAATAGATAGATTTCATTTCATTCAAATGATGGATGAACACTGAATATGAGACTATGAATATCATGTTGTAATCATAGTAATAGGAATGGTTGTTTGCTACAGAAAACTAATAATTGGAAATTTAGGATAGTGCACTACATAAGCCGGTATGCCTGCTATGAGAGCATTAAAATGAAGGATCACCGAAAGTGGTTTCTTGTGGAATTTTTCACCACGGTTTTACGAGATCATAGGCTCTCCGCTACTACGTCCGGTCTAATTGTCCCACTGGTTGTTTGTTGCCCACAGACAATTGCTGAAAAAAGAGATATGCCCTATTTAATTTTAAATGATGTATCAATATTTGAATTCGCAACATTATTAATGATGCACTAACTGGCTAAACTGCTTCAGTACAAGTAGTAGGCATACGTGTTACAGGCCTATTTATTTCCTATTAATGGTCAGTTTGGGAGGTACTTCTCGATCACAGTCCTACAAACATGACAAAGCATCTCGATAAACTGTCTTGCACACGATTATAGCTGATTTACGATTAAGTGAAACAAATATCTAAGATATAGACATAGAGGTATGCCTATGCATATATCAAAATTATGAAATAAAGTACCATTTTCCAAACACAGATGCACGACAAATTCTTTCTTCCGTGTGTTTTCATGGCAAATATAGACCAAAACTTAATTATACATTTAGAGGACTCGCCTACTTCATGTAGGGTCATTTTCACATGGGATGGTCATGTGTCGCACAACCCCAATACATTAGGTTTGGTTTTCCAGTGTGAACGGCGTTCGCGATGAAAGTGCAGCTATCAAATTATGACGGACAACATCATTTCAGGGGTTGGAAGTCGCGTTGTCGGAACACTAGCTATGGTTTCCGCGGAAATTGTTTTCGGAAATATCCTTCTTCCCCGCAAAGGACCTATGGGTATTTGGTGGATTATGGGCCGTTTGATGGCGGGGGGGGGGGAGTGGCACATCGTCAAAAGTATGATGATTTTGTTTTTGCTTATAGGTGGAAACTTGGTAATCTCTCTTTCTGGTATTGTTTTTGAAACTGTTATCCGAGAGAAAAATTACTCACAATGCTCAAATAATATGGGTTTTGTGATAGGACAATATCTAAACAAACTTGATGAAGATCATAAGACAGGCTCCAAGATATAGGCAAATAATTGGACAATACTTTTCATGGCCCGGGAAGACTAGTTTGATTTCTTGAAATGTGTTGCCCTTTAATAGATCCATATCATATTTCATCTTATTCGATTTATAGACTGGCTTATTATATATTTATTATCTTTTGTTGGAATTTCAATGAAATGTCATCACTTCTAGATCAGTTAATAATAGGATGTTGGGGAATATTAGGATTATTATACAAATTTAAATGCAAAAGGTCTAAATAGTTATTTTTAATTATGAATAAATTGTTCAAACCTAATGAAAACTAATTAGATAAAACTTCTTTATATAATATGGAATTATTAATAAATAATTAATTTATCATCAACACTTTCTGATCACGTCAACCAATTTCGTTTTAGTTCCAACCCGATATTTTCAACATATACATATTTATCAAACCCCAATCTGAAAAAAGGCCATGCTTTTGTTAATGTTATAAGGGACACATTTTATCATAATTTCTCTATTCCTTTAATGATCATTATTATTTTGATATGTGTTTCGAATGTTTCAAACTGAACAAGCATTCAATACATCCTTACATTTTCTTCTGCTGCAAAAGTTTTGAATTTTATACATTTGAAACAAGGAACCGTTATATATATCTCGATCGACTGAAAAAGTGCATAGGCCTTTCGGTAGAGCTCGCGATCTAAAAAAAAACTAAAAGTCGAGAGAGAGTTTAGCAGATTGCGTGGGGTGACGGTGATTGAGGTCGTTTTCTACCGGGGACCGCCCGGGGCGCTTCATGTCAGGTCTGCGGTGGATCGTCCTGCTGAAATCAAGGGGTTATGTAGGGCATAGCACAGGGAAGGACATTGCAGAAGTTAGTGGGGCTAATTTATCAATATTATGAAGGAGTTATATCAACAACTGGAAGAAGACCCTTCGGAATGGACGTTTAGCGGAATGGCGAGTCTTTATCTGCCGCAAATTGAGATTTAATCGTGTTAGTCATTGGACGAAAATGCTGGACCCTAACATTATTATAGGAGATATACGAAAATGTGCATCTCAAAAGACTTTACCTAAGACACGACGAACCTATACTAAAGTGTACCAATACCTACCTCTGCAAACTTAGGCATATATGTATGCATGGTGCGATATGTTTATGTTTGAAGATGTGAAATCTACGAAGAGATACTTAAAAAGTCAGCACAGATAAATATAACTCACCGAAAACATATACGCAAAAACAATGCAAACACATCTCAACACCATCACCTTTTTTACATGGTCATTCGAAATTCCAACTTAAGAATATTATAGACAGACATAACAACAATAAAGGTTTTTTCAATTATTGTTTAAATGTACACAAACGCATGTATTTATTTCTGATATGGTAATTTCAGCAGTTCATCCATAATCCCGCATCAACCTGTAGTCCCACATACAGCATCGCAAGTTTCATCTCATTGCAATTCCTAATCGAAACCAACGTTGCCATTCTAAAAACCTAAATAGCGAATCGGAATTATATCGTCCATCAGCCTCTCATCAGTATGTAATGAAATTCAGTTAGACGTAGGCAGATGAAAATCAAATATTGCCATAGAAATTATTCAAGAATTTCTCTCATCTACACTTAAGGGAAATAATAATTGGCCTAATTGCTGTCACAACCGTTTTATACATTAGTATGATTAGTAAGCGGGTCCGAGTTTATGTATCGGAAATCCAGGGGGATTTTGCTAAACCACACACTGCCGCGCTCCACGCCCATTTCGCGATGCCGTCTGTATTTGGAAGATGGATTTCAAATATTCCTTTTTCAAATACATTTAGATAGAAAGTTGGAGGTTTTTTTCCTTCAAATTGGGTCCTCTCTGCATCCTCTTCCCTATTTGTGTTGTTGTTGTTCTTCTTCTTGTTATTTGTTTGTTTCTTTGTTTGTATGTTTACTTTTCACCCACACTACCCCCTAATGGCCTAATCATAGCTCCATGATATCTCGTATCTCAAAATCTAGAAAATTATTCTATGCTTAATGCTCCATTTTCCTGGATAATGTTTAAATACGATTGCAGTCTGGACCTGGAATTAGTTGCATGTAAAATGGAAGTGGAAACGGAATATCTGTTACATCTCAAAAGAGCTTACACATTACAGTTCCATGTACGACAAAAAACAAAAACACAAAAACATTGACAGAACTCTAACAAGACACCATTGAAATCAGAAATCAGTTCTCTTTTTGAAGGTTTTAGGGTCATAAGAAAATATGACGCAAACATATTTCAGATCCTTGCATACCAGCGACTCCATTTGTTTTCCAAAATTAGTTCAATTTCCTCTTTAACGTTTCAATGTAATGTAAAGCGTTGTAAGATTGTTGAAACGTGATATTTAATAAAATAAGTTTTAAGGGGAGTAATTATCTATTGCATATTGATTTTAAAATGTAATCTTTAATATGTATTAAAATCGTTGTGACTGTTGTCTTTAACATTGAGGGGTAAAGGTAATTAAAGCGAAGGTCGTGGTTTTCAAGGCTATGTCAGTGGCGTGCGCGGGCTCTGAGATGGAGGCGGTTCTTCGGCATGTCAGAGTCAGTGGCGGATCCAGTATCCTCTGGTGGAGGGGGGGGGGCACAAGTCCAAATATTCGACAAGCAAAAAAACAAACACAAACAAACAAACAACAACCCCCAACAGCCGAAACTTCCTATGTTCTTCCCTTCCCCATCCCTTCCATCTTTTGGAGGGAAGGGGGAACCGTGCCCAGGCGCCCCTGGATCATCCACTTAGAGTGGTGCTCCATTTATCCCGAAAATCATTTCCCAAGCTGTCGACGATTAGCAGGCCCCGTCCGACTAAAATGTCATCTCGCTCGTCCCATCAATAAACGAAAATTCATCGAATGTTATCTGGACGTATTGACCACGTTCACACCGGTATCTTAATTAGTGCTCTTGCCTTTTAATAACGACTGATTACGCCCGTAGCCCTATCACTTACAATTGATTTTTATTCTTCATTTTTCATCTCATTTTTCTTCTACAATTAAGTATTATAAGGAAGAAAGACAGGGCGTAGAAGGCATATCAGTTATAGTAAAGCATTACGAAGGTGGGTAGAACTAGGTATTTTACAAAGAAGAAAGAGAATGTCAATATTGCAACCGCTACGCACATTACAATTAATATCATTATACAATTCTTCATAAAGGAAACATAGTTGTATCCTAATCCTAACCCTGTTCAAAACTTCAAACTAATGAATACGTTAACAATACTGGTATTGCATAATCTAATGAACACTCAGATAATCTTTTCTAAAAAAAGTTACTAACATCATATATTGCCTCAGTGGGATGAACGGTTAAATGTGAACGCGGGCTCCAACTGCTCGCTTTTTCCAGACGCGTTGCTGATTTGAGGAGTGGACAAAGGCGCATCATGAGCGTGTGTGGGTGAAACGAGCTTGCTTTTGATGAGAGTAAATTGAGTTAGGCCAGACGTCCCAGTGAATATTCCCCCTAATTTTTGACACCTATTCTTTGGACATGTTGGTGGATAAAGAGGGCTGGAAGATACATGGAGTTGGATCGAGCCTGATTTAAAGATTGCCGCGATCTGGGAGAATACGACACTGTGTCTGGTTCTTTACCGTGAACTAAGTCAAGTGTCTTAAAGATAAAGTAGACTGAACATGCGACAATGAAAAAAATATTATGTTTTCTAGCGAATGATAACGTTGTGTGTCTATTCTCAAAATTAATACGCAATCACTAAGCCCATTCCTTTTCAATATACGCCATTATTTTGTTTGGTGTGGTTGTACAGGTGAATGATGAAAATATCATATCGCTTCTAAAGAGCAAGAAACTATTTAAAAAACGACATGAGTTAAAGATAAAGGCCAGTTCTGGTCATGCGATTGCATTGTGAAAGAAACGTTGTGAAATCGATCAGAAAAGATTGATCATCTAGCATATAAGTATTGGTGTGTACTGCAAGGTTCTGGAATCATCAAAATGATAAGAAATTTGGCCCAGCCTTGGTAAAGTTACAAGCACTGTACACAGAAAGATGTATATGGGACTACACGACCACGTGCGCGATATCTATTTGGTCCCAATAGATATAATAATTTACTAAATATATCAATTATTAGGCGGTTTCCCAGCAAAATTTTTATCATCACGTATTAGTACAAACATATTCTTTCACATGATTGGTAATAACAGCTTCCATTTCAATTTTTTTTTTTTTTTTTGGTTCCCAATACTGGTCTTTCCCTTTAAAGCTATTTTGGATTTCAATAGACGATTTGTAAATGAATGAAGATTTCATCGATTGTCAATTTTTTACTATATTGATATTATCATATTATTGTTATTATTATTATTTCCATATTAATACTGCTATACAAGTTATCATTATTATTCTTATTATTATTATTATTATTTGCGTATCTATTATTAGTAGTAGCAGTAGTAGCAGTATCCATCATTATCACCATCATCATCATTATAATATTCATATCCTGTTACAAAAGATAAAAAGTTATCATGATAGTTTCATCACTTAGATTAAAATTATTAATAAAAAATAAACTAATACACATAAATAGCCAATCAAATGCCAAACTGTTAAAATGTGTTATTGTTATAAAAGAAAAGGGTGATAAACCTTTTCCAAAGAGTAGGCTCCGATGTGAATCGCATATGAAACGCTTCGCTCTTTCCAGCATGTATATACTATACACAGCGAGAGTTGGAGATGATTATGACCTATATATGTTCATAATCCATGGAATATGATATCTGTATGGATCACGCTAATCACTGGATGGGTTTAATCGCTAGAGACCACGGCTGCCCACTTTGCGATGATATTGATGCGGTCGCCTTTTGTGATCAAAACAATCCTATAAATTGTAGGCCTTCCTTGCTACTGCTGTACTGGCTGCGCGTTCTGGTTTTTATGTTGATGGTAACCGATCGATTTGCATTCTTGTTTTTTCTTTGATTTTTAATTATTTTTTGCCTGTTTTGTTGTATTTTGTTGGGTTGTTTGTTATAGTTGTTTATTTTATGAAGACCATGTGATTTCTTGGACAGAATACAACCAACTTTGATGGACAATCACTCCAAACTATAAACAAAGTTACTAATACTATTATCAATCCGTATTTGTTCCCCTTTATATCTCTATTTTAATTTTAGAGTGTCTACAGTTTGATATTTATTTTCACTACTATTTTTCTGTAAAGAATAACCTTATACATCTCTAAAGAATAAAATAGAATAAACAGTATGGAATAAATCAAACAACAGGATAGAAATCATAACTTAATTGTTTTATCATGTATTATATTATTACGGGCAAGCCCAAGCCATTGTCCCGTACGTCACAAACCACATCTAAGATTTAAGTATATAACTGATTTAATAGAGCCTCTATCAGAACAAATATGAAGTGAAGAGACATATTTAATGTCAAAATACAGTTAACAAATTAATTATTTATACCCCATGTAAATTTCATGTTTTCTTGTGTTTTTCGTTACTCAAGAATGAAAGGTAAACTGGTTCCATTGGGGCCTTTGTTGAATATTTTGAGATGTAAGCTTTAACATGTCACATTCCCAAGAAACATAAATCTGGACAAATCAAAATTTCACCTACTTTAACAATTAGAAAACTTGGTAAGGGTATGAATAATTGAGTTGTTAACTTTATTATGAACAGAACTCTACAATATTTTGTGACGTACCGGACGCCAAATTGCCAAATACCTACTTTTATGACCAAATGAATAAATGTAAAATAGTGAAACCTGACGAGTGCCTTTAACACTTTTCAACAGTAAAGGGTGGTGAATATCACTTCTTTGGCGTCATACTTTACTTGACAGTTGGTTTCCATGGGACGGGTACTTGACTTGAAAGGCAAAACGTTTAAATGAAGTGGGAATCGAATTTTAAAGGGGTTTATCAACTTGTGATATATTTGTTGCCGAATTAGTAGTCCGAAAGGCTGGCCCTACAAGAAGAAGACGAGAGGTAGTGACAATTAGTATGGACATTATTTGAGAGCCCTCCTCGAGATAATTATAATGATATAAGATGTTTGATTTTCGTCTTCTTATGGTATAAGACAAAATGGTAAACAAATTCCGCACTTTCACGTCCACATCAAAATGTTTAAAGGTTTTCTTGAGTTTAAAAGCCTGCACCCAAGAGGGCCATGAAACGGGCCTTTATGAAACCAAGAATTTCTCACCACAAAGTAGTCGAAATGTGAAATATAGTATAGAGTGATTTTCTTCCATAGAAAACTCATTCCACTATGTATGTCCGATCGTATGGGTTTACATTCTAGCTCCTTTCAATGACTGGTTTCTCTCATTTTTTTCTGCTTCTTATAAAACAAACTTGATATCAGGGTAGACTTTCCTTTTAAGGGCATGTTGCTTTAGTTCTTATTTTTTTCAATCAAGGTAATTACACTAGCATATTATAACCTTCCCATTCAAACAAGGAGGAACAAAAATGTGCATTCAATATGCTATAAATGCCACATCCATTTGGGCGGAGGGCGGGATGTGCGAGTCAAGAATTTATCAATATTCCACACCAAAGAAAAATGTTCCATAAATATATATATTTACAAATGAATAAATTAGTAAATGAATGAACAAATTAACAATAAATAAAAAGGTAGTTTAATTTTGCATACATGATTTGATATGCTGTGCTCATATCAGTTGTACTTAATTAATAATTAAAAGATTATACACTATTATTAAACAAATGTCCCTCAAACCCTTTTTCGTAGAACAAATATTTAACTGGGGAAATGACGATGTCCCTTTAAGAAGCTTTTTTTTTCTGCAGACGATCAAGGACTGCGCTTCGCCACTTTCACAAAGTTTTATCCCGCCCGATTACGGGTGGGTTCGCTTGGGATTGTAGCCCAATGCCACTCGAATGACCACTTCATTACGTATGAAACTGTGCGGTTGCTCTGGATTGCCATTTCTGCTAGGTCTACTGCAATCTCATGCAGAAATGTGAGTATTGCCTTATACTACATTCAGATGTATGATAGTACATGCTACACAAACCTTTAGAACCACAATACTTGTATTTGTTTCTGTACGGATTTGAGTGCATAGCATTACATAAGATATCAGAGCATTTTCTGGATAACTTTGTTTACCCTAATCTTATTATTAAAGTATCGTATTGATTCTGCCATGAGTTAAGTTAAATTTATTTCTCAGTTAAAAAATAGACAAAAACGTCAGACTCAGAGTCTGCCCCCCTCCTCCTCCTCATTAGGAGCTTAATTTGATTGAAGAAAATGTTCGTCTTCATACGGATTGGAAATATAGGTATTATACATACGCGTACTTTCCTATGAATAACATCATCTAGGGACAAACTAAAGAAACATGATTTTCAAAATGGCAGCTAAATGAGATAACTAAAACGTTTGTCCATTTATTCTCCCAAAATGCAAAGTGATTGTGCTGCATTAGTAGCAACTTACTCATAAGATGAATCACATACAAGTTGATATAATGACCATGCTACAATGTCACATGCTTGCACAAAAGTGTTTTCTTGGATTTAAAGATGGACCCACAAATTCAGCTTCGTCATCCTTTCAAAGCCTGTCGCAAGTAACCACGAAATTTACTTGTGTTTCAATGTAAAGGTAAAGTACTTTTTCTCTAAGGTTCCTATGTCCAGTGTTCGAACTCGTCAACTAGATAAGCCATGTCACTTTCTTTCACAGTCGTCTTCTTCAGCTGTTTCAGTTGCCATGGCAACGAGTCTTTAACCGCTGTCCTTCTAACCCAATGTGTTATTAGTCACAGTGCGTCAGGTAGGGTGGTATGGCGAAGGGAAAGACAGGGGGATTAATGCAACTGACAAAACTGGAAACCTGCTCGAACTGGCGAACACAAGGTTTTTCACCTGCTAAACTTTAAGTACAAGGTTGGGTATTGTTTTAGAGAGTATTTGCCTATTCGCTTTAAATTTGCGGGAAATTACGTTCAATTGGAGTCGTACTACATAGGAACTTCAAATTGAATAAGAAATCATACTCTAGTCAAATTGTGTCGTACTGTATCCCTTTTCCTTAGGAGGAGCAGAAAGGAAATGTATGGTCTTCAATATCGAACTCAATACAAACGAAGTGAATGAGAACGGGGTCTAAGACCCCGTTCTCATTCACTTCGTTGGAGCGGTCTAACTAAGACCCGTTCCTCAGGAGCGGTTCTTAGGTGAGTGAGAACGGTCAAAGTGGTCCAGGAAGTGGACTTCTGGACTGCTCAGAAGACCACCTCGGGAGGTGGTCTTGAGGAACGGGTCTTATTAAGAGCGGTTTGGAGCGCTCTAACGTGCGAGTGTGAACGGAAGCGTACTTTGAACGGAAGTGGTCTAGTGACGTTGCACGCGAAACATGTAGTACGGTACATACGCTTAGTATTCCGCGCGCGAAAAATTTACCCGCTGACCTGAGCTGCCATAGCAACAAGACCACTTTGACTCGTGGAGCGGTTTGAGCCATAAAAAAACTGCTCGGAGTGTGAACCCTCGCAAACCGTTCCTCAAGACCCGTTCCTCTGGAGCGGTCTAACTAAGACCACTTTCAAAGTGAGTGAGAACGGGGTCTAACTATGTCAAAGAATGTTGCAAAGTCATGATCAAATAATTCTGTTTTGTGTCTGATTGTAGTATATAGTACGGTTAAAGGTATTGTGCGAATAACAGGATAAATAAAAAATCTAAGAGCTGCCCAGATATCTATGTCTTTTGTTTGTATTGAGTTCGATATTGAAGACCATACATTTCCTTTCTGCTCCTCCTAAGGAAAAGTGATACAGTACGACACAATTTGACTAGAGTATGATTTCTTATTCAATTTGAAGTTTCAAAGACACAAAACGATCCAACTGTGATGGCTGTAGGCGCTCCATGTTCAATTCGATTGCAGTGCATGTATTTTGAAAATTAAAAAGTATGGATTGTATAGAATTTAGTAAGTTTCTCACGTTTACTTCACTGTCACCTGCCATAAAATGATAGTACATGACATTTGCAACATTTCTAACAGTTGAACATGTTAACAAACTATGAGCCATTGTTGTAGCGCGCGTCACAACAAGTTCCTCTCATTTCCCCCTTCTCTTGGATCAAAATATATGGCGCCAAAAGAAATGACGTCTTCCTCTAATGATGAATTTTCTCGGTAGAACCCAAAGCCTTGGAACTTTTGGGCTTGCTGAGCTGAGGAAAAAAATGCTAGGTCTTCCGGAAGGATAAAATGAGTGAGTGAACGATTAATGCCTTCCCCCGTGTTGTCGTCCTTGGTTTGCGACGTTTACGAGCTGTAAATCGTAGATTTACCAGAATAATTCACCAGAATTTGCAGGTGTCTGGTCTGGAGTTGTGCTAATATGCAGTACCATGTTTCCTAATCAGAACAAATTAGTGGTTGTTTTGATTTTCGTGCACCCCTCGAAAAAAAATTATAATGTTCTTTCAAGATGTTGATGAAGAAAATGAATAGAATTTTCTTATTGTTTGGAGTGAGGATTGATATTGAACAGCTATGTTCAATGATCTTATCGATAGTCATGTTATGTAATATGTATTTGACGTTACACGCACAAAAAAGTAGGCCTTTGACACTCTATTGACGGTGATAAAAAAAAAACATTTCACAAATTTTGACGATTCTCGTGCTCCTATGGTCATGGGGATGGGTTTTATTCTCATAACTATTTAGGAACTATACGCCATGGCATCATGTAAGTAATTATAGTTGCTTTCTGGTGATGTACAGTATTTCTATAATACTCTCTGTCAACTTTTCTCCGCGTATACATCCAATATTGTGCGACAATTCATAAGACAACGCCGCATGACAGTCTCAGCACTTTCTTCACACTAATACATACAGTGAACACGCTGATCAGATTAATACAATGTCGATAAAATGTATCAATCAATCGAATGTTAAGTTAGTAAAATATACAAATGCATGTCCCCTTATTCAGATACAAAATTTAGGAATTTTATATGATACCATCATGTTACTTGTTAGAAAATAATATTTTTAACGTTTTTATTGACATAATTATTGAATTTATAGAGAGATGATCTTACCATGGCATCTGATGTGTTTGAGCTTGTTTCTGCTGAGTCCATTTCGCTGTCCCCATTTGCTTTCTCCACCTGCAGTAATCTTTCCAGTTTCTCTATGTATTCGATGGCATTTCTCAGGATCTCCACTTTCGGCAACCGCTGGTTGGGGTTCGCACACGTATGCCTCTTCAGTGCTTCGAATGCCTCGTTCACCTTTCGAAGTCGTCTCCGTTCACGGAGCGTCGCCGCCTTCCTCTTGTCGACAGCCACGTTCTTTCGCTTGCAGGCCTTGCAGGCCCACATCAGACACCGTCGCTCTCCCTGCCCCGGGAAGCCGGGCGCGAGCACGTGCTCCAAGTCCTCCTCGCGACAGCTTTCGCCGGGGCTCGAGTTGGCCGAATCGCTGCCGTAGCATTGACTGCCGTTCCTCGCCTGATTAGGGTGGGCGTCATTTGCGAAAGTATTGGCGTACATGGAGTTGATGGCTGTGTTAGCATTGTACGCGTTCATGTCGCCGTTCGTTGATGGGTACCCATCGTAGTAAGATACTGTCTGCATTTCTGTGTAACGGCAACTACTCCTCATCGGCTCCATCTTAGAAGTTTTCCCAAGACCACCGCCAAAAATTCAGAAATATCAATGAAGGTCCAAGACCCCGGTTTGAAGAATGGTCTCAAGTTAAAGAGCAAATTCCCAGAAGAATCTGCTTTAAAATTCGCAGAAGAAGTAAGCCGAGGTAAAATAAGTTAAAGATTCCGTAAAGATGATGACACAAGTTGGAAGACGACGTAGTGACACAGAGCAAAGTGCATGGATATCTTCTTCTCTCTAAGGACTCCTGGCTATCTGAAGCTTTGAGGGTGGATCGTCCTCTCTTAGTAGATGCGACTTACTTCAGAAGAAAGTACAGAGAAGGGTTGACGTCTACATCTACCCCTGGTTCGTGCCGCACGTGAGTTGCAAAAAGAAGACGACACTAAACTATCGAAACAAAACCGAGAAAAAAGTACACATGTACCTCGCGCGCAATACGGAAGTCCGTTTGCCCCGCTACAACAACAATCTACCAGTGGATGCGTTACGAGTTATGAAGAGGTGGAGATGAGAAGAGAGAGAGAGAGAACGCGAGAGAGATAGTTTGATCGGTTGGGTACGGGGCCATGTAATGCGAGGGGTCACCACAGCTTTATATAGGGCTGATCGAGAACGCGTCACACTTCTATGCCAACCAACCGCCGAAACTCAAGAGCGCCACTTCGGCGAGATTGCGACAGAAGAAAAGTTTTGTTAGAGTTAGTCTGCGTGTCAAGCGTTGGTAGGGTTTTGAAGGAAACATACCAGACATTTTGTAGACGAATACTAAGACTACTTAGCGTTAAAAAATGAGCATATCTATCAAAAAATTTATAATTCCTAGCAAATGGTACCTCTATTAAAACCAAACAGATTTTTCATTTTGAACTTTCCTTTTGTTTTTCAAAATGTAATACTGGGGTATGAGAAAAGAGACTAGGAATATAGATCATCACTCACTCAACATTGTCTCCTCAGAAAGGCTCTTCATTTCTGTGTATCATATCATTTTCACACAGGAAATTTCCTCTCTATACACTAACTCGTTTACAGCTCGTTCTTTCGCGCCTGGGCGGGCTAACGGTAATAGCAACTCACACCGTTAATTAGGTACCAATCTCCGCCCCAAGTATAGATGCCAAGATGAAAAGATATGTTCATTGGTTCTTGAATAGGTGTACACACACACACACCCACACACATGCATATATATACATATAAATAAATATATATATATATATATATATATATATATATATATGCTTTTTAAAATCTTTATTCTCATCCATGCTATACAGGCCTGTATATCTTATACGTATTTATAAAAAGATAGATAGCATGGATGAAAATAAAGATGAAAATTAATCCATACATTAATTGACAGATAATTGAATTGATTTAAATACAATTACTAAAGGAAGAATTTTAATTGATATATATTTTGATTGATTTATTGATTTCTATATCATCTCTTTCTCGTCTTTTTTCGAACATACATATCTATATGCAATAATTTAACATTTACCTGTGACACATTAACATTTCATGTACAGAAAATGTAAAAACAAGAGAAGAAGATAGACATTACTAAAAAGATGAATTATAAAAATGAATCACAAAATGGAAACTGGAAGAGAATTAAAGTGACAAAGAGGCAGCAAAATTGAGAGGGAAAAGAAAATTGATCTAGAATTAATGACAAAATAATAAAATAAGAATTAATGAAGCAATTAATGACGATGGACGATCGGTCATGGAGACAGAGAGAACAATAATAAAACAAG
Organism: Mesocentrotus franciscanus; assembly: GCA_037976565.1. NCBI lineage: Eukaryota > Metazoa > Echinodermata > Echinoidea > Camarodonta > Strongylocentrotidae > Mesocentrotus > Mesocentrotus franciscanus. Next base: position 15,428,467 of record CP137681.1, on the reverse strand, counting down.
ATTAAAGTTGACACGAAAGAGGAGGGGGAAGAAAGAAAGAGGAGGTGCTGGCGCGCTTTTTGTGACCCCGCCCTCGCATCATCATGGCAACAAGATTTGATTGACAGGCGCGCAAGTGTCTAATGAGTGCCTGTACCATGCAATTGAACATTTCCTTGAAGTTCCTACACACGTTTCGTCACTGTTGCAAGCTGAACTCGGTACATGTACAACCATGACATGACGACATAATGCTGCGATTCACACTTTCCAAAAATAACTGTAATCTCGAAGGTGAAAATTGATTAATAGCATTATCGTGATAATCACAATTAACATTGTATGAATGAGAAACAAAGATAATTCCAGATATATTTTGAAGACCTGATTCAATGGTTGTCATTACAAACTCTTCAAAATAAAACCCAAATATTCAACATTCAATATTCATAATGTAAACTTAGTCGGCTTTAGAGCATGTGTATTTATCTAAAGAAAACATATTGAAATTAAACTAACAAAGCAAATCTCTTGTTTTCCTTGACTTAATATGTAACTTATTCGCAGAATAAGTTTCAAATGCGTACCATTTGACATATTTTATCAGTCCGTAAATTGATTCAGCTTGCTACATATACATCAGCCAATTGCGAGTAATTGCAATATGGAAATTTGAGCTGAACCTTATAACAAAAGAGACAAAAATATTCAAGATTAATTTGAATAGGCGTGATAGTTTAAACCCCCCTGTTCACTTCTCTCTTTGATTGAGTTTCATGTGCCATTTACGATTCAGAAGACAAAATTAATGATAGGCCTATCTAAAGTTATATTTTTGGCATAATATTTCAGACGGTATTTTCTTTAATTTTCTTCAATATATTTGATTTATTTCGCTTCAAGCCCCGCCCCTCCGAAAAAAAAACTAGTAAAGCGAGTACTAGTAGTACAAATTTATATTACATTAGTCATAATTATGGAATGTTCAATTTATGTTTCAAAAAATATTAGCAGAAAAGGCTTATACGAACTTTAAACTTGTAATTATGAAGAGGGGCAGATTTTCTGAAGTTGCGTAATAACATGATGAAACATAGTGACATGCCTGTGTATAGAAATGAAAAAAAGTTTCCACTAAAGAGGAAGCGAAGAGATAAAGGGAATTTGGCAGTCTTTTCTTCTAAAAATTTGACTCAATCATTACGGACAGGTGGTTCTAAATTAGTTGCATCGCGAGTTGGACCCCACGAAAAGGACAGTGATTTGGGGTCATCCACGCGCCGTGCAGAACCGGTGGATTAATCCATCGAATTCTGATTCATGGGCATCGGCCTTCTGCATGGATTAAATTTAATTCGGAGCTACACTCTATGAATAAAAATGAGAAGAAAGGGGCATAAAAGTTTGCGTGTAGGAGGAGAATATGATTTATAATTTAAGAACTTTAGGAAGGTCTTCGAGCTAGAAGGTCTGATGATCAAGATAATAATATGCTAATAATATTCGGCATTTGTATAGCGCTTTATAAGTTAATACTATAGATCGACGATGTCTCTAAGCGCTTTACAGATGCATTATTACCTCGGTCATCGGATTCAGGCTAGCCGCCCTCAATGTATGCACATTCTCTACTTCCTGGGGAACATTCCAGCCAGGCATCCTTTTACAGACGCTCACAATGCTGAGCAAATTACAATGATTTTCGCATCATACCGGGTATCCATTTATTTTAGTGGAGATAGTCAAATGTTCATTAACGGCTTGCTAAAGGACGTTAGTGCTGGGCTCGAATTAGAACCCCGTTCCTTTTTGTATAGTTTTTTTTTTATTGATTTACAGTTCAATGACTTATCCACTAGACCACAACAACTCTACGAAAAATAGGTGTTAGTGGCGGACCTGCGGCACTTGGATCCCGGTCAAATCCAATCTGGTATAAACCAAATGAAAAACTTCCAAAATCCATAACCATGCTCTTGCACTTTTATTGCCGTTCACACTGTGTGATACCTGGGCGAAAACTGTTTGAATACCGATTTTTTTTATTTTTTTATTTAAAACTTTTTAAAAACTTTTTTTAATAATTTTTTTTTTTTTTTTTGGTAAACAAAAAAAGTGTGTCCAAAATTTTATGTACAGAAAGTTTGTTCCAAACCTGTAGTCTGAATGTTGCGTGGTCATAGACTTTTGCATTCATCCTAGGATCAAGTGATTATCTCAGTTGCCGCATTATGCCACTCTGTAATGCATTTTGAAACAGTGTGGATGCCATGCACTTTTTAGTGCTCACATGGCGTGAAAGCAGTGTGAACACGGTCGAGATTATAACAGTTTTACACTGCATTGTATTGCCACGCCGATGCGCCTATATATTTTAAATTTTCTTATGTCGCCAAAGTGTATAACACTGTCTAAAAATCTCGTGTATCACCATGATCACAGTATGAACATTATGGGTGGTATTCTCGAAAGCGGACTAACTTTAGTCCATGGTTTAATCCTCCGACTAAGTATGAAATGCCAAGTGTCCATATGAATATATTTTTGAATAATTTAATCTGTCACTAAATTAAAATTAAATGTTTTCATTAAAGAAATATTTTGTAATAACATAGTTAATTACAACAATATAGCTATGAAATAATTATGTTATCATGGTAATTTAGGGACATATCAAATTATTCAAAAATATATTTATATGGACACTTGGCATTCCATATTTAGTCGGAGGATTAAACCATGGACTAAAGTTAGTCCGCTTTCAAGAATACCACCCTATGTTTTTAGTTTCAGACAGTTTCCAAATCAATTCCAAGTCACTGAAAAGATTCCCAGTCCACAATTTTAAAGCGTGTGTTATTTGTCACATTCCGCCTTCTCTCTCTCTCTATCTCTCCTTGTTCCCCTTTTCCTTTCCCCCGTAAGCTTAGAGATATTTAGGGGGAGAGTTGTCCATGACTTCGTCACAATCCACTGCACTGACCGAATTGCCAATTTGAGATTCTCACAGATATAGTGATTTCATATTTCAAACATTCATAACAGTACTTTCTTCTTTTTTTTTATCCGCTTTATTTTAAACGTTCGGCATTCTGTTACTCTTGCCTTTCTGCTTTCATACAATTGAACTCATTATAAAAGTTGGGTTGCCCTGTCTCCAGTGAAATAAAAAAAAGAAGGCTCAAATGGAATGACCACCGCGCTTAAAGATACTATGTCCCTTTTGCAGCCAACATCAAATTCTGTAGAACTTTGCAGGAATTATGAATATGTCATGTATGTCCTATCTGTGAAATTTAAACGTTAGCAGTGTCCTAATATTCAAATTATGCAAGGAAACCCGTTTACTTGCTAGACTTCACTGTCAGACACTATTGAGTGACTGACTGGCTTTTTCATCTTTGGTAATAACATACATAAAATGAGCTGTAAAGGGTACATGAGCATTTGTCTACATCAATAACCCACTTCTTGTAATGGCCAAAATTAAACTGATTGAATCTTTGCGCAGCATAAAACGTACGACCATTCGGTACAATGGTCTGAAAAATCAGACTATTACTTACTGGCTCTATAGCTCCTAAGTCGATTCGACAACTAATAGTCGTTATTTTCCCACTTAAAGACATTATCAAGCCCCCCTTTTTTAAGGGAAGTTCTAAATTAGTATTGTCTTTCAAATGCCGTTGTAATTTAACCTTTCATTTTTTTGGCCTGCAAATGGGACATAGTACCTTTAAAATCCTCTCCAGAGTGCCGTAAATAATCTAAGAGAGATTGAAAAGCGCCATCTTTAACCAAATGACAACGACAAAGGCAACAAGCGTGGCGCCATTTGCTAGTCCTGAATGTTGCTGGAGCGCAGCCAGGCAAATGTCCAGCTAGCTCAATGGCCAAGATGACGAGAGTGTGTTTACAAAAAAAGGATGTTTTGGTTTAAAATCAAGCCCAGCTCGACCACAATCCCCATCACCGTGTGTAGATATATCATACTCTAGCGCGTTCCGGGGGCGATTAGTTGTATTATTTGCCGCTAAATCTGGCGGGATCATCGTGTATGCTGCCTTTCCTAACGGTAGCGTGCAAGCGAGCTCAGCGCGGTATGCGATCACTTTATCCCACCAAATCCAATCCGCAGACAGATCGGCGGAGGGTCGCTGGATTGATGGAGCGTTATTCAGGTACCCTCGCCATTTGTTGCAAAATGTCTCACTCATATCATATATGTGGGCGCGATCAAGCTTTGAAATACTGTATTAAAAAAAAATCAGCGAAACCGAAAGGATTTAATGATTAGCATTGAGGTGATCACGTGGTGAAGATATTGTCATGGCAACTGAATCATTATAATCATAACATTTTATTAATTCAAAACAAAAAAAATAAATGTGTAATTGCAATGGCGTATCCAAAATAGACAACGGAGGAGGAATATATCGATGGCTAGAGGCAACACTACATGCCTACAAGACCTTTTTCAGGCAATCTGAAGTTTAAAATTTATTCGTGATTCGTGTTGATAAATGCCCCCCGGTTTTACCATACTCATGTTCCCCAATAGACTGTAGTGTTATAAAAACCGTTAGGAAAACGAAAAATGAAATTTCGAATTCCAATCATAAATTTCTTGATAATCAGACAGGCGATCGGCTTGTAAAAGTCATGGAATTCCTGACTGACCTAAAGGTTTATAATTATGATTGCAGCTTGAGCTAAATCCAGGATTTTGTTTCAGAATCTGAGGCAATGTTACCAAATGACTTTAAACTGTTATTGAAACTTTTTTTTAAGGTATAACCCGAGCGTTCTATTCCATAAAATAAATTTGACAGTAATACTTTCCACCTTCCCATCTACCCCAAAAAGAGTACACTGTAGCGATATTGAATGCACCGCGTTCACACTGTTATTTAAAAAAGACACAGTAAAACGCTTTGTGGTAAGGTTTGGTAGAAGCTTAAACTAGATGTTTATAATTACCCCAACCAATGAAAGTTTTCTGTGTGCACAATGTTTCCAATTTGTCCACACTGTGTTCACATTCTTTACACCTTTTGTTCACACTCTTTCCACACTGTGTTTCCAATGTGACCACACTGAGTTTGCACTGCTTCGAAACTGTAGCTTCACAGCTCCCATACTGTATTCCACGGTTTGCATTCCTTACCCACTGTTTCCACATTATGTTTACAATCTTCCCACACTGTGTTCCAAATTGTACACTCTGAGTTGGCAGTGTTTAGACTGTACCCAAACTGTTCCCATACTGTGTTTCCACAGTTTAGACAAGATGTTCACACTGTTTGCATTCTATACTGACGGTTTCCACATTGTGTACACATTTTCTCAAATTTGTACTCATTATGTTTTCTTACTGTGCTCATATTGAATCAAAGGTCTGTTCACACTGTGTTAACATGTTTGATACCCTTTGCAAAATGTTTCACAAACTAGGTATGTGTTGTTATCCTTCTCATGATACCATTGATGGCCTGGTGTACACATTATTTGACATATAACATATCTACAAGGTTACTAAGGATTAATAAAGCTCTAAAATATTAAGGGGGTACGGCCCCTACAACTGTCATTTCAAGCAATTATCCCCAACTTTTTTGTAAACGATATTCAGCTTTAATCTATTTTATCTCAATTTTCTTTATACGAAGTCGACCCCGCATAACAAAATCCCCAAATTCAAATTTTACTGGTTTTCATATCTTATGGGATTTTTAACGGAACGGGGGTTACATCGGCATCTCCGTATAATGGCTACGCCATTGGTCGAGGACATAGGCAATCCGTCTGGACTTCCATTTCCAATGCTTTGCTTCATAGGACCCCATTGTAAATAAGCTTTTCAGCTTTCATGGGTCATCCTGTCAAGTTATTATTTTGTCCCCTTCAATATCATTTTACTCTTTATTTATATATATATATATATATATATATATATATAACATTAAACTAGACTTTAAAAAATCATTTCAAATTTAAATATAAAACTAAAAAAGATCCAAGAACAACGTTCATTTCACAGTTCAGAAGATTCATTATGTACAAAATCGAAAGAAAAAAAATCCTTGCGCAATCGTTCATTGATATCCAATCTCAATGGCTTGGTCTTTGAATCCTCTTTTACTCAGGCAGGGGTAGGTTTTCTCATACCTGACGACCCTACTCCCAGCCTCGCCTCTAATTCACGCGGAATCTCCGCTGAAAAACAAATCCCGTCCACGCGACTGGAGTCCCGGTGAATCCCTGCGAGTTCCCGCTGCCTCGCCGAGCGTACCGCGTAGCATCGCGTAATTTGATTTGCACTCGTTTTGGAGACCCAATATCCGTTCTTATTAAACAATCAAGCTTCAATCTATCCTTGTTGAGATAGAGAAATGAAGAGTAGGATGAAAGAGACACAGATAGAGAAAGAGAAAGAGAAAGAGAAGAGAAAGAGGAAACGAGGGATAGAAGGTTAATGTGAAGAAAGTGCGTGCGAGAAAAAGAGCCATGGAGGAGAGGGCAGGAGAGAGAGAGAGAGAGAGAGAGGGCGGGAGAGAGAGAGAAAAAAAAATTAACTGAGAAAGAGGCGAGAAAAGAGAAAGAGAGGGATAGAAGGTGAATGTGAATGAAGTGCGTCCGAAAAAGGGAGCAGAAAGAGAGTGTGAGACAGAGGCGATTCAGTGGGGAGAATGAACAAAAAAATGACATAAGGAAAATAAATGACTTGGAGATGGAAAGAGAGAGAGAGAAAGAGGAGATGGACATTCAAAACCAGGTTGTGCCAAATGGATGAATTCAGTAGAGTTACAGAATGTGGAAAACAAGAAGGAGTAAACTAAATTGTGTTTAGTACACTGCAAAAACCAGGGTGTTAAATTTCTAACACCAGTATGGTATTGAATTTTTTTGACACCATTGGTGTTATTTTTAACACCGGTCAGATTTAAGCATGCATTAATAATTACTGGGTGTTAAGTAACATGGTGTTGTTTTATGCTTGGTGTTGAAAGTATCATCACGTGATTTCGTTTAAGGCGGTTGATTGGTCGAATAAGTTTTCACAAAGTGTACGCGCGCTTAATGATTACTTTACACGTGTTCACAGAAAAATACATTTATCATGATTTGTTAAGCAAATTATGACAATGCACATCAATTTTGTGATTTGTATTTTCCTTTGGCAATTATTGACCAATAGATTATATGTCCGATCTTGTTACAATTATATTAACGTTTTAGCAATAGATATATTGATTATATGATTACTAACCAAGAAACAACATGCATGTTTATTATATATATATGTGTACCAGCCTGTACCACATACATGTTAATCTTGAATTTACTTCAAATGATCTATGTGATGGAGTTAATGCAATGGAGATTAGAATATACCTATTGGTGGACAGTTGCCAACATCGATTATGAATTATCAGTTTACCACTGGTTCCTCTACCCTGGTCGATAATGGTCGATAATAGGGAATATGGAATGTGGGACCATTAGACATACATAGAAAAATCTCTAATGGATCAACAAGAATATAAACACCAAAAGTGGAATTGAATTTGTTATGATTCCAGATATTGGTGTTAATCTACACCAGTAGGAGTTGTCAAATATTAACACCAAAAGTGGAATTGAAATTATCTAATTCCAGAAAATGGTGTTAAGTAACACCAGAGGAGTTGCACGATATAGATACCAAGAAAGTGTTAAATTTAACACCCTTGGTGTTAAATTTAACACTCTGGTTTTTGCAGTGTATAACTATTTTGCTTATTATCAGCATAACCTTTTTTAATAGATGTGATTAAAGTTTCATCTCCATCATGATTATAGTTATAGTTTTCATCCCCATCATCTTCGACCTCCTCTTCGATTTTTCGGAGGTTCGTAATTCCGAAGGTTCTTTACTCCGAAGGTTTATAATTTAGATGGCTCGTATTTCCGAAATTGAAAAAGGGTTCATAATTCCGAAAATAACAGAACCCTGTATCGTTCTTTGGAATTACGAACCTTGGGCATAACAAACCCCGATTCATTTTGTAATATAAGGAATTTTATTTTATTTTGGAAATCACAAACTTACGGTACAATGTGGCCTATTTCATTTTCGGAGTTATGAACCATCGGAAAAAGGTGCTTCCCAAATAATTACCAACAATCATCACCAACATTTTATGACATCTAGCATGACCAGCGCCATCATTCGTTATAATCGCCACTACCCCCCACCACACACCACCAGCATCATCACCACCACCACTACAACCACTACCACCACACACTACCACCACCATCACCACCTCCACCACCACCAACAACAACGCCAACACCTATGCATGTTCATGTATATCATCACCATTGTCATGTTTACAATAGATCTTTTCGTCACCATTAATATCATAATCGCTGTGGTTGCCGTCATTGCCCTAGCCATTAATATTATTGTTATCATTATTATTATTGTTATCATCATCATCATTATTGTCATTATCATTATTTGTTCTCCTTATTATCATCATTTAAAAAAAAAGAGTATTATAATAATTATTATTATTATTGTGTTCTTAGGCCTGCATCCTTTAATACATGACGTGTCCTTTACCACCCACATATATTTACTCATCGGAAGAGAGAGAAAAATCCTTTCTTTAGTAAAATATAAGGTCTAGCCAGACGAAATAACTTCTCATTTTATAAACCAGTGCATTCTCGCCACACCCAATAAATATGCCGCAAAATAATTACCAATTATTCGGGATATCCTTCCCTCTACTTTTATACACATAAATTGCAACAAGATATCTCATCCTCAACTCATCTTCCTCCGTAAACCTGTTAGATTTTCCTTTCACAGTCTTTTCTCCCTACTATTTTTACGAATTTAGCGCGAGATAACACGGAGAAAATAGCCCAACTGCGGATCGTATGCGCTCTGTCACCTAGTACTAATTAAATGTCATCTTTGGCGCATGTGTTTGAACGGGACGATTTACTGCAACGCCCATCGTTTGTCGGGTGAGCCGGTCGTTTACTTGTAATGTGATATTGGAGTGTCTGAGGATGGCATTGCCGAATTATCAGGTCCCTGAGTTTGTTGTTATTACTTTAACAATGTGTTCTGAAAAGCATTGAGCGTAGGAGACATGATTAAAATTACACTTAAAATATTGACGTGCGAGGAAAAGACGATCGCAACTATTCTCGAAAAAATAAACTCAGGGCAATTTCAGGGCAATATTCTATTGCGTGTTACATAGATATCATGTTGGGATTAGGTAATTTTGTAATTTCAATGTTCGCACATTTCAATAGATGACGCAATAGGCTATTGAAATCGCCTTAGGTTGAATTATTTTTAAAGCAGTTCCGATCGTGTTGGACATGGAGTGGTTAATGATTTTTTTCTCCAAAGAATATGGAAACAATTAACGTTTCGACCATTCTGAAATGTGTCTGCGTATTTGGCAAACACTTACATGATGTTAACTTTTTTCACTTCTTGTTTTTGCCTCCAAGAAAGACTGTTAAAAATGAAGCTGAATCCCGAATAGACATGAGGTTAGGTAATGGAAAAAAATCATACTTTGTTGCTGCAGATCCCATCAGTTTCTTTCAAAACAAAAATAACGCTAGGTGATCGAGCATTTGCCTGTGCAGCCCCAAAACTCTGGAATAACTTACCATTAGAAGTCAGGAAATCACCATCTGTGAATATCTTTAAATCAAAACTGAAAGCACATCTTTTCAATTAATTGTAAATCTAAGCGTATCAGGAGCTCTTGTATAGCGCAGTAGAATATATACTTAATGTTGGATAGTTTTTCTGCGCTCTATAAATGTATTATTATAGATAACTTAAACGTTAGTCAACTATTTGACACAGAGGGCGACAAAGAAGTAGCAGGGCGGGAAATGAATCATAACAGACCATATATTATTTTAAGGCGGAATCAATTATCATGATGCGCAATGCATGTCAAGAGAAAACTGTACCACATAAGAAGAAATATATATGTTACAGCATTTGTATCTGTCACTCCCCATTGCATTTTGCTACGCGACTGCAGTATAAAGTATTATCCATGTTGCACTAATTGTGGCTAATATGTATTTTCATATCATGGTTTAATGATGATGTGTTCGTATGCAAAGGTACATTAATAATGCCATCTATAGAACACCCTTCTTTAATTGAGTTTTCATAATTAAATCATTAGCAGCAAGAAACGGTCGCTAATGAATGAACTCTACAATGATTCACATCAGAACATGACACGAACATGAGTACACGGGACCGACCAATTACACTTGCGTTATATAACATTATTTCCCCCTCCTCCCCCGAATTAAAAACTGCCATCATAATCGCATTCCCTTTTCTTATGCAGGGAAAGGTAATTTGTATCAATGTTAATCTTTGCCATGTGTATGTGATGTATAATAAAATCGGGATATCCCGGTAGACTGTCAGCTCACGAGAACGATCAATCCTTTTCACAAAAAAATTATGTTTGATAAGTTTTCATCAGATCAGTGAGGCCTCGTGCACTGTAGCCTATTGACAAATATATATATATATATTATTTGCCTACATAAAACTCAGTATTACATAATTTTCATATGCATGTCATATAATAAACTTGCGTTACTCCAGATCTCTTATTGATGATCTCTTACAAATATTTGAAATTGTAAGCATTCTACAACGAACTTTATCTAAGAATTTGAGAAGTCGCTCATTTTTCCCCTCTTAATTTATCGACGGAAAGTAAAGGGCAAGTTTCGTGATTTTTTTTTTTCTAAAGGGGTCCATGACTTCTGTCTTCGGCAAAACTGGGTTTACCATGCCAGGGGTCAAATTTTGACTAGCTCAATGACCACTGGGTGACTCCTGCCGACGTAATAAAGACATTAATTGCACGACAGTTACAGCCGAAATCAAATAATGGCAATTAAGACAGGTAAAGGTTCTAAGGGCGTCGAGGGAATGGTTTAATGGATTGATCGCGAAGAGGGGCGGGGCTGGCTAAAAATAACGCGGGCAATTATTGGGTATGTCTGATTCAGAAGTGTCGGCGGCGTGACGATGTGTGCGTGTTTGGTCATAATGAAGATCACCTAGCCCTAGTTCAGGTGTTTGGAAAAATGCGCGCGCCTAGAATTATTAATCCGATTGCTTACTATACGCTGTAATATACGACTGGTATGGAATGTGATTTTGATGCGAGCGCGTGAATGGCGGGTTCGGTATAAGTGTATGTTTATTGATACTTCAGCATACAATATTTAGAAACTCCAAAATAATGTGGTACATTCTCTTTCATGTGATGTACAGTATTACTGACGATAGCTAAATATTATAGTGTCTTTTTCTACCTCTAAGATGGAGTAATTAAAAACAAACATTCCATTAAATACTGCCTGAACGAAGCTTTTGCTTGATTTTGTCATCCACGAATATCTGTCACTAAAAATTATGCCAAAAAGAAAGAAGAATGACGTAACGAGAAATCAAAAATTGAAAAAGGGAAGCGAAGATAGAAAGAGAAAAAAAGGTGAATAGATATAAAAGAATGGGAAAATCTGACAAAGGAAATTAACTCGGAAGATCATAAGTGATAGTATCCACGGTGTCGCGTCCTCGCAAGATAACAGATGCACATAATTGGAGGCAGATCCCCTTCATTACATTTAGGTATAAAGAAAGAAAGGAAACTGACTCTAAAAATATTCCCCGTAGCTTCGAGATCACAAAGGGTCATTATCTCACCTGTTGGGATTAGAAGGTGTCATGGTCTCCCCTTGTTTGTCCCCTCCCCTCACCTGTGCGGGCCGTGGTGGCAGTAATCCCGCCCTTGTCCCCTTCGGCTTCAAGTTTAATCGCTGTCACATGAGATGATTTAACAGGGCGATGTTCGCTGGCCTCAAGATATGATGTGTCCATTGTAGACGCGAAAATGCTTTTTTTATAATTTCTTTAGAAAAGTTAAGAGAAAAATTACTGCGTGCTGTTTCTTTCCCTTTCTTTTTGTTAGTATCTTTACCCCTTTTCCCCTTCTCCTCTGGCTTCCTATTCCTCTCGTTATCCTCCCCCTCTCTCTCTCTCTCTCTGTCTTTCTCTCTCTGTCTTTCTCCCTCTCTTAGTCCCCCTTTCTCTCCCTCTCTCTCCATCTTTTGCTCTCTCTCGCTTGTAACCACATTATTCTCAGTCTATCTTCCAAAATATGCTCACTCCTCTCCTCTTTCTGTTTGTTCTGGATCTTTTTCACCCCCTTCTCTCTCTCTCTCTCTCTCTCTTCCTCTCTCCCTCTTTCCCACGTCGTTTCCTTTTCTCTAATAGTCACATTTGTTCCTCTTCCTACAATGAATGACAACTTCATGAACGTTCACACATTGCGGAGACAAGATGGGGATTCCCTCACACAGCTGAAAGGATCCGTTCACATTTTTCTAATAAGCAATATCCAAGTTGAAATAGCCATTCTACACGTCTCTTCCAAATGATACTTTCACACTTAACCATTTAAAAATGAAGTTTTCTTCCCACTCGTCAAGCTAAAGTAGAGCATGAATAAATTAATTTAAAAATCAGTATGGGAATCAGCCCGTTTACAAAGACATGTGTTTCTAGCCAAACCCCTAGGCAAGGTGGATTCAGAGATATTGGGTCTGATCTGAACGGGTCCTGTATTAGACACAACTAGTCATTTTTGCGTTGGAAATTAACCCGGAAGTGGTAATCGTTTCATATTTCCCGCGTAAATTGGTTCAGGTAATTGCACTTCAAATATGACACAGTGTGTGTGATTAACGGGCTTGTCATGCCCATGTATCACGTTAATAACGGTGTTGTCACTCGCACGAACTCTGAATGAACTTTTGTGATGGGTTTACTCTGCTAATTAAAAGTTTTTTTTCCAGTAAGTCTCAAATTTTTATGAAATGATCAAATTAACAGATTATTCATTGATTTATGTTATGTTATGTAATGTTTAATTGGCTTTCATTTGTTCGATAATTAACCAACCGACTCAAGAGCGATTTTTGAATTTATTTCAATTATTTTATGTCAAATGTTCTCGAATGTCAACGAATAAAAAGCAGCGTAAACGTTGACTGTGATTAGATGTCTGAAGAAACTTGCCAACGACCTAACATTAAAGTAATCATTCACAGGTTTTACTACAAGTGTTCCGAGACGATACAAAAAATCTTCAAAAATCTTCATTCCTTTGAACATGTTTAAGTTATTTCGTTTTTTGTATTTTGTTTATATTATTCTTCTGGCATTTTAGTTCCCTTTTAATTGCCATTTTGTTATTTGAATTTGTTTCCTTTTCTCTTATCGTTTATCATTTTCCCTTCTTTTTACTTGTTTTCTCTTTTCCTTTCGCCCATTTTAATTTTCTTTAAATTTCTTGGCGCTTTTCGTCCATACCACGCCGTAAAATAAGAACTCCATTTTGTTATTTATTTGTTATTAAAACGCTCTGAAAATTGCAAATTAATTCTTAAACGGGAAGATGTCTATGTGTATGAAGGGAAAGCAAATAAAAGAGGAAAACATCAATAGATATGTTCTATATTTAATAGGAATACACTTGAGTAGGAGGTATATAAGAATTGAAGAAAGGGAGAGGAGTTTAACAATGATCAAAGTGACAGCTGTAGTAAAACTGGGATTTACAAAAATATATAACTACTATAGAATGAAGAGGAAAAATCTAAACTTGAAAAGCTAGAAAATAAAGAACTTTAAATCCTTTTGAGCAAAATTAATGCCGTTTCGGCTCTCAGCGGAGCATCACTGTAAAGAAGGCCTATATAATGTACAAATATACTTCCTGTCAAGAGTGATTATCTGTGTAATGTAAAATAATCCGCAACTTCTCCGAGCCTTACCTTCTCGATGTCCAAACTGTGATTTGAATTACATCTCCTCTTCTAATCAACTCTATGCATTTCATTAACCTCAAATATATTGCCCAACATTACACGATAAACAGATATGGGCACGCGACTCGTGCGTCTTTCGAAGGGGGGATGCTGCTTCGCTTCCATCGGGGGTCTGCCCCGATCGTGCCGTGCTGACAACCCGGCTCTGCATGGTGCGAGAAGCGCCCCTTCCAGCTTCAATTACTCGCCACGGGTAGCCACGGCCAAGCTGAATGCTTGGAATGGAGGGAGGAATCTTTGAAGAGGCGCTTGGGCGAGTGATCAATGGGTTGCCTGAACTTTTAGAGGGATATATGAAGAATAAATAGTGTTTGCAGGTTATCGATTGGCTTTAGATCCATTTAAGTGATTTAAAAGTAGGGAAACCTCACTCCAATATGGATACTTCCATTTGCAACATTAAGAAATTGGTAAACTCCAAAGAATGGAAGTCAATAAACATGTCCGACCAGAATCCTGAAAAAGAAACAAATCTTAAAGGTCAGATCGACGAAATTACCAATTTTGATTGCTCATTTCGCCTGTGAAAACATTAATTGCAAGATATTAGAAATACATGTAGATAAACCCAATCCTTATGTGGTTAGAGTGTACCGGTGTGAGTTCATTATTGTTTTTCGAATGGTCATAATATGCTGCTGCTGCTGCTGATGATGGTGGTGATGATAGTGGTAATCATGATGATGATGGTGAGAAGGATGATGATGATGATGATGATGATGATGATGATGGTGATGGTGATGTTGATGGTGGTGATGATGGTGATGGGAACAAGAGGCCTACCAGGGTGTCCAGGGGTCGTACCTCACACAAGCTGTGGTTTGTAGCCACATTTAAGTATGGAAATGTAAGCCATTTTTTAAGGCTAGATTTAGAGAATTATCATTTAAAGGACTTATAATTTTAATACAAAATAACGATTATCTTATACGCCTATCATTTTAATCTAATCTAATACAACACGTTCCTGATAAGTAACTTATGACACACTACATGCCTCTTAACATTTTTCAGTATATCTGTTTGTTTGTTTTTCAAGTGTGATAGATAGATAACAAAGAACTTTGTCCTCTTCAGCAGTCAATCCACAGTGTTTGCAACGACCATGCATTGGGTTCATAAATATTCATAACATACTACTACCGGCAATCGATTATAGAAAATATTTAAAAATGTCACCATAAATTCACAATGTACCTGTGTTTATTGCAGTTCTCACAAATAAGAACTCAACAATATGAACTTGTTCTGTTATATTTTTTTTCGTCCTGACAACCTTCTTCAAATCATACGAACTTTAGTCTGTGAATTTCGAGAAGAAAAAGAAGACAAATTATCGACATTTTGTAACCGTCAATTCACTTTGTATCATGAACTTGGGGTACATAAATATATCTTCAGGGCACTACGTTCGGCGGTTATACAGGCAATGTAGTGCTGGTATCCGGCGCCGGGTCATGTTCTTCTTGCAAGGTGTATAACTATGCGGGACCCGTTGCGTAAGGCACTTGACTTTGACGTGGAGTCAGAGTGGACATGTCATCACGCTATATTGTTTCAAGACCGTCTTTTTGATACATACAGCGCGTTCTATCCAGCCTAGCATCTATATATCGTATTGTTTTAATGAGGATCCAACATGTCTGTCTTTGTAAAACTAACAATAAAGTTATTGTTAAACACATTAAATATTAAATAGTAAACCATTAGTATTTCGTATTTATGTATAAGTTGTAACAACCCAAGAATGAGCTTGATAAAGGTTATGGATCACTTTATTAGTCACCTATTGGAATACGATGTGGTTTTAGGCTAGAATTTGGGGTAAGACTCAGATTTGGGCATGATTTTGGTGACAGGTATAGACTCCAGGGTAGTCTCTGTTGATACTATGTTATGCTTCAATCGAAATGCAAATAATAGTGTGATATTGTATAGCGCTCATGTCTGTCAAACTTGAGACTCTTGGTGCTCCATAATCAATACCCCGGCTTGCGGCAAATAATCAGTAAAGCACGAAATACCAACAAACTAATTTATTGAAGAGTCCTACTCGCTGCCTGAATATAAAGCGACGATTGCCCGCCCGAAAGTGGAAGTATCAAAATTATCCCCCTTGCAACGCCCCTAAATTTCAAAAGGGGAACCGTTTACGCATATCCATCCGACGTGTACTTTACAGACACCATCCACACAACAAGGTGAACCTCAAACCGCAAAACTTCTTCATGCTAAATTGAAGTTACAACTAAATTTATTGTTAGCTGGAGCGAGGCACGCTTGATAAACGAGATAGAAGAGAAAGATAATGTGATAAAGACGCGTCGACATAAGAATGCTTTAAGATTGGATTTCAGAGTCGATTTGGAGCCATGCAGAGATGACATGGCGTAACATCTGGGATGGATAAGAGAGAAAGATTCTTCAATGACGTTTACATCTTCAATTGAGTTACAATGCTGAATGATACACGACAGTGGAAGAAGGTTGTAAGTGCCAGGATGAGGGCATATCAAAAGGGAACCTTAATCGAATTAAAGGAAATAAAGCGCTCAAAAGTAGAAAGATATGTCATTGTGCATGTGTTTTCATTCAGATCAATATAATCATACGATAAAGTAATGTGATGTTCATTATATTTGTATTGGGTTATCTATTTCCTCATTCATTTAATTGATTTATTATTTGTTTATTTCTTAATTTATTTAAGAAAATACATTCATTTCTTTCTGTATTTATATATGATGTGTTTAGTTATTTTCTTTAAACGGAACGATGGAAACGCCAATTACAATGAAGCACTGGTGTATTATGTTGCTACAACTGAAATAAAATATTCAATTGAATTCCGATATTTATTTTATAGCATGCCTCGATTGAAACTACTCACCATTTTTGTTTATTGGGGATATGGGCGATGGGTATAATTACTGAATTTAAATAGAATGTCCATTTTATCAAAACCAAAAGAGATGGGATTTGCATCACTTGAAACAGGCAATCAGGAGCAATGCTTTTATGTCCTATGATACATTATAATGGAGTCATGAATGGAAGTTACGTTGACTGCTAAAGAAAGAATTGCCCTAGACCCCGTTTACAGTGAGAAAAGGGCCCGGCCCGGCCCTGGCCCTTTTCTCACTGTAAACGGGGTCTTAGTTTCTATAAAAGCTGATGATCGTGTATGCCATTTGTTGTTCCTACTGATAGACCTTATCATAAGAGGGCGCTTTACATTCGTCATTCCATAGTTATTATAAACTGATTTTGCCAGGTGATTTCCCAAGTCAAAATGCGCATATTGCTTCGTTGGGCAAATGCGCCACGAAAAAAGGTTGTGTGCAATTGAATACGACTTCACATGAATATGTGTTTAGATGGCTTTGGGTCTTATGATTTGTAAAGGGCTGTTTGTTAGACCCTTCCAGTTTATTTTCCCTCTTCTTTTGAGACGCATTTATATATATATATATATATTATTATTGTTTTTTTTTATTCCACCCCCAATGAAAAATGATAATAATAAAACAATTAAATATATTTTGGGATTTCGTTCATGAATAGCATAATAATCCGACGAAATAAATCAAAGTATATGAAGGGCATAAAATGATCGAGATTATGGCCTTGAAAAGGCTAGATTATTTTGGTTTCCTACAATGCGGTAAACCTTGGCGGTCAAGTGATAACCTAGATCTGATGTTTGTTATGTGCACGGAAATTCGTGGTAAACCATAGATGTAATGTCAACAGGTATTTACCTTTTGATACGCTTGGAAAGATATGGGAACATGTTCAACAAATTCCATTGAAATTCTGAACTCCCCCACCCCTCCCATCTTCCCCTACCCCCTCTCTCTCTCTCTCTCTCTCTTCGCTACCAGAACCTTATTTAAGGCATATTATTGAAGATGCAAAATTAACACTTAAAAAAGAACATGTTTATGTGAATTACAGATGTACGGTATGGACTGCACTTTAACATTATCTGTATCTGTATTTGTAACAGTAGATGTCGCTCTTTGCTTTACAAAATCACACTATCTGAAGTCAAGTAGGTTACGAAAGTCTCACATGCTTCAGTCATGGACTTATAAACTTTTTTTTTAAGTCCATGCTTCAGACGAAAACAGCGGCGTAACCAGAAATTGTCAACGAAAGGTGAGGGGGAGGGGGGGGGGGGCAACTGTACCTAGGTATCCATGTGAGATATACACAATGAACACACATTCACTACATCACCAACTTGATTTATCATATTATGACAGTCCAACCTAGAAAGTTTCAACCTCAAAAATAAATAAAAACTATTTTTCTTGCGAACTCTATACGACAGGTCACCTAACAAAAATAAATATGACTCGATTTTTCATGAAATATATTTTACTTATGGAAGTCTCTTTAAAGAAGTACGAGAATTGAAATCCACAAGGAAAAATCCGAAAGGCCTTATCAATATGATTATAAATTGCTTTGCCTAGTACCAGTTTCACTAGGCCTACTACTTCTGATATTCCTATTACTGTTATTATTTATTCATTAATTCGGATATACATGTGTATATATATATATATATATATATATATATATATATATATATATAAAACATATTATTTATTCAATTTATTTTTCATCATCATTATCATCATCAGTATTTCCCCAACAACGGTAGAGTAATTATTTTGTAGAATCATGAGGAACCAGCCTCACTTTTTTTTTTGGCCTTCCTTATTGATCCATGGTTGAGCGAAGCTTATCTTAAACAGCGCTCTCTTTAGTTGAGAGCAAGTTATCATATGAAGCGACACAATAACGGGTGTTCTTGGCATCAACAGAAACAAATGACCATTTATATGATCATACATGTATATGATCAATCGATGTCTGTTTCAAGCTTTCAGACAGGTTTGATCAGAAATTAAAACCTATTATTAAAAAAACAAAAATAACCTGTAAAATTGTATTTAGAACTTTTCAACTATCTTTCAATAATCTTTGTATCATTATCGTCCTCATCATCAACGTTTGCATCGTTATGACAATCTGATAATCACCATCATCATCATCATCATCATCACCATCATTACTGTCCATGTAATCATCCTCACTACAATATCCTTATTTTTATTAACCTTGTCGTGAATGATATCACCACTCTTAAAGTAGCAGGAGAATCATCATCTTCTTCATTTTCATCGTTATCGTTTCATCATTATTTTCATATTTATTCGATGATGTCGTCGTCTTTATCAAACTTGTCATTTCTATGATCATCAATGCTATCATAGTCACCTCAGTCAACATATTATTGACATCACCCTGAATATGATCACCGTCATCATCACCATCATCGTCGTTATCATGTCCACCATCGTTCCTCCATGATTCTAAATTTATATTTGACCTTGAGAGCAAAGTATATAAGCCTACAATAGACCGGTTTATTAACGTATTCAAAAATATGTTTACTTGTTAAACAAAAGTTGTTCTTGACAACCTGAAAGATTGCCCGAGGCTTGCCCGGCAAGCAACAAGTAATGTCTGCAGACTAGATTCTGAGTATTGTAGTTCATTCATTAATTACAGGTTAATGGAATAACTCATCACTAGGTCCCAAGGAAAGACATGTCCATAATGTTGAACATGTTAGTAAACCGGTTTATTATTTTACAAGGTATCGCCTTTATAAAAAGCATATAAATAGTACATTCTCTGGATTAATCTATTGTGTTATCATTATTAATACCCCCTGGATGCTAACATTTGTTTAAATAACAGTGCGTGTGATAGGTATCAGTCAACCAGTATGATCAAGCCCCCTAAGAGGTATTGTCATACGTCCAAATCAATTGTTATTTGGAGATGGCTAGACAGAGGACATGAACATGTGGCTTGACGATTATGATCACATTAATTTCATAGAATTTCCATTCATCAAGGACCACCACCTGAAAGTCTGTATCACGCGGTTTACTATTACATCGGGATTAGAACCGCAGCTGCGATTTGTTTTGGACAAAGACTCTGCGGCTGTCCTGGCGACAAACTTCCTATAATTGCGACAAAGTTCAACATACAACATTTGTATTTCTAGAGGGAAGAGAGAACGAAAGAGAGAGATAGAGAGAAGGGGATAGAGAGAAATGGGATAACACACAAAAGGCGTCGTTTGACAATTCAGAGGCCTTTGTTCTGGTTGTTCGCGCAATGGTTGACAAAGAAGGGTTTATAACCCACAGGAATGTGCGCAACAATGGAAATCGTATTGACTTATGAAGACAAGAAGAAACACGGGGGAGAGGATGACTGAGAGCGGAGAGAAAGGGGTGGAATTCGAATGGCACGCCATGGGCACACTTACCGTGCTTACTCGCGTGCACGGAGCGTGGGCGGGTGGATTTTGAACTTGAGCGTGCCTCATGTATATTGATATTGAGAGGATAGAGTTGAAAGAGTGGGAGAGAGAAACCAGAAACAACGAGATAGAGAGAGAGAAAGAGATGGAAGAGGAAGAGGAAGAGCTAGAACTGAGAAGGAAAAGAAAGAAAGGGTAAGAGTATCAAAGAAAATGTGAGGGACAGATAGTGTATTAGAGTTTTAAAAAACAGAGAGAAAAAAAAGACAGAAAGACAGAGAGAGAAAGAGAAAGAGAGAGAGAGAGTAAGAGATAGAACGAGAGAGAGGGAGAGAGGTATGGAAGATGGGGATGGAGGCAGGAGCTGTCGAGAAAGAGATTACAAATATACAACCAAACTAAACGTAAAGAGAGAAATAGAAGGACAAGGAAGAAGGAAAGACGGATGTGAAGATAATGAGATAGAAAATGGGAGATAGAGATAGAGGGAAGGAGTGGGTGCGCGCACGTGTGTGAGAGAGAGAGAGGGAGAGAGAGCGCGCGCGCGAGAGAGGAGGGGATAAAGAACGAGAAAGAGGGGAAAAACAGGGAGGACCGATAGAGCCAGGACAGATGTACGTAATGACGAGGATGTAAAAATATATATATATAACAATAATAATAATAATAATAGTACGGACTACGATGGCGCCAAAAGATATCGCTTTGTAATTGAGATGAATGCTTGGAACCCCAAGCAATGCCTTTGAAGTCTTATTCCTGTTTTCGGATTACAAGTCAAGTTTCATTATGAATTGTCGTGACTTTATTT
Organism: Mesocentrotus franciscanus; assembly: GCA_037976565.1. NCBI lineage: Eukaryota > Metazoa > Echinodermata > Echinoidea > Camarodonta > Strongylocentrotidae > Mesocentrotus > Mesocentrotus franciscanus. The sequence goes on along the minus strand of CP137681.1, from coordinate 15,407,357 downwards.
TACCAATTTCACGAATTTTAGTGCGATCGTTAAAGTGAGGCCATAGCTTCCAAACTGGTATATTGCTTTTACCGTCACTCAAGAGGTAGACACAGAAAGAAGTGATCATGAGCATGGCGGAGGGGGTACTGATGAAAGGCTCTCATCCTAACTCTCAATGACAAAGCGTACAGAATAATACTGGGGAAAAAACACGTAAAAATGGATTGGGCCTCTAGACACGCTAGAGCCTCCCAAAACAGACCTCCACTTTTGCTCTTGCCATTTCGCCCATGCATCAAAGTTTGCTACAAGAAGGAAGAATATATGTAATAAAGCATATAATCTGTCGGGGTGGGGGTTAAGAAGGCCCTTAAAATATAAAAGACGGCACAGCTTAATAATGGCCAAACTCTGTAATCTATAGGCGATTAATCTTGCCTTTTCATTTAAGGTGTTTTTCAATGTCTTTAATGGTCAGGATTTAGAGATGATCCACGTAAAAGCCTGGGATATATTGATTCATTTCTTTAAAGAAAAAAGGAAAACGATCTTTTCTGCTTTGTCATTGAGGCAACCTAAGCTTCTTTTGATACTCCGCTCATTATCCATCAGCTATATTTTTTGTAAAGGAAAGACTACCTACCTACATGATGGACATGATTTGACATGGATTTGAAGAAACCTTCAAGATCTTGTCTCCGATCGGGAAATGTAAACCAGTTGCAGGTAACTTGCGTCCTAGGAGATCATGCCATCATCATGGGGCGATCGGTCATTCATTGTTGCTGCCCTCGAGCCTGGAACGCTGGTGGATTTGAAACCATCATCATCAGCCAGAAGCTTTCACAAAGACTTGAAAACCATGCTGATGAAGAAAGTGCATCATTAATGTCATGCATGATGATTATTAGATCCTTGGTATTTTCATAAACGGAATCTTTATTCAATTGCCAATGTTATTGTTATGATAATTATTTGTTGCTTCTTACTTTCCTAAATTGTGGTTTTTGTTAATGTGTATACTTATCAATTTTTCATGCTTTTATTGATTTATAAGTCATTAACTGTGCACCAAGGGTACCTACCACAGGCAGATTTGTGCGCTATATAAGTAGAGAATTATTATAATTATTATATAAATAGCAACCATAAATACAAACATCAGAAAGAGAGAGAGAGAGAGAGAGAGAGAGAGAGAGAGAGAGAGATTGTTTCCATGACAGTATTACAAAATTATTAGTATTGCAACACGTTGCGATTATCATTTTATTTATCGCTTAGTCACCTATTGAAAAGATGATTCGTTTAACGACAATTCAATTGCAAAATCTTTTTTGTTTGCCGAGCTTTTGTTTGATAATCAATATTTCATTATGAGAATCGTTGAAGTATTTGCTCAATTCGACCTTTTGACAAACGCAAACGATTTGAAAGCTTTTATTTCAATCAATCCAGCGATATCATTGTTTTAAGCGACTTATCTCCGTAGTTGATATATATCTTTCTGCAAGTATTCGCAACGGCTTTGACATTCTCTTGACTTTCATGATCTATTTTACCAGTGTTTAATAAATCGAATAGAATAATGACACAACTATTCTAAATTCTTCAAAAAAGAAAGTGCAGATTATTATCCTTCCAAATGATGTTCGTCTGTAAATAAAAATGTGAAAATTATTTTCTGGTTGTTAGCTGGAAATCTGTCGAAAGATACTTGTAACTTTGAAAGCATAGAGTCACGATTGACCATCCTCAGTTCATACCAGTTTGTTAAAAGAAGTAATCATTTTTTTTTTAAATTCAACTTCATGAGAGGAGCTTTAGTCCACGGTTAGACGCTCGTTCGATACATTAACTCAAATGAGGTACATATACAAACGGGAAAATAGTAAAAGTGTCACAGAAGAAGACAATGTCAAGAAATGATTAATTTGGCTTCAATTGTGTAGGTATCAAGGAATTGATTACTTGACTACAAATGATGGCGTGCCAGAATTATTTTGACATTAAAAAAACAAAGAATACGTACAGAATTGCCTTTAGAGTCTCGTACGGCAAAACCGTGTCGTGTTTGTTTTAATGACGACGTAAAGTGTAGTATGCGTCACATATCTGTATCTTGTGACACAGAGCTCAGTGAATATGCGCAGGACCTTTGTTGCTCGCAGTTGCCATTCATTTACACGTTTAAAAAACCGCGGCTGCTGTTTTTTGCGGCGGTTTACCACGTCACATTTGGACGAGCCTTCTGAACGAGAAATATGACATCATAAGTTTACGTTTACCTAGTTTTACCTGACTGCTAAGAAAGCATAAATGCTTGTAAGTAAGCAACCAGACGGACGACGGCTTTAGGTCCTCTCCGAGGGACCTGGTAGTGAGGATTAATGCCTTACCAAAGGGCACTAGCGCATCGACTTGGTTTCGAAGCCGGGTCACCGGATTACAAAACCATTGCTATACCAACTGAGCTATCGCGCCTCACCTGAATATGATACGAGAAGGAAAACAAAGCTAGCAAAATAAAATTAAAACTCTATTTTCTCTGAATTCCCTTCAAATTTGATTTTATATTATCATAGAAATGAAGTAATACATATCCAAAAGCAGTGCAAATATTCAAGATATCCTCGTCAGTCGTGACCCCAATACTGCGGCAATTTCACGGGAGAGGAAATTCGGTTAATCAAATATTTCAAACCCTCTATTCCAACATTTGAAATTTTATTTCATACACACGAATGATAACACTGACATAGAAGTGGTGCTATTTTCCCGTATTTACTTTCATATTTCAGGTGTGATTGACAATGATAACAGAGATTATTATCAAAGAAATGCGACATCATATATTTATGGAAACGAAATAATACTATATTTTTGGGAACCAGTTCTATATGAAGGTGACTTTCAAATGCTGATAACAAACTTGAATGCCATCTAGTCCTGAATTGCTAAATCATTTTCATTTGATTGTCCTTGCATCATTCAATCTTAAAAATGGAGTACCATTTAGACTCTTGAAGTATCATGCATCCTTTTTACAGAAATTTTATGAATACATGTTTACGAAAACTAATCATGAATTTTAACAAACGAAGGTTAAATAGTGGCAAACACTAACCAAAAAGTAGGTCAGATCCTCCTACTCTCTCTCTCTCTCTCTCTCACACACACGTACACTTGCAATAATGGTTACAACAGTAGTAGTAATGATTTTAATGATAATAATATACTTCAATATTATAAAATAACAGAGTTGATGGAAAGGGTCATATAAATTGATTAATAAACTCAAAAGTATGAGTAGAGCTAGTCGACCCCACACCCCCAATGTTATGTGCAAGAATTGTGGAAAAGTTAAGTTTACGTTTTGTTCAGCAAATCATGTTACATGGACTTGCTTTCTTGTTGCTGGTCCTAACAATCTACCTAATACATGCTAAACAACTTAGAATGGCGCTTGGGAGTTTCTCTTGAAATCCAGTATCATTGCCAAAACTCAAGTTTAAAGTCGGTTTTGAACTGGGCTTATGTGGACTCTACACTGACGCCCACGTCGACACAGAAAACCATAATTTTCAATTTTCCATCCGAGCAGTCCCGCCGTAACTTTGAAAAGACAGGTAACGTAGCCGCCCTGTTCTATTGAATTTGTTGTTCATCAGTATTATGGCAGCGTGTTAGTATATCCTTTAACCGGGTCTGAAAGGTACCCTTCTGTATCCAATACCGTTATACAAGGTGGGGAAGCGCTTGATAGCGTCTGAAGGGTCTCTCAGGACAGCAGAATCGTCCGTTTTCGATGACATTTCATCCCTTATTTATCTCGAATCCTCCTCGAATCAAGATGTTTGTTCGCCCCGGACCGCACCTGTAATGTAATTTACAGAAGGGGGTTGTCGAGGTTTACGGAGAGGGCGTGGGCGAGCTAGACAAGGGGTCTCTTACAGCCCCTCTAGGTCTGGATCGGAAGGTAAGTGGGTGTGGGCGGGTGGGTAACTTGTTTTGGAGGTAATAAAGCTTTCATGCCATGTCAAAACCTTTTTCGGCCATATTTGTTAATTCAATATTAACAACCCACTATATCGGACATTGACCTAAAAATATGTATAAAATAATTGGTATTTTCCCCTTCGATCTCGCTCTCTCTCTCTCTCGCTCTCTCTGTCTCATAATTATTTCACCCTGTCTAGCTCCCGTTCCGCTCTTTTTTTTTCTTCTATGTAACCCCTATATCCACCCTAAAAATCGTTCCTTCTGGATAACTGTCAAAAGAGTTACCTGGTAACTATGTTCTGTAGTTTATATAACATGGGGAATATTTCTGTAAAGTAACCTGCTTTAGCCTATGAGGCAGTTGGCACCCTATTTGTAATAATCCAATTAACAATAAGAAATCCTATTTGCTTGGAGTTCAAATCTTTCATCACAGAAATACGGTCACGGTGCATCCAGGCTAATGCCATATTCATGTCCGGTAACTCGTCCTCGCAATGCACCTTGGGTAGGGACATATGACGTTGATACTGAAAGGCCACAAAAAAATAAATCTAAAGAAATTATCATTAAGGCCACATTCGATAGGTACAATATCCTAGCACAAGGCAGAAGCTGGCGAAAATCGACCCCCTATTTCAGTCATTAACAAGTGGTTGAAGAACTTGGGATCCCTACGTCCCTACTTTGCATTTACTTCTCTCACCGTTGTCTCTCCAAGAGCCCAACAGATCATCAGGTGTTTCGGATGTGTCAACGATACCCGATAACCGTCGCGATTTCACACAACATCCACGTACGTCACATCGCCACGCGCGCACACACTCTTGCACATATTCTCCCAAATGTCATGCATCAAGGACGGTGTATGTTAAAGGGGAAGTCCACTCTGATATAAAGTTGGCTTTAATAAAAGCAAACAAATTAGAGTAACAGGTCAGTCAAAATTTGAGTGGAAAAAAAGATGACGAATAATTAGCAACCCTGTGACGTATCTTGCTAGGTCCCTTCTCATCTGCTCATTTCTAAAAAGCTTCAAGAATTTTTTTTTTTTCCCTAAGAAAATTTTTATTCATATATTCACCCTAAATATAATTATAGCAAATATGATTCTATACAACCCCTGTATAGAACAAATCTATTCTGCCATCAGTAACTAAGAAATTGAAATTTTATGAATTTGTCTGTACATAACAAATTGGAGAAGAGCTCACAAGATACGTCGCAGTATTGCCAATTTGTGTTTAACTGATGACAACTTTAACAAAAGCATAACTTCAGCTCTCTTTAACCGGATGACAATCAGCATACCCAGGCAAACACTTGGAAGTTGCCCAGGGGTACCCGACGTAGTTATCCGGGTTGTAGTCAGTGGTAGCTGTCCTACAATCAGAGTGCTTGTGGCATGGTCCATGCTTGTGGTCATGGGCTATTATCACCTAGTTTTCGGACAGAAATTAGGTTTCTATAGACTGGACTAAGAAGAGCTTTGGAACGATGGTTACATCTCAACTAGTCTTAAAGGTACTATGTCCCATTTGCAGGCCAAAAAAATGAAAAGGTTAAATTCCAACGGCATTTGAAGGACAATATTAATTTAGAACTTCCCTAAAAAAAGGGGGCTTGAAAATGTCTTTAAGTGGGAAATAAAGACTACTAGTTGTCGAATCGACTTAGGAGCTATAGAGCCAGGAAGTAATAGTCTGATTTTTCAGACCATTGAACCTAATGGTCGTACGTTTTATGCTGCGCAAAGATTCAATCAGTTAAATTTTGGCCATTACAAGAAGTGGGTTATTGATGTAGACAAAATGCTCATGTACCCTTTACAGCTCATTTTATGTTTGTTATTACCAAAGATGAAAAAAGCCAGTCAGTCACCCAATAGTGTCTGACAGTGAAGTCTAGCAAGTAAACAGGTTTCCTTGCATAATTTGAATATTAGGACACTGCTAACCCTTATGGAACAATCACAGTGTTGCCATACTATGTTCACATATTCAACTATGTGTAAACTGTGTGGACATTATGTGTTCACATTGTTATCACAGTGTGGAGTTTCAGACCATGTGGTTTACCACATAATATCCACATAAACTGACATACTTGACGCAGAGTACCACATATTTACCACAGTGGTATATGTATTGAACTATGTGTTAACTCTGTGGTCACAGTATTGCCACAGTGTGGGATTCAGATCATGTGGTTTACCACATAGTCGTACATATTTAACACAGAGTGACACATGTATACCACACTGTGGTATGTACTGAACTATGTGTAAACTCTGTGTTCCCAGTATTGTCACAGTGTGGGGTTCAAATCATGTGGTTTACCACATAGTCGTACATATTTAACACAGAGTGACACATGTATACCACACTGTGGTATGTACTGAACTATGTGTAAACTCTGAGTTCCCAGTATTGTCACAGTGTGGGGTTCAAATCATGTCGTTTACCACATAGTCGTACATATTTAACACAGAGTGACACATATTTACAACAATGTGGTATGTACTGCACTATGTGTAAACTCTGTGTTCACAGTATAGTCACAGTGTGAGGGTTCAAATCATGTGGTTTACCACATAGTCGTACATATTTAACACAAAATGACACATATTTACCACAGTGTGGTATGTACTGAACTATGTGTTCACAGTATTGTGACAGTGTGGGGTTCAAATCATATGTGGTTTACCACATAGTCGTACATATTTAACACAGAGTGACACATATTTACAACAGTGTGGTATGTACTACACTATGTGTAAACTCTGTGTTCACAGTATAGTCACAGTGTGGGGTTCAAATCATGTGGTTTACCACATAGTCGTACATATTTAACACAGAGTGACACATATTTACCACAGTGGTATATGTATTGAACTATGTGTTAACTTTGTGGTCACAGTATTGCTACAGTGTGGGGTTCAGATCATGTGGTTTACCACAGAATCGTACATATTTAACACAGAGTGACACATATATACCACACTGTGGTATGTACTGAACTATGTGTAAACTCTGTGTTCACAGTATATTGTCAGTGTGAGATTTTGAGATTATGTGGTTTACCACAAAATAATATCCACATCTGTGGGCTTATTTCCTGTTGAACCAGTCGATACCTGACTGTTGGCATATCTCCAAATACACCAGTTGATATTAAACTGGTCTGTAGGCATATTTCCAGTTGCACCAGTTGAAAACTGGTCCGTGGGCATATTTCCAGTCGAACCAGTTGACACCAGTTCATTTGCATAATGAATATGGGGTGCGTGCAGATCTATGTTTTTATACAATTTATCTGAATTTAAAGCATATTTGGAAATTACTGATTATTTAGTTATATGCAATTCATTTCAAAAGTACTACAAAATATAATTGCCAATTATTAGGACATTTAACTACTTTGTGTAAATTACATTTAATTAAACATGAATTAGGGAAATATTAACTATGAACTAAACTATATTAAATAAAATACAAGTATATGGAAAGTTGTATGTTACACTGAAAAGAATCCTACCTATTCCCAATACTTTTACATTGGAAATTGCAGATGAACCAGTGATGCTTTTTTAATTGTTGCAATTGGCAAAATTAATTAGTACAAATGCTACTTAAAGCGTAAATTACTAATTCATTTCGTCATCTGGAGGGTGTGGTAGACTATCTGGTGGATGCCACAGTTTACCAGACTATGTGGTATTTGCCACAGTGTGGTGGACTATGTGGTAATTATGTTTTAGTTATGCGTGCCAACACATGTGGGCCACATGTGATTTTGGGACGTGTGGTAACGCTGTGGTGTACTATGTGGTAACGCTGTGGTATACTATGTGGTTGATACCACAGTGTGGGTCACATGTGATTTTGGGACATGTGGTAACGCTGTGGTGTACTATGTGGTAACGCTGTAGTATACTATGTGGTTGATACCACAGTGTGGGCCACATGTGATTTTGGGACATGTGGTAACGCTGTGGTGTACTATGTGGTGCGTACCACATAGTACACCACTGCGTTACCACATGTCCCAAAATCACATGTGGCCCACATGTGGTAGCACGCTGTGGTACCACACTGGGTTTGACTATGTGGTACACAGTGTGGTTCACTATGTGGTAACACTGTGATTGTTCCATAAGGGAACGTTTAAATTTCACAGATAGGACATACATGACATATTCATAATTCCTGCAAAGTTCTACAGAATTTGATGTTGGCTGCAAAAGGGACATAGTATCTTTAAGAAGAATTTAGGTAAGACACTTGTCTATAGTGCACTCATCTACGGTGCTAATAGTTGGACACTTCTGGCAGCTGATGAGAACAGTATAATGGCAGCGGAGATGTGGTTATGGAGGAAAATGCTACAGATCAGCTGGAAGGACAGGAATGCTAACATTAGTATTTTTAAGGAACTTAAAGATACTATGTCCCTATTGCAGCCAACATCAAATTTTGTTGAACTTTGCAGGAATTATGAATATGTCATGTATGTCCTATCTGTGAAATTTAAACGTTAGCAGTGTCCTAATATTCAAATTATGCAAGGAAACCCGTTTACTTGCTAGACTTCACTGTCAGACACTATTGAGTGACTGACTGGCTTTTTCATCTTTGGTAATAACATACATAAAATGAGCTGTAAAGGGTACATGAGCATTTGTCTACATCAATAACCCACTTCTTGTAATGGCCAAAAACTGATTGAATCTTTGCGCAGCATAAAACGTACGATCATTCGGTACAATGGTCTGAAAAATCAGACTATTACTTACTGGCTCTATAGCTCCTAAGTCGATTCGACAACTAATAGTCGTTATTTTCCCACTTAAAGACATTTTCAAGCCCCCCTTTTTTTAGGGAAGTTCTAAATTAGTATTTTCTTTCAAATGCCGTTGGAATTTAATCTTTTCATTTATTTGGCCTGCAAATGGGACATAGTACCTTTAACATCAAAAGAGAGGTCCGTGGAAAGGTAGTCAGTCTGAAACTGTGATATCTTGGACACACCCTAAGGGGTACTGGGAGTCCCTAAGCAGCACAGATAATTAAAATGCAAATGGGAGGAAAGAGAAGAAGAGGCAGGCAGAGAAAGCAGTGATTCGACAATATCAAGGAATGGACTGGCCTCACATACACAGAAAGCAAGATAATAGAACAGAACAGAAAAAAGTGGAGGGAAGTGATTAAAAGGAGTGCCGATATGGTCGCCAATCGCGAGCTTATTACGGAGTTAGTTGGCTACCAGGGGTAGTTGTCCGGGTGGTATTACCTTCTAATCTAAGTAATGCTAAGGGCAGTTGATGCGAGAGGGGTAATGTCAGGAGGGTTATATTCCTACTACATACTTCTCTTAAGGTTTAATCAACCGGGGGAGTGGACTGAATGGTAATTATAGTAAATTAAGAGATGTGTATAATTACGTCTCAGGACTCCATTGGTCATTGCCCGGATAGTTATCCAAAACAGAAATATACATCGATAAGCCAAGAATTGGTAGGTTCAGATTCGATGCGTCGGTTTGACGGCGTAACTGTGGTATTAATCTAATGTATGTTCCTTATATTAATATTTGGATTTTTTTTTTTACGTTAAACATTCTATTTTTTAAACTGCTTGTTATATAGTGGGTGGCTATTCCTGAAATAATATAATATGTAAACTTTAGATTGTATAGATGTTGTAATAATTAATTACATTTCTAATCCTACACGGGGTGTAGAGATCTTATCATTTCGTTTTCCTTTCAAAAAATGAATACATTCTGCATACCTGAGAATTATCAAAGGTATCTGCATTCCTATCAGGCTTTCATAACAAAAGCATAAGTTCAAAGCCAGCCGAGAGAATGAAATCCATTTGTGTCGAGTTGTAAGCATCGTCTCGACTCGCTGCCAATCGGAAATAGCATATCAGGATGCGGAACGCTTAGGAGGCCGATGGAGCCCGTTTAATATAGCACATCTTTATTTTCCCAACATATTACGAGAATCATTAGTCGAAACATGGTTGAAACAATTTTAGCTAAGCTATCTTTTCATAGAGGGGCAGTGAATGAACTTAGAACGATTACGCTCTCTTTCGCTTAAGGCATGTTAAATATGTCAAAATCTATTAAAATATTTCATTGTTACACTTTTATAGTGGTTGTGTTGGTGTGGGTGGACCTAGGGTGGGTATAAAGTGTGGGCCCCTCGTGTTTGTGTATGTTAGGGATGGTATCCTTTCCCTTTTTATCTACACCAAAGGTCTTCAAAAGCAGTCTCCTTACAGGCCAATTCAGGGCTTTTGCTCAAATATTATTTTTAATTTGAAATAGAATGCATTCATAACCTTTGTTCTTAATTCTAGTCGACCTTTGATAACTAGCCCCTATATCTGTGGTAAAGTGGTCATCATCAGACTATAAGTTGCTCTTTTGGTCCACTTTATGCTTTCATGTTTGTGCAGAATAATATATATTGTCATGTGATAGATGTATTGAAATAAATCAGTTTAAACGTACAACAAATCCTTTCTATGTAAAAAGTAGCATAACAGTGAATTGCCGTTCAATATACCTGATTTGTTTACCTTCACTACGCGGACACAAAACTTTACAAAATAAGTTTTAGTGTACCTCTGCAGGCGCCAACGGGTGATGAATTAAAGCAATCGAATGTTTTACGGGCTTTCGCCTGAGTGCCCTCCGAAATATGTTTCCATAGAGAAATTCAATCAGATCTGCACGTAAACCAAAATTTGTCCTCGATAACATAATGACATATCAAACACGTGATCGATGAATTTTAACCCGGACTCAAATCAAGAAACCTGCTGTCGAGAAACAGGTGCACTGTGACTTAAAACAGGCACACGGTGCGAGCTGTGTTGTGCGCGGGCTGAAAAGTACACAGAAGCGCGAAAACAAAGTTTTTACGAAGCCCTGATATTTGGTGTAATTAATCACGGTTGTCGTCTGTACACGATGATGTTTTTTGTAATCGTGCCAGACGGGTGGGTTTCCATATCACAACGGGGTTTGACCGTGGCTATGCACGTTGTACGATTTCTCTCCTGTCAGTGTCAATTCTGTGATGCCTCTATTCATTTACTTATGTGGGAACTGTAATTTAGGATTATCTAGCCCAGCTCCGTAACTTCGTAAGACCAAGACCAGGGTAAAGCAGTTCTGGTTTGTTCCCTGGAATATTCGGAATTACTCGCAAGGGACATGCTGGCAGCTGTGGCCTGATGCTATGCACGTTGAAAATAACAGGTATGTCTCCATGTGAGCTCAACTTTGACAGTTTGTTTGCCTTTGTTAAGTATTGCGTTGTATTTGTATGAATGCCATCACGATCTTTATGGACCATGGGTTTTTATGAATAAACACTGGTTGTATATTGAGTATACAGTTGCAGTTATACTAAATGCATGCAATGAAATCGATGCACATGTGCTGTGCAAAGTTGCTATGAAGAAACCCTGTCATATCGATGTTTTACTGGGTGAATACGGTTATGCTGTGTAAAAAATATGAGGCTCATTTATTTCAAATGTGACTTCAGACAATAAACATTATATTTATGGTTTAAGACAATTTGACGTAAACTAATAGGAAATGTGCATGTTATGGTTCAATGTGTGAGTTATCCGTATAATTTCGTGTTCCAGGCATTAAGTCGCATTTTAAATTTTGGGTTGGAGGTGTTAAAGGGGATCAGACTTGACTTATAAAGCAAACCTAGGCGAGACATGTTATTATGTCAAATTAGAAATCAGTGATCAGAAATATCATATCATAATCGTTATCCCTTCATTACTGTTGCATCAAAGGGGGTAGTTTTGGACCAGGGTGCAGAGTACAAGATGTAGAAGGTCAGCAGCGTTCATTTAAAGTCGAAATCCAGCAGATAAGGCAACTCCTAACACAACAACAAATAATAATAATAACAAACTATCGTACTGCTACAAAAAAGCAACAACATCAACAGTTCTCAATCTTGAAGGCTTGCCACCTACCCGTAGTTCATAGGTCAAATGCAGTATTGGTCCACTGACCCTGTAGACGGACATGCTACTACACTAAATATCGATCCACCTGTCTTTACTGGTCATTCCCTCTACCTTGCGACGTTTAACCTCTTTATCATGTATTATGAGGACACTGTGGAATAATTGGTGAATGATCTTGACTCTCGTACGAGATGTCTCGAGTTCGATCCTTGCCTGGTTCTTACATCCTTGTATTTCGTCTGCCCCTCTCGATCCAGGGGGTTTCACAAAGATCCTAAGTCGAACTTAACTCTAAATTGGACTTAAACATTATGGAGAGCCATTTGTAGCCTTCAAATAAAATATATTCAAAAGCAAATATTCAAGTATTTTAGATTTTCATAAATTCCACATCAAGAACACGAAATCTCCTTGATAATAGAAAATATGAATGATTTGATTCAACATTTTATGCCTTTTAAAATAACTTTTACAAAATATTTTCAAAGAAGTTAACGGCTTTCCATAATTTTGAAGTCCAACTTAGGATCTTTGTGAAACACCCCCAGGTGGATTAAACGGGTGCCTGGCAATGCAGGAGTAATATTTCTTGCAAGGCGAGTATTAGTAATATTGATATGGTATGTGGCTACCCTTGGTAACAAAGCCCTTTTTTTTTTTAAAGCAGACATTTTTTTTCCAGTGTAATGAACATATCAAGGATTTTTGACGAGATTTCTGGCGATGCAGATTTTGAGCGCACGCTCAACACCTCTCACGCCCACACCTCATCCGAAGTTTACATTGTGTAGCAGAGCACAATTAATTGCATCCGTTTTCCTAATGTCATTTCACATTTGCATATCATGTTGTACGTGGATTATAATGTTTAATTGCTGTGTGAACGCACCACAGAATGACCACATAGTGCATTTTGGCACACTTTGACTGTCTGTGCTGACGTTGTAAACAATTACTAAACACATTGTATGCCTGACCGTCTTCATCACTTTGAGTTAGTACGTATCCACATATTAATCTGTGGTAGTCTGTAAAAACCAGAACCAGAACAAAAACAAACAAGAAACAGCAAACAAGGACCAGAAAAATATACGAATATATTTTATAAAAAACAACCTTTCAAAATATTGAGAGTGCGTCAAATATTTCACGGCAAGTAAATTTCATGAATCTGAACCATTCACAAAATTCGCGACAGTTTCATGCCCGCGAAACGTTTCTGCTCCTACAATAAACTGAAGGCCCATGTATATTCCATATAACGTTTTGCGAAAATAAACTGTAGACAGCCTACACATGTTATGCACAGACTGTATAAAAGCATTAATTTAGCTCATTGTTGCTAACAATTGACAATTACAATCAAGCTTTTCAGTAATACTGTCCAATCTTCCGCAAGAACTGTGCTACAGGTACCTTTCATTATCTGAGTATGACTCAGTGAAGACCTTGAAATCATACGCAGCAGCGATTGTGGTTTGACGAAGAGGGTCCTTAAAGGTTGTCTTTTAATCGTAAAAGTCTCTATGAAAAAGTTGTCGTAATATGCTCTGAAAATTAAATGTAAAAGGAGTTAATAGGAAGCTTATGAGGCTGGTGAATTCTGTATGGAAAGCCTAAAAAATACTCATATATTCGTGATACTTTTGGGTCATTTGTTATTTCATAGAGTTACATGAACAGCAGTACCAGTATGATCATATGGAAATAGGACTTATTGTCCCATATTATGTTGATCACATTTTTTCTTTCTTTCAAGGGATATTTTGAATGTTGACATTTCCAAACGAATCCATTAAACATGCTAAACCATTCAACTATTTGGCCACCTTGACGATTCGATTATTCGATGGTAGCTAGAGAATAAATAGTTTAATTCGAGTGCTTCACAAAAATGATCAATGAAACATTTTGACACACATAGTAACTCATTACTGATACTACTAATACTCATTCTGATACAGCTAGAGATCTATGGATTTACTCATTTGATGATTTGAAGAAGAACAAACAGATTACACATTGTTGCCACATGGGAAATGCAATTTCCATAAATAATATGATCTGTTAGGTTTCATCTGCCATGAGTTTGTTTGATAATAATTATATCATGATAGAGAATTAAGCACTAAGCGGCATCTAAAGTAAATCATGCTATAAAATACACAATCTCCTTCGAGATGTCGCTTTATATGAAAATTAAATGTTTCATAATGAAACCTGGTAATAATGTATCCCATAGGCCTATATCAGTGCCTCCAATAGTAAATCCTCTATCGGACAGGCTTGATGGATTGAACACCCATGTGATTTTTTTTTAATGCCAAATCCCAATTAATGGCCCACTTCAAGGTTTGGTGGGATTAAGTCTTTCATATTTTTAAATCATTGCAAGATGCGACATGTACCCAGCTAAAAAAAATGTGAGCGTGATTGCACAATCATGTGTTAAGTTCACATCATTCACTGGTCATTGATAATTTGAATCGACGTCTGTTTCAATAAGTCACTCATATTATTAAGTTCTTGTTTGATTTCATTTTGTTACAGGCAATTTAGTTGTTACATTTCTTTTAAATATTGCAATACCTATACACCCCCATGATGACTAAAGCAGTCTCTTCTCTTTCACAATAACAAATATGTTGGCTAATTTATATATGTATATAATATATTTACATATAAATATAATTATATATAGAGAGAGATTCTCTCCAGAAGCCGCCAGCCTGTTGAACAAAATAAATCTATAAAGTGTTACATCCTCGCGCTTCAAGTTTGCATCCTTTTTAAACATTCTTTCTATAAATGGAGACCACACGGTTTATATGGAATTTAACTTGAAAAAGCTTTGATTGATTTTACTGACTTTACTGGCAGGCACACCTACTGACAGAAACATAATTACCAAATCACCATAATACGGTAAATGTGGTATTGAATTCCAGTCATGCCAGTGGGCTCCCATTAATTTAAATGATTGCTATACAAAATTACCACATGTAAATATTTCCTATTTCAATTAACAATTCCACCCAAATAGTTCCCTCAAGGCCATACCATTGTATGAACAGTAGTGTTCCAGGTCACCTATAAATCGAAAACATCATTATCTGGCCTATATCAGTTCGAGAAATATCAAAAAGGCAAGACTTGATTGAGCTATCATACGGGGTTGAGAAACAAAATTATGGTTTCAAAAGGAAAAGGCAGTGCATTTCAAAAGATATAAACTATTAGGTGTCGTGATATACATGTAGAAGTTAAATCAATCCAAGGGGTAAGAGTTCGAATCCTAGCCCGGCACCAACGTCCTCTGTCAAGACGTGTATCCACATCTTCCACTGTCCGCGCAGGTGTGTACCTGGCATTTGCTGGGGTAGTAATTGCAGAGCCCTCAGGAAAAACAGCACTGATGCTGCTTATGATTTCAAAAGGAAAAGGCAGTGTATTTCAAAAGATATAAAATATTAGGTGTCGTGATATACATGTAGAAGTTAAATCAATCCAAGGGGTAAGAGTTCGAATCCTAGCCCGGCACCAACGTCCTCTGTCAAGACGTGTATCCACATCTTCCACTGTCCGCGCAGGTGTGTACCTGGCATTTGCTGGGGTAGTAATTGCAGAGCCCTCAGGAAAAACAGCACTGATGCTGCTTATGATTTCAAAAGGAAAAGGCAGTGTATTTCAAAAGATATAAACTATTAGGTGTCGTGATATACATGTAGAAGTTAAATCAATCCAAATGGTAAGAGTTCGAATCCTAGCCCGGCACCAACGTCCTCTGTCAAGACGTGTATCCACATCTTCCACTGTCCGCGCAGGTGTGTACCTGGCATTTGCTGGGGTAGTAATTGCAGAGCCCTCAGGAAAAACAGCACTGATGCTGCTGATGAGGCGCAGGTAAACAGAATTATTATTAGTAGTAGAAGTAGTATTATCATCATCATTACTACCCTGCATTTGGAGGAACATTCAAGCTATATCTATGGAAAAGGTATGGGAAATTGGCGACAGGTATCAATATGTGACGTACCTTTAAAAGTCGATTAAACAACAATCATCTGTTCCAATTATGGTAAATACTACTGTGGTCAGATGGTAGATAGATGATGACAAATATTCACTACGGTTTGTTTTCCTAGTATCAGCATACAAACACTATTTAATCGTGATAATATCATCGATCTCACCTCACGTCAAGGTAAGGGATAACATAGAAAAGACAAAGTTCAGAAAATTCATCGACTAAATAACTTTAAGTTGTACAGGGTGGTAAAGGGGATGGTGATGATAATGATGATAATTATTTTACCTCACTGCTAAATAATTATGTCTATGCATGTAAGTAAGCAAGAAGGGGACCACTGCTTTAAGTCCTCTCCGATTGACTTGGTAAAGGGCACGAGCGCACTGACTTGGTTTCGAACCCTGGACCTCCCGGTTATGAGACCATCGCACTACAACTGAGCCGTTGCGCATCCCCGAGCCATCGCGCCTCCTTATAAACAATCTATGAGTTTTTACATCTTTCTTTGTTCCAAAGTGGAAGATGTAGGACTGTCACTGAAGTAGACATTTCAAACGTATCAGAATTGTTGTTTATCCATAGAAATATTATCAGGAGTTTGTGTAACTTAATATATTCCTTAATCATTACTATCAGTCCTCATCAAGATTGTCATGATAAGAGAGTTGAATAGAAAATGATACTTCGGTGATATATTTATGTGGTACAAGATCAGCCTAACCAATCACTTCCACATAGTTCCGTTGACATGGCAATTGCGTCACCAGAACTCAACCTTATCTTTAAGGTTACCGTTAGGACGCATTGTACTTGATTCGTGGAAGACATTCCCTGGCGGTCAGGACACCTGCGGAAACGACTACTATCAATGTTTTTATCAGTTGATATTTGTATGTGAAGTTACCCCCAGCAATGAACCCTGTTCATACTGATATCTCTTCAGTTTTGTTCGTATATCATACGACATTTTCGAAGGCTCGAGGTCCAGAAACCATAGGTACAATTAACCTGGGTTCAAAGTCATGAAATATTTCAATCATCTTAATATTTATCTTCTATTAAAAATTTATAATTCTAAATATTTACATTGGGGTCTTGAAAATTTAAGAGACAATGATTAATAATAATTATAATAATAATAATAATAATAATAATAATAATAATAATAATAATAATGATAACGATAATAATGATAGTGATAACAATGGTAGTAATATTATTAATAATAACAATAATAGTGATAACAAAAAAATTGATAATAATAACAATAATGACAATGATAATAATTGTAGTAATATTAATTATAATGATTATAATAACTATTATTTTAATAATGATAGTACTAATGATATGTTAATCAAAGATTGGGAGGAATTTACAACAGGAATTTACAAAGAAGGCATGCAATGGAAAACACTTCACTTGACCACGTGGACTTTGCATGTCATAGATTTTAGGCCGATATGAGAGTTTATTCATCACAAGGGATATTTTTGTTGGTCAAAGGCCTGTGTTATACCCCAGTCACACAAACGAGACCGACTCGACACCGACAACAGACCGACCGAACAATTGCATCACCTCCGATTACCATTAATCGGTCAGTTAAATGCCGGCATGGATTTGGTTTCGCTGTGTGACTGGGGCCTAGGTATTAATTCAGAAAATCAAGCTTACAGACAATTTGAATTTGATCATTTGATTTCTAGATCCAGGCGTTACAAATAGTATTACGCCTTAAAGTTTGAATTAAAAGATGCTGTGTACGTTGTCATTATGAACGTTTGGAATATGACGCAAGTACATACACCGACATAGATTTGTAGAGCGAAGTGCATTCTTCCAAGCAATATTTGTTGTACTATTGGTATACATCTAACATTTTAGCATTTTGAATTCCATGATGATTTCTCATTTTCATTATCCTAGATTATGGATGATAACTGTACCACATGCCTATAACGAATGGTAAACATGGCTTGTCTGTATGTAGTAAGCAGTGCATATACATGTATACGTGGCAGTTATTATAATATATAACAGCTTGTGATTTACTTTATCTCTGTATATCCTCGTAATGAGTTGCATTCCCCTCCCACTCGATGCCCCGATGCCTAACTACTAACACTACCACCAAATTCGCCTAGATAGACCTTCATCAAAGTTATCATCATCGTCCTTGTCATCATCATAGTCAATGAAGATCATCATTTTCATCGTCATCAATCACCATCATCATCATCACCATCCCCGTCATCACCCTCACCATCACCCACAATCACCATCATAGTCATCATTACCATCATCATCATCACCATCATCATCACCATTATCACCATTATCAACATCATCATCACCATAATCATCATCACCATCATCAACATCATCAACACCATCATCACCATCATCGTCATCAATATCAATCATCATCATCGCCATCATCAACATCGCCATCATCATCATCATCACCACCGCCATTGTCATCATCGTCATCACCATCACCAACATCGTTATCATTATCATCATTATCAATCATCATCTTCATTGCCTTCGTCGTCCTTGCCATCATCGGGGAACTCGATCCCTTCCAGGAGGACGGGTTTGGGGTTTTGTGCGTCTCGAATTGGGTAACCTGAAAACTGATAATCTCATTTCTTTCCATGATCTTTACCACCATCAGACATCGAAAAGGAATCTTGATTTCTTGATTCTTTATCAAGCTTGACCCATCTTCACCTTCTATGATTTCTGACTTGTTCAAATGAGTCATCGATCGGCAACGACATTGTCAGAGGCATAGTGATCCTCAACATGCAGATGACCAGAGGTAGCTAAAATTGGAAAAATGCCGTGATTTGCTGACGTGACTAAAACTCATTGCCTAGAAAATAATCCTTTTTTTGATAAATGATTTCCCTCTCTTCGGCAAACATTGATGACATGGCTGTCTGCTGTCAACGTCAAACTGTAATCATTAGACAGAGGGTGGAGTTTTGGGCCAATATTGAGAAAAGTTTATACTGTTCTGTTTATGTGGCAAGCATGGATGATTAACTTGCTATCACAAAAAAGCAGACAAGCACATAATCATGATCGTGTTGCAAGCTAATTATGGACGTTACCTACTTTCATAAAAACCGCTTCATTTGAAGTTTTTTTCAGCTCTGTCGAAGAAATTAAACTGATAACAAAAATGGATGCAATGTCAAGTGATTATTAATTCCTTGCAATCAAAGTGTACGACTTGACGTCAAAGGTCTAAGATGCGCATTTAGCCCCTTCCTTCATAATTACAATTTACCTTTCTAATCCCACTTATAATAGCGCTCTGAATACATGATCACGTGCTTTCAAGCACCCATGTGATTGGCTTGTGATCTGGTAGGTAGGACCTAAACCGCAGTTAAGGTCAATTAACCCAAGGTCATGACAATGAAGGTCCGTAAGACCGAAGGGGCGGGGGTGGTTACGAGGCCGAAGGTGTTTGGTTGGTTAAGCATGATGACACCCTGTTCTGTGGTTCACGGCAGTGGCGTGTCTCGGGGGAGGGGAGGTTTAAATGGCCTCTCACTAGGAATGGCGAAAGGACAAGTAAATGACAAGAGAGAAGATGAACAGAGTTGGGGATGGCAAATCGAAATGAATAATAAAGATAATAATAAGAATCCCTCTCACACCCTCCCCACACTGAAATGTAGCCTAGTGAGGTGTGACAGTTTAATTCCTTTGATATTGTTGTATCGTACGAGTTACTATTATCAAATACACACTGACAGTATTTCTTTAAAATGTTGATAGATTTCTTTAGAAAGTCATAATTCAATGTTATGGAATGCTTTATAATTCTCTTTCGTCTATGACAAAATGCTAGATACCGTAGTATTTGTACACCAACTCGAAAGAAAGGGAAAGCGTCTGAATTTCGATTATTGTGAAATTCCGTTTAAAACATTGTGGGGGCGGGGAGAAAAAAAGAAATCACGTGTCAAGGGTTATATGAAGATAAGAGGGTGTTATACAGATAAAGGGCATTTTCTTCTTCCATTAAAATCCGCTCGTGGAATGATAATAAGTAAATTTTATGTTTTACTTTGTCTGCCCTGTCAGAAACATTTACAGGACAAAAGGGTATCACGTGCAGCCAAATCACGTGTAGATGGGTGGGTGTTGGTCGTGTCTATTGTCATGCTGTTTCCATGCGTGGTCATTGACGTTTTATGCTGTTCTTAAATTATCCAAGCTGCCAAATGTAGTGCCTCGAGAAAAATGTTCCTCTATATGTTTTAGGTACCTTTTTGATGCAAACATAACCAATTTAAATTTCATTTGATATTCTGGTAAAATAGAGCTATCACGTAATCGTGTTGAACATAACCAAATGATGGGTAAGTTGTGAGTTGGTCTAGCGGCACGTTCACTTGGTCAGTCAGCTCTCTGTCTTCGCCTACAAACTGGCTCAGGCGACCCCGGTTCGAAACTGGGTCACGTCTTTCGGATGGTGACGTTAAAGTCTTCAGACGTAAATAGTCTGTAAAAAAACCCAATTACACACACATATAACATCCAATATACTGGTGAGAAAATACCACGTCATACTGCCTGTAATTCTCATGATCGAAATGATGTTCTCAATTTTTTCCAGCTAAACCACAGTTCATGTCCTTAACCCTTCGAAAACAGAAGGCATTATATCAGTCGTATACGCATGTTCCTAACAAAAATAGCCACAACGTGATGTAGCTATAAGGTAGCCAATTTGCACCATTTGATTACAGTAACGTATGCATCAGGAAGGGTTAGGGCTAGGGTTAGGGTTAAGATTGTGGCTACTTTTTGTTGTTGAACAAGCCTCTTCGACTGATTAGACATTTGCCACTCCATACCCAGGAGAAAAATGGGGACCTGGTAGGATGGCCAAAACCTTTGTGATAGGAATTGCCATATGTATGTCCTCACGATGACCATCTGGTAGGGATAGTACCCATTGAGGGGAAATTGGGCTCACTGTTCGTGAATGAATCTGATGACCGGAGTAGTAATGGTAGCTGCATAGCGCTTAGAGACGATATTCCGTATTCAGTGCTATATAAATCCAGAAGTATAATGAGTATTATTACCTTTAAAAGCCATCTAATGAAAAAAATATCTCGTTGAGAGTAGTGAATGTCGTTATACCGTTCTCAACCCCCAGTTTCATGCCTGAACCTGCATTCTATTTTCACTTTCTAACGTTATCGAAATAGCTAAATGAGTTATATACATGTTCATGAATGTTTAGAGTGTGTAATAACCGCATCCAATACGTACACGTTCATGACTAAGAAAATGCAAACTCTATGTTTATAAGGTCTTTGCACCGTCTACAGATAATGGTCCAATAATTAATCTTTCTTTTGAATAGAAAATATTTATATTGGAATATTAGGATATAGTATTTGTGTAGACTCTGGTATTCATAGTCATCATTATATTTGTTAATCTAAAAATAGATGATCTTTATCAGACATGCCTCGTTATAGAGATAAAAAGATACGCTATAAACGGTTCAGGAATGTACTCTAATCAGCGATATGGATTTTTGTTGACTCGTTATTGTTTTCTTCGCGCTATTTTTAGCACCAGAAATCAATTCAAATCTCGCCGGCATGCCGTGTTATATTATATGCCATCAGTTGGGTAGGCGTTACATCACAGCTACGTAATCGAAAATAATTAAATATCACTAAAGCGGGCAGAAACGTATTTCTGCGTCTCACATTCATTATTTGTGGCATTTGATGCCTCGAAATGTATCCCCAACGATTTGACACTGATAGTTGATAGTTAAAAATATATTTAATATAGTTTTCCTCATTCATTTAAAATTGATAATCAAGACGCCCCCGCCCCCAAACGATGTAGAAAAAACAGAGAAGGTCAGTAGAGGGGAGAAACAATGTAATTATAACATGACTTAATAGTCCTCCCAAGCTTTCCCCGCACGTTCGCCTCGCTCCCTTTAACAAATAAGTAAGACCAGCCCCCCGTCGCCCATCCCCTCCTCCTCATGACTATAATGCTTCTCTGCGTGTAAATGTTGTAGAATATTACCAAAATCCCTAAAATCTATTCATTTGTTTGTCTTGATTAGTATTTTACCTAGGGATCGCTCCCATCTTATCACTACTCCTTATACCTCTTCAAATCAACCTTTAAATAGATTAAATACAAATTCTGTGATTGTGTAATGCAGTTTGCCCAAATGCACATAAAGTGGCTTTTGCCTGGCGTTGGACTGCTGCGTCAGAGTCTGGTGGGGCCATTAATACATTTGAGGATCAGTGAAAGAGATAGCTTTGTGTTAATGGCGTATGCAATGTCTGTCTTCACAGGCTTGATTAGCGCAGGTAAATAAGAATGACCCCTTGTGTGGACCAGGAATAGTTTGTTTGTTTGTTAGTTTTATCTGACTGCTATTAAAGAAAGCATGTGTACATGGTGTCCGCTTGTAAGTAAGCAACTTCAACAAATTAAATCACACACAAGAAAAGTACACCCACCGGACTGAGTAACTTTTCTTTTAGTAGCACATGTGTTGTTTACATTGATCGGTTCATTGGATTGAATTGTTAGGAAAGTACGCGCATGGTACGTACTTGCACTTCGCCGAAGGCTCGGGTTTTTGTGTTCTTCTTTATCACATATTGTTTCCACATATCATATTCATGAATCTGTATGTACAGATGTCCTGGTCCAGTGGATACGTCACCGGAATGTGGAAAACATGTTTCGCGGTTCGAGTCCCGCTGCGGCACTAATGTCCTATGGCAAGACATTAATTGTCCACTCTCTACCCAGGTGATGTAAATAATCATAATAATAATATTCCGCTTTTATATAGCGCTTAATACATCTACGATGTCTCTAAGCGCTTTACAGATATACTATTACCCCGGTCATTGGATTCAATGCTTGCCACTCACTGGGGAGTATTCCAGCCAGGCGTTACTTGACGCTCAAAAACTGTTTGACCAACAATGACGGTCGCATCCTACCGGATACCATTTAACACTTGGGTGGAGAGTAGCAAGTGCAGGTTAATATCTTGCCAAAGGATATTAGTGCCGTGTCGGGATTCGAACCATCGACCTTCGCATCTCCAGTCAAGCGCCTTAAACCACTCGACCACGACACTACCACGTGGTACCCGGTAGGAAGAAATTCCAAGTATTCCAGAGCGCATTATCAGGGTAGCTCGGCTCATGATGGGGACATAACAGTACAACTCTTACAAGCAGACAGTCTGTCCCATTGGGATGTTGGTGTCGTTTCACTCTGAATCTAAAATGTTAAATCCTTATTTTATAAGGGCTGAGGAGTGACCACTTTACATCTTTCTTTTTGTACTCCAAAATGTTAGACTAACAATTTGAACATGCAGGATCGAACACTCTAGAGGTTGAATCCAGAATGTTAAAGATGTTAAAGGGAAATCCAACCCAAATAGACAACTACTCTAAAAGAAAGCAGACAAATCAGAGAAGCAAACTGATGAAAGTTTCAATTAAATCTGACTAAATACAAGAAAGTTATGAATGTTTGAAAGTTGTAATCACTATACGTATGGGCATTTCAAATTCACTGAAGCGGTAATATCAATGTAATGTAGTGCCGGACTACTTTCCCATCTGTTTCAACATATAAAATGACTAAAAATTTAAGTTTTTCAAAAAATCATGGCTCAGGAGGGTTTATTCTTTTTAGAGGACCTATAATAATATGCTATCTATAGTATATTTTGAGTAGTGCCCCAAGGGAGAAGGAACTTACGAGAAAAACAGAAAATAGTGATATTGCTGTACACTGCAAATGGGATAGTTATCCACGTCCTACGTCACAATCCACTGACCAAACTACCAATTTGAGAAGACTTAGTGATCTCATATTACAAACATTCATAACTTCCTTACTATTGGTCCGATTCATTTCAAACTTTTGCCCTTCTGTTTCTGTTATTTTTCTGCTTTCATATAAATCAACCTATTACAAGGGTTTGATTGCCCTTTAGCCTGACATTTCACCCCTGGACATTTTGGAAAAGTGGACACTCCTTGGCCCTTTTAAATGGTGATTTAGGCATCGTGTTAACATTTAAGTTTGTTAGGGGTATAGGTTATCAGCCTCTTCGGTTATGGTCACGTGGACCGTAGTCTTTCGAAATAATAGTCGGCTCCTGTATATTAAATTGAATTCTGCCAAACCTTCTGTACTTTTCATCTCTCCCGGTTTGGACCACGGCATTATGTCTGCTTGCGCAACTGATATGTCAGTAGGTTAGCAACTGGCATACGTGACGCTATTGTAACTTAAAGTCTCGATTAGAGAGGGACAGTTATGGACGTTACCATGGAAATTACAATGACATCATCATAGGGATTATCTCATGTGAGGCAGACTTTGGGTGAGGTGGGGCTTATTTTTTCAGTGATATAATAATAAGGAAAAAAAGGCAGAGCTTGATACCTCAATACATTTTCATCATTGTGATAACAGGCAAGTGAGTCACAAAGCAAAGGTCCATAGTTCAAACCCCAGAGTGCCTTCATCTTTGTCAGTGACATAATCATAAAGAAAGAAGTAGGGCAGAGCTTGATCATGTTGATAGCTCTCTTATACAACAGGTTCATGGTTCGAATCCTGGACAGAGCGCAATGTGTTGTAAGGAGATGGTGGTAAATATGGCCGAGGGGGAGGGGATATAGAGACGTAAATGATAATAGTTGACCTAATAATATTTATAACACATATTATTAACCGTATCAGACATCTGAGCAGGGTAATTTTTAAATTGTATTGCCCTCTAAGTTTAATCGATAAGCCAACAAAACTACGCGTGAAAAAATAATATTGACCGCTCAGAAAAGTCAATGGGATTTTGTGTGTAATTTGGCGGTCTATATTATTACACACTAAACCAATGAACAAATATTATTGCCCATTCTGGAAAGGCAATGGCAAATTGCGTGTCAAACTAGTGGGCAATAATGTAAAGCCAACATCCGGGTTTTTGTAATTTTCTTTGCGCATCTATTACGCGTAATGAGAACCTGCGCACTTTGCGCGCACTCTATTGTGACGTAATAATCACACCCAAGGCACACTGTTTGCAGTGTATCGAAAATTTCGTCAAGCACTAGATGCACAGTGCTGGTTTGACGATGTTTTTGCATTTTTCATGCTATAGGAAACCATGTGCAGTGTAGGCTACTGTATTTTACATAATTTAAGAGTATATGATAGTAAGAGTTTCTTGTTTGCTCTAGATGTCTGACGTGGTTAATAATAGTAATATTGACTGCCTAATTCAGGGCAATACGACTTGTCATATGTCACCCTCACCTTCGGTTCGGGCGATATATGTCGTATTGCCCTGAAGGCAGTCAATATTACTTAAATATATTCATGCCAAGAAAATGAATTGTCATTTTATATATAAAGCGCCTGCTTTTTGGTGAATAGATTCTCAAAATGAGTCAAACTCCCGTGAATTATCCTAGCTGAGCGTTTTATAATCAATAAAACTCAGTTTATGATATTTCAAAAGAAAGTTAATACAAGTTATCATGGTTCGATTTTGCTTCCAACTTTGCACCATCATACACTGAAACCAAAATACTGAATTGTTGATCTTCTGAAATCTATACATGTAATTCTATTGCCACTTGTAGCGGAAGTTTCCCAATTAGTATTTGGCAATACCAACCGTTTTGGAGGCACCAACTTAACAGGCGTGTGCCACGGATAAGCTGATGTGAGATAATATTTTGCCATTATTCATCTTCATACAAAACGTTCCACAGTATCTGAATTCTACACTATCGAAAAAGACTTTCAAGAAATCGACTTAAGGGCAAATGCCATACCCCTACTATTTCAAATAATTCAAAATATTCCAGTGTAGCATTTATTTTCTTGCATATTTTTTAATTTGAGAATATACTCAAAGAATTTGATTTATCATTGAATTTCCTTTTGACATGTTAGAAATTGATCTACAATTGCCACACTCAACCCAGGTGATGTAAATGGGTACCTTAATTCCTTGAAATGCTAGTCGGAGCGCCATAATGACAGCCGTGCGAAAGCCGGGGTAATAATCGGGAGCGCCAGGAGTGTCAAGTCTGACAGACCTGAGCGCTATACAAGAACCCAATATTATTATTATTATTATTATGTAATGATTTCTGCTACACTCACAGATGTCATATGTCTATAGGGAAGACGACTGTTATCCCTCATTTTGGCATTGGCCGAGCCAATTTACACTTATAACACAAGATCTCTTTACACTTTATTTCCGTCTTTCATTCTTTTCGTGTCTCTCATCTCACATGTCTTAAGACCATCTCTGGCAGTGCTACTGTTTCCCAATAACCTGAGTTCAAGCACAGTTCCTCGCAAAGCGGAGGAAGAAGTAGGTGAAGAAGAGAAGTAGAAGAAACAGAAGTAGAAGAAGATTGTAATGTTGTTCGCACATATCAAGGTGACAAACGAGGCTATTGCAATTGCCAGAGATTGATTTCCTGATAAACTTTGCAATCATGTTCTTTACAATTTATGAACCTAGTTTGAATTTCGATAAGAAAGGAAAGCTTTCCTATGTCGAAAATCTTAGATTAGATATCAAACATTTGTATGTGCTTGTGTGCATTTAAGGTACGTGCAAGTGTGTACGTATGTGGGTGTGTGTGTGTGTGTGAGCGCGTGGGTAGTATACATCGGCAAAAACATTGACAGGGTACTTTTTATAACATGAAATTGTGGCTGGGATTTTCTTTGTTCCCTATATATACATTTCAGTCTTTGACATACTTGATGTAGAATTATTTACTTCTTGTAAAGTTCGAGAGTGTGTATATAAGCATGGACGTAGGTCCATGCTTATATAAGTGACAGTTGAGACCACGTGTTCTTATGGCACCGTAGAACTTCATCGTCATATTCAGGCACTTGTCATGCTTGTTGTGGTTAATTAGCAAAGAGACTCATACACGATCACTGTTCCGGGTCGTGAACTTCTTCAAGTTGAGGTTTATGCTCAACCCTAACGAGGAGATTGGGAAGCCATGTGCAATCCATAGCATTTTAAGAAGGACAAGGTGCGTTAGCAGAGGCGTAGCTACGGGGAGTTACGGGGAGATTGTGAAAAATTAAAGGAGAAAAATTGAGGGATTAAAAGGCCGAGGGGGAGGGGGAAGAATTGTGAGAAAAAATCGCTATGACCCTCCCTCACATTCCTCTTTTAATTCAAAGGCTTTCTAAATTTGCAATTCATCCACGGAGCAAGACCGGTGACCGCCGAGCCCCCCCCCCCACCCTCGATTGCGAATACTCCCTCAATACCTGAACCCTTGCTACTAACATCGTGCACCAATGTGGTAAAAATTGTATTTGCTAGGTAAACATTGAGATAGGAGGGTTTAAAGATGGTGAATGAACCGTTAAACTTACGAAATGACAGAGAAATGTTGTGGAAGATATATTATTTAGATTTAATGGTGCATGTAACCGCTTTCCCCCACCTGTTATGGGCATCGAATGACCAAATAAATTTATCATAATGACGTGATACAATATTATTTCTTGAAATTTATAATCTCCTTTCAAAAAGGGTTTGAGTAGATTCAGAATAGCTTAGCAAACATTAATGTACATGCAAAATAACATTCTTACTGAAAAGCCGCTATGGTATGACTCAGTAATTTTTTTTTTTCAGCTGCAAAATTATCATATTTGCCAAGGTTTAAAATCGCCCGCCATTTACAATCCTTTACACATCCCCCGTGGTCGAATTTTTCTTTACCTCTGCTGCCCCCAGTGTTGAAACTTATTTAATTGTATGTGCATGCGCATTTGATCGCTTCCTTGACAATGTCTTTGTTTTTATCAATGGATGTATATGTTAAATTGGGTCTGGGATGAATCATGGTAAAATTATTTAGGATTTCTTTTTATCGTTGCTATTATTGTTATTGTTGTGTTTTTTTTTTTTTACTACCACAATAGATCAGAATTACCGTCATTTAATGTAAATACATGTATTTGGGAAATGCATGCATCATTTGTATACTAAATGAGAGATTCATGATTTGTGACTAAAATACCCAAGAAAAGGATGCTAACATTTTGAGAAGGTAAATACCATGTAAACGATGTCGATGATATAACCGATAAAAACGATATAAATTTCGTATCGTTTATATCCACCACACAAGGGGCTTAAGGCGCTGCAATATTACCCAAGCTCTAGCTATCTATATATTAATACGCAAAATCGCCGCGGGGGGTGCGTAACGGTCTGCCAATGTGAATTTTTTGACATCAAACCCGTCTTTCCTCGACCCTGCCCGCCTCTGCCGTGGCGCGGGAACGGCGACACAATTCCAAATGGATGGGATCGGGCATGCCGCGTGCCACGTCGACCCCGTGGTCGCCGTCCATGTCGTTATAAAGGTGGTTTCGGGGTCCCGGGGAGGACGGGCGGACGAGAGCACGGCCGGCGTCGTCCGTGCAAGGAGGCGAGTGAGGCGGCGAGGCGTGCACCCGCCCTCTGTCTAATTATTCAAAGAGATCACACTATTAAGGGACGGTCCTCTCCATAATGTGTTGTAGCAAATATGCACGATGCAAAGGGTCGGGCCTATCCCGTGTGAGGCATCTTGCTATATATACGCAGTAGCCAAACTAACGTGAACGTAATATGTTGGTTCTACGCTCACACACACACACACAGTCGAGTTTCGTGCGACTGCCACAATTTATTGGCACAAACCGTCCGATTTTTCGCGTAAAATCTTTACTTTGAAAATAGTTATACAAATTCTATGAACCATGCCAACATAATCATAATCCAAGCTTCTGCTTTATTGGTCTTTTCATGAAAACTACATTGAAATCACAACAATAATACCGCAAATAGATTGTAATTATCGAGATCTAACTAACGAGAAGGTAAATTCAGCGAGCTTACGTATTAATTTCAAATGCCTCCGCACGGGCAACTCCAGCGGTGTCAGGCCAGTCACGGCGCTCACACAATGCAATTTACAACTGCAGCACTCTAGCTACTGCAGTACCTGTATAACGTGTATTTAGATCATTCAATGTTTCATGTTTGAGCCGTGCAATTAATTGTTTTTTCTTTTATTTCTTTTTGAATGTGATGTGAATGTGAGTACGGTACGTACATGCTATTACAGAAGTGTGCAAGGAATGATAGGCCTACAGGTGGAAGCAGGCGCTGATCCAGGGGCAGGGCCCTTGCCCCCCAGCAAAGAAAAAAGAGAGAGAGAAGGAAAAGAAGGGAAAGAGGAGAGAAAGGGAAAGAAAGAAGAGGAAGAAGAAAAGAAAAGGGGTAAAAAGAAGGAGATGGGGGCGAAATGGCCTTGCCTCCCGGTCTGTTGCCTCCCCATCAAAAAAATAAGAGAGAAGGAAGGAAAGGGAAAGAAAAAGGAAAAAAGGAGATAAAGAGAAAGAAAAAAAGAGGAAGAAAGGAAAAGAAGGGGGATATCAGTTGCAATTTTCTCGCCAACAAGTTGTGAATCGAGGGCCAAAACCCTTGCCTCCCTCCCCCCGTCCCCGCCAACAAAAGAGAGCTAAAATGGAACAAAAAAGAGTAAGAAGAAAAGAAAAGGGTGAAAAGAAGGGGAGATCAGTTGCGATTAATCCCGCCAAAAACGTGTGGATCGGCCCTTGCCTCCCTTCCCCCAGCACACAAAAGAGAGAGAAAGAAGGGAAGGTAAAGGGAAAAAAAGAGAAAGAAGAAAGGTAGGGGAGATCAGTTGCGATTTTTCCCGCCAACAAGGTGTAGACTGACGGGGGCTTGGGTGTTGGGGGCCTGCCCCAAATAAAATTCAAACGTGGTTTATTTCTAATTCGATACCGGTGATTTACAAATGTTGCTGAAATGACATAATTTTCCGAGATTTTTAGTACATTATACTTTTGTATGCGTTTGTTGGAAAATGACAAATTCCCAAATTTACAGTCAGGCAAGAAATATACTTATTTAGAGGCCTACATGTCAGGGTCCGCGGAACGGCAGGGCTCGGGGCTCGAGCCCACCCCTCCCCACTTTTTGTGAAAAAGTATATTAAAGAGAAATAGAAAGAAAGAGAGAAAGAAAGAAAGAATAGTGACCTGCCAGTGTCACAAAATAATGAGGTATCAAAATATGCTCATCTGACCGTGATTAAATGCCTAAAACCCTGAGCTTCTGGGGGCTCCGCCCCCTGGACCCCACGCCAATGAGTGACCTGCCAGTGTCACAAATAAGGTATCAAAGTATACTCATCTGACCGTAATTAAATGCCTAAAAACCCTGAACTTCCGGTGGCTCTGCCCCCTGGACCCACTCAATGGCCCTAAGGCGCACCCTGGATGCTTATCTGACGGTAATTTAATGCCTAAAACCCTGAGCTTCTGGGGCTCCGCCCTTGACCCCGAATCACTATGAAAACGTTGAGCGGGGCTTGCATGTAAGAGTGGGGTGATGCGGATGTTTTGTCTGCCCCGTCCTCCCCCAAAAAAAAAAAAAAACGTTTTTGCTCATTACGTACCAATATTTGGCTCGCATAACTTCAAATTTGGCCCCCTAAGGAATCCTGGATCCGCGCCTGGGTGGAAGGGATATAAAACAAATATACAATGACTCATTCTCGGAACAAGCTAAAACTATTCGCACTCAGGAACATCAATAGTACTGTTCTCCCTCGGGCCGCGATGGCCCTCGGGAGAATATAATACGATTTGATGTTCCTTCGATGCGAATAGTTTTAGCTAGATCCTCGAGTGTCATTTTATATTTGTATATTTGTATATTATTTTCAGTGCATGCATGACAACAATATTCGTATAGATAACGAGAGTGAGGATCCGGAAAGGGATAGTGAAAAAGTAGGAACGAATTTAAGTGACGACAATAATCGTAATTAACGAAAGTAAAAGAAAGTATTAGTCTAAAATATATGCATCAATTTTAATTACAACTTATTGATTTCACTGTTTTCTTCCAATTTTCAAGTTTTATTACATGATACATATTTATTTTAAAAAATTCAAAATGATACATGGGACAGCAAACAAAAGGTTGATATTCTAACGAGTACAATATTAATGAAAAGAAGAAGAAAAATTATAAAATGATAAAAAGAAATTATCTTTAAAAAATATTATTAAAAAATAAAATAAAATAAAAAAATATATATAATAATATTGATAATAATAATCGTTAGCACATATCTATTTTCAACCCCCACCCTCCCTAGAATCCCGTGGATTTTCCACGGGTCCTGCTAGTACTATCTATTTTGGTGCTTAAAGCATTCAAGGAATTCCTTCCTATACTGGGAACAGTTTAACGCCTGGGTGGATAGAGTGGCTAATGTCAATTAATGGCCTGCTAAAGGACACTAGAGCCATTTCGGGGCTTGACCCCACGAGCTTCGCATCTCCAGTCAAGTGTTTAGACCACTTGACTAAAACTAGAAAATCAGATGATTTTCTGTTTACCTTTAGAAATGGTGATACCAAATACACGCTACTGATGGTTTAACGGGAAAAAACTTAAATACAGACAAATCATATTGATAATCATATAACTATGCCATACTTACTTTAACTTATTAGTGCATGAAACACGTTTGAAATGTCGGCCATTCACATTTGGAATTTGGAATGCGTAGCGAAAACTTTATGGTTCCTGGTTCATCTTATTGAATTTTTCAAATACTTTTCTCTGATTGACGTAGTTTTGTTTGTTTGTTTGGTTAGCAACAAATGTGTCGTTATCATGCAACGGTTTGTAGGTCAATAAACTGTAGTACTTCAAGTGGGCTGTCTGACTGTTATAAAGATAATACTGTATTCTGTCCTCGAGATCGCACTTTGATAGGTCATCAGTTTAAAGCTCAAATATTCAGTTTGTAACACGTTATGCATCCCATTCACTTTGATTTATAACGAACACCCTTGCTTGATTTCTTAACCCATTAACTACTGTTTCTCTCATCCCCATACGCATTAATACAGGCGCTACCGGGTTCCAGAAGCCAATGGATTAATATGCTGATGCCATTATAGCATTTAATGTGTATCTGTTTCAAATACGATACATCCATCTGAGCTGGGTAAACGATTTAATATTTTTAAATAGGCCTATTTTCACTTGTCCCTTTAATAAAAAATAATGCAAACTATTGCCTGGCCAGGGATATCTGTCTCTAGCACTCTTTATGTTCTTCAGATAAATGTGTCGTAACGAAATCGTAATGTGAAATTTAGTTATGTTTTATGAACGATGGAACAACTTCCAAGTATATATGAATATTCAACTGTGAATTGAATTACTTAAAGTTCAAAGGCATCGTGTGTTAAGTATAGCATTTCATCTATTTCTTTTTTCTCAACCGTCTATCAAAATCATTTTTATATTCAAACAACTTCGGCAGATATTGCGAAAATAGTTGAGAAAATTGATATTCAATATTATCTCTTCAAATTTGCTCAATTATAGTAAAAAAAAAAAAAAAACCTGCACCCTCCTATCGTGTACTTTGAAGCATGGATTCTTCCTCTATATTTGAAGCAGAACATTATATGCAAACACAAGCCCACCATGAATTCTTTTGAGGAATGACAATTGTGTCGCATCAACTTTTCGGCGAAATATGGTAATAGTTGTATCCCACGTGGGCCAGACATCGATATGTCATGGATGTTTGACGCGGCACATGATACATATTATTCCCACTTTAAACAGTTGCAGTTTCACCTGTTGAACTTGAGCGTCGTAATACCGGGCCACTTGGCATTCTTTAGATATACACACACCTGCCCACGCGTGCCTCGCATTCCTCAGTGTGTCACGTGACCTTCTAGCAATGTAATAAGCTCCCAAAGAAATCTTTTCAATCGCCGATCACTGTCATACGGGGTTTTTTGTGTGTGGGGGCGCTCTAGGTAGGTTAATGATGGTTTTATTATGAGCTGAACCCAAACACAGATGATATAATAGAATCGCAGTCAAACAAAATATATTACCCTCCTTTTTATAACAATAGGCCGAATCTCCGCAGAAGTGAATATTTTTCTGAAATAACTCGAATTATCTGGTATCAGGTTCCTCATACAAAGCTGTTTACGTTGATTGCATTGTTATCAGTTTCTTTAGATATTTATCGTACAGAAATATTGGAAGTTTTTTTGCTTATGCAAATTTAATATTAATACATTAAATTTCTCCTGGGAGGGAGGGGGGCTCTTCTCCCAGAAAATTATTCAGCGGTATTGGCCTCTACCAGGCATGCACATGGGCTTCTAGTCTGACTATTTCTCAGCATTCATTTC
>CP137681.1:15195949-15373443 GCA_037976565.1 Mesocentrotus franciscanus | reverse complement strand
TTTCTCTGCAATCATTTCGCTGTCAATGCCTTGTCAGATCTCACACCAGTTTCATGTTAATCTTCTCGCACTGTGGAGACAGCGAAATTCAATCTCAATTTACTGTTTAAACGTTTTCATGTAGATCAACTTAATATGATGATACAAACCCGCATGGGCAGCGAAAAGGTGTTCGGGTTATAAAACTTGATTAGAATCAATTCGCGGAGTCGGCGCACTATGCACTGATAACCGATTACGGTTGGGGTAATAACTTACAACTGTGTATGTAGATGTGCCGATGTCTTGTAGTCTAATTACTCGACTGGCAATGCAAAGGTTGTGAGTTTAATCCCCGTCACGGCACTTGTTTTCTTAAGCCAGACCTTTCATCTGACAACTACATTGCCTCTCTCCACCCAGGTGTTAACCCTAAAAAGGCCGGGCTATTTGAGGTCTTAATACGGCCCGGGGGCATTATGCCCCCCCCCCTAAGATCTCGGCCGTGAAACGGCCGATCGCCGCGAAAATTTGCACGCATATCAAGTGAAGTGTATAGAATACTATGGTAAATTTAATATTTGCAAAATTCACTCATTTGCATATTTATGGTAATTTATGCAAATAAGGTCATAAAATTCACCTTTTTACCCATAAATCATATATTCTTTATATTTAAGCATTCTTTTTCACTACATGTATTCGTTAGACCATTTAAAACAATAATACGACAACAAAATTGGAAGAGCTAGGTTATTCCTTATGTTATCTCTTGTTTTGATAATTTCTTATGTATTTCATTGTTTGTTAACTTATGTATTTTATTGTTTTTGTTGTTTTATTTCATTTCTAACTACAATTCAACTATTTTGACTCCCAAAACAAACACCTAAACTTTAAACAAGACCCAATAACCAATGTTTTATCTCTTTTTAGGAAAAATGAAATTTCCATGTGTTTTGTACAGAAATCACGAAAATGAGCGATTTTCGGGCTGACATGCAAAGACAAAAGGTCACGTGACTTTGTAACAGTACGTCCGATTTTCAAAAAATTGTTTTAAAAGATGCGCAAGACTCGAAAGAAAAAAGTCAGCGAGCGGCGGGGCGCCATCCGTATGCGTTCCCGAACAATCAGAAAAATCGCGGAGGGGGGGGGGCATAATGGCCCCCGGCTTTATTAGGGTTAAATGGGTACCCGG
The DNA here is from genome assembly GCA_037976565.1 of Mesocentrotus franciscanus. NCBI lineage: Eukaryota > Metazoa > Echinodermata > Echinoidea > Camarodonta > Strongylocentrotidae > Mesocentrotus > Mesocentrotus franciscanus. The sequence continues at coordinate 15,372,263 of CP137681.1, read as the reverse complement.
TAGAATGAGAACGTCAGTGCCCTACAAAATGACTACCTCGAATGCTTTACAAAGGAGTAGAGAGTTTGCACTTTAAAATACGAAATCATAATATAGACCAGCGCTTAAAAAGGCACAGTCATATTATCATTATTGTTATTATTATTATTATCATTCTTACAATTATTATTATTATCATTATTATTGTTGTTGTTGAAGAAAAATCATTTTACCCCGATAACATGTTTGGCATCGCACATCATACGTTTACATGGAGGCACAGTACAATAGGCACACCTACTTGAATACACCCACTCGCACTCCCCAAACATTAGGTATGTCCCAAAATAAATATGTGTAAGTGTACTTCATCTTTGGAGTGGAGTTTCTTCTGATTTCATAAGGGAACTGGATATGTTTTTTCAATTTTTGGCGCATTATATATTTGTTGTAATTGTTACTTTTCGGACGAACCTCGTTATTCGATTTTACGTTCTTTTTAAAGTGCTTTTAATGTAACTGAAACTTTAAAGGGAAAAAGGAAATCATAATTCACTTTTTTCATAGACACGTTCCTACCACTCCTCTGCTATATGTAGGTGGTGGAGACCTAATTGGCGCCATTAAATAGCACATTCTTGTGCTTCGGGATAAAGAAAGGATTGGGTTCTGGGAGAGTAGAAATATACTTTATGAACTTTTTTCACAGTTTTTTTTAAAGGTTGGTGCGGCAGAATATCATAGGAAAAATTTCCCCTGAAAATGTAGGCTCTTTAAATGCCCTCAAATGTGCAATGTTACAACAAATAACTGAAGTGTGTGGACTAAATTCAACAATTCAATACAACATGTTTGTGTAGTCCTTTATATACATTTCTGTGTACAGTGGATGTAATCTTCACCAAAACCGAGTCATTTTCTCCTCACCAATGATTGAATAAACGTAAGTATTATCATACCAACTCATATGTGTTACACAATGAAAAAATTTTTAATCGCTTTCAGAAAGTTTTTTTTTCCGAAAGAAATGGCATGTCACTATACTTTATATGTATATTTAACATAGGATAGCCGATTACAGTACATTTCTTTCAGTCGTCAACACCCATCGCTGAAATCCCGGGGGCCGACTCAATTAAACTCGACATAAACCTGAATAACATTTGAAATTACGTGGGTGACTGTTGGGCCACTAGGTACATATCTATTTCAAGTATTGTAGACAGTATTATGACTTGAATTTTCCTCTCATACTTCCCTTATTGATTGAGTGTTGAAACATGAATCGTAGAGTGCTTGATATGCAGCTAAACTGATAGTCCTGTCAGAGCTACAATAATCGAGGCGACAGTGATAGGGGGACTAGCGTACCGGGTAAGTTGCTGTAAGTTGATGAAATTAGTTTTTATAAATACATGTAACATCGTGATTATTACTGTATAAACAATAGATCAATCATACTTATTCCGTTTGCTTGCATATGAAACAATAAAATAATAAAGAATTTTCTGAGTACTGTTATATTTCACCGAGTCCGCAGGCTATGCTTCAAATACAATGACACGAGTAAAAATTCTGAATTTGGAGATGAATATATGTTATATTGAACAAAGAAAATGCAATTTTTTCATAATTTTTTAAAGGGTATTTGCGATCTCATGCCCTGCTCCGTTGCAGTCGGGCCCTCTTGGTTACACTCAGGTTGCCCCGCGTCAGATGCGCGCAGCAAAAACAATACAAACAATGGATACTTGCAGGGGAGAAAGGAGCGCAGTCTTATCTCTTTTGTACGTGATATACCGTGGAAAAAAGGTTGCTCTTTTGTGCGCTCGTGCACATGTAACAAAATGTACTCGTTAACATATACCATATTTTATATATAATCAGATATTAAAGGGAGTGTAGCATGACGAGACTATGTGTCTTTCCCGTGGCCCTACTCGGGGCCAATCGGGTATAATACGACTACGGACGACGCGACCGCAGCATTCACGTGCGTGCAACATACGCGACACCGAAGCGTGAGAAGAACTTGGGTCTGTTTCGCGAACGCTAGCGCGCGCTGACCATGTAGAGATTAAGTCGCTGACTACCGTTAATCAAGTCTATTCGTTTACGTGCAGTTGTCCAAAAGAAGACGTAGATGGCGTTAACCAGTATTTACCATGCTACACTCCCTTTAAGTACTGCGTGAATTAATCTGTCTTCTGAACAGACCGTGTGAGAATTGATACACACCGCTATCATGACCATCTAACTCGGCCAAATGGCCTTCGTCGTACATGGCCACTCCCATTGATTTTCGCAGGATTCATACAGTCAATACCAGCCATTTCTCTACCATGTAGACAGTGTCATTGTGGTCATTTCAATTATTCAGCTTCAAAGACGGTCCCGTGACGTGAACAGGTTCGGGGGGATATCGATTGGTGTTGCACCAACAAGGGACATTATCCGGCTAATTGATAGCCTTCGTTTGAACGTCAATTCCCGACAAACGAGAGTCGGAAACCAGGCATGATAGTCGATATTATTTGTCATTACGTAGATGAAATTGTAAAACTATTTCCACATAAATAGATATTTGGGGGTAAGAATTAAAAGACTTCTATAACAGTTTCATGATTAAAAGAATATATTTATATGAACTTATTATTTGGAGTGACTCAGACAATATTAAAACAAATAATGACATGACTGATTGCCTTTATAACACTAATTACAACAGTTTCGTCATACTGCTATGTGGAGACGTTTGCTTGATGGGGGTTCTGCGATAATAATGTAATTTCGATTGGTAAAGATATTTTCTGTTTGAACAGCGAGGTGTCCTAACCCCAAATGTTTTGGCACCAAAATGTTACATCGCCCTGTACACATAAATTTTCAAACACATTGTCATTTTTATTTTCCTAAGATACATGTACAAGTATTGTGTTTAAAATATTTTCTACTCAAGTGTCTGGAAGAGTCATACCTGTGTTCATAAGAGAAAAACAAACATAATTGTTAACAAATTATAGCGGTAATACTTGACACCGCAATTATATCCTTTGTAAAATGAAGAACGAAAAATTTCACCACTAATTACAAGAAATACTAGAGCAAACTGAATGTAATTATTACACAACATACAAATGAGTCCAATTAACAAAATGAACCGGACCAATTGGAAATACTAATTATCTGTATTGATATTGCACTTAATGACATTTGCGTCATAGTGCATTGCAGCAGGGATGCAGATAGTTGAACATTAACATTGCTAATTATTAGTCCAGGTCCGCTGTTAGTTTTTAATCAATAAGTACTAAAAAATAATGAGGCACCTGGGCTTTTTTTTTAATGTTATTTTCTTAGGCGCCTCGCTTAATGCAATCTGATGTTCAGTATTATGAGAGTAGTAAAAGCCTCTTTCCAGGGACAGGGTGTAAGTTTTAGACAATAGCTATCATGAAGATTGTGGGTAACCAATTCTCACCCCCCCCCCCCCGGCCTCTAAAAAATAAATGAAATGGTATAACATAAACCAAAATAAATAAATGAATGAATTAATTAATTAATTCGTAAATACATAAACGAAGAAATAAATAAATAAATACAAAAGCGATAGATGAATAATTGAAAAAGTACTCGCCTACATGTTGACGTTTGCTCTGAGCAATAATTGATGCAAAATCCTTTTACACCATATTTTTGATCTTCTTTGATGTAAAGAATTTCTTTCATGAAATGAATCCACACATTACTTTGTACACCTACGTTTTAGAATTCAGCAAGCTTTTCGGAAAAGAATGTGAGAAACCCACAGAGATTTACACTCTGCTGCCGTTTGCTTATAAAAGGAAAACGCTGTTTTGTTTCTTCGGAACATATTTGCCAATCACACCTATAGGAGAGTGGAATAGAATGAGCAGGGAAATTTGACTGAACCATATTTTCAGTTTGAATAGTGCATTTCACCGGAGGTATTTCATTATTTATTTAATATCTACCTATTCACATAACACAGCCACAAAGGAAAGGTGTTTTAGAATAACACTGACTTTGCGTACATACATAAAGCAGCCCAAACTGGTCCTTTGTGTTCCGTGAAATACGTCCTGTTTTTTCTACCATTGCCTGTAACCCACTGGTGACGACGGGAGAAGTTACTTAAGCCTTGGTCGCTTGTCTGCTTTAAGGAATGTCGGAACCGCTGGGAAGAACAAGAAATGCACCCCGCAAATTAGATCCTAAAAGACACGAAGCCAGATAGCTGCTTATCGTCGGGGGAAAATATATCTTGGCTTTGAGCTAAAGTTTTGTTCGCCACCAGAGTGAATTGATCGATCTTAATTACCGTGAAAGTGTATATCGACCTGAATTTGTTTGATACGTGTAGTCCAGTCTTTTGTTTGCGGATGGTCCTAGTTTCACTGTGAAGCAAGTACAGCGCTTTCACCACCTGCTTGGTTTATCAAACGATCTATATCTCTTTTGTCAAGATGAAAGGGATGATCTCGGATCGGTGTATTCTAAAGCTAACTGTTAAACGCACAAGGAGTAAGGACACAGAAGAGGGCTTAGCATGAAAGCAACACCATCATCAAACTCTGAATAGGCTAACATGTATATAGCGGTTGGATATTAGCAGACTATTAACACAACCAGTTCAATCGGCGTTAATGTTTGGGAGGTTGTCTTTTGGAATGTTTGCTAAGGGGATGACAATTTCACTTTCGTGTGATCGTTTTCCGCTCTGTTGTTGCAGACATACTTGAGTCAGGAAGGACAACTTTCGAAAAGGAGGGCACTTTTTGTGGTTTGGCCACGGCAATCTCTGCTGCACCACGTGTAAGAATGTCAAGGATCTGAGTATCCTCAGCATTGACAGGTCCGTACTGGGTGCTTTCATTTCCCCCCACAAACTCACGGCCAAGCCTTGAGATGTGTCATCGTATTCTATATCGGACAGTTTGTGGAATACCCTTCGATGCGTGTTCATCAGTGCTGAGAAAATTGACATAGCAGGATATATATTGTATTGGATATCACCAGTGATTCAGCTTCAGTCTGAGGAACATAATGACCGAATCCGAACCCACGGGTAATAAATTCTTTTCATTATATTTTTTAAAGATATGGTATTCTGTGAAAGATATAACTTCTCTTTTAAAGAGCCATTTTATTTTCATTTTCATAACCTCGCAGGGTAGTGCAGTATACACGGTATAAATTTTCGATGGGTTCTCCACAATATTTTGTTTTCCACTTCTTTGTGACCTTTTCATTTGACAGAATTGCGCATATTGCAACATTATCCATCATGTTGGGAAGAAATACGTATATAAATACACACACATAGTTTGTTTTCACGTGAAATATCATAATGTATTTTACTTCTGCTTTAAGTAAGATGCGACACGAATCTTACCTTCTTAAAAATCCTTTTTTGTAATGAAATAATTTTAATTTTTCGCCTCTCCATGTAGTTCGGCTTCATGCATAGACGATAACGGATATTAAGTATGTCAAAAGATGTGTTATGCCTCAATGCTATATACTCATTATATTATTGAAAATGCATTGAATTATTATAAATTTATGTTTTTATGTTTTTTTTAATGTTTCCAAAAGGAAACATGAAGGAATATTGTGAGGGTGGTTAAAGCAAAACGGAATTTCTTTGAAACTGCTGTCAATAATGACATATTTTATTTGTTTAAAAAATTCCTTGGACTTTTTAGGGATATTTCCCCACTGACAATACAACAAGAATTTAATAGTATGTAAGTACTGTCACGACAATGCCAAGATGACGTAGCACCTTCAAAGCAACGCTTTAGGAGGAAAAAAAAACATATATTGATGATTCATTTGTCAAAAGAAAAAAATTACGAAGTGCAGAGAGACGGCATTTCACTTGCGGTATTCACTGCATTAACAAGGTTTATCATAGAATACGATGGGAAAGATGTTCAAGAAATCAACTCAAAAGCAATTTTAATACCCTGTTGTACTGCCTATATAGAAATCATATTCGGATTGTGTAATAATGATGTCATTGTCATATTTGTACATTTCAAAAGCCGATGCACAATGCTTTTTTAATTGCCTTAAGCTGAACGTTTTTGCGAACATGTTGTAGTACGTTTTTGATTTCGAATTCCTTTAACTTAAGCTATTAATTTGGAAAACCTTGAAAAATATCCAATGGAATACGGAAATTCAATCTAGTTTAGGGTTTAATGCTACGTCATACATTAATCTGTAGTCGTGAAAATTCGTCATATAAAATGATATATACATATGTAAATTTATGTATATATATATATATATATATATATATTTGTGTGTGTGTGTATATGAAGAAAGAAAGAATGCAGGAGATACAAAATATATGAATTTTCGGCTTTAAATCTTTGTAAAGTACATGTATATATATATATATATATATATGTGTTATAAATAAAGTAAAGTTTTATACGTTTTCAGTTAGTATGAGTCGTTGTAGAAACAGGTATTCGATCAACTTATGCTAGTCATCCCAGTCTGCATGGATAGGTCGTGGCGTTATCCAACAATCATTCAATGTTTTATTTTATGAAGTACACATATAACTACTTTTCGACACCATACTCTCTTAACGTCTCAAAGATTCGCCCTTTTTATTGCCGTTTCTCCACAGCGTGAATTGCTTGAAATTCAATAGAAGTACTTAATACATCAATCCGTTGGTCCCAAATCACCTTACAGAAGTGTTTTTTTTCAATGTAAGATGTGATACTTCTTTTATCTGTTTATCCCTTTTGTTCATTGACCTACGTTGTGGCTGTCTAATTTTCTTTGTTGGTTGTGAAATTGCTAAGTTGTGCACTGCTGGTATAATATATGTAATAGTATAATGTATACATATATATGTACATATAGATGTATATACGAGCAATTACATATTGTACATGACGCGGCAAATCAATCTAGGATTTACCTGCTTGACCAGTGGTTACCGATCAACAATGACATTTCGTTAAAGTCAAAATTTGCCGTAAAACCACCTTTGCCATGACATGAAGAGCGAGAGAGAGATCCAAAAATTTATATAGCTAAATAAAATGCACCACTTTTTCAGAAACATTTCTTCTCTTGTCAAGAGTTTTGTCTGTATACCCTTTTTTTTTTTTAGATGAGCTCAATAGAAATAGAGAGAGAGGGATGAGAGAGGTGCCGTGGACGAGTGGATATGTCACCGGACTGTGGATCACAAGGTCCGCGGTTCAAGTCCCACCGTGGCACTAATGTCCTTTGGCAAGACATTGATCTACATTTGCCACTCTCCACCCAGGTGGTTAAATGGGTACCCGGTAGGATGCGAAAGTTAATGTGGTTTGATTAGCAAGTGGCGCTTGTAAAATGGCGACTGGCTGGAATGCTCCCCAGGGAGTGGAGAATGTGCATACATTTTGTGCGAGTAAGCATGAATCCGATGACCGGGGTAATAATATATATCTGTAAAGCGCATTGAGAGGGCCTGCGGTCCTGAAATGCGCTATATAAGGACGAACTATTATTATTATTATTATTATGAATCCACGGAACTTTCTTGTTTTTATCCAATAATTTATAAAGCTAAATAATTTGCACCACTTTCTCAGAAGACATTTCTCTTCCTGTCAAGTGTCTTGTCTTTACAACCTTCGGGAATGGGCTCAATAAAGGAAGCTGGGAGGATTAAATGATCGATAAATGGACATTAGAAGACAAAGTAAATGGGGATGGGGGAGGGGAGAAATGAAGGTTATAGACAAACATGACAAAGGTGGTTTTACGGCAAATTTTGACCTTAACAAAATGTCATTGTTTATTGGTAAGCACTGGTCAAGCAGGTAAATCCTAGATTGATTCGCCTCTCATTAACCCTTGTTTTACGTACTCGCCTATCATTAACCTGTTAACATGTACTTGTACAATTCAAGGTACAGTCAAACCTGTCTTAGTGGCCACCTCTCTATAAAGGCCACATGTTTATAATGGCCGTGTATTCTGTCTCCCTCACGAAAAAAAATGTGTATTGAAGAACCTGTCTGAGAAGGCCACCTGTCTCCAGCGGCCACTTTTTCCTTTTTCCTTTGGGTGACCTTAACAGACAGGTTTTCCTGTATTTTAGACATTGGAGCACCTACTTATAGACTTTCAATCGCGGTGTTAATGAGTTTAGACCTATGTCAGATAGGCATGGGGCCTAAACACCCCCTTAAATTGCCATGCGACATTCTAAGAAGTTAAGATGTGCATAATAATATTCCCAGGAAAACCTAGAACGAAGTGATAGAGACCCAGATTCTCTAGATTCTGTAACCCCTCACACTAATTCACACATAAGCACCTTTCTGCCGTCTTTTAATGGAGAGATTGCAATCTGGAAAAGTTGTATAAAACTTGCCCAATATGGGTTGCTTTTACCAAACTTTGGGTAACTTTACACTGTATTGTTTTATATTTTACCCGATAAACATGCATGACACCGTTTTACCACAAATTGAGTAGAATTCTACCCAACTGCTTGTGAAGGTGAAGTGAAGGGTTGATATCATTTTCTGATTGGCTTCACTCCAAAACGCAGTGGAAATACTCGATGTAAGTTGTGCATGTAAATTTATTTCCATTGAAAGCGTTGAACGCGATGATAGTTAGCAACCGATTTGTTTACATTTTTGTTACCCATCATCCAGTCATTTTGGGCACGGAATCCCCCCTTAATTCCATTCGGGTTTTATCTGCTTCGTGACATTTACCCAAAGAATGCAATTATTCAAGGTACCTTTACACTCGATTGACTTCGAGGGTCCATCCGTTCAATTCTGTGTATAGATTTTCTAAAAGACATCGGAATCGCTTTAAAAGATTAAAGTGGTAATCCGCAGGAAATACAGAGGTCTAGAATTCTGACTCTTCACCACAACATACTCTTAAAGGCATCGTTTAGCAATGTCAATGTTTCCAGTTTTACAAATCTGAGATGCATGGCCCTACGTGTTATCAGTGTCTGTGATATGGTGTAGTATTGAAACCCTAAAAACACTGCGCTTCAAAATGATCATGAAGTGCCTCAAAAAAGTAAAAATCTTTGAGTGACCGGTTTTACCATACTCGTTTTCCCCATCAGACTGTAGTGTTATAAAAACCGTTGGGAAAACATTATTTGAAATTTCGATTTCCAATCATAAATATCTTGATAATCACACAGGCTTGTAAAAGTCATGGGATTCCTGACTGACCTAAAGGTGTATAATTATGATTGCAGCATGAGGTAAATCCAGGATTTTTTTTAGAATCTGAGGCAAAGATAACCCAATCCCTTTAAAGATACTATGTCCCTTTTGCAGCCAACATCAACTTCTGTAGAAATTTGCAAGAATTATGAATATGTCATGTATGTCCTATCTGTGAAATTTAAACGTTAGCAGTGTCCTAATATTCAAATTATGCAAGGAAACCCGTTTACTTGCTAGACTTCACTGTCAGACACTATTGAGTGACTGACTGTCTTTTTTTTCTTCTTTGGTAATATCATACATAAAATGAGCTGTAAAGGGTACATGAGCATTTGTCTACATCAATAACCCACTTCTTGTAATGGCCAAAATTAAACTGATCGAATCTTTGCGCAGCACAAAACGTACGACCATTCGTTACAATGGTCTGAAAAATCAGACTATTATATACTGGCTCTATAGCTCCTAAGTCGATTCAACAACTAATAGTCGTTATTTTCCCACTTAAAGACATTTTCAAGCCCCTCTTTTTTTAGGGAAGTTCTACATTAGTATCGTCTTTCAAATGCCGTTGGAATTTAACTTTTCCATTTTTTGGGCCTGCAAATGGGACATAGTACCTTTAACATGCTAAAGCTGTATTATGACAATTCCATGTCACAGGTTGTACAGTTATGGTGGGACTTGACGCTTTCCATCATTATCTCAATTTCAGTATAAATACGTATTTCCCAAAGTTTTTCCCATGGAAGCTACCTACTCATTACAAAAAACGGCGTCACGAACACCAAACAAATAAAGAGACAAAAAGGACTAGCAAACTAGACAATATAATAATGAAGAAAGACCATTGCTACGAGTATACCAACAAAATACATAATCACTCTTTAGAAAGTAGAATATCAGCCAGAGGAACGTCGTGACTTCGGCCTTAGGGACATGGAGATTCTAATTTTAATTGGGTAGTCGATAATTTGTATTAATCTCGTTGTTGATAACCGGTGCTCATGATTTTCATTTATTTATATTTTTATTTATTTATCCATATATCTATATATTTTCTTTTGGGTTCATGTCGTTGTTTCTCCACGTGAAATCCATCAAAAAAGTTGTATATCCAATTAACCATAACTTTGTGTACACCTTCGTGTGAGCAAAAGTTCATTTTCACCTGTTCATTTCGAAAGCAACATGTCACAAGCGCTATTTGACCACCTGTAGACATGTTCCTAACAGGTGAAACGGTATTGCGATCGCAGCCCCCATTATCTTACTTGAGTAAACGTACTTTACTTTTACACATTATTAACTACAATTAAGTTCAAAGTATTAAAGTGTGGTATATCGGGGTGAAAACAATTTCAACAGTAACCACACGAAACATGATTCTTTTTATTATTATTATTAACAGATTAATCCAAAAAAAAATTATCATTCATCATGACAATTCTTGTAATAAAAAAGACTTGCAAATTATCACGTCTTCCTCTTTCTTTGACATTCTTACAATCTTGTTGATTTTATATTAAGTTGAAAAAAGGTGAATATGAATATTGAACTAAGTCTACCATGAATGTAATTTAGGTCAAAATATGGGCGTGCAAAAGTTTGTATTGTCCCACTTCAGAAAGAAATGTAACTAGCTCGAAATCTTTGTAATCTTTGAACGTTGCCGTCCCGTGATAACACAGGGCAAATATTGTTTCTTCTTTTTATAAATTTTGAGTACACACTCACAAGTAGGAATCAACAAATATTGACAATCCCGTGTATTTTTGAATGGCGTTGGCATAGTTTGAAAGGTTGGTTCGCCGATTGTTGATGGGATTATATTTGGTTACTATGGCTACGTGTCATGTTTTGATAACAGTGTATCAGTTGAGTTGGAAGAAGAGCTAATAAACGTGAATATGCACTTTTGTTGAAACATTTACTGAATGACAGATTAATTGCAAACCAGGCATATATTTCAAATTAAGTTTATGTGAGATGAAGTTTCTGTAGGTTAGGTACAAAGAGTCGAGACAACTGATCAATAATTACTGAAAGGTAGCAGCAAGATTTTGCTGCAATTTGATATTATCTGTAGTATCTTTACATACATTTCTCGTATTAATATTCATTTAACATTGCCTCGAATTTGTAAATACATTTAAACTTCATAAAGTTACTGGTAATTATTTCAGAGTCATTATAAATTGTACCTTTCACTCCCAAAATACGTGTGCTTTCCAATATCATCAGTGACCTGTAATTTGTAGGAGGCAATTCGCACTTTCTTTGGCAAATGAGTTTGAAATCGATTTCACAAGGTAAAATACACAAGCAAGGCTCCAGGCTCTCGAATTCCAATCTGTTTTGACAGTTATGACACTTTTATTCATTTTCTGTATTAGGCTGAAAGAGAAAGTGAAAATGAAAGTATTTCGGATAACAGAAATGAAGGAATGGGATACCAACGGAAAGAACACAATAACCCGCGAATAGAAGGAAAACCACCACCATCGCCGCCAATAGGAGATGAAAATCTTGGCGCGAGTACATAATTAAGTATTTATACTACAATGAGGTCCAATTTAACCTGCAAATTGAGAATCTCTCCGGAACCCATTATCCTTAAATGTGGGATAAGAATGCTGCTTGATTGTGCCCGTAAGCGGGTCAATTTTCCCAGTTTCAAAGCTGCCCTGTGGGAGGAAACACATGTAGAGTTTCCCACAGACAATGGCGCTGAAAGCCGGTTTTCCTTTCCTCCATTTTATGAATCAGGGGAACAGAATTGGTCCGAAATTCGCCATTTAGGATAACAGATAACTCACCACTTACGTATGCCAACCATTTAGGGTATTATGACACATGGGGCATCCCTGAAGTGACATAGAAACCTTACAATTTATTGAGAATACAACCAAATGTTTGACAATCTCGGCTTGAAACATGTTATTGCGATGTAAAGACCTGGTAAGGTGTATTGCATGTGCAAATAGAAATTTACAGTAAATAATCAGGTGTCGATAATCAATAGGTATTATACATGTGAGCAATTTTTATTTACATACAAGAGATTTAGACTATTTAGATTAAGGAATTGTGGAAATTGACGATGAATTAATTAGTTTTCGTAGTCCATTTCACATGTTTCAGATTAATGCAGAAATGGGGAACTATATCACAATAACCTTGATAAAAGAATCGATTTTTTCACCTACACATATACACTAATTTCCCGCCCTTTAACGCATTTTTGATTTAATGGTTGTAAAAGGGAGAATAGAGTAAACCCTTCTCGGATTTCTATATTTCAAAAATGTGGTATCCTAGTAATTAATGGGTTAAAAACGATAAATCTGTTTGGCGCCATCTTTCGTTGTGATTAAGGAATTCGTATATGCGTTATCATATTGCCAATATGATGTCATGGATATTTTAAATCTTTATCGTCTCCTGATTACCTTTCTGTTTGTGTAAGATAGTAGAAGATAATAACCCATTTAGGAAAAATATATTTCAGATCGAAATCAGGGGGGGGGGTGGTAGTGGTAGTCGATGAATCCTTTCTTGTGCGATGAAATTAATATTTTCAAATGTCAACCACATGTTTATGTATTTGTTTTTTGTGATTTGTTCTGTTAATAATGTCGCATTTTGGTAATTACATAGCATGCGTCAATTGTGTATATAAAGAGTAGTTGTGGTGAAGAGCAATAAATTTCTTCATAAATTTAAAAGGAAGAATAAGGGACAATGGAAGAATACACATGCAGAAGTCCGCAATGTTATAATATTTCGCATAGCATTTCCTTTTTTTGGTAAAATATAAGGCTATGTAAATCAACGATTTTAAAAAAAATAATAGGTAAATGACACTGTATATGGATATCATTATTGTAACGATTTCCATAAGGCTTACAATACATGGCCATACAATTCAATTTCGCCCATCCCCCACCCTTCCATGATTAATCTGTGCATGCTGTATTTTTTCCACTTGTTATATTGGTTTCAGCTCCCACGCATACAATTCCTTGCGGTTCAGTCGCCATTTTGGTAAATGTGATTTAAAATTTGATTGAGATTTTACCATTGGTTACAAATATTATACTTTTAATTTACAGATAGGGTCATGGGTGTGGTTCTAATTTTCCAATATTTTGATTTGAATCTGAATTTAGTTTTGCTTGAAATGTAGGCCTATACTATTTTTTATTACAACAGCAGTTTTATGTCGATTTATAGTTTGATTGTTACCATAACTGAGGTCCACTCTATATATTTTGTGCATCACCTTTGTATCTATTCAGGACCAAGGCGTAAAACAGATTATATATTTATACCTGATTCTTGTCATATTAGTTGAATATATTTTGTTTAATTAAAAAAAAGTATATTATCATTTAAACGACTTTGGCTAAGATAAGATTGCTTCCTATCCATAGATATATATCCACCTTTTTTTTTTATAAACTTTGAGTTCACAAGCGTTCCAAACACACCTGAAAATATAAAATGTCGTACTCAAAAGTAGCATCTTGGTATCACGTGTAACTCGTTACAGGCTAACCGACAGTGACTAAAATAATTACCGTTCTAACCGACCTGATAATTCTTCCAACACTTTATCAATCGTTCTTGTATTTTCTGAATAATTGCCTACAGCTTCTTGATACTGTATACAATATATTAACTGTGATTGTTCATTTGTATATTGTAATTCTTGTTTTTGTTTGTGAAAAAATGTCGCAATTCATCCATGGAGATGAGAAGATACGTTTCAATAACCGGATCCTCAGTTCGGAAGCGAGCCTCGATAAACAGGTCCTCCAAAACGCGGTCGAGATACAATTCATTTTCCCCTAAACGCGCGTGACGAAAATAGTTTCAGAAGATAAGTGGTGTCCCCCAAGATACTCCCTTCGGTCAACGCGAAAAACGTGACTGGTGACCAAATCGTAACACCGATCGTCGATGACCGAAAGATACTTTTCGTGTATGCCAGGAAGTACGCTGATAACAATTCACACAGACTTTCGAGATAATTTCAGTATCGTAATACCACTAATATACCACTAGTATTTTCCAAAGTGTTTTGTAGGTTGACAAAGAAACCGCTTATTAACAGTTAACAACGGATAGCAGTGTTAAAAAACACCTGGTTTTCCATTACCTAGCAAGTTCACTGTAGTTTTGCTGGACAAAACTGTAAAATGTATAAAACGTTGAGAACTTGTTATTTGAAGGGAAACCCTTGTGATTTTACATTTAATTTTACAGTTAATTTCCCATAGACATTAAGTTCTAGTAACGTTAAGCCAACAGCACACTATACGATCCTCCTACGATCCGATATTTTGAAGAAATTGCAATTATATTAGATATGAATTTTAAACAAACATTATCTTCCTGATTTATGTTCTAAATAATGATGTGAATTCTAACGATCAGACTTTTAGTGCAAGTTAGCGTTCTAGTCAGAATAAAAGCAGAACCGGCTTCAAATCGTAGACAATCGCGCTACTCATGTAACGTCACTACGATTCTGAGCCAATTGAGCTTTTCCTCCCCCAAAGAAGCTTGACATGCATTGAAATTTAGATGTTATCAATCGTTTGACTATTCAGATCCTTAATATGTATTTTATTTTTAAGTTGGAATGTTCGCATCATATGCTATTGCAATTTTTTTCTTAATCGGATCGTAGTCAGATCGCAAAATGTGCGTTGGGCTTTTTACGTCACAGTGTAGTATTCACACATTGATGGACAATACAAGTCACATTTGTATAGTGTTTAATATTACGCTTCTAGGTCCTTTACATTGTAATTATCATTGGATTCAATTGCTAATCCCCACTTGATAGTGTACACGCTCCGCTCCCTGGGGAATAGTCCGGCAAGGCACCATTTCACAAGCACGCACATGCAACCCCAACCCTATACTTTGGACGATTTAAAACCGTGAGTAATTGTCGCAGGAACGAAATGGAGCATCACCACATACAGAATGATTCGTTTGTTTCGTATTGATACACCGAAGAGGTGTATCAATTCCATGATTTTTGTCAATGGGTACGCTCAATGAACTTCGAATCGGAATGTCGCAAGCCCAGATTCTTTTGAAAGAAAAACAAAATCATTGTACCATGAAAGTATTACAAACATGACAAGTCATACAGGGAATGTGAGGTACGAACCAAGTTCGCAAACAAATAATATAAATGCATTTGTCGTAAACATGTAAATACACCATATTGATAAATGGCACCCAAATCCCTAAAATCACGTCGAAACATACGAAACATTCTATATGTGGTGATGCTTCATTCTGTCTCTGCGATAATTGCTCACTGCCTTATCTCGTCCAAAGTATAGGGTTATGGTTGAGGTTGCAGTTGGGTTTCATGTTGGGTTTAGGATTAGAGTTAGGTATAGTTTTTGGTCCAGGGTTGAAATTTCGCTTCGTGAAGAAAACAGACGTGAAACAAGAGTCACATGAGCAACTGTCGTTTCGTGCAGCTCTTGTTAAACGAACCGAAGAGTATTGTACATGTTGGAGAAGCTGAGGACATTCACAGTACTAATATACGACATCATGAAATCATATTTTTTTCATTTTCATTTGGCTTTCTCGGAAAGCATCACACAGTATTGACTAGTATTGGAGGGGCCAAGGCTGGCTGTGCATTTTATGTCAAGCCAGCTGAGAAGTCTGATGTTCCGAACCGGGCTGGCCAGAAAATCTAAAAAAAAACGGCCAACGATTTGTGCTAAGAGCCTGTCAAGATTTTCCACCAAATGGCGCAAAAATTATGCAGCGTAGAATAGAGATTAGAAATTGGCGTAAGTGTTCAAAATTGAATGATCCGCGACGTAAAAACTTAAACAAGAGAAATAAGAAGTAAAAAATCACCAGGTTCATTATTCAAATAGCTCTTGCCCCGTCCGATGCTTTAGGATCCCAAAACGAGCAACATGTTTGTGCATGAGTGTTATCCAATTCGTGTGCCCAGATGACGTGAGACGGCCACGGATAGAACTTTCCCTGGGTCAAATACGACATCCAATGACTGTCGACAGCAAGTCACCCTAGGCCTTGTGGGTATTTTGGGACGACCTGTGATCTCTGCGAGTCTTGCAATCGCTCGGAATCATTGATTTGTTGGTGAGAACCCTCCACGTGACGTCACGCTTCATATTGGAGATGCTATATAGCTAACGTTGTATAGCTCCACGAAATCAGGTGTGCTTGAACCCCGCCCCACATAATTCACATTAAAAGACTCGAGCCCCTGTAACATAAAAAGTTACGATTAATTGTATTTTCCAAAAATTACTCATATTTTCCGTCAATCAATCTTCCTGTAATAATGGGTCAATTATATATAGCGCAGCTACTCTTCGAAGATACACTACTGCGCTCAATACAAAGTAACATATTATTACCCCGGTTGTAGCCGACCCACCATAATAAGGCGCCAACGCATTCAAGGAATTTCCTCTTAGCGGGTACCCAATTTACTTCACTTGGGTGGAGAGTGGCACATGTAAATTTGCAAGATACGTCACAGAGTTGCAAATTTGTGTATAATTGATCGCACCTTCAAACATTCATAACTTTCTTATTTTTAATTGTAATCATACTTTCACTGACCTGCTCCTCTCATTTTTTTCTTCTATCAAAACCAACTTAATATCAGGTTGGACTTCCCCATGTTAAGTATCAGAACGCAATCGCAAAAAAAGTTAAAGGTAATTTAAAAAGGAAATCTCCAAAAGGCAATTTCTATAGCCTAGTGCGTCCCATTTTGAAATGTACAAAATTACGATGGCATATAGCGTAATCCGAGGATGATTCCTATAGACAATATATAACATTGTTCATGTTTAAACAATTACCCCTGTAAATGTTTTCTTTGAATAGTAATGTCTCCCTCCAAGCTATTAAGATTAATATCAGAGTGCTCTATGATTACATTTGATAATTAGCATGTAAATGATTTCTGTATCTGGTAGAGCTTAGTTTGAAGCCCCTTGTTGAGGATTTAATGAATTAAAGATATTTCAATCTTGAACAGTATTTTGAACAATTTTGAATTTTGAACAGTCTGCATCCTAATCATTTTCACCGCGATATTTTTCATTAGTATCAGGATTATAATCTAAATCCACTAAATGCAATTTATGATGGATTACTTTTTTAGTCTATCGATTTAAAACATACTTCTCTTTAATAGATAAACTGGATCCAAGAATGTTCTTGGCGTTATTAATTTGTTATATATATTCAGTAAGAGATTCTGTTTTGCACGTATTATTATTATTTTTTTTTTAACTTCTTGTGTTATGTGATGCTGGTATTTTAAAGCGCTTTATACAACACCTACGTAGATCCTTGTCATTTGATTGGAGGATTGTTGGTCACATGATATTCAATAAATAATACTATTGCACGACCGTGCATTTTTGGTTATATTCGCCGTGCATTTTTGGTTATATGCAGACTGCGACGCGTACGTACCTCTCTGCCCTGCACGTATCCCATTGTTATTAGCTGCGCGCATCTGATGCGGAGGCAATCTGAATGTAATCGAGAAGGCCTGACTCCAACTTTAATTTATCTTTAATATAAGGAGCAAAGCATAATTTGTTGAAAGATGTTGTATAAAACAAATAATGAATGTTTTTCATTCGTTCATTAGTGCAAATATTTCCATTCGTTGAAAGATTAACGTTAATTCTATTCAACGAGGCGTCAGCCTCGTTGAATAGAATAGCATTCATTGTTTGTATACTCTTATCTGTTTTTAGGATGTGAAAACACTGTTGCATTGAGAATCAATGCAATTAGCATAGCCATACTTTTCTTGTCTTCTCATGATTGTTACGATTTTATTTTAAGAATAAAGTTGTGTGCATCGTTTTAATGCAGGTGATCAGATAGATGTATATTTTTCGTCTGTTTGGAGCCAGAAGGACGTTCAGGGTAAAATGAATGTCTACATGCCCTTTAATCCCCAACGAGACGACGACAGTATATGTGAAGAGTAACACCAATAGATGCCTTTCGCAGGGAATGATTACAGTTTACTAGAGGACAATTTGATTCGATTGTGTGTGCGTGTTTGCGTGTGTGTGTGTGTGTGATTCTCCAAGCTCCAAATCGAGCCACTATCATTTCAGTCGTTTTCTAACATATATATTTTTGTTTTCGCCAACGCATCCCTCTGCGTATTAAATACAGGACTATATGTTGCAAATGCCTTCAAAGTACTTTTTTTTAGACTAAGGCTACTTATTGGGGCACATGACATATAATCGCATTAGCAGACATGAGAATTAATTTGCAAATTAATCCATCCGATTACTTCATCCAGCATTTTGGGCGACGTCACACCCTATTCGTACGTCGCTCTACCATAGGAAAGTATGTACACAACCGGTACTTACCCGAGATTAGTACGCCTGTACCTCCAATCACACATGCCGTTTAAAATGCCACGGCAATTTAGTATTCATCCGCTCTTCACGGCGAGTGGGGGGATTTAACACAATAAAAAGCCGGTCAAAGCCCCACATGCTAACTCGAGTCCTTTTTTTTTTCTTTCAGAAATTTAAGTCGGGAAAATACGTAATTAACTCTTTTTTCGTTCTTCTCCTAACGGTTACTTCCTCTTTAAGGAAGCTAAAAACAATGAACTGCGATTAGATGAAAAGTACTTTAACTGAGACAACCTCTTCCATCATTGAGGGTTAAGTGTTCGCATGATGTATAGGCCATTTTAACGATGTGACCAATTTAGGATTTCTTTTCTTCTAAGATTCAAAGAAAAGGCAATTAATAAAAGATGGTTACGACTATTTGTATTCTAAGCTTATTTGATGGGTTTTGTGCAGAGAATTTTTCTGTTCTTGTTAAGAGTAATTTTGGAAGAAAGAGATTGAAAAGGTTACAGTAAACGTAGTGAATACGATATGTAAATAGTGTATGAAGAAATCGATAATTTAACCATCCTTGCTATTTACATGTTTATATACAAAATCTCTCGCTCTCTATCTCTCTTTATCTCTGCGCATTGCCGTGTTTACAGATATCCAAGATGTATTAGGTGCTTTATACATCCAGAATAATAATATCATAATTATTATCATTATTCTTACCATCACCTCGAACACACATACCCCAATGACAGCAAATTATAGGTTTCTTCTTTCTTAATTTAGCACAAATATATCGCTCAAATGATCTGCTGAAGGTTACAAATGGAGGGGGAGAGTGTAAAAAAGGGTAAATAGGGGAGAAGGGGAGTAGTATGCTCTTTAAAAATGTAAGTTAGAAGCGTACTAAATGGGTTTATACCAGCTATTAAAAGATAACAAGAACAAAAAAGGAACCAAGATTGGAGGACAGGGGGTAATAAACAAAATATGCCCTTCCTGTGTTTTAGTATTCATGCTTACAGCCTTCCCAGGGAAATCTCTTGAAATGTCAAAACGCGTTCATTAATAGAGAAGTTATCACAAATTGGCACGGAGAAAACGACGAGAAGGGCGATTTATCAGCCGGATGCTCGCGCGTACTATAGCCGACTTAAAGATAGAGTTGAGTAGTGGTCATGCGATTTCATTGTGGAAGAAACTGTATGGAAGAGATTAGAGAAGGTCAATCATATAGCACTCAAGTATTTGTTTATACTGTGAAGTTGTGCAATCATTAAAATGATAAGAAACTGGCCCCGTCTTGCTAAACGTTACATGCACTTTACACAGAAATGTTTATATGGGAGCATTCCAACATATGGCATGAAAATGTGGTCCACAAAATTTAGCTATTTCATCTTATATTTCGAATATGATGGCATTTAAAGAGTCTTTTTTTTCAGGGGACTATTTTCCTATGACATTCTTCTTGTGAATGGAAAAAGCTCACAGACTTGTTTGTTCACCTTTTTCAGAACTCAACTTTCTCTTTAAACTCATGCCTTCCACCTTGAGCATGTGTAATTGCACCTTTTGCAATTGAGCTAGTTGCATCATGCAAGATGTGTTTTATCTCTAAATATGTACTATTTACAGTACAGTTTTATCCATCAAATTTCGCCCACTTTCGGCGAATATGGAGGGTACCTCAGGCTCTGTTGGAAGAGAAGTTCTCTTTGTTTTTGTTTTTAAAGAAATGTGAAACTAATATCGAAATCGTGATTTGTTAATCAATGTACGTTATATATAAATAACACTATATAGAAAATATCAGAGGAAACCCTTTTCGTTTTAAAAGTACACTTTGTTCGTCCAGGTCCTCAATAAATAATAAGCATACCCGTGTTTTAAAATATCTTTGTTTACATGGAATATCAATTAATAACGTCTCTTTCAAGTTATCTTGATTTTATTAGATTAAAACTATAAAATAGTAGCAGAGGAATAATGATATTGCACAATGTTGACTCGTGGATGAATCATGTAGCTCTTAATAGAATTATCTTGCGGCTTTGCAGATACGTTGAAACCTGCTTTAGTGACCACCTGTATAGAAAGACCACCTGGCTATAGAGACAGTATTTTCCGTGTTTATTTTCCAAGATATATCAATGTCATGTGCCCTGATCGCACATGTTGTGTTGTTGTTTGATTTTGTTTGTTCTGGTTGTTTTTGTTTGTCTCTTTTACAGATTCAATTTTTTTATTCTTGTCTTTTGTAGAATAACTTCTGGCACAATTCATTTTTCCACAACACAGCCGTGTGGCTATTTTTAGCAACGTTACCGAATCATCACGCTGAACGGCGCTTGATCAAGCTGGCCCTGGAATCCTATTATCTGGAAATCCCTTAACTAATTAACGCTGTTGAATTGTCCATTGACCAACTGGTGACGAAACCATTGATCACTGATGTCATGTATTACAAATACGTCAAAACTATTGATATTGATAACGGATCCGTCATCCATTTTCATTGATACTTTAGAATGTTAAGATCATAATTATATCACCATGATTCTGAATCTTTTAAAGATAAAGACCAGTTCTGGTCATGCGATTGCATTGTGAAAGAAACGTTGTTTAATCGATCAGAAAAGGTTGATCATCTAGCATATAAGTATTGGTGTGTACTGCAAGGTTGTGGCATTATCAAAATGATAAGAAATTTGGCCCAGTCTTGGTAAAGTTACAAGCACTGTACACAGAAAGATGTATATGGGACTACGCGACCACGTGCGCGATATCTAATTGGTCCCAATAGATAAAATAATTTACCAAATATATCTATTAGTAGGCGGTTTCAAGGCAAAATTTGTATCATCACGTATTAGTCAAAACATATTCTTTCACATGATTGGTAATGAGAGCTTCCATTTCATTTTTTGAGAGAGGGGCGTTTCCAAAACTGGTATTTACCTTTAAATACTGTAATCCATGTATCAGGCTTGTAACGACCAATCACGTAATCACGTATTCCCGTTTTGAGTACTTTGAATTCGTAGAACACGCTATCAGATCTACGAAGTGCTGGGTTACGTAACCCAAAATTTCGTTGAAATACCGTTGTAAAACATGAACAGTAAGAGTGCTTGACGGAGTTCTATGTAAACAAAATAAATTTAAATCGTCACTGAGAAGAGACTAAGATTATTAAACACATACGAATAATGCGCGATTCACAGGCCATGATTACCGACGCCTTCATAAAGGTCGACCCTATCTGAAAGTCAGTGACCGGACCCCCCTGGTGGATGGGGGATCTGGTTACATGACTAGTCTCAATACCTAGTATTTATATTTTTTCAAGTTGTAAAATGTAGGGTTGTGGACGAAAAGAGTCACGTTGCATACTCGCAAAAGCGTAAGTATTCTTGATTAACCGGCCTTTAAAAGATACGCAGTGTCAACCCTACACTTCGCAGATTAGATAGCTTGTATCTGCAAAACGTGAGATTACGTGAGTGATCGTTACAAGCCAGTGTATCAAAGGTTTAATCCCGTTACCTACCAGTGCGAAATTATTTGCCGATAATACTAAGTACAGTATGTGTGCATATATTTTTATGTACTTATGTTTTGATATTAAGCTAGATGTATTGTACTCATTACGGTGACGAGCATTAATATATAGCAGAAATTGTAACAGCTAATTAACAGACTACAAGATATCTTCCCCCAAAAAAAAAGAAATTATGAATAAACATACAGTATTGGCATTTGATGTGATTATTAGTCATACGCTCTTCTCGAAGTGTGCTGCTTTTCTTACCTCGGTTATTATGTTTAATGTAACGAACACAACGACTTCCTGCTATAAATACACTGCATTAAGACACACCAGGGATTTTTCTAAATAATAATTAAAAGCAGAAATGTGTCTCTTTTCTCCCTCCTATTGGGAAATCGGGCTTGTGTAAGGCCGTGACATTTACAAGGAAATTAGCTTTCACACCCGTTCCGGCGCACGCACCACCTTCAACTTATTCTTCCTTCGGATGATGCACCGATTACCATGCAAGCGACGTCACAATGGATGCTGGAAGATCACTCATTTGCAGATGGGCCTAATAATCTTGACTGTCGCGTACCACGTTAAGGCTCGTTCATATACGAAGTGCTAAACCGTGGTGTGTGTGTGTGTGTTTTTTTTTTCAATCATAATTTTGTTTCTTCTTCAATGATGAATAAAAATGTGAAACACAGCACACGTCTGTATCTTATAATATGGAGACTGAAAAGCATAGGACCCTTGTTACGCGAAGTTGCCATTCATTAACACACACACACACAAACCCACACACAAACGTGGCGGCTTTTTGTTGCGGTTTAACGCGTTATAAGTGAACGAGCCCTTAGAAGATATGTCTAAATGACGTAGAGAGGATCCGGAGTACTCTTGACAGAATTTCAATGCGAAAGAAACTCTCGAGAAGTTCTTTTTGAAAGGTTGATTAGGGCGATTACGTGCAATGTGTGCTGTATGGAATTTTTTTTCTCCACATACTTCATAAAAATAAAAAATATTGATAATTCTCGCTACCGAAACTTTGGTATTCGGCCATAGAGGGCAGCGCCGGCCATGGGTATATTTGACAAGGGCACTTCCGGTTTCCATTTAAATTAAATTGTAGATTTAAAGATACTATGTCCCTTTTGCAGCCAACATCAAATTCTGTAGAACTTTGCAGGAATTATGAATATGTCATGTATGTCCTATCTGTGAAATTTAAACGTTAGCAGTGTCCTAATATTCAAATTATGCAAAGAAACCCGTTTACTTGCTAGACTTCACTGTCAGACATTATTGAGTGACTGACTGGTTTTTTCATCTTTGGTAATAACATACATAAAATGAGCTGTAAAGGGTACATGAGCATTTGTCTACATCAATAACCCACTTCTTGTAATGGCCAAAATTAAACTGATTGAATCTTTGCGCAGCATAAAACGTACGACCATTCGGTACAATGGTCTGAAAAATCAGACTATTACTTACTGGCTCTATAGCTCCTAAGTCGATTCGACAACTAATACTCGTTATTTTCCCACTTTATGACATTTTCAAGCCCCCCTTTTTTCAGGGAAGTTCTAAATTAGTATTATCTTTCAAATGCCATTGGAATTTAACCTTTTCATTTTTTTTGGCCTGCAAATGGGACATAGTACCTTTAAACGAAGACGTTAACGATGATATCGAGAGCTCCTCATACATTTTTATTGTAATCGTCTGATAGTAGCTCTCAGGAAGACTTTTAATGAAATGTAGATTATGTAGTGAATGGTAAAAATCTTGCTCTTAAATATAATTATAATTATCAACCGTATCAGACGGGGGAAATTTATAAATGGTATTGCCCTCTAAGTTTAATTGATAAGCCAACAAAACTATGCGCGAAAAAAAATATTGACCGCTCAGAAAATTCAATGGGATTTCGTGTGTAATTTGCCGGTCAATATTAATACACAGTTAACCAATGGACAAAATATATTGCCCGATCAGAAAAGACAGTGGCAAAATGCGTGCTAAACTAGCAGGCAATATGTAGAGCCAACATCCGGGTATTTTGTAATTTTCATTGCGCATCTATTAGGCGTATGAGAACCTGCGCATTTTGCACGCACTATTGTGACGTAATAATCACACCCAAGGCACACTGTTTGCAGTGTATCGAAAATTTCGTCAAGCACTGGATGCACAGTGCTCGTTTGACGATGTTTTTGCAACTTTTCATGCTAGGAAACCGTGTGTAGTGAAGGCTATTGTATTTTACATTATTTAAGAGTAAGATATTAAGATTTTCTTGTTTGCTCTAGATGTCTGATGTGGTTAATAATAGTAATATTGACTGCCTGATAAAGGGCAATACGACTTGTCATATATCCCCCATATAATGTCGTATTGCCCTGAAGGCAGTCAATATTACTCAATTATCATGAGGTATAAAGTCATGTTTAAAAACTAAATCCTGCTAAAAATCACAAATATGCATAAAATCCTGCATGAAAAGCACAGTACAATTGTCATATGTATGCCTGCCTTTTAATCTCAAATTTCAGGAGGAAATTGTTGAAAAAATAGAATGTATACCAATTCTTGAAGGGTTTCATGTGATTGGTAGTAGGCCTAATTCTAAAAATTGAATTTTCATCGTTTCACAATCAAAAGGGTTGTTCTACCTGTGAGACTTTCGCCTACCCGTTGCTGCAGTCTGATGATGCCTGCAGCAACGAGTACGCGAAAGTCTCGCCGGTCAAAAAATCCTTTGGATTGTGTAACAATGACAATTCAATTTGTGTATACCAATTACTTATGCAATTGATGCACCCCGGGGAACAAAAGGGCAAGTGTTTATATCTTAAATTCTGGCCATAAGGGCCCGAATTCACAAAGGAGGTTTGTAGACAAACCTATGTTTATGTGCGTCATATGACGCGTTTTGACGCGTTTCAGAACAAGGTTTGTCGTGAATTGGGCCATAGTGTCTAAATATTAAGTTTGGGGTCTTAGCAAAGCAAACAGCGAAACACGGTAACATTGTAATGAAAGTTGTGAAACCGATTTATTCCTTTACTATTACAATATTCCATCACACGAACCAACAATTATACATACGGACGTACACGCCAGTTATAAATTCAAATTGCCAAAGCCATTTCAATTGCAATGAAGAACTTAATTGAGGGCGCTGTAACGCTAAAGCATATCTTCTAAAATAGCCCTCTACCTTAAAGATACTATGTCCCTTTTGCAGCCAACATCAAATTCTGTAGAACTTTGCAGGAATTATGAATATGTCATGTATGTCCTATCTGTGAAATTTAAACGTTAGCAGTGTCCTAATATTCAAATTATGCAAGGAAACCCGTTTACTTGCTAGACTTCACTGTCAGACACTATTGAGTGACTGACTGGCTATTTTCATCTTTGGTAATAACATACATAAAATGAGCTGTAAAGGGTACATGAGCATTTGTCTACATCAATAACCCACTTCTTGTAATGGCCAAAATTAAACTGATTGAATCTTTGCGCAGCATAAAACGTACGACCATTCGGTACAATGGTCTGAAAAATCAGACTATTACTTACTGGCTCTATAGCTCCTAAGTCGATTCGACAACTAATAGTCGTTATTTTCCCACTTAAAGACATTTTCAAGCCCCCTTTTTTAGGGAAGTTCTAAATTAGTATTGTCTTTCAAATGCCGTTGGAATTTAACCTTTTCATTTTTTTTTGGCCTGCAAATGGGACATAGTACCTTTAACTGTTCCTATACAATATAAACCCTTTAAAACCACATTTATATTCACCGTACAAAATTCATAAGTGTTTTAGAAAACCTACAACAGTTGCCTACCTGACCTTAGTGGTCATCTAGGTCATGTATTGAAAGCATTGAAGTTGTTAAGAACTACTTACTATGAATTGATTTCACAGTGTACTTTTCATGAATGTTTAAACCCAGGTTATGAAGAGGTAAACCTAGCATAACAGAACATAATGTTGCAGGCCCCCTTGTAATCTTCAAATCTTAAAACGGTCCATTTCTTGAAAGTAAGTCATGGCGTCCTCAGCTAGCTGCCTGACATCTGGAGTCAGTGTTTCCCGAGGTACGTCGGGACTCGGTGGTAGAAACCTGCTGGAATGGATAGCTGTCTGGTAGAAAGCCTTGACGTCCATGAGAACATCGTCCCCTGCAGCTCTCCATGTCTTGATCACGTCTGGAGAAGGATCCCACTGAAGAAGCGATTCTGTGAACGGTAGACCCGTCTCATGGCAGAACTTGGACAGCACGTCAGCAGGGTTGGCCAGGAGGTCATCGGTGTTGATGACGATTGCGTTAGTGTCTACTTTCTCGCGGATATATTTCCAAACTTCGTGGAGCCCGACGAACATCGTGTTCGGATCGATGGACGGGTCGTCCTTGCGGAGGTCGAATGATTCCCTATCATGAGGATCTCCGGACCGAAGACCTACGCTCCTGAGCTGTTCGTAGATGGCTCTCCGGTAGGAACTGAAGACCCGATACGGATTGCGGATAAGAAAGACATGCCTACATCCTGATGGCAGGTACCGCCTGGTCTTCTCATCAGGAAAGGCGATGAACATCTCCTTCGAGACGACGTATTTGCTAGTGGATGCCTCGAATCTCTCTTTCAGGTTGCCATACCTAAACAGGAAAGGAATTTTAATAAAAGTACAAATAAGTAAATAAGGAATAAATAAATGAATAAATGAAATGCGAGAAAAGGTACATAGTACTATGTCGGATAAATGCATGTACTCTTGAAGGTAACGAATCCTGCGAGGTTCTCGTGACAACGGAAATTCTTACAAGAATTAAACACAACTATATACACTGATTGTTATCAACTACACAAATATGACTTTAGCTTAATGATTTGGGCAGAAAATGTAAGAATTCATAGTATTCCACAGGGAAATGTGGAATAATGCTGGTATATGTGCAAATGTGATTTGCGATTTTCTTAAATATAAGCATTCCTTCCCGAATGCAATTTTACTCGATATAAGCTTTCATAAGTCTGTGATCCATACCAATTATTTGAAAGTATGTTCCCAGTTCCATTTATGGAAACACATAGGCCCGAATTCACAAAGGAGGTTTCAATTTAACCCATGGTTTAAATCTTCATTCACATATATGGTCTAAGATTAGCGCAAATAAGCGCGAAACAGTCAGAGGTCCAATATTAGACGCGCGCAAGGCAAGGTACGCTTAATTTGAGCTAATTTTAAACCATGGGTTATGTAAATGAGGGTTTAAACCATGGATTAAATTTAAACCTCCTTTGTGTATTCGAGCCATAGGGTTTAAATTTCACCGCAAAAAAAAAGCTATTGCTCTTTTCAGCACGATCGCAAGGACTTTCAACAAATCAACGTAAGGCAATTTCAGTAGCCGTGAACATCACCTTTTTTAATAGCCAAAGAGTGCGAGTATGACAATTCCGTATCATGTAATTCGAACAAGAGTTCTATAGGTAATACAATCAAGACAATATGATATTCAAATTGCCCTTGAGATGATTTTCCGAATGTCTTTCCGATCATGTTACTCCATTCTCCAAGGTTCAACATGCCCAATGTTTATACATGTCAAACA
Source organism: Mesocentrotus franciscanus (assembly GCA_037976565.1). Classification (NCBI taxonomy): domain Eukaryota; kingdom Metazoa; phylum Echinodermata; class Echinoidea; order Camarodonta; family Strongylocentrotidae; genus Mesocentrotus; species Mesocentrotus franciscanus. The sequence continues at coordinate 15,344,426 of CP137681.1, read as the reverse complement.
TGTAAAACGAACATGGTTGAATATCTCGTAGAACGGTAGAACCTATATAGGGACTGGCATTCAGGTGATTACATGAATCAATTTTCAAAAATAAGTGCAATATAAAAACATTTTTGATATATCAACAATTTTCACACGATTCCTCTACAAGATTTACATCTATGTTTTTTTTTATAATTATGATTCCACATTTTCCAATTATTACCATGATGATCGAAATTTCTAGGCATCATCCGTGGATATGAAAGCTATGAAACCGATGAATGCAATTCATCAAAGTTCACCATCTCCTTTATCTATCCTTTCACCATAACTTGATATTTATTATTCTATTGTCATGATTACTCTTAGCTTTGGGGAATATTGGGGAATACGGGATTTGCTAAATTGCTTCATATCTATCTCCCACCTGTAGCACGTCAGAAGGCCAAGAGCTTATTCTACAAAGTTAACCTGTAAACAAGAACAAGTGAAACGCTCTCGGCGGTCTCGCCTGCATTACGCAATTCGATGTGATGAAAAATTGAGGTTGGGACATTATTTTTATAGGCAGGGTGGACCATTTGCAGACCCCCGAAAATGAAATCCTCTGAATATAATAAGCATTTTGAAGTGAATATTGATTATGAATCATCAGAATAATTATTTACTGTATCATAAGAATACAATATAATGAGATTTAGTGTATGGGTAAGACTATAAATGTTTCAATGCTTGTCAGTAATTTACAAATAAAGTTATCTAATAAACTTTTTAAGAAAAGAGGATTTTTCAGCATTTTGTGTAAAAACAATTGGAAGGTAAAGCCCATCTACATCACATCACGTCTCATTAGCATAATGAGAACATTATTATGAGATATACTCCAATATATATTATCGAAACATCAATATTGTCACCTAGCTGTAACTGATCATGTACATACTAGGCCTGGGATCGAATACTAAAATTACTATTAGAATATTCATGGGAAAGTACTCGAATGATTCGAATATTTACTTTCATGAAATATGAACAAATAACAACAATTTATTTATTAATTCTCATATTAAATTTTGAGAACATAATCCAAGTCTACTGACCTAAAATGACCTTTGACCTTGACTTTGTGACCTGGAATTTGTGTCACATGATTTGTGATACTTGATAGCCCTTGGGTACAAGTTTCATGGAATTTGAACAAACACTTTTGAAATTATGCTAAAATTTCAAAATCTTGATGTTGATGCCACAACAAAGTCTAAGTTTCCAGACCTGAAATGACATTTGACCTTTACTTTGTCACCTAAAAGACTAATAACATGATTGGTGATACTTGATAACCCTTATGTTCAAGTTTCATGGAATAGGAATGTATACTTTCAAAATTATGATAATTAAAAAAATCTTAGCCTGATGCCACAACATCGTTAAGTTTGTTGACCTGTAATGACCTTTGACCTTGACCTAGTGGGTGGGGATACTTGATAACCCTTTAGTCTAAGTTTCATTGAATAAGAACTTATACTTTCAAAATTATATTACAAATTCAAAAACTTAACCTCAGGTTAAGTTTTTGATGATGATGCCACAACATAGTCTAAGTTTGTTGACCTGAAATGACCTTTGACCTTGACTTTGTGACCTGAAATTTTCCTCACATGATTGGGGATATTTGATAACCCTTTAGTCCAAGTTTCATTTAATAGGACCTTATACTTGCAAAATTATATTAACAATTCAAAAACTTAATCTTAGGTTAAGTTTTGATGTTGACGCCGCCGCCGCCGCCGCCACCGGAAAAGCGGCGCCTATGTCTCGCTTTTTGCTACGCAGGCGAGACAAAAACCTGATCATGATATAGCTTCAAAGCTCGTTATATACCACTAATTTGGATGACATAAGAATACATGCCCAGAACTAGAAAGTTGTATAAAGCTAAATCGTATTTTTTCACAGGTACAGCACGAAGAACACATTATATAGGGTATATTGGACTTTAAATTAAATAGTGAAACATTGTCACTTTCTGAATTTATAAAAGAATTGACTATTTTGTTATGGAAAGCACGATGAACTGCACTGGACATTTTTGTAAACAGTTCTTTTAGAAAGATAATGAGCAAGAAAAGTTTCATGAGCATTTTGATCATTAAATCAAAGTAACAACTAAGACTAGAGAAAACTTCGTCACAATTACACTATCCGATCCGGCTCTATCTTCGATCTCACGATGCGCTCAAAGAGTTTCGCCCCCTTTTGAGCCTCTTCCTCGTTACCCTTGTACTCCATAGGAATATCCTTGCCATACGTGTCCTGGTACTGCCGCCTGGTCATTCCACAGTAAGAGAATGCCTCAAACCACACCTCCATGCCTTCGATGGCACTTAAACATTTGACGAAGGCCACGGACACTGTCCTAGGGACATTCCACAAGATGATTCGAACACGGTCCCCATCATGATCGGCCATTTTTGTATCCATCGTTTCTGGTACGGCACTTGTTGCTCTTGAAGGCGAACATGAATCTGAGTCATAATGCCATGCCCCTCTGACCCACATTAACAGTCCTGAATACTCACTTACGAGCACACGCTAACCCATTGGTGAAAGAGGGAAGCAGTTGCGGATGTCGGCGTCATAACGGGTGCTAAATACAATAGTTATGTATTTTTAATGCGTATATTTATCTTGGGTGTATTACAAAAGATTGGCTGCCATTCAGATTCACGGGGAACTGAAGTCAGAGACCATTGACTGAGTTTTTCCATAATGCACTTTGAACGTTCATTGATTCGGCGGCAAGTACACATAATTATATTGAATGTCTGCGCTAGACTTGCAAGAAGAAACGTGAGCTATTGTATTAATTGAACAGGATTATTCAACACATCCTTTTTCAATTGGTGTATGTTTTATTTTGCAACTATTATTGTTTTTGCAAGCGCAAGTCCTACTTTGTACTTTAGGCAGTGTTAGGCGTGTTAACTTTTATTGTTCACGTGTGTGTATAACGGTCTGTAGTTGTAGTTACTGTAGAAGGCCTTTGACAAGTTTGCCTATATAAAAAAAAATAGATCAGGAAAAGTTTATTATATATATATCCTCTGAAAAGATTGTAGCTCGATGCATTATCATTATTGAATAAAGGGATACATGTGGCTCTTCTTGTGGTTGTTCATTTGATACATTGAAGTCTAGTGGATAAGTCACCGGATAACGGTTCACAAGGTACGAGGTAGATTCCCTGTCATGCCACCAATCACCTTTGCAAGACAAAAGTTTGAGACACTCTAATGCTCGAGCCAGGTGAAGAAAATGGGTACCTGCCAAAAATTATTTCTAAAGATTCCATGCGCGTTATTTTTCAATGATAGTGTGGCGTTTGTTTGTTACTTGTGAAAACAATTCTACTGGGGATCTTGTACGGTATTATAAGTGCTAGGCCTTATGAAATGCAGCCCCATTCATGCGTCAGCATGTAACGTGAATGCCACCAAGAGGTTGAAAGCAACAACAACAATGCTCAAAATCTATAAATCATCTCATGTTCTCAGTGAACCTTACGGGCTCATGTTAATGTCCATGGCATGAAGTTCATTTTTTCTAACGAAATCATGATGTATTTTCTTCGTTTAGAAGGACTAACAGGGGCTCCTTTCTCGAACCATCAAACCTGAACCTTTTTTAATTTCAGGACATTATTATGAGTAGCGTTCTCAAGAGAGCACTTATTTTGGAAACATATCAGGATGCTCGTTCCCGCCACCTACAATAATAATGCAGCATACTTAAGATTGGCTTGCAAGAGAGGGGGGGCGGGGGGGGAGGGGTGAGATAGGAGGGGGAGGAGAGGGAAAGGAAGGGGGAAAGGGAGGGCGGAGAGGAGAGAGAGATTGAATACATGTATTATGTTAGCATTGTGAAAAAACGTAAATATTGATTGATATTTCGTTTCCCATCATAACATCAAACATTGTAACTTCCCTTGATAGGATAGAGAACTTCCTAATAGATATGGAAATGACTATTGCTGCCGCTAAGGGCTATCCTGGCAGCAATTATGCTAATATTTCCAAATATAATCCATGCTTTTCCTTGTCCGAACCCACGCAAATGCCGCTCGCTGGATATTTGGGAAGAAAATTGCTCTCAAAAGGGAAATCGCGGGAATAACTGGTATCGACTTTCTGCACTATCTCATTTATAGCCGTTTAAAGGTTGTGCTGATGTATGTGTTAACCCGGACAACGCGAGGTCACGTGCATTTCTTTGACGCTCTTGATTTTTAAGATGAAATTGAGGAGGTAACTTTATTTCGAAACGCGGAAACGCGTCCTTTATCAGACGAAGGAGGGCGTCAGTGACAAGTGCGATCTTTTGTCCGCCAAAACCTTTTGGGAACGGACAATGAACAAAAAGAATCGATTGCTTTCTTCCCCTCTCTGCACGGTCGCGTGTTTGCCACGCGTGCAATTTCGCACAAAACGATAGGCACCCCAGTTGACGGAAGGATTTTTTTGTTCAGCGCAATGGCTTTGCAACATTGTCCATTTCCGGTCGGTTGATTAGCACCATGACAAACATTTAACACCGATATATTACTGGAAACAATTAAATAATATTTACGATTTGGGAATATCTATCACATTTGTGTGGCATATTATACAAATGTTGACTTCTTTGAGGGGCACAGTTAAAACTATAGACTATGGTGTTCTCGAAAACTGTACTGTGCCTCGAGACGAAATCTTTTGGCATTTCCAGGCTCGAGATCACAGAGGAGTTTAAAGGTAAAGACCAGTTTTGGAAACGCCCCTCTGTCAAAAAAATGAAATGGAAGCTCTCATTACCAATCATGTGAAAGAATATGTTTTGACTAATACGTGATGATACAAATTTTGCCGGGAAAGTCGGGAAACCGCCGTCTAATTGATATATTTGGTAACTTATTATATCTATTGGGACCAAATAGATATCGGGCACGTGGTCTTGTAGTCCCATATACATCTTTCTGTGTACAGTGCTTGTAACTTAACCAAGACTGGGCCAAATTTCTTATCATTTTGATGATTCCAGAAACTTGCAGTACACACCAATACTTATATGCTAGATGATCAACCTTTTCTGATCGATTCCACAACGTTTCTTTCACACTGCAATCGCATGACCAGAACTGGCCTTTATCTTTAAACGTGACCCGAAAATTCAGCAGTCAACATTTGTTTTTATACAGCTCACTCCTAGATCCTAATCAAATGATTGGTCATACGCGGTCACGTGTGATTGATTTACTGACACATTCCCACGTCTTGCATGAAAAAGCGTGCAATAGTTTCCAGTACTATCCAATGATTTTGTAGTGCATGTACATGATGCGCAGTAGTGCCCGTAGAGGTTAGAGCGCTTATACTATATGTGGGCCTATTCTCGCGCAGCACTATGCGTAAATGCGTATAGAGGTAAGTGCGCTTATCTCTGTGTGCGCCCTAAATCAAGCCTATTAAACTTGAGATTTATTTGTTAGCCATACTGTCACGAAACAATCTTGAATGAATTCTTTTTACATCAAATAACAAGGATCTAGGAGTTTCGTAGTATAAAAACAAATGATGCATGTTTTCATTCGTTCATTATACGATCTATCCGCCCTCGTTGAGGCTGTGTGTATCTATCGCATTTGTGGATTCTCAAAAAAGGCATATGAAATTGAGTGAATATCCTGTTCAAAATGTATTTGAAAATGTGGGGAATTCATCTAACAGAATGGCGCATATCCACTGCGCGCATCCATTGTTAACTTCATGCGCACCTATTGCGTCCTTGCATTGTACGCGCGAGTAGAACTATGCCCGGACAATATTTTTTTCTCCATACTGCCCAGCATTCAGTAGTTAATGTCATGCCTGCAGTGTTGACCAATCTTTGCATGCGGTATAAAAAAGTGAGAGGTGACTGCATTGTCAGGCGTGATTAGTACAGGTAATACTGCAATGGAAATGATGCCTCGTATTTTTTTCTTCTTTTTTCTAGAAGCCGTGTTTAGGGTAAGATGGACCAGGGTCATCTTTTTTATTTGTCATCCCTGTTGTTAGTATTACCTTCTTTCGCCATTGATATTGTTTGATAGCTAACAATGATATTCCTGACCTTGAGAGGGATGAAACAACTGTTCAGCTAGAACATTTTCGCATCCTCTCCCTCATTAAACCACGTACCTTTGAGAAGCTCTTTAATATTATTTCTCTTAACCTTTCTCTCTTGATTCCCTCAGAAACTATTTACCTTAGCATCATTCCATATACGGGGCTCGGGGCTGGAGGAAAGTAGTTAAAAGTAAATCAACACTAAATAGGAATGTACTTCATAAACATATTTATATTCTTTAATACAATGCACTCGAAAATCTTTAGAAGCTTGAAGAGATTTCTAGGGAAAGTGAAATGATAGCATCTTACGAGGAACGAAGAAAGGCATGGCGCTTTAAGTTTAATTGTTGTCGCAATTACCTTCTTCAAGTGAATCACTTAGTCCTGCTAAAGGCTCCAGAAAATAGTCATTCAGCACCATCGAGCTCTGGCTTAAAAGGTCCTCATGGTCAGGGTTGCCGAGTACAACCAAAGAGATATCAGTCTGCACCACAACTGGGAATGATGCGATTTTAGCCGTTGGTTTTCACCTACTTACCGTAATGACTCTATGGACTAAGTTTTAAAATGTTTTCGTAGAAAACAGATATCTTTCTGGTGGGTTCGTGGCGGTGATTTCGTGGGTAATGTAGAGTGTGTATCAAGACTCGGCCCACGCAGAATCGTCCGCTTCCCTCGATTCCCCTCGCCATGGCATTCTGTAACGAAATACATTAAACTTGAATTGGCCTTTCGTCTGGCCGGACATAGACGAGATCCAGAGTCTCGAGCTTCAAAACTTGATAGGTACGCTGTAAAATGACAACAGCGCCTAAAATATAAGATGAAGTTGAGTACGGGCCATGCGATTAAATTGTGAAAGAAACTTTCCTGAAACAATTGGGATGATTGGAAAAGGTTTATTATGTAGTAAATAATTATGTATGTATGATGTGATATATTGGAATGAATATCGCGTGCACTGCACACCAAAGTGGGTATATAGGACTACACACATGTGTAGCACGTAGTTTTTTCGAAAATTATTGGCTGTCGTCATATTTTGAATGTGAAGAGAAATCATTTCAGGGGACATTTCTACCATGATATAAAAATGTCGAAGAATCGGAAAGCTTATGAAATATTGTCCATCTTTACCATTACTCAATTTTCTCATTCATTCTTAACATTAATGGGATGCTGCCCAAATGAAACACACAATATGTCTATGAATTCACCGTGAAGTTGGTCATTCATATTAAAGAATCGGGTAAGACAGGTCATTTTCCAATAACAGCAGCATTGTAGAGGAGTTATTGAAGGTATGTGGAATCGGAAATGATATCAAATGTGGCGTACACTTTTCTTTCTGTAATATTTTCTCTACAAACAAGTGTCATAAGGTTAATAAGGTTTATCTTTATTTTATATTTAGCGAGGGAAAATAGTTCAAATTCACTCTAAATCCACTGTACAATTTTCATTTTCAGCAAGATTTTATACACTCTTCCTGTTTACTATGTGATCGACCACAAAGAATAACTTTAGGACAGTCTCTTTCAAAATGCAGTTGCATGACCAGAACACAATATTATCAATAAGTCATAAAGTCAAAACAAAGTAAAAGTTAAGTTTTGGGGAAGATAATTTTGTTTTCTAACATTATTCTGACCCCGTCCCCTCCCTCAACAAACAAACACAAAAGAGGTTTTGAAGTAGGCCATTGAATAAACAACACAAAGGCAATAATTTGTTATGGAAGAAAGCGACAACTTAAACAAATGATCTTTTTAAAGGGAAATCTAACCATTAAAGCAAAATACTCTAGAGAGAAGCAAAAATAGCAGAGCAGTAAACTGGGGAAAGTTTGAATGACATGGGACAAAAAGTGAGTGTTATGATTTTTCAGAGCTATGGTCAATAATAGGTATGGGCTCTTTAAATTGGCTGATTCGGTAATGTCTCTGTGATGAAGTGGCGGACAATATTCCTATCAGTTCCAATACACAAAATAATTATAATGCTATCCATACTATATATTGAGCAGTGCCCAAAGGAAGAAGGAGACTAAGATAAAAACAGAAATTGATGCATTTTGGACACTACAAACAGGAGAGTTGTCACGACTTCGTCAGAATCCACTGACCAAACTACCAATTTGAGATTCGCATAGACTGAGGGATCTCATATTTTAGACATTCATAACTTTATTTGTAATCATTGGTCCGATTTATTTCAAACTTTCGCCAATTTGTTTATTTTGTTTTTCTACTTTCATGGATACGAACTTGACAAAACCTTGTTATTGTTTACAGCTGTGCCCAATTTAGTTCAGTCATCTGTTATATATCTACTGTTAATGTTTGTGCCTTTAAAATGTATTCATGTTTGTAGTTTTCAAATGTTTTTTTATAAATAAATCAGGGGTGATAGTGAGCACTGAAAAAAAAAAAGGTTTTTTATTTTTTTCCCAACCACTCACCCTCTTGACTAAAAAAACAAACAAAAACATTCGGGGGAAAAAATGGCATCTAACAACATTCCCCCCTTTTTTAGTAAGAAAAGTGGGGAAAATTGTGAAAAATCAGGAACAATCGAGAAAATAGAGGAAAAATCGGGAAAATTCAGAAGAAAAAAATCGGAAGAAAAAAATATGAGAAAAAAAAAATCAGAAAAAAAAAAATCCGATTTTTTTTTTTTTTTAAATCGGAAAAAAAAAAAATCGAGAAAAAAATCGGGAATAAATTAAAAAAAAAAAAATCGGGAAACCGATTTAAAACGGGTAATTATCAGGCCTGATAAATTCTAGATGGAATATAAATAAAGTGAATACAATTGAACTTGTCAAAAGGGTTGAATTTCCCTTTATCATTCGTTTTTTTTGCTCCATTTCACTTCTTAACATTTTAATTTAGTCATGTCCAAGGGTGAGAAAGTGAAACGTACTTGAATTTTGCATTGATAATGTAAACAGGTATTTGTACTACGTATGCATAATTCTAAATTTATTTCTCACTTAATTGAAACACTTTGTTAATGGAATTTGATATATATATATATATATATACATATCACTTTTTGAAATAGCCGTTCTCTTTAACAATATGTGCTTTGATCAGCTCATATCCTTTTGTTTTCCTTCGAGCGTGCCTTAAAGGTGAGCTTAGTCGGTCACATTGATTTATATTTACACTGGAGTGGAGAAAAAAAATCATTCTCCTGCGTTTATTAATAGACATCTACCTCCTTTTAGGTGCCATTCACAGTGGGAACTTCAAACTAAATCGATGTCTATCTTCGGCTCGGTGTAGCGCAAGTATTTTCATGGTAGACGTCACAATTCATTGATATTTCTGTTGACATAGAAACCAATTGAATTAAACCAGGCAGTTAGCTCGAGGGGAAATATGGTGTCCTTTTAGTGACATAGTCCAAAGGATGCTCACTTTTATCCATTCTCATCAAATTTTGTATGGAATGTATAAATAGAATGTCTCTATTTTTTCTTTTTCTTTTTTTTTCTTGCTTTTTTAAAAATTATTTCCTTTTATTCAATTCACATCTATCCCATTCTTGAATTGTTACTTGTGTTACTGCTTAAAGATTTTATATATCCGACAAATTATGCAAATCTGAAAATAAAATTATGTATAAATAACCTGAATAGGCCTATATATAAACTAAATAGGCTTATCTGTATCAACCGGAAAGGCCTTTATATGGTTGGAGTCAAGGTCCTAGGTCCCGGGAGGGGGGAGCACACTTCTGAGTCTGAGGGGGCAATGTAGTTCGGCACTGGCAACGTTTTGGTTAATCACTATGTGACATTCATGTACCTGGCTATAGAAACAAACTCTCCTATCATCCTTTAATGAAGGATATTGCTTTATAGTCCTTTAAATATTGATGGCAATTTTATATGAATTTATTTCCTTATTATATTTCCAATCCAGGAGGCAAATGAAGTTTTGTACATTAGCAACTGCAAGAATGGACAGGCCTGATTTCATCCATCGATATTTACAAGCAACGCGGATTCATCCTCAGGAAACATAGGTAAGGCTTTTAACATTAATTGATTTCTCGTTCTGATTAATCATGGCAATTTGATATAAAGACAATAGGACCCTCTTTACATTGTAAACTAAATAATAGAGTTTTAAAAAAAAAAACCCAACATCGGGGACATTGGGTGTCAAGTGACACCTGCTAATCCGGTGCTGGTCCGGTGGTAGTAGTCTAGTGGTATTAGTCCGGTGGTGGTAGCCCGGTAGTAGTTTCTCTGGAATAAAAACCTACATGTATATGTGTCGTCATATCAACCATGACAATTTATTTGTGTGTCAGGGGATTGATGCTATCTCCATCACTTGATTCTAATTTTATCTACTGCCCGTTTTGAATACCCATTGGTCCACTTCGACTTACCTTCTACGCTTAAAAAGGTTATCTAAGGCATTCCAAAATAGCCATTAAATGCGGATTAAATCAGAAATGACATTACCCTTTCGTGACAAGTGAGCAACGAATTTGAAGTGTTTCTAAATTTGCCACGGAAAATGATTATTCTGACACAAGGGGATAGGAACCATCAGAATATCAACATTTGCAGGCAACCCCATCCACTTAAATCATGTAAATTGGACTGAAGTGTGCCCTTGTATCAACCGTGACGTTTACCTTGTAGATCGTACTGCGTCATTTGTTTTTTTAATGACTTCAGATATATTAGGTAACGCTTTAACCTGTTTTGTTTTGTGAACTCATATTTCCCGGCTTTACACCATCACTGGCGGTTTCCATAATCTTTAAGGTATTCTTCATGCAGATTGGGCCCCCGTCTTATAAAAAGCTGCGATTTGCTATTGCTATTGATATTGATATCAGTCGCATCTATGTTCACAATAGATGGGAGAGTGCAAACTTGCGATTATTTAGAGGATTGCAGGATCGCAACTTTTTATAAGACAGTGCCCTGGTCTCGGAATTTTCCTTGTTGCTGTTAAACGTGAAATTTTTCAGTGATTCATATTTGATTGAGCTATGTCACTTTCAGGTAACAAAAAATAGATACTTCAGTGATATCAGGAAATCGTTTTCCCCAAATCTGATCACTGGGTTAGAACTCTACACATAATGTGTGTGTACCATCTCCACCCTAGAGCGACACTTGCATAACGCGTTTAATTGATTAATCGCGTTCTGTTTGCATATTACGCGTGGTTTTATCAAAGATTGAAGCTGTTATTAAACCGAAAACGAATCGCTCTTCTGAAACGAGAATTACACCCGACTAGTAGATGCGCGATGATTTTATATATTTACGTCGGGGAATTGGCACAATAAACAAATACGACTGGGAGATTCCTAATCTATTTAAGTGATGCATATGTAGGTGGAATTGTAAACCCCTTATAGGCATCTATCTTGTGGCTTATAACGAAGCACGATGCATGGTGAGAGGCCAAGGGACTTTAAGTCTAAGAAGCAGCAAAGGGGCTGTCGCTAATAACCAAGAGATGAAATGATGAGATGAGGATGGAGGAAGAATTAGCGGATATGGCAGCATGGGAGAATCTTGTTTGGCGTGAAGAAGGCCGAAGAACCCAATTTAAAAATAACGCTGGCTCATCTTATACAAACCCTACACGTTCCTCGCCGTCATCAGTTGGTGATGAAATGGTCTATTCATCCTGACTCACCCGGCTTGTTGTAAATTAGCTGCCGTTCTATTGATCAGCTATCGAGCTTAGCAAGCCCAGTGATATTGCGAGGTTATTGCAGATGTCATACGGGCACAATCATATCGATGTCATTTGCGTTAATGTCCACCCTCCGCGTGACACTACTCTATGGACAGAGGGATAATGAGTTCAGGTACATAAGTACGCACATGTGTCCTCCTAGCTCTCATTGACATATTGACCACTTGGCATTACTTGGCGCTACAGCTACGCGAAGCGCAGTTATTTTCAATCCCATTTGTCTGGAACGTTACTTTTCGATTTCCCGGTCTCCGATTGGCTTACTTATATTCAAGTCCGCGGTAAACTAAAGGTCACGTGATACCAAAGGTGGAACTGTTGTCTTATATATGCGTAAGCGAAGGGAGTAGTTAAAGGATGCCGTACTGCCTGAGAGTTACACGCCACGAATCATAAGGTAAACAACTTATTCTTTAACTCACCACCTTTACTTTGTTTCGTCAAAATCCACATCTTTCAAGCAGTATATGAAATATTTGCATGTGTAGCAGGCCTCCTTTTTCATTGTCAAATACTTAATTGTTGAAATAAGATTTAGCTATTTTGATAACGATTGTCATGCAAATACAATAATCGTAATGTAATGATACATTAGTCAGGGTGCACAGTCTTGAGATTTCCTTTTTCTTTCCAGTGAATTCCATATGAATTATATAACAGAGTGTATGAGCTTCAAAGACAAAATATACTAGTTTTTAATGTGTCAAATATGGCTTTTAAAAAAAATCACCGAATACCTTGAAGGCAGTTTCCAACAAATTATATATCTCGTTGAGGGGAGGGGGTGCATGGAGTCCTTAATCATGAATTGCTTCATATAAAAAGGTACTCTTTTATACAAGAGAAGGACATTCCTTCCTTATTTGCTGTCTTTTAAGAGGTTTCAAAACTTTCATATGACTAATAATTGACTTCCCTTCCTTTTTTACGAGAGTAATTATTAAATAATCCTATGAAATGAAAAATGTGTAAGTCGTGTTCACTTGTTTGCATGTAGGAATGATGAAAATGATGTTGTGCACAAAGCATATTCTCATCATTAATAAGCAATATTTTTGATCCTCTGCTGTTCTCATTTGAATGGTTTCCTTTCTGCCGTTTTCCAGTTAAAATTAAGTGTTGGCAAAAATTGATATATTAATAAATTTGACAGAAAACTCTTCAACATCACTTTAAGCTCTACAAGCTTCTTACGTCACATTCATCATTCGTCAGAATATCAGATCCTATGTAATTCAAATATAAATTATGAAATCTTTACAATATGTTGCTATATACAGATTTTTCTTTCCGCAATTCTATACAGTGCAGTAACATGCCTTTCATATATCAACACGACGATGCCTGCTTCTATGGAAAGGAGTAACCATGTAAACTGTGGAAATACAATCTACAATACTTGAAAAGGCGCATTTAATCGTAAACTCCAAGGCTGTATGAAGCAAGGCAAAGTGAGCGAGCAAAACCTTTTGTTGGACATCATTTGCTCGTTGCAGATTGCGTTCCCTATTTCGCTGAGCCTCTCTATTATAACTTCCCCTGAATAGCTTTCCGTCTTAGCGAGCTGAATGGCAATGTCAATGATTCCCATCTTCCAGTAAATTAAGGCTTCTGAGAACGATTTCGTCATCATCTATTCATTCCTCCCTGAGACATGCACTGTAAAAAGTGACTCCTCGTTTGAATAAACATGAACAAACGGCTGATGTTACTTCTGAAGTGACTTACTGTGCGAAATATAAAGCTCTATCGTCTGCATATTTGTATATTTTCTCAATTGCACATTTAAATGGAAAGAAATGATAGATATCTTGTCACATATCGAGATCTATCATTGATTTTTCGTAAATATTTGGGTGCTAGTATGATATGCTACAACCTACTGCTGCGGTGCTTCTCCAGGTAAACTAGGGCAACATGTAGCATATTTTGCCACTTTAAGAGATGTTTACTATACATATGAACGAATTTACTTTAACTTGTTCAGCATGATATCAGGTCATTGTGGATGTTCTTAAGGCTTCAGTCTTTATCTTTTTTCTACTTGGTGTCAGTTGAAATAGTCGTCCACTTTAAAAAAAGAAGACCCAATCTTTTTTCTACATTAGCCTCCTCCCACGCTTACACCAACCATACAAATCAATATGGTATGATATGATTGTAAGAATGATTCAGTGCTTTAGGATTGATGTTTATTGGTGTATTTTTTGTTATTTATATTTAGTCTGTTTACAACATCCCGTCATTATAGTTAAGTTAAATTGGACACATCTTATCGAAAAGATTGTTCAAGTCAAGGATTCGAACCCGAAATTGTTTTGGACGGGAAATACGATTGTGAAGGACTATCATGGCCGAGTCATCATGGTCATTGGACGTAAACATGATCAATCTTATTTAACGCTGTAATCACCCATATTCCTATGTTCCTATATTCATAGCGAATGTGGTACGGAATAGATTACATATCTAGAGTGTTGGCACATTTAATCGTAGGCGATGAATACACATGTTTATATTATTGATCCTTAGGAATAATCCCACCTTTTACTCCCTTGAGCCTCAATAAAATCGTTCCTGATGATATGGGGTATCGATGCCATCGGGTCCCGAGCAACAAGGATGATTAGGCCATTCATCACCGTAGGCAGACACAGAAAATCTATAAAAGCAGTGACATTTTAGGCTTAAAGGGATTGGGTATCTTTGTCTCAGATGCTAAACAAAATCCTGGATTTAGCTCATGCTGCAATCATAAATATAAACATTTAGGTCAGTCAGGAATCCCATGACGTTTACAACCCCATCGCCCGTCTGATTATCAAGATATTTATGATTGGAATTCGAAATTTCAAAAACCGTTTTCCCAACCGTTTTTATAACACTACAGTCTATTGGGAAAAACGAATATGGTAAAACCGGTCAGTCAATTTTTTTTTTACTTTTTGAGGCACTTCGTGGTCATTTCGAAGCGCAATTCTTTTAGGGCTTCAATATTACATCATATCACAGACGCTGATAACACGTAGGGCCATGCATCTCAGATTTGGCATTGTTAAACAATGCCTTTAAGGTAATTACGGTGTCAAGCCTACCTTTGCAGGACTCGAGTCATTTGTTTTTTCTTCATTTTTAAGAAGGAACCAGTAGCAGTTCTAGGGAAGACTTAAGGGTTGAAGTACCCCCCAGGAAAATCTTCATGCCCCTCCCCAAATTGTCCTTCATTATATATAAATACAAGCTGGGCGAATATAGAAAATATGCAAAATGCGAGAACCCCAGGATATTTATATATATATATATATATATAACCCCACCTGCAAGGGCCGTTGTAATCCTCTATTCCAAATACGGTTATTCAAAGAGGACTTCTTTCCCTTGAAGAAATGTAACCAATCATCAAATTGATATGTACATTTCTATATATTCCATTTCATTTGCTAAGCGTACTGCGGGGGAGGGGTTATTAGTGTAAAAGGTTGTAAGGAAGTAGTTCAAAATCAATGATATGTACATGCTTAACAATTGTATACTTACAGAGTGAAATGTTTTTTAAACCGTTGTCTTCACTAGTTTTAGTAAACATTCAAGGAGACAAGGCTGCAATCGCAATCTTTAGAAATAAAATTATCAGACTTTGGGGGTAACAATAGCTGTACTAAAACTCTACCGGAGCATAGACCTATCAAATTGCTTGCTCTAATACTTTCGAGTAAATTGACTATATCCATTGCGGAAACTACAATGATATCTTCAGTCTAATACCATGATCTGGGCACAGAGCCTGCTGCCAAAAGATAATCCTTTTAGCCAAGAACATAAATGGTTTCGAGTCTGTATGCTTTGTGAACATATCTGACTGTGGAAAAAACATGGTTTAAGCAGATCAGCTTTTGCCTAAGACTCGTTCAATGTGTTTAACTAAAGTTTGGTGATATTGCAAGGGATACTATCTTCCGTAGATGAGAACATACTGCAAATGCACTTGTGCGGCTACAAACCGGATTTCAAATTTAGTAAGACTTGAAAAAATGAACAAGAGGTAATCGATTACATTTCCACACGTTAATGTATCTAGAGTAAAATAAGTCACGCACACACGCACACGTACGCGCACTCACGCACATTTGCTGACGCATGATTGCGTACGTTATGTTTCCTTTCTTCTTCGGCATTTCCATCTGTAATTAGGATATACATGATCTGCTCAGTCAATAATAATCAATCTTATCAATCTAAATCTGGATTTATATAGCGCTTGATACAAAAGACAGTCTCTAAGCGGTTTAAAGATATCATTATTACCCCGGTCATCGGGTTTGTTCACGCACAGTGTGCACCATCTCTACTCCCAGACGAGTAGTCCCACCATATGGTTACCGTGATGGCATATGGCAATGACTACCACAAAGGCTTTCACGATACCTAACAGTATGTTGAATTCATGGTAGCTATTAAAAACATAATCTGCTATTATACTATCCCCGGGGATGATGTTTGAAATATTGAATATGTGGAAGTGGGAACACCCCAGTAAACTGCAGTCTACAATCAAATCTGAGAAACCCACATTTTTTTTCCTCGGTATGATTTACTTCTACAGTCAAATCACCTGTCTATAAAGACCACCTGTCTACAAAGACCACATTTTTAGTTTCCCTTAATATGGTTTTTCATTGAAACATGTGCTATAGGGACCTGTCTACAAAGCCACCTGCCTATAAATACCACCTTTCTTGTCCCCCTTGGGTGGTCTTTATAGACAGGTTTCACTGTACCAAAATGTGTTTTTCAGATGTCTCATCAATGCTCAAGGGGATCCCTTGTTGTTTTCAACAAGATTATCAATAAGAAGACAATTAGACTTGCATGATGTTAAATCTAATCAGTTTCAAGATGGAGGTGAATACAATCATGTGCTGAAGTGCTCATATTAATTGACTTGGAAAATACTTTTAGTGAGCAGTAGGATTAGCCACGTCCTTAATAATTCCCTTCCATGGATTTGGCAAGTCAGAACTAGACCTTTTGTAAAATTGCGTAGATATATAGGAACATCATATTACATTCAGGAAGGGCGGGGGTAAGGATGACATGTCATGGGGTCTATAATCACAGACTAGATGCATGTATGAGCTAAGGTACGTCTTAGAGCGTGTCTGCAAGGTGTCGTATTCGACAAGAACCCGTGTTGCGCCGGAAGTTCTGGGAGACGCATTTAGTGCTTCGACATCATTAATCCAGGGAAAAAATCAACACCTTTCCTCGGGGACAAGAGGTATACGAAATATTATCCTCCTCTCATCTAAGACCATCATGTTACACTACCATTTTTCTCCCTCTGTGAACTTGTTGGATGTTGTGCGTAAATTTGGAAACTTCCATAGCTTAATGGAATCAGGATGAATCCATGATGTTGAAGGGCAGAAGGCTACGAAATGGTACATTTGTATTTTAAAGTAAACAATTTTCAAAACAATGCCTAATTGTGACTGATGATAATATGAATGTCCAAAAGGTGTGAGTGTACAAGCACCTAGGGTATTCTCTTTACCCAAATATTTGGGTTGGAGACGCTATGGCTCTATGGTAGAGCAGTGGTCTTGTAACCGGGAGGTGCCGGGTTCGAAACCCAAGTCGATGCGCTCGTGCCCTTTGGTAAGACATCCTCATTACCATAATAATAATCCTTATTACCAAGTCTCTCGGAGAGGGGGCGCCGGTCCCCTGGCTGCTTACTTATGCACATGCTCTAAATAGCAGTCATGTAAAATGAAACCATGAAACCATCAATAATAAATTATCAAACCACCTCTAGTGGTATAATTAAAACAAGTATTTCTGGAACATCTTTTGACAGTATTTGATATGCCACTGACGTAAGGAACATCTTGCAGAAAAGAATGCGTCCCCCGGGTGTTCTCTTTCAATTAAGTCTTCATTCATGGAAATGGCATTTATGAATAAGTAAAAAAAAAAGGCCCATGTTTGCGGCACGAATAATGCAATGGTATTGATCTTGTTAGCCATGTTTACAGATATAGATGCTTGTTGAGGCCGTCCATTAAACATTGAAATTTTCAATTTCCTTTGAATATAAACTTTACGCCAATGATTTTATATATTGACTAAAAGCAGAATGGAAAATCATACCTATAGCAATCAAATGGCGTCAATTCAATAATTGAAAGACAGCATTGTGATAGCACCTGCTTTATATGCAACCCCTCAACCCCTTGCTACAGGCGTCGACCCCCCCCCCGTCTTTCCCCTTTTCTTTACTGGGGGACTTAGTAGTCTAAATCATATTTCTTATGGTGGTCATGATGGGGGCGGTTATAGAAATATTGAAGTAGACCACTATCCCTAAAGGAATGACCTTCAATACCTCTGGGAAATTCTTGAAAGGGGGGAGACATCGATATAATAAGAGAGAATAAATACCCTCCATTTAACAAACGCATATGATTTTATACTTTCTGAGAGGTAACTCCTCCCCCTCATTCAACGCTCCTGCCCCTCACGTGTACGCATCACATTTTCTAATTATTTTGATATGGGTGGGGATAAATATCGACCAGAAACTTACACTGATTTCCTGATAATCATAAATTTTCCGTATGATTTACAGGGGAATCTGTGTCACCTCCCCTTCCTTCTTTGACGTCCCCCCTTCCGTGTTCCATTTAGGTTTAACATGGACTCATTCTGAGGTATGGAATGTAACCGAGTGGAGGGGAACAAACGCACCGTTCGGGAATATACACTGATTACCTGATAATCAAATGGTTCTTTTATTTTTCAAGGGACAACCACCCCATCCCCCATTGACGCCCCTGCCCCTCTCATGGTCCCGGCAGAAGCAGCTCGGAGTCATTCTGAGTAAGCGAATGCAATGGAGTGGAGTTTCCTCATCTCGTGTAGACACCGAGCATGCATCACCCCAATTACTGGGCTTGATGAGACATACCAGAATCATTTCCGAAATGTCATCTCGATGGTGCAATATCAATTTCATCAAATATGGTCTATGGGCAGCTAGATTAGGAAGATTAATATCAAAGCATGATTGATTCCTCATTACTCACTGTAAATATTCCATGAGTAAGTGTAAAATGATCACCCCTCCTTACGAAACAGTGATGCAAACTCTTGTCATGATATTGTCGCCGCTCTTGGGTCGAGTTTGTTCTGTAATATTTACCAGAACTGTTACATGTCCAAACTTAAGGATAACGCTCTGTTCTGGTAATGCAATTGATATTACAATGAAGCTTTTGAGTGTGGTCTCATAGTAATCCACGTGTATTTACAAAAATTACATGCTTGGTGTTTGATGCTTCTTAACTTTGTACATGACTGTGATAGACAAAACGGTACCTTCCACTTATCTGAAATAGCCAGAACGAACGGGACTCGATTATGCACTGAAAACAACGAAATGCCGTAGGTTTCTAATTTTATAAATAATGATTGATATTAATCTTATGCCTAGATTGCTCTAGTGAAATTAATTCTATCATTAAATATACCATAGGCGTCATCAATGCTAAGTGCATAAAACCCACACTGTACACTGGGAATCCAATACCCAGTGTGCTGTTGATTGAAATTGATAAACGCATTTGTCATATTAATAGTTCTGTCATATCGCTGAAGGAGGGAAAGTGACAGTTTCAATTGAAAATGAGTTGATTTCTAGTGGGTTTTTTTTTTACAAAGCTACTTTCATCGATCCGTCTCTACTGTCAAAAGAATCAATCACCATCTCAATCTAAATGAGTCTACCCTGAACGTCTTTAATTCCTTCTTGACTACTTTCTTTCACGTGAAATGAAGACATTATTCTTGTAATGAAAACTTTAGTCCATCTCAGGGTCGAAAGCGCCGCTCCCTTCCTCCTACTCCTCCCACTGGTTTTCGTTTGATATAATAAGCGAGTCAATTCTATTAAGGTTCGCCAATGCGCCGATGATTTCTGTAAGGTTATTGATGATGTGGGCGGTCGCGAACAGCCACCCGTCAGATTGCCTTTAAATTGTCTTGGAGAATGGATCGCTCCATCGTCCTTAGACCGCGCACCTGGGGAAGCCATAATCGACGTGTAAAAGATGACGATGATGCCAATAGAGAGCCGGTGTAATGGACGGTTGCTTTCACTCTCATGCCAATCTTCACGTACGAATTATCCCAATTATTGATTTATTCGGCACGCACATGGTAGAATGATAACACGTTTGTTTTCCGCATTTCTATTGCACTGGGGGGCTGCACTATGTTTAGTTAACAAAATCAATGTTGCCCTTTACGTAATTTTCATGAGTGACTATTCCATTACCAGTGGTGCCATTATGATGTATAAAGTCAAAAGCACTTTGGTTTGGGAGGGGGGGGGGCAAGATATCAATTGCTAGTAACCATCTACTCTAGCTGCGTATCAATCATTTGTGTGGAAATTCAAAACAGAAATAACTGAACATATATTCTTTTTTTTTATCGTCCCACATAAATGACCTTCATCACGTGCAATTTAAGATTTTGTGTATGTTGACAGCGGCACATTATATTAATGCTGTATTAATTTTGATAGTGTCAAACGAGTTTACAATTAGTGTTAGCAATAGTTTGCTGTCATCAGTAATAACGTATTAATTCATTGTGATCAGTATTGGTTATGATACCGTTACGTATTCTTAAGGTAAAAATTTTAGAGAATGGGCTGTGCTATAAATTCAAAGAAAAAAAAGAAGATTATTGTCATACAAGCGGCCATGGGTGGGCAACTTAAACAAGGCTAATTCGGAACGATCCTCAATGTTAAGAGGAGGCGTGATGGCTTGGTAATAGAGCAGTGGTCTCGTAACTGTGAGGTCCCGAGTTCGAAACCAAGTCGATGTGCTAGCACTATGAACATGACGGACAAAGAAAGAGGACAAAATATACAATTCCTCATTCTACCCTCAACAATTGCTGTGGTAGACAAAGGAACACCCCTTCACTGCTATTATGTAAAATAAGTAGAACAGGTGAATATGCATGTGACACCTGTTCTACACATTTTTTACATAATAGCAGTGAAGGGATGTTCCTTTGTGTACCACAGCAATTGTTGAGGGTAGAATGAGGAATTGTATATTTTGTCCTCTTTCTTTGTCCGTCATGTTCATAGTGTAGTGCCCTTTGGTAAGGCATTAATCCTCATTACCAAGTCTTAAAGCCGTCGGTCCCCTGGTTGTTTACTTACAAGCACACGCATGTGTTCTTAGCAGTCAGGTAAAACAAACCAACTAAACCAACCAACCAAATGTTTCTCTGTTATCATTTTGTTCTGTTCCACCAAAGAAGCACCTGAGCATAGACAAGTCAAAGTCGTGATGATTTGGAAATACATGTGATGTGAACGCGCCGATTGCTCGATGAAGGTCAATTCTAACAAGATGTCAATTTGACAGACAAGACATAGTGTGGGATATGAATGAATAGATTCTTAAAAGAGTGTAAAGTACCGCCAACCAACCGCCAACCAACGCAGTTTATGATTATTGTATAATGACCCACGAGAATGGAATAACAGATGATAAGAAACTAACGGTCCAACTCGGTATGAATAACTCAGCCACACAGATGATATACGATATCTGTTACATGTTCATTGATCTATTTTTTTTCTTCATCTGTACAGTGTCAACGCCTCTGCTTCAATTTTGGATCAATAATTATTCCTTGTGAGAATCATATCAAAAAGGTTTGGTGGGCTAAATGAAGGGCAAATGACAAAAAACTGATTGGAATCAGAATTTTAGGGAATATATAGATACAGGTATGAGGGAGACGGAGAAAGAACGAATGCCATACGTTAGTCTGCATATCATGAAAATTAAATATTTGTAATGTTTTCTTTAAGTCACATGAATGAAATACCACTTGTATATCTATATATTTAATGAAGAAGGAACATAGAGAATAATGGTTGCGTAGCTTAAATCAAAGTTCCCAATTGAAGCCTTTCCTTTTTTGCAATTTTTGGAAAGATTGAAAACAAATTCTCCGCCGGGAATCGAACCCGGGTCAGTGGCTTAGAACGTCAATACCTTAACTTCTACACCGCGGAGACGGGCCAGTGGCTTCGGCGACACCAGGTTTAATTGACCGACATATTGACAAATCTTTAACCTTGATTAATTCCTTTGTTGAGGGCAAGTTAAATTACGACCAAAATGAGGTGAAAGGAATAATGAAGAAGAAGAAGAAAAAAAAAACTTATTGATTCAATATTTGATATACAAAGTCCTCCAAGGGGTCAAAACAGGGCATGCAAACATTTTATGGTTCTAAAAAGCCATATCCTGAATTGATAGACATGGGTTTGGGCATAATGTATCTGCAACTGTAGGCAGCGACTTCCAGAAATAAATATATAATTTGGAAATTATTTGTATTAATATTCTGTTTATTGGGCCTCCAAAATTGCGGGGGTATAGGACGGCTCCGCCCAATGAGGGTACGCCAATGTATTTATCCCATTGCCTACTGGAAGTTGGAGGGTCCTGTATTAAGCCTATGGGAAAGAGATTATGCAGCAGTCAATGGGTCGAATGTATTCAAGATGACCCATAATTGGTCATTTGGATTGTATCATCTAAACAAACAAACGCATGAGTGTGTGCAGATCCAGGGGCGTTTGTTTACACGGCAGGGAATCTTCTATTGATCAAAGGACATATTACTCATCAGAATTCATTGGAATCACGTTCTTAGATACTCTCGTTATCTTAATTTTACTGTCACCATAAGAAAATACCTTTTCAAACATCTTTTTTCAAGTACAACGTTTGTTTTTTTTAAATAATACTGTATTAAACTCAAGTAATACAGGCGAAGAGTTGATACAATGTGGCTCGATGGATTTATCAATTTGCGACCTATAGCGAGCATAACAATGAGAAGTTACACAAATTGACATATTTGTGACTATTGCTTTGAAGTAAAGGGTTATTCAGAAGAGAGGGAGTGCAAGTTATTCTAGGTAAAATCCTTGTGATTTTTCTCTTTTTCAAGATCGTTACATATAAGCAGAGCTTTGATTCTATTCGCTTGACGGGGATATACGAAGAAGATGTCAAAGAGCTTGACCGATTTTCTTCTTCAATTGCTTGCGTAGCACAAAGTAGTGAAAGAAAACGAGATATTAACTCATATAAGATCATTTCTACAGTGTTAACACTCATAAGACACCTTTACAAATGCAATCCTCTCTCTCTCTATTACTCTCTTTCTTTGCAAATATTCTCACATTAACAACCCTTTATCACTACTTGTTTGGTTATAATGATAAAAACTTGACCGAATTTACGAGATTTTTAAAATAAATGTAGGACATTATTGACACTGACTGAGAAGGATATATGAGAGTATACATCTATAGGGAAGTTTAAAATGGTATAAGTGTCATGCCACAGTTGTGTGTACGCATTTCTGTGTCCATTGCATATGACTTCCAAGTTGACTGAGTCAATTCTTTTTTGATGATTCTAAAACCTCATAGTATACACTAATTATTATAATCAATCTTTCCCGATCACTTCAGGGCCCCGATTTATAGAAAGTTGCAATTGATCCGAATCGATTGCAAGTCCTCCAATCAATCGCAAGTTTACAGTCTCTTATCTCTTATGTACATAGTTGCGACTGGTATCGATCGCAAACAAGTTTAAGACCCACTTTAAGACGTGATCCAGGATAGTTTCTTTCAAAATGTAATTGCGTGACCATGAATCAACTTTCTCTTTAAATTCGTTACTCCGTACTCCCAAAAAGTACATACATTGAACTATGCCTATGTACAGCTATTTGGAGTCTTTATTAGAGACACGCAGCGCATGCACACCCACACACCAAACCAAACCATGAATAATTTTGTCTTCAAATAACACCAAGAAATATTCATTTAATCAGGAGCGAGTGGAACGACTGGGACCACTTTTTCTTTGCACTTCTGTGTTCCATCAACTCCTATATGGAGACCAGATTTAATGCTAGCCAAGAATTAATTAATTTTTTCCGTTTTCTACTACTTCTACTACTTCTGCTACTAATACTAATACTACCATTACAACTATCACTACTACTACTAATACTAATACTTATATTAATACTAATACCAATTTTACTAGTAATACTAATACTAATACTGCTATTAATCCAAGTTCTACTACTGTTGGATAGGTTAGCTTTCTTATCCACCACGCAAAGTGCTCAAGGCGCTCCAGTATCAACCCGGCTCTAGCTAGGCTCACGATTTCGGTGCACACAGCATTTAAAGAATTCATTCCTAATTGCCATCCCTTCAACACCTGGGAAGTGAGAGGCAAATACAGATGAATCCGAATATCAGACAAAGCACACCTAGGCATCGTCTTATAAACATTTGCGATTGATATCAATCGCAGCTATGTACATAAGAGATATGAGACTGCCAATTTGTGATTGATTCGCATCAATTGCAACTCTTTATAAGACAGGGCCCAGGTAGTGGATGTCCTTTCTGCGATGATCAATACCAAGTAAGAAATATTATTGGGTATCTGTCGAATCATAAACGAAAATACTTCTAAAGAGCTTAATACCTCGTAATTGATTACTTCAAAAGACAACAAATTTCGCATCTCAGGAAAAAGTTTTTAAATTACTCGACTACTTTAAATGGCAGATTTTATAGCGCGGTTAGGCCCTAACTATGAGGAAAATTAACACTCCGCGTTTCACTCTTCATGCTCTTAATTCATTTGTCGGCGAATGGCAAAGTACAGGAATACGGTTGCAAAGACTTTCAAGACATCAACCCAAGGGCAATTTCAATACCCCATTGTTTTGCCTATACAAATCATCACTTAAGTAATGAATGTACAGTTCAAAAGGTGGAAGAATAGGCTTTTGGAAAAAAATTATTTATTGAAAGTCTTTGGACTGCGTTCTGGATATTTTCATTCTATTACACTTGAATTTATAACAAGTCCAAGACAGCTAAAGGGAAATTGGCAGATTTCGCCCACTCCAGGCATCCTGGATATAACCCTTAAGCATCTTTGAAACGAACCATGGACTTCAAAACATGTTTTTATCCTTGCATGTGCCCTGATTCGGGTTGTTTATGAAGTTGGTTATTTATTTCCAATCTCATACAAAAATGCAAGTAAGTTATGAGAAAGATAAGATTTTTTTCTTCTTTAGAACAGATGGCTACAAACTTGTAACGTGAACAAAACGGCAGTTATAAGTGACATGGAAAAGGTGAAATAAATAAGTCATATACATTTAATGACGGCTTACCTTAGATCCTTCCATAAATCGTTCCAATTATCAAAGAAAATTAATATTTCTTAATAAAGATGATTGATATTGTGTTTTTTTTCTTCAAGATTTCTGCTCATATGCCTTGTCAATTTGCGCTACTTCGATGTGTTTTCCTTCGTTCAATAAACCTTAAAGGGTTTTTTTCTTCGTCTTCTCCTTCGAATAATGTATTGCCGGGATTCCGTAAGTTTGTTTTGCTTTAATAGCACTATTCGTGAATATTAATGCACCTTTAACAACCATTGTGTATTTGTATTTGAATATATTACGAGTTGACGATTCTTGGTATTTTGACGGGGGATTCAATTATTTGAAGAAATTTTTTCAATTGAGTGCCTCAAAGCTAACCGTAGCCTCAGGTACGACATACATCCGTGGGTGAGCGTGTGGGTGTACATGCGCGTGTGTGTTATTTAGGTGTAATATGGCCATTACATATTCAAAACAAAAATTAATATGAGGAAAGTTGTATATAATATGCAAGTAATTGAAGTTAAAGGACTTCGGTTATCACGAAACACGCATAAAGTAATTTCAGTGCACTTTACTACTTTCCGTTGCCCAGTAGTCTGTTCATACATGACAAACGTTTTCAACTGAACGAAATTTCTGTGAGTTTCGGAGCCAGGTTTCATCTCTGAGCATGGATTTGTTCTGACGATCGAAAGGTTCTTTCTCAGAGTTTTGTGTTGTTGTTACGAATTTGCAAGTCAATAAGTTCGTGATTAAAGGACAAAGAAAGTGCCATACGAACATTTAACTTACAAAAATTAGGTTCACACGACAGATCGTAGAACTTGTTTGTCAACTTATTTTAGGTCGTTGTTATAAACCTCGAAATTATCTTGAGGTTAGGGACTGTGCGATCGCACTCGTGGTTACGAATATTCAAGTTTGCTCGAAGTTTCGAACCACGTGCGATCTCACTCGACATTATGTGCCGTGCGGACGCAATTAACTTCAAGGTTTTGCAAACTTGTAGTTAAAATGGAATACTAGTATTTCATGGTGT
Organism: Mesocentrotus franciscanus; assembly: GCA_037976565.1. Classification (NCBI taxonomy): domain Eukaryota; kingdom Metazoa; phylum Echinodermata; class Echinoidea; order Camarodonta; family Strongylocentrotidae; genus Mesocentrotus; species Mesocentrotus franciscanus. The sequence continues at coordinate 15,318,189 of CP137681.1, read as the reverse complement.
GTCGATTAACAAATTTGAATACTCGTAATTTCGGTTCCGTGTGAACCCTAATCGTTGTTAGTGAATCGTTGTTTATAACTCTGACGTTGATCAAACTTGAGGTTTAAAACTACGATGGTCCCGTGTCGGCCATGTGAATATCGCTTTAATGAGGGAGAAAACCAATGCGTATGGACGCACCCTATTTAAGACGAACTATCTCATTCTTTCTCGTGGCCTTCCAGTGGACAAAGATAACAAAGCGGTGTGGGCGAATCAGCTGAGGTCTAATTGCACGATCAAATCAAATTTTAAACCAGATTCTAACTCTCTGCGATGAGGGAAAATGTCAATAGCGATATTTGTACCCGCCGTAAAAGTCAACGCGTGCAACGCGGCATGCGGACCCAAGCAGCTGTAAGCATAAAGTACACTGCTTCTTACTTCAGAGGAGAATGTCGAACAAGTGGCCACGACGAGGTAGTGTCAAAGTCTACTAAAAGACAAATAAAATTGATATGCTATTTTTTTTTCTCGATATGTCGAAATGGACATTGTATCATAAACATAACACACGATCGTGGCTTTTGGTTAGAACAGAATTCAAATTCATTAAACAAATATTCAGTTTTGAAAAATTTATGAAGTTGCAAATTTAGGCGACTTCCTAGATGAATTTCCCGGGCAGTAACTGTATTAGATTTTTATTACTCTGTGTTTTTATACATATACGTGGTTATGATATTTGTGGGAAATTATACATTAATTCAAGTTGCAAAATGCAAGATCGCAAAGACATTCGAAAAGTCGACCTCAAGTAATTTAGATAGCCTTGTCCGTCATCTATCGAAATATGCTAACATCACATAACTGTTTTGTGTTTTTACTTGGGGAGGGGGTTATTACTATAAAATGTATTCATTCTTTCATAATTTGAGTTGTGTATATTGTGTACTCTATAACTTATATTGTAATTTGAAATAAGTTGTATTTTGAACATGTATTGAATCAATGTGAATGAATACAATAAAGAATATTACAAAACAAAACAACGTTGTAGTTCGACATCCAAAGATGATTTTTATGGGATATCCAATAGGTTATTGAATTGCCCTTGTATTGACTTCTCGAAACTTTCTACAATCGTGTTATAATGAATCAGGGCTTGCAATAGACACATGTAGACCTATGTGTGATAATGAAATGATGACTTATTCATTCGAGAGGAACAAAAATGAAATTCTTGTTTTCCCTCTTTGTATGTACGTGCGTGTTTTCGCCAGAACAATTGCATTTGTCTCATAAATTTATATGGGTTTGTTTTATTATTATGCGTCACAGGTTATCATGGAAGGAAGGAATTTATTATCCCAGTATTTGCTTTATCTTCATAAGTAATATATATTTTCATAGATATTTTAAAAATGTTATTTGCATAATTACATTTTAAAAACTTCTTTATGTAAAAGGTATATGTAGAGGTGTCTTACGTCGTCGGTCTGTAGATTATAAAGTTAGATGTACAAGTCTCGCCGCGGCACTAATGTCCTTTGGCAAGACTTAGACCAGGGAGATGTGAGTTTAAATCTACATTTGCCACTCTCCACACAGGTGTTAAATGGGAACCGGTAAGAGCGAATTTCTTAAATGTTGTGAGCACCAAAAACGGTAGCCTAGCAGAGCCGGTGTAATATTGGAGCGCCTTGAGCGTCTTGCATGGTGGATATGTGCATTGCAAAAATATCCATTATTTGTGTTATTATTAATATTATTATTATTATTATTGTTATTATTATTGTTATTATTATTATCAAAACCACCACTTTAGTTGTAGGATTACAATAAAATCATTTAAGACAAAACTATTTTTTAATGACCGAACGGCCAGATAGTTGTGCAAATTATGCATTTCATAATTTGACGGCATTTGTTTGTAATAAAACAAAACGCAGAAGATCCATAATGAAGCAACAACCGGCCGCCACTGTTGAAGACAGTAAATATTGTCAATTGTAAAAGAAGGAAATAAGGATATTGTCTGTTGTTTATTTGTTTTCCATGGTTTGCCTGATTTCTAGCTGCCTTGACCGGTAGGGACACAACTACCGGCAATTATGATATAATGAGGTATTATTCCACAACGACAGGCCAGTTGGAAATAAATGTAATTGCATATTCTTACATCGATTCCTTTGAAGTAATTTCTCACTTAACTTGTTTTATCTCTTCCAATCCTAGTCTCTTTATTTACTTACCAAGCTGTCTGCTCTGTATTCAAATGCGTACTAATGGAAACGATGTAAAATACGGGGAGGGGGGGGGTTCTGATGGAGCAACTCAAAAGAAAGAAGAAAAAACAGAAGACATATTAAAACATTATTTAAAAAACGCACGCTTGACTGAATTTTCATGAACTGATGTGATGAAATAAAAAGAATGCATCGATTCCCTTAAGCAGAATGTTTAGTCAATTATATTTAACTTCTCCTACTTAATGTTCTTGGCATATATTAGGCCTATAGTCTAGCGGATATTGAATTCGTATTGCTTTGTGGGAAGGTAAATCTAAAGGGTATGTTTGTTGTGTTTGTAACCTTTAGAAATGAAATGAACTGAGTTTAAACAAAACTAATAAGTTAAAAACATCGTGTGCAAAACATTATTAGCTGTCTACCACATCACTTTTTTGGGTGGAAAGTTAGGCGAATTCCGCAATGTGTTTTTTTTTTTAAGGCAGATGTGAAAATGTCCCTCGATACATTTATATGTGCAATGCGTTGTGGAGAAGCTGCATTGTACCTTGAAATGTAAAACAGTATTATAATCGTTACATTGAGTTAGAGGCAACTATATTGACATTTTGAATGTGAGCCTGATGTGTCTTATGGTTTTGGGGTATCCTTATTGTCCCCCCTAGAAAACGTGAATTGAACACAAGGGCCTCGTTCAGATAATGTCTGAGTCACACCTTTGCGTATTTGACTTGCGTATTGCTGCGTATTTATGGCAAGCCGTTTTAACATTTAATCCTTTGTCTTGATATCAAGAAATGAATTCTTGATATCAAGAAATGATTTTCTGTTGTAAAGCAATGGTAATTTTTGATATCAAGAATTCGATTTCTTGATATCAGGAATTCGATTTCTTGATATCAGGAATTCGATTTCTTGATATCAAGAATTCATTTCTTGATATCAAGAAATAGGAATAAATGTTAAAACGGCTTGCCATAAATAAACAGCAATACGCAAGCCAAATACGCAAAGGTGTGACTCAGGCATAAGACGCGGCAAAAACGTGGCGGTTTTGTTCTTGTGATGACGTAAACTGTAATACGCCTCACATGTATGTATCTTATAGCACAGAGCTCAGTGAATACGCGCAGTGACTTTGTTGCGCGCAGTGGCCATTCATTTACACGTTAAAAAAAAGTTTTTAAAATGCAGGATTTTTTGCGGCGGTTTACCATGTCATTTGCCAAAATTTGTTAAGCCCAGCACTATGCTTAAGCATTTTGTTTGTTTTTTTAACAAGGATTTCCGTTGTTAAATGTAATCCTAGACCCATGGTCTGGCTGAAAGGCACAAAGTAGTGGGGGCTCATAGGGAATTCGACACCATTCGGGTGTTTACCCAAAACATGTGTTGTCAATCACCGGGATTAGCCTTTATGTTTGTGACCAACAGGCATTACATGTATGTAATGCTCTGCATATTCCTCCAATTGCCTCATATGGAAGAGTCATTATCTTGCATTTCCCTCATCCAAGTCTAGGGATATTTCGTGATGGGACCACGGTTATGCTGTGTGCGAGACTTGTACACCCATTAATGGTATTACCACAAAGTCTGGTGTCAGCGAATTATGACCTACTGCATATGGACACTGGTTACCATCTCCCTTTAACTGAACTTGATAGACCTGTTTACTAATTTGATGCATAGTTGGGGCTTGTCCGACATAGCAACAACTAGTGTATGCACAATTGATTCGATCAATAGAGATAGCTAATCCGGGTATAGGGAGAGAACGTGCATAATTTGAAAAACATTTGTAAACACGTCTATTAGAAGAATATGGACCAAACGGTTTCAAATAAACAGGAAGGTGTGAACATCTTTGTATTTGTACGAATAGCAACCTCGAAGCCTCTGGCATGCGTATGCCCAAATACGCCCCCTTTGTGATATGACTTGATTTCGAGACCTGTTTACGTAAACATTTCCCGAGCCCCTGCTTATGGCTGACAGACGGTCAGCTGGTTAGCCCTGAGCGCGTGACGACATTACAATGTTACCAGACACTGGGGGCGCGCTCTTTAACCGGATCAATACCCGGCTATTGGCTTTCTATAACTTCCTTCTAAATATAAATGACTATTGTGTGATATCCTAGGCTATGTTTACAACAAAAGGAAGGAAGGAATAGAGCAAAGCAGTTTTCAAATATTAATAAAGATATGTAATAGCGAAAAAAAAATGTGTGCCTCGAAGAAGAAGAAAAAAGTGAGTGATTATTTATATCTCATATTGTTTTCTCTCAGCAGCACCGGGAGGTGATCATGAAAATGGAACCGCAAATGCAGTTAACAATTAAAGTTATAGTTACACACGACACCCGACGTTACAGTTCATGGCCTCAAGGCAAGTAAGAGGAAACATGCATGGAATCAAGTTTAATATTGCCGTCCGCCCACAAGAAATTATCAGCAAACCGTGTCCTAACGTATTTCAATAAATTTGATTGTCAAGACATTGAAATTTATACCTTTAGCAAGAATTGTCGGGATACCACCATGACCGCGTCACAATCAATAATTTTTCCATGTGGGAAGTCAATGAATAACAATGAAAATCATCCCTTCTTGCGTTGCCCCAGAGTAAGAAAGTATTTTTTTATGGACAATTGAAAAAATGATATTTTCAGGTCATTGCATGGTGCTCCAAATACCGTCACTATGGCGCTCAATATAGTATCAATATCCAACTCCCAACAACTTCAGTGGAAGTCTTGATGGTTTGATCAGGGAGATGATGGTTTGATAGTATGTTTTTACCTGTCTACTAAGGAAGCTTCACGTACGCTTGTAATAAACCAGGGCCGACGGCTTTAACTCCCTCCTGTGCCACAATATTTGAAAAAAAATGTTAGAATCAAACATTTAAATGTTTAGTTTTTATTTAAAGTACTGTTTCATTTTCATGTTGGGCATAGAAAATCTTCCATGTGAAAGAAAATAACAACATGAAGATACATGTTTTGTTTTCAGGAAGAAAATTTGGTAATTCTTATTCCAATCATATTGTTCAAAATTTAACCTCTAGGGCCTGATTTGTCGCCCATAGCAAGGAGGGTTAAGTCCTCTCCGATGGACTCGGTGATGAGGAAAAATCCTTACCAGAGGGCACTAGCTCATCAACTTGGTTTCGAACCCGGGATCTCTCGGTTTTGAGGCCACTGCTCTACCAATGAACCATCGCGCCTCCACAAGATACACATTCATTGTTCTAGAACCCAGTCACTGCTACCCTTCAAATATTGAACACTTCTTAGTAGGTACCCATTCATTACACCTGGGTCTAGGGAGGCAACTGTTTGTAAAATGCACTAGAATAGCACAACGACAAATTTTCCAACTCTCTATATCTTCATTGAAAGGCAAGTGATGAGTATTTCACACTGATTCAGGCATAATAAATGCATCTTCTACCTAGTACACTATCGAAAATAGCTCGAGGCAGAGGGGATAGGGGGGGGGCAAACAAATTCTACCCATATTCAATTAGTGAAACATGTCATATTAGTGCATGCGTAATGAACCACGTCACTTGTGATAAATATCTCCCATTGACGAAAGTCTCTTCGATTTTGAGCTATTCTGAATACATCTTGACACACACAATGAAAGCCCTCTGTTTCGGCAATCTATAATCATTAAACGAATGAATTGCTGTGATTGTCTTTACTTTCGATAAACAAAAGAGCAGCGTTGACGTCACAGTCCTTGCAGGTGAAAAAGTGGGAACCCGCACCCTTCGCAGACGACACGGTTCCATCCACGCAGACGCAGTCGAAATCGCGATGTAAATAAACGAAAGTCAAACGGACTTCAACGTCGCCTTTGCATCTTAATCTAAATTGTTTCAATTTTCTGCCTACGTCACTTCCCCCATTTCACCTCGCGATTCCAGAACTCCTCCCCCGATCCTTATCTTCTGCCACGTTCCTTTGTAGCTATTTGTGCAGTCTAAACGCGGCGAATGAACACATGCTTGTAATGAAGTTGGTGGCAAAATCAACTACGTGTGTGCTATCGATTAATTCGAATCGATCCCCAATCTAAGGCAAATTCTAAAAGGTGACTGCCCCCATTGCCGAACGTCAGTTGGGGTATTTTTGAGGACAGAATTTGCTCTTGTTTGCGGAATACGGGCAGTTTTGTTACTCACATAACGACGGTGCGATTCGCAGTAATAACTTTATTAATGAAAATTAGCTCTGAAAGCTTGGGCTATTGTTAAGTATTTGCTCGCATTGTGACGCAAGCAAAAAGCCTCATTTCACTCTAAGCACCAGGGATAAATATTGACGCGGGAAGGGAAAATCCTCTAATTATTTTGAAGTGTTTATGTATTTTTCTCCCCGTCCATTACATTTTGATTTTTTCCCCCTGAAAACAGAATATCCTGTTTACAAATAATAATTTATACAGATACCCACTCCAATTTTATTTTTATTTTTTATAGCATGGCTGCATTCTAATCTTTCATCTCGTAACACCAATAGAACAAAACGACACCGCATTTCAGAATCACTGGTGAAACAGAATGAGATAAAAACACCGGATATCTAGCATGTGTCACATTTAGATACTCCACCCTGGACAGCTTTCAACGAAGCTATTTGAATAGGCCTAACAGCAAATTCAAAATTCAATTTAAGAATCAATCAAACAGTAGACCTATTGGGTCAAATTTTTATATGAGGTACATGACGTCTTACCCGAGGGTAGGTCTGTTTCGAACCTCGGATCTCCCTGTTGCGACATCACTGTGATACCTGCACTGAACCACTTTGCCAAAGAGCTATCACATCATAGTAGTCCTATATTCTAGAGGCGGCGAGCGAATTAAAAGTTGTACAGGATAAAACTATAGAGTCTCTTTAAACAGGGGCGTACGCATTAATCCAGATAACATAAACCCGGAATAGTTGATAAATGATTTTAATATTGGAAAGCGGACATATCCAGTCCACCACGCAAGCTGCTCAAGGCGCCCCAATATAAACCCGGCTCTGCTAGGCTATCGTTTTCTGTCCTCACAGCATCAAAGGAGATCCTTTCTACCAGGATGCATTTAACAGCTGAGAGACTGGCAAATGTCGATTACTGTCTTGCCAAAGGAAATTAGTGCAGCGGCGGGAATCGAACCGCGAACCATGGTATCCAAAGTTCCGATAACATATCCACTAGACTACAATTTGATTAGGGAATAGACAATTTCCTGCAGCTATAGTTCACTACTACCCGCGAGGATTCACGAGTCTGATATTTCGGTCTCGGGGGTTTCTTACCCGGTCATGAGACTGATATTATCGATCTCGGGTACTGTTCGTCTACAGATTTCATATCATACCTATTAGTCCATGGTGTGTTAAAGGGTGTACAATCTGAATAACCAAACTTCTGAACAGTTATTGTTCCCCCTTACCACTTCTACACGTCTCCCGTTATTGTCTAGAGAATGAGAATAACCTTGTTTTTCCAGTCTGTGTCACTAGAAAAAGAAAACCTTAAGATAGTAATTAAGATTGTTCCAGATATACAAATAAAGACATTACCGTTTTTTGTGCATCTTATCTGTTATTTGTATGCGGCTTGAGCACCATCTGGTAGATATGATGCGCATTATGAATGACTACATTATTATTATTATTATCATCATCGTCATTATTATTATTATCAGTATTATTATTATTATTATCATTATTATTATTATTATATTATTATTATCCTCATTATTATTTTTTACTATTACATGTATTAAAGAATAGGTGCGGTGACTAATTCTTTCTTTGATATCAAAATGGAAAAATATTTTATACAGTAATAATTTAACATATATTCAATTACATTTCTGTCGCTGATTAAATCTGTAATTTTTTGATGGCTTATAAACTCGATCAAAATTGATTAAAATGGCAAGCTCCCAAAGACGTAACTAAGACAGTGAATCCTATCATATCGCGACAGTAAACTGTTGAACGCACGTATCTTCGCCCACATCTAATCACTTAAGAAGCCGGTACACCTCCTGGTCTTCAGCGATTTTATCAACAACATAACCTTGGAAATTGTACGGATATTCAGAAATATCATTTACATCACCTTGCCTATGTTGGTATTCGATTGAATCTAGTCATCATTTTAGGAGACTTGTTTTTTCCAGAGGGTGTTTTCCAAACATATCCGGCTCCGAACCGTAAGTTCTCTATGGTATTTTCATCTTTTTTAGTGTTTTTTGAGATACATTATGGATTCGAGAAAAGAGATTGAAATCCAAAATCATTTTCAACAATCCATGTAATAAAATCACTGAAATGATTTGATAATTTGGACGTTTGTCGGCTGTATTTGAATTACGAATATTTCAACAATAAACCTGTATAAAATAGTTTTGGTATTGTTTTTATTGCCGGTTAAATTGAATATTTAAAGTTATCATTTTGTTTTCCTTTTAAAGTAACACATTTGTAAAATTCGTAAGTTTTGACATCTTCATGTTATTCTTTCTATATAATAATCACCGAAAACCGGGGTAATATGAGAAATGTTTCAGAATAAACTTTATCAAAAATTTGTTTGATCAAAGGTTTACTTTCATGTGGATTAACTGAAATTATGTCCTCGCTGTATTTTTTCTTTCAATACACCGTAAACCGAAAAACAAAAACTATTCCGGACATTTATTCATGAACCCTTAGATAGAAATGTCTTTAGGTATATATAAAGACTACAGAAATATGTTGAATAATATTATACGCACACGCAAAACCTGTACGATTGTTAATGAATTATGGCAGGAGCCTATTACAAAAATTACCACATTACAAGACAAAAAAGACGTATTGATGATGTAAATAAAATTGATAACACGTTTTATTCTTATAATTCTAATAACAGATAAGTGATCAGGTCAACTTTCCGACGTTACTTTTTTAGACGGAATAGAATATTATCAAACCAAACTGAGACTCATGCATCCAAATAAAGTTAGTACTTCTAAAAAAAAATCTGACATCCGTTTCCTACATTTCTTCTTCTTTTAATATTTTGTTAATTTGATTTTGTTGTTGTAATTTCAATATAAATGTATTTATGACGATGGTCGTGCTAGAATGGAGATTAAGGCACATCTATCTTCGCAATGAAGACGTTGTAAAACGAATAAAATAGATAGGTCACTGCTCTACAGCTAATTCGCAACCTCATTTTTATAAGGAAATCTTAATTGGAGGGCATTTCCAATACCCTAGTGTATACCTCATAGGAATCATGTTCAGATTACGTAATATTACAATGTTTACACTCTTAAACATGTGATGGACAAGGCTAATGAAAGTGCCTTCGGTTGATTTTAAAAAGTTTTTTCTTTTGATATAATTTAAACAAAAATGATATGCATGTCATCAAAGACACATGGATGACATAAGAGCATTGGTCTTTCAAACTGTAGAGAGCGAATGCCAATGTGGGCCTAAATTGCATTCTCAAACATTATCCATTAAACATCGCATAATTTTAGGACGTTTCAATACTTTAGGCCTCATATGATATTCCAGCAAGACACTAAAAAAGCCCCGACCCCCTCCCCTCTCCGTAAGATTGTGCCCGTAGGCCCCTGTTTACAAATGTTTCAATTAGCTACAAATATAAACTACCAAAAATGACTAGTTAGGGGCCTTACTCGAGTGAGGCCTTATGACAGGTACACATTGTTGTTAAAATATGGAAATGAAAAAGGGAGGGGGTGGATAAAGTTGGCCGTGTTTGCATTGTGCTATTTTCATCATATTTTCATTGCGTTCTAACCCAATTAATCGAATAGAGACTTGGTAAGATTCTGAAGTGACGTCATAACGATGTGCACTTTAGAATGGCCGGTACATGTTGTTTTCATGCTGCGCCGGGTGGGGGATGCCGACATCACTAGGCAATCTCAAAATCCCTTCTGAAGATGTTGATCAATGCTGAAAAACTCGTTTGTCAATCACAATAAATATTATCAGTTGCCATCTGTCGTGATTGACCGAGCTCTAGCTGAAACAACTTCATTAGTACTCCTACGTCTTCCAAATGGCTCCTTCGAAACAATTTAGTTTTAACCCTTAATGAGAGGGGTATGTATGGAGCAAGTAAGAAAGGCGATTTAAAGAACTCTATTTGTGCGAAATTTTTAGATGTTTCTTTTTCTCTTAAAGCGACTTAATCGGAAATGTAACTTGTCATGCTGAAATAGTGGTGATCCAATATATGCTCCGGCAACAAGTCCTCCGGCCATTATTTTGTCAAAGGTGGAGGGTAGGTTTGGGGTTGCAGTTTGGTTTTATGGTAGGGTTTAGTGTTAGGTCTAGGGTTGGAAATTCGGCTAGAGTATGAAAGTTTAGCACGGATGAGCAATTGTCATATATATATATAGGCGTGAAGAAAATGGTCTAGGAACGTGAGACGTAGCTGTACTTTACAATTTTATTACGAGCTTTCGGCTTGTGAGTACAGCTACGTCTCACGTTCCTAGACCATTTTCTTCACGCCTACATACTCTGGAACACCCGTTGTCATGTAAGAGTTGAGAATTCTCGCACTTTTATATATATATATATATGAAAACAATACAATTATATTCATTAATTTGCAATAATGTATTACACAATCGGCTTACTTTAATTTCTTAAAAGACGCCAATAAGTTGATATTAACCGATCTAGATTTACCTGATATAAAAATAGATATATGTATTTGTATTTCTGTATGTGTGTGTGCGTGTCTGTTGTGTGTGCGTGCGTGTGTGTATGTATGTGTAATAATAAAAAGAAGATCTCAACCAATGTAGCACATGCATGATCATCAACAGAAATATCGGACTTGGACATGTGGCACGTGCGATCACTTTGCCACAACGGAATGCAGGAAGATTTATAGCTCTGTTTTCTTTCTATAATACTTGCATTCCACCTGTCCGCTAAAGCATGTGAACACAGGGGCAGGTGAAGGAGCTGTTAGAAAGTTATGGGGTTTGATTTACCTGAATGTCATTTAAGTCAGTTGCTGCTCGCTTGGTGATTTATCTCCAAACTCAAAACTATATTGTCACTGAAATACAAACCGTATGTCGGAAGAGGAGATTCCTTCTTCCAACAATTGAATACTTGAGGAGCTGTGCAATTTCCAAAATCTTTGAATGAAACGGAACCACGTTAATTGGTTATAACAAAATACAACTCACTGATACAATTACAATCACTCTCTTGTTTCAGCTTTGCAGTCATGACCCCAGTCATCACATGAAAGAAAACGTTTCCTGAAGAACATGGAGATCCGCACGTTTATGCTTGAAGTCATCTTCACAGAGATAAATCATTTGAGGAAAAAACACTAATATTACCGGAACGTTTACAAGGAAGTTCTTTTTAGGATTTTAGAAATAATATCTAGGGTGACTTTTAAAGTTTAAGACGTTACATTAATGTCATTCAAAAATGGATGTAAATGTGCACGTAGATAATATGTCAACAAACATTAGGAGAACAAAATATGAAAGTTTTGAAGATAATAAAAGTCTGGCAAAGAAACAGGCTCTTATATTCCCATATTTAAAGATATCATAAATATCATTGCATATTAAGGTTAATAAGTACCCGACCTTTCGCGGTTAAAGAATTCTGACGTCGAAGGTGTTACCGATTATCACAGGAAACCAAACAAATGTTACCATTTACAAGTGAAAACAAGACGAACATGTGTCCGCAATCAAACTGTTCTAAATATTTTTTATCAACTTCTCACTTCACAACAAACGACAGGAGTTATAACGTCAGACACGCGAGTAAATAGTTCTCGAGTATTTCGGTGTTTACGATAAATAACTTGGGGTGATAAAGATGCTCTGGAGTCTGAATTTACGAGGATGTTTTCTATGAATCTCCTTTGCCGTTCTACATGCTCTGTTTCGGTTAGGACATTGGTATACTCCATGGTTAGAACCAGCAGAGCGTAGCTTATTGATTTGTACTGTAAATAGTAAAAGAATCATGACAAAAGTGGACTAAATATATGTCCACTTTATATGAACATATTACGTCAAGCATGAAGGGCTGTGTGGCATTGGAATTTTATAAAGTAGCCATATTGCAAATCTTCTTTTCCATTAGACTAGTTCGGATATAGCACGTGTACAAATACCCCCCCCCCCAATCAAAATCCACAATTTGTACGGACATGGAGCAGTCCCACTTTGTGCATGCCATATAGTTATGGAGGTGAAACGTGGAACCCTCTGCCCTCCTGAAAAGAATACTTCTACCTGATTAACGTAAAACATACAGTCGGTGCATAAATGAATGATTGTATAACTTTTATGCGCATATAGTATCTCTGAAGTGGCTCATTAACCTTATACGGTGGCAGGGGTGGAATAAGACAAAGGGCAAACCTGAAAGGAGAGTGGATGCATGCATCGATTATCCACGCCCTGGAAATATGGGAGGATGAGTAAAATCGGCATACACTCTCACCCGCGCAAGCTTCACCGTCACGAACACCCTTTATTTATAAATCCTGGTTATGGCAATTTTTACCAACGCAGTTATTTACTTGCTTCAGCTTGCCACTTATTAAGGCTCAATATTTTGGGTATAACATGCAGATAAGCCAATGAGCTTACTTCAAATCTTCACTCCATATTAGAACGAGACAGCAGATTCCTTACATTTATGGATGCTTTGATATCATCGTTAGTTTGTCCACTCCTGGCTGTTGTAGTTGTAATTGTTATTCGTAGTTCAATTTTTTGCAATGCGACAGCAGTCAGTGGTCCAGGCCTCAAAGTCTACTTAATTAACGGGACATCGAATGCGTCCTGGATTAGAAATTAATCCGTATTCAAGCAAGGGAGATGTGGAAATAAATCACACTCAATCTAATATGGCTTCCCTGGGGAGAGTATGTTTTTGTTCTCTTTTTCGAGAACCAAGGCAAACAAACGACGAAAATGTATTTGTCATGTTTATATTCCTCCTATTTTCCTCTTGGGCATGTACGTGGAATATGCATCTTAAGACTGAGCGACGGTTGTGATATTATCCAGGGTTTTTCACAAATCATCCATTTTGCCAAGCGATAGCTTTGAAGGTTTCATCGGCTTTGTCTTGTATATTATGGTATCAACGCTTTACCGTTTCTTTCAGAGTTCAATCACATATTCTTCACACGAGAAATACTTAGTGATCTCGGAAGAGTCTATTTGCCAAAACTATTGAAATTCTCTTAATGTTCTTGTTGTTGTTTGTTGTTTTTATTTCCGTATAATAAAATCAGATACAAATACATACAAAGTAATCATACAGAGAAAAGGGACCATATACGGCTGGTAGCCCATTTTCAGCTGCAACTATATTGTTGCTGCTGGTCTTCCATGGGGCCAGTTTATACAATGTACAAAATATACATAATATTAGAAATGAACAGAATAAATAATTACAAAGTATCAGTCGAAAACGTAATATAAATAATTAAAGAAGAAAAAATACATATATACATACATAAAGAGGTACAACAATAGGGTGATTATAGTCTATGTCAAAACATTATATGATATGCACCATATTATATATATTGTAACTTGTTTAATTCCGTGCCTTGTTTAATTCAGTCTGTTCTTCACCTAAAAAGGGAAGTAGGACTTCCCCAAAAATCGTTGACTTTATCAATAAACCGTGACTGGTCAATATCAATTAAACTCGCAAAGATCCTCCTTCATATACATATATATATGTATACAGATCATACTTTGAAGAAATGCATCTTAAGCCAACCTGGAAATTCTATTTCTGAGTTTTCGAGGGATTCTCCGAAAAGATAATGTTTGAATGAACTATTGTTTAACATCTACGGAAGATTTCTCATCTTCGTTACATTAACAATAAGGAATTCAGTTGGGTGGGTTGCAGATATTAACATCATACCTGTCTTTTTAGTTTACAGATATCTCGTGTCACATCATGTTTGATGGAATTTAGGTCATCATGCACCACGTGTATTTTTTTAATTCCCACGTCCATTGATGACAAACGTCTTACTTTAAAAGAAAAAGTTTATGAACAGAACTGTTCTCCTTCCTGTCTGCACAATTTCATTGGCTGCCATCTAAACTGCAAATTGTCGCGACCATTACACCTAGAGAAATAGCCAATTTGACTGATGACCTTCCAGAAAAGTCGAATTGACGTCGAATATGATGCAAAATTTCCTGCACGCCACACAAAAGAATTTTTTAAATTTTAAAATCACTACGCCCACGATGAAACCGTCGGGAATGAGATCACGCGGGAGCTACATCATCTTCCGATTCACCAAGTACAAGAATGCCCACAGCAATCTTTTAAGTGGGTCTATTTATGCCAGCATTGGAAAACCCATATTCAGGATATATTGGATAACTGATATCCTTGATACTATTTTGTTACGACCACCAGGAATCATAGAAATTACGCACGAGTTGATTCAAATTATTATTTCTAGTTCTTTTTTTGTCTAAATCCCATCCAAACGATTCCAGGTATTTTGTCTCATGCCACTGTCAAATCCACGTTAGATAATATTAGACTACGTCAGCTCGACGCCCTTGTACAATATAAAAGTCACACTTTGACTTTAAAATAACACAGGAGTGAGATGCTGTTTATCAGTGTTTATCATTAGGATGAAGATAACTTGAAATCCAGTCTGAGAAAATATGACATGATGAGCAAAATCAAAAAAAGCATAAGGTAAATTTGGAAAGTGACCAGAGAACTTCGTTGTTCTTTACCACTCAGTTTCTAATTACTTTACTTATTGTAGATCTTTTACAACGGCTCTTAATACATCTTGCTGCTTGCCAGGGAACAAAAGAATCACACACACACACACATACATATATATATATATATATATATTAAGTGTTAAGGTATCGGTCAACGATAATGATTGATTGATAAGGCACACACAAGCATAAATAGCAAATATGCTCCAAATAGCATGAATCGCTTTCCAGTGTCAATCAAACGCCTTCCAATAAATATTCTTACATACATATACATATATATATATGTGTGTGCGTGTGTATGTGTGTGTACGCGTGTGTGTGTGTGGGTGGGTGTGTGTTATTATAAAGCAAACATTCACATCCAAATGGCCATGGTGCATTTCCATCTTAATTAGGATATGTGTGTAATTGATTGATCACAAATGCCATGCGCAGTGTTTGACGTTATGTTTGGTGATCAAACGCTCGAAAGGTTATAGGTCCTTAAATAAAACAATTTCCTTCTGGTGTTCTGTATGTTCTAGTTGTGAGTTTTGAGGGGAATGGTAAGGACTACTGGTGAAAACTACTTGGTAACCCCGTGTTCTGTTAATGGCGGAAAATACATTCTCAATGAGTAATACGAAATTTGGACGGAACGTTAATGACTGCAATCAAATGACATGCAGAACGGCTTTTCAAGAACTTATATGTGTATAATAGACTTTTAATTAGCAAATAAAATAATTAACCAAGCGAGTGCCTATCACGTCGCTTTCTTTGTCATGATTGTGATAAAATGAAGTGCGATTTTTTGGCACGTTCTCATTACTTTGATTACATTTTGCTGGTGTTATACATATATATCACCAGTTTACTGCATGAAATACAATTCGTCTAGTTGCAATATCATTACTAGTATGTCTAGCATTCAAAATTAGCTTGAATTCATACAGGGTAGCTGCACTAGAATCAATAACTTCTCAGAATTATAAGTATTATTGAAGATTGCATATTAAGTGTTTAAATGGTTTTACATTGTGACACGAAGGTTGGGAGGAAATGATTTATAGTGATAAGTCATCCGTGGGAAAATTGCCCTTTGAATTCGGCGGGGCTTATTCTAGTATTTAACTTGGCCAGACAATCATGTCGATAGCACGGGTTGATAATTAGTTCTTAAATTTAAAGTTCCATCTCATTTTGAAGGCATTTGTGAGACGTCTTGATGCTTTATCATTCAATATACTACCAACTTGATTGCTTAGAGAAAATATTAATTGTGTGCACATTTGATAAATATTAGTTGTGTTTGTAGAGCATAAACCTCTAGGCGAGCTTTAATGCCATATTTCACATTTCAGTACATTGTTTGAAGACGAGATTATCCCAATATTCTGTTTCTTCACTTGTTAGACGAGGGCGTCAGGATGTGTTGATGAGTTGAACTTTCTTTTCTTGTATGCAAAAATATATTACACACTTCGGATTTGTCACTTCCTTAAAACCTCATTTGCATTTCTTTCTTATATATTGTTCATCTATTTTGTACACTTTGTCTTCATTGTCATATGTAATTCTGGTATGAAAACTCATTTGTTGTTCTTAAAACAATGGACGAAGAATTTCTTCTTTAACAAAAGATGAATCAGTAAAATTACTTTCAATTCAGTTCAAATTAACTCAAAGTTGTTTATAAATAAGTTTGATGATAAGCCATACATTTAAATTTCCCTTTCGCAGAATATTGTGCTACATATATATATAGATTCATCGTAATATCATATTTCATCTCCTTAAGGTCTTGCTTACGATTGGCATTTGTCAACCTTTTCCTATAACCGTTTTCTCATTTCGTTCTAATAATGTAGACGTAAGAGCAAGGGAAATGGGCTCGGTTGGTATTTATAGTACTGCGAGACTATACAAAGAATTATATCTTGGAAGGGTCATGTTGTGTTTGATTTGCTAAAACGACAATCATCGCGTCTCGCTGAATGAAATCACATCATTACCCTCTTCTTTGTTACAGCCGATGATAATATCAAAAGTTAGGTATGACGTTCGGAGAAATCACTTCCAATTTTTCGCTTTAAAAGATGACGTTTCAATTGCAGAGCAGTTGATATGAAATATATGTATTTATATATATATATATATATACACACATAAGCATGTATGTACATCATTTAACTAGCAGTCGCCATCAGATGATTTTTCTCTGAACAATTGATAGATTGTGCTCTTTTCTTATTCTGAGTCGTTTGTAGTTGGGTTTAAAAAAAAACACGTTGAAGATAATGACACTGATTGTGATAGTCGTACTTTGGATGTATAGCGCTACATATTCCGATGTTTCTGTAATACATATATGCATTTTAAAATATATATATATAAAGAAATTGACAAATTAGTTTGATCTAACTACATGTATATGCTGTATTGAAATATGTCAGATGTTTTATACTACCAATTTCATAAATTTGGAGTCAACAATGAAATGGATTCGTATATCAATTTCGAATTTCGCATTATACATATGTAGGGACTCAATTTGAATATGGAAGGGAAAAATATATTTAACAGATTATGATGATTTAATTTTTCTTTTATTCATGAACAACATGAGGATAGTTATTTTACACAATGAGTCTACTTGTGTACATACCGATTTAATGTGAAGTTCATGATGTATCGATAATTAAAAGTTCATGATGTATTATTACATACATCACCTTTAAACAAACGGAACAAGGATGAAAAATAACAGTAAAAGGTCAGACAATCATAACGTTGCCTTCGACCATACAGCTTATTGGTTTATGAAGCAAATGCTAGAATGTTCAATCATTTTGCTCTTAAAGTCTCGTGTAACAGGTCTCCCCGTATCCGCCCACCCCTTTCCTCCATCGCCCCTCCCTCCGTCGCGGCGTCCCATTAAAGAGCCAACAAGCAACAGGTAGGATAAAGTTTGCACCCGCCTTTTACCCCCATCTACCAGTTCTCTTTCCCTCTCTTGCCGTCATCCTTTGACATTCTCTCCTCTCATTCAATAAATCAACGTCGTGCCCCAGCCATCGGCTGATATGAAAATACGCACACGCTCCGCTCCCATCGGATTTGATTAATTCCAATCCATCGTTGAGAATCCTCCTCATTTCTTTTATCCCCTAATGCCATTATTTTGATTAATGACATTAGTGGTAGCCCCACGTGGTAGTCCGGCAGGAAGGCAGGAATGGTCGCCGTGATTATTTCCGTAAATGACATTGAACTATTATGTCGCGGCAGATCAGATCATCGTTTTACATGGATGATAATTTTACCCCATTCGCCTTTGCCCTTCTGTTCCTCTCTGTCTCTCTCCTACCCTTCATTTATTTCATCATTTATTGATTATGCCTTTTCCTGTGTGTGCGGCTCACCATGTGATTGGAAGTGTGCGTATGCTCAAGTGTGTGAGTATATTTCACGTCCGGGCTTCACATGCGAAACGGCACCCAAACCGAAACGGCGAGGAGTTCAAAGCACTACAAGCGCAACTCCTATGCGGCGGGTTGTTACTTTTGCCTTTCCGCCAAGGATGACGTCACCAGATCAATGACGTCACAATCGTACCTGGGATTGCGGGCAGTGAAAGATACACCGCTATTTCGAGCAGAAAGAATATCACCTTCTGCGCGAAGGACACCATTCGTTCGGAGAGGAAATAGCTCCCGACGGATTTATGAGCTACGGGTCCGCCGTACGTAGCGACCCTGCGAAATATTTTCGAGTAACAAGAGAACGGGAGAATGCAGATGCTTCTACTTCAAAGTTTAACGATGTGATCTTTTCCCTAACTCCAGCAACAAAAAGACGAAAATAGTAGGATCATGTACACCTGCTCTTTGACCTGTCTAGCCTTATAAATAAAGCGTCTTTTATCTAAATACGGACTGACAACCATAATACATGTATCTAGATGATTTGGCAAAGGGAATGATTCTACAGTCCAGTAAATGATACAATGACTTGAAAAGTAGAATTTGGACAGCCGGAGGGTGTGCTTTATATTGAAAAAAGTAATTATAAAATTGTCTTGGAACTACTAGTGAGGGTTTTCATGGTAATTCTCTTCTCCAGTGTGTACTTATCTCTGTACTTTACTCTGGCACATTGATCAAAAGACTCTTTTAAGAATGAAAAAGGCGTGCAGTAAAGAGTTTTTTTTTTTTAGTTCGACTCAGGGTTTCGAGGTGAGAGTAGGTGGTTATGAACGCATTATGTGGGGGTGGCGATGACACAGAACGAGGCCTATATGACTTTAAACATAGTTACTGAACTCTTGGAGGGAAGTAACTTTTCTGCTTGTCCATCTTTTCGAGCCTTAAAATTGGTGAATATTTTACTTCCTTCCTGATGCCAGCGCTAAAAGGTTAAGTATCATTTCCCCAATCAAAATTCAAGATTCTTGGCATATCCCATCATCCAAAAGATAACTATTCATATCAAGGGATTACTAATTATCACCTTTATGTGATTATTCCTTACCACTGTTATACATCAAAAAGATAATTTACATTATAGTTTAAGGCAAAAGTAAATGTCACGTTCGTGATTTTATGATATTAATTTAATTTCGAAATCAAAAGGAAGTTCCCGGGGGTATAGCCTTCGAAATTTCCCTTTTGCATGCGAATTACTATCGTATTTGAAAGTGGGATAAGGGGGCAATTTACCCCTACTGACAGATTTCCTACAAAGAAAGCCTAAAAATTACTTCAGGGAATCATCTGGAAGTTGATAATGGTAAGATTTATCTTGCACATGTTAGACACAAGCAATACACATAGATACATTCTAACCCAAAAATATAAAATCTCACTGCTCGGTAGTATAATAGTGATATTAAGCACTTCTTTGTTTTACTTCTTTGGGGGTGAGGGGTACCTAATTCCAAACGTGCACGCCGTACAACATGCATTATGATCAACTCTGGTATTTTGCCCCTCCTGAGGCCAAGGTCTAGATACGCCACTGACGTGAATGCATTCCCAGACCTACCCACAAAGTACATTATACTCCCCTAGTGTTAAACCGTCCTTCTACACTATACAATACGATGGAGCAAGTTGTGTTGTCCCGATCTAATAAGTCGCTTATTTTATTTTTATATTTTCTCTTTGTTTTTCTATTTTTGGAAGATGAAGGCTTCAGTCTTGAAAAATAAAATGGATTACGGATTAATGGCAACATGATATCATAGATTTTTCACTTCAATTGTTGAGAAGGAAAAAAATGGAGCTGAGTGTTAAAGTTTGGCTAGCATTTATCAGATATTTCCACCCATGAACAATAATTTAGGGTGGGTGCGTTTGAGGAAATTTATTACATGTCTGCTATCCCCTAAACATTAAAAAAATATACCTTTCAAAATTTACAGATTTTGCTGTCAATGTCTTATTTGTCTAATAAAAAATGAATTTATTGCAAACTTTACTTCGTACTTATAGATTTTTAGACATAATTGATATTTCTCCGCATCTTTCTCTATTCTTCTTCCGCCTCCCCTCTCACTCTTTTCACCCAAACATATAAATATGTACAAACGCACTGTCCCTTCAAACATGCGCAAGCGCAATTTTATTTACCAAATATAAAAACATATAAATAACATACATGATAACATGAGAAAATAACATTGGATGGAACGCCTTTCTACACTATACCGAGGGGTCCAGTTTACAATACAAAAAAAACGAGAGAAAATGATATATCATAAATTAAAATTCTTAACATTTTTGTATAATATAAAAACATCGAATACACAGTACCATGCCCCCACCCATCCTATTATTGATCAATATTAAAATTCTTCTATTTTAAATGGGGATATTTTTCAATGTATGTTTATTTAATAACCTTATGAATTCATTGTAATTTCGGGATGATTTAAAAGTAGAAGGTTATACTAATATTAATAGGTATTAGTGTACAAATATTGCCTGCTTTGATGGCCTGTTAAAAATATTGCCCATGGTGATCTCGAAACTGTACTGTGCAGTCTCGAGATCAACGAGGGGCTTTAGTTTTAATCGTGACCCGAAAATATGAGCAGTAAATATTTGTTAGATACCGCATCCCAAGTGTCAATTCTTAAAAAGGGATGTGTTAACAAAATATGCCTGATGTGTATTTATTTGTATAGTCAAAGGAAATTTGCCCATCTAATAGCATTGCGCGTGTCTCATCGCCCGTATCGATTGTTAACCTCACGCGCAATAATTGTGTCCTTTCATTATACGCGCAAGTAGAAATATCCTCGGTCAATATTTTTCGCTATGCTGCGCAGCAGTCAGTAGCGAATTTCATGCCTGCAGTTTTGACCAATCATTGACCTGCGCTATTCATATGCGGTATATATAGAGATATCGACTGCTACGAGAGGACTGGCTGTTTTTATACGCTCAAGGGGAAGTTGCATCCGCTGATATCACCCTGAGGCGCGCCTGGGTGGGCGGCGCGCCGAGGGGTGATGGCAGGATGCAACTTTCCCGCGAGCCAGTATAGAAACAGCCAGTCCTCGAATATTAAAGCAGTCGATATCTATTTTAGATACCGAATTGACACAAAAATCTACCAAGAATTCTTACCTTATCCTTTTCTTGAGTAAAGATTGCATGGTTAAAACATCACAGAAAATCTGAGACACTGTCTGTTAATCTTCGCCGGAAAAAAGACTGAAAGTTTCATTCATTTGGGAATCGCAGACAAAAAGCACTGTATGGTGTCCGCGCTCGCACAAAGTCAATTTTAACACGTAAACCAATGGGGATCGCAGTATGAGGGCACTTTTCAAAAGGCTGACTGGTAGGCGGGTATGAGGGCACTTTTTAAAAGACTATTGACTGGTAGGCGGGGCATGGCTAAAATCACGACTCCAATTTCGACCAATCAGATGGCTAGATTTCTAAAGTGAGGTATATAATAGGTATTAGTAGACTTACTTATTTGTAGGTATTAGTAGACCTACATGTTTTTATTATCCACAAATGACCGAGCATAATTAGTCATGATGATAATCATCCTTGTAAACACGGGAAAAGTAATGTATGTTTTACTCGAAGAAAGGAGAATGTGCAAAACGCCAGATAGACTTTACTTTAATACCACTGAATTATTTTTACTCATTATTTTGGGATGTATTCCTTTCTCATCTGTGTACAGCGACATGTATCCAAACAATACCGCCTGACGCCCTCTTTCTGTTTTTTTAAATACATAGCTAACGTCCAGTTAAATGTTCAATCCGCGGATGCAGAAAATGGATGGTATGTCTGGTTATACAAGTTATTGTGGACTCAACAACTTAAAGGGAAGGTTCGGTTCTGGTGAAGGCGAACATAAAACGTGGGCTTTCTCATTGTGTTTTATGTTAGTTTGGAAGAATATTATGAAATAAATATCCCCTTGAAGGGATGTTCTTAAAGTACCCTCGAAATACGACAAAGGTTGAAATGTTTGGAGCGAACTCTCATGCCACATGTTGGTGTGTGTGTGTATGTGTAGTCCCATATACACATTTGTGTGTGTAGTATGTGGTCATTTCTAACGTTCTTACCCCAATAATATAAATTAATATGCACTACATTAGCAACCTCTCCATAACAATTCCGGTTTGCTTTCATCAAGTAATTGTTTGACTGGAATCAAAATATATCTTATGCGCCCTAGTTTCAGATGTTTTCTGATTAATACTGATCAAGTATTTTGAGCTAGATGCTGAAGCCCCATGTCACTTTGGAACCCCTTCATTCTGATACGTCACACCATTGTCAGTGACTGCTTAACGAAAAATATGGTTGGCCCCCATATAAGCCCAAAGCGAAATTCTGAGAGATGCAGACATGAAATGACGAACATCTCCTCTATTTAAATCACAAACGATGTTATATCCATAATCATATCTGTCCTGTACTTATGTATGAACATAGGGGTATGCTTACAGTGCTGTCCGTGCGGCGATGGTTTCTTGAGAATTTGTACAAATTTATCCCAACAGGACAATAAGCAAACTATTACAGATAGTGACACAAGTTACAACACTTCCTATTTAACTGCATGGTTTGATGATAAAAAGAGCAACTAAAGTTTTGTGGATGTACTGTATTGTTTTAAAATATTCTATTTACGGAGGCATATACGTATGGGTGTATTGGCACAAGATCATGAACCAATTAACCAATTGTATTCGCTGTTGGCGAATCGATTTTTTTTTTTTTCTTTTTCTTTTTTCATCTTCTTCCTGTTTTTGGCATTATTTTTTTAATTTAAATTTTATTTGAGGACTAGGGGTGGAGGCTTTTCTTACTCTCCCGATAGAAACAAAAGTGATTTATGTCAACTCTGTTTCACACGGAATGCGTTTCCATAAATACACCAATCCTAGGCCCCACAAACAATTCCATGAAGAGGATTTAGGCGATAATTTTAAGAATGGAAAGTCCCAATTATGACAAAAATAGGATACTGTTCGCTGTTAGGGGTTCCCCTAAAAGCATAATATTGTTACCTCACCTGTCTCCAGATTGCCAATACATTTCAATTATTTTGTCATTTCGGATCGATGTTTATTTAATTCCACCATAGTTTTAACCCCCAAAAGGCACGGGGGCAAAATCCGCCCTCCCCTTCCCCTCAACGCGGGCCACGATACATTGGGTTCTCTTTTGCGCCGCGCGCTTTCATGACTTTATCGCCTAGAGCCTTTATGCATCTTTTGATACCAATTATATAACAATTTCTACCAACAGGTACCGCGCGACGCCAAAAATAACCCCACTGAGCGCGGTCATAATGAATATTTCTGCACACGTATTTTACACCGTGCAAAATTGTCAATACTTGATTAGCGATAATTCATCAACCATTCGGGTTACAGATATAACATTTCATGAACTTATCATTTACGATACTCTCTGTGAATGCCACTTCATGGCCGAGATTCAAAGGGGTAGAATCCCCCACACCCCTCCCCTCCCTTCGGCTTAGAGGGCCGCAAAATAACCCGGCCCTTTTAGGATTAACATGTACGACATTAGTGCATCCTATTTCCATTTCTGTTTCTGGAAAATACACATCTAGCATCCGTAAAAGTGATCACGTTTACCGGCCATCGGAATGGAATTAATTCTGAGAAAATAAATCTCTTCTTACGGATGCTCTCGTATTGTATTACCACACAATTGTTGACGCAATAATCAGTACTATTCCAATCGACGTGTCTACGAGTCGTGTTTCATGGTGTTGCTATTGACGGGTAATGTCAAAAGGTATCGGTTTAAGGCAAGGTGGAGAATAAAAACATGACTATTCCTCCAAATATTATCAAGTGGTAAGATATGTCTAATTTCCATATGTCTGATCCTTGTTTCCGCTTTACACTTGTATTAGTTTAGGGTAGGAATCGTCAAATATTTATTTCTTTGGAAAATAATAAGAAAAGGCTTCTTTTCCCAAGATCAGTTGCGTCGGCGGCAAAGAGTACAGAGGATCGATGATAATCAAATACATCATGCGTGGGATGGATAGTTTTTTAGCCTTTTTTTTGTAAAAGATGCCAGCAATATTGATTTTAATAGGTGTAACTCCGGAGGGAAAACAGTATTTGCATATTTCAAAGCTACTGTCCCTTATTTCCAATTACATTTCAGAGAATTTTGAGTAATATGCGGTAACTGTTCTTCTGGAGAAAAACACGAAATGGTTTCAAACTTAATTGGTTTGTCGGTAGAATGTAAAACGAGAAATCCTTTCTTTGTTTTTCACAGTAATATAACCGCGTTTACGAATGGCATGAAATGTAAATGGCAAAAATGAGCTAAACGTTTAGGGGAAAATGTTCTATTTGATATCGACTTTTCTAAGGAATTTTCTCACTTGTAATCACTTCAGATTGGTGAAAACTAAATTTCCGAGCTAGCATGTGAAAAACAAGAACGAACTACCCAGACTATTTCAGAAATAATTAATTTAATTAGTTGAAGAAATGGGCCTTATATTTGGTGAGCTGTATTCGCTGAAATGAAGACAAAATCAGTGTTTTTGCCTTACTCAACGTCTATATATTATTCCGATAGATTACGACCTAGATTAACTAGGCGTTGTGGCGTGCGCCTGTAATCCAGCTAACAGTGGAAGTTACAAACTGATTCAGCCGAGGACGCAGGTTCGAAACTGAATCGCGTCTTTCGGATGGTGACGTTAAAGGTCGGTCCCCAGACGTAAATAATCATATCTGATTGATACACGTCTGTAAAAACCCAATACACACGACCGCTTAACAAAGCGTCTTCGCTAATTGTTTACACGTTTTTCAAACAGTGCAGTGATAACGTTATGTTGCGTCCATGAGCACGTGGGCACGTAATGTTGAGTTCTACCCAATGCGGTTAAATCTATAAATGAAATTTATGAATAAAATACGATTACACCAAGAACACTTATTTATTTTACAGCTTGCAAGCAGAGCAGGTACACCAGCAAATCAGCCCCATGTTTTACAGCAATAAGGGTGTACATGTTCGTTTACGCCGTGTGGTATTTTGTAAAGACCACGGTGACCACGCCCCCATCTTCCTGGTGTTTGGAACTTATCCAATGATACAAATGTGTTTTATTCAATGTACTAGCGTGGAGACAGTTTGATTTCCACCACGAAATTTAATGGTAATTACGATTTTCTTAGCCCTCGTCACGAGAAAAACTAGTACTAGATCAACATGATGTTAATGAGGGTATACGTTCAATACGTGTTTCTGCTAAACGCATAAAAGGTTTAAAAGGAAATGTCTGCAATGCCTGGCATGAAGATTCAAGGAGGGCTGTATATGAATGGTCTTGATTACCAAAATTGCTCCTACCAACATTTTGTTTTCCTCTTTCTCTCTCTCTCTTTTCTTCTTTCTTTTTGTCAATATGTGTGTTTCGTAGCTCTGCACAGCAAAGTTTAATTGAATAACATAATGCGGGAGTGTACAGACGAAATCGCGCTCTCGCTATCCAGCCCACGCAATGACGGGAGATAAAGGCATTGAATCGGAGGGACAGGCCGCACTTGACTGAGAACTACCAGAGAAAGATGTACCTCTCCGTAGGAGATACAGCCTGAAGATTTTATTTGGTCTGGGAGACAAGTTATTCTATGTCGCTAAACTCACGGAGCGGGTTTCTGACAAACGGCATGCTTACATTCCAACTATTAAAGTAAGCAGCGGGAAGGCAGTAAAGACAGCATATTTCCACCTCGATGGTCTAACTAATCCTCAATAACTTCCATCTTTAAAGTTTTTAAACTGTGCTGTACTGGTAGTGGTTGGTCGATAACAATGTTCTAATTTGCCTTTCTTCGTCTGTGCTGTTTTATTATTCGACTGTTCACTCTTACAACTATTGCAGGTTTACTGACGATTGACACAGATCCTGGTGAATTGGCGCCGTTCCTGCGCCAGCCCGTTGCAGATTTAATTACCGTGATCCTCGGGGGAACTCGTTGACGAGGAGATGATGACGGATCACGTGAGCGGCGACGACGACGAGGCGATGTCTCGTCAGGAGCTGGAACATTCTCGGGTTCCGTGTTTTCACGCTCATTGTCGGTGTGATACCAAACTACCTAATCCTGATTACCAGCACGCCGATCATCCACGGGCGCATCGACAACGTCGACATGAGCACCACGTCGTTCATCGTGAACCGCATCGGTACGACCACGGGGATAACGACGACGACCTCCATCACAACCACCATCACATCCACCATCACCACCATCACCATCACAATGAACTTCATTCCTCATCACTATCCTCATCGGCGAGGGGGACGACGGCGAGATCTTTTCAAGTGGTAAGTTTCATTAACACGTTATAAACTCTTAAAGGTAAATTTTTTTAGACAGTCTAACATGTAACATCGCCGATGTACTATCATAAACTTCTTTTAGAATAACTTTCCCTGTATTTCCTTCCCCTTTAATGGTATGTGTTCTTTGGGGACGATTTCTAATTAATTCATCCTCTGACATTTCCCTCAAACCGTAATTTACACAGTTTCACAATTTCACATTCGTTTATATATATTAGTCATTAACCATGTCACGAAAATTAGGTATAGGAGGAATATTGTATAGCTAAAAATAGTGATATTATAAAATTATCGACGGCTTAAATTGTTCAATAACTTTGACTAGATATCAATCAAACATTGAAATTTTGGAAAATCTATCACGAAGCGGAAGGAAAATTACGGATGTTGCCTCATTACAAATTTGACCATATGTAGTCTTATACCTAGACCCACGCGGCTATCAACAACTACCCACATGACTTTGTCGGGGTTTTGGAGTGTTTTAATGAACATATTTTAGAGGTATTTCAGAACATTCCAGATATACATGATAAGTGGGAAATGCGTCTCATTTAGATATATATCTTTCATGGATTTTGTATTATGTTTTTAAAAAAAAAATAATAATTTTAGACCAAAAAAAATATTTAATCACATTCGAGACTAACAAAAAATAACCGAGGTAAAATCCGGAACTAGATGAATCAAAGTACAAATTTTGAGGTCAAAATGAGCGCTTTCGAATAAAAATGCCACTTACATATTTAAAAATATTTCAAAAGATGGTCTGATTTGATGCAAAGATTAAAAATGGGTCGTTTTAGAATTGTTTTAAGGTACTCCTTGGGTGACGGTTACGGTGCTTTTTCATGTATCTGTTGTGAACAGAATGTACCATGTGTGCGTGTCATTGTCGATTTGTGACGGGAGATTCATAAATATTTTATCTTTAGTCGTCAGAAGAATAGCAAATTAAGTATACGCTGTCTTCTCTTCTCTCTCCCTCTCTCTTTCTCTCTTCACTCATCTTATTTGTTTATGCACCTCTCTTCCTTTATATTTTAATTTACGACATCGTTATTACCCTTCAACACCGCCTACACAAGGGCACTATTGATGCAACAAACAGTCCGTCTCTCACTCTCTCTCTCTCTCTATTTCGCTCTCTTTCTTTATTCTTAAAATACCATTATTTTTAAATGTCCACAATATTGATTTAATGTAGGCAACAATACTAAACTAATACGATTCATCATGAAATAGCCGGGAAACAATGTACAGATTACATATTTCCTATATTTCCCCCTAATGGAGGAAATGAATAGAGTGAGCATCAGAGAAGTGCAATATGACTTGGAAGGAAGATCAAGGCAACACACATGTTTCTGGTTTCCATGGAAACCGACTGGAAAAGTGAATCGTTGGGAAGGTGAAGATGCATTCCATTGCCAGCGCGGAATTTGTTTATCGGTGGCGAGTATAGGATAGTGTGTATCACAATAGTATTGTCGAAACGATCAATATGTCCGCTGAAATCATCATCAGAATTTATTAGTTTGCGTGGTAGCTAGTCTCACTGTCTTCGAGACACAGTGTCTGTCTCTCTTGCTTTTTGATGACAAGGTGGCTCAGGCTATTCTAGATCGCATAGCCAACTCGAGAGGGCGCAAGTCGTCAAACCCTACTCCTGAAATTAGCCCGATTTGGCTTTGAACTGCGAATACGATCGCAAAGATTTTTTAAAACATAAACTGAAGGGAAATTCCAATCGCCGGTGTATCACATTTTGAAATATGTACATTTTACGACAAATTACGCAACCGGAACACGATATAATATCACGATTTCGATATAAATAGGGTACTGAAACTGCCCTTCGGTTGATTGCTCGAATGTCTTTGCGATCGTGTATTAGGTATTACCTATATGCCCAAGGTACACGCAATTACAGAAAATGATTGATATATTTTATTTGGATGAGGGCATTTATAAGCTCATATAATATATACATTAATATTCAGGTAGAAATTAGTAGCCATAGAGGAAAAGATAAAAGTTTTATTTGGATGAGGGCATTTATAAGCTCATATAATATATACATTAATATTCAGGTAGAAATTAGTAGCAATAGAGGAAAAGATAAAAGTGCAATATCCGTAGTCATTCCCCGAGAAGATCCTACTTTTGAAACATTGAATTAAAAAAATTAAAAATAAAAGTGAAAATATTTTGTGAAAATTTTGGCGAATTAAATTCTGTCTACTAGCGGATATTGTGAAAGGGTTCTTGTAATTTTTTTAAAGCGAAATCGTAAGTTTAATGTTGGAAGGACTATTCAAGAGCAATGACCTAATGCACAGTCATCGTTTAATATTGGAATAATGATGAAACACTTTTGCTGTTTCTTTTACATATATAACAGATTAATTTAAGAACGACAGGTAGAGAGTTCGATAAGTGGCAAATG
The DNA here is from genome assembly GCA_037976565.1 of Mesocentrotus franciscanus. Taxonomy (NCBI): domain Eukaryota; kingdom Metazoa; phylum Echinodermata; class Echinoidea; order Camarodonta; family Strongylocentrotidae; genus Mesocentrotus; species Mesocentrotus franciscanus. Next base: position 15,288,792 of record CP137681.1, on the reverse strand, counting down.
AAAGTAAATGTAAATCACTGAAACCGAACCATAGCTTAGTTTGCAAATTATCAATTAGATACAAACAGAAATAACTATAGAAAATATTTTACATTTCTGGAAAGGCATGGCTTTATAGGTAAACGTCACCCCCATATGCCTTGCTTTCAGTTTTTCCTTCGATCAGAAGCAAGATGTTTGGATTTGAATTAGTCGTACTCACCTGTCTGGTTTAGTTTGTGGTTCGCCCTCTCTCCTTCTCTCTCTCTCTCCCTCCCTCCCCTTTCCCTTCCCCTTCTCACTCCCCCTCTGTCTCTCTCTCTATCTCTGTAATTTAATCTTTCTATTTCTCTTTACTTTTAATTTAAATCATTAAGATTAGGATTTCATTTAACGAAATACTATAATTCAACAGTGTGGCAGCGAAAAAGCAAATACAAATATTGTCTACCGAAGATTAATTCATTGATGTTTAATTGAATCTTATCGAGGCAAGTTATCACTAAGATGACGTATGCATTTGTCATAGAGTCTTGACTATTTAGTTTCTTGACATGGCAGGAAAATTGTGAGGTAGAGTCTGTAAATGTAGACCATGATATCAAGATAGTTGTGCCGTATTCAGGTATTGTATTCGCGAAGAATGTGTTTGTCTAAATAGAAAAACACTGGGTCATCCCTAGGAATTTCTGAAATCGAACGGTGAAATTGTCATAACATATTCATAAAGATCACGAGACAAAATTGTGACTATTATGCCGTGATATATCATTTTAGACGTGAAGGGTCACGTGGTAATTGAGCTATAGATATTTTCCCTCTATATGCTACCTCATGCTGAATATAGGAAACCGGTGGATAATAACGAAAAGTTGATGATTGTAATATTGAAACTATTGCAAAGTGGTAGTGTAATCAGAAGAAAGAAGAATGGATATGAATTCCTTGAAATTATATTACCTTTCATTCCTTTTATAAGTACAGTTATATACTATAAACGACTTTTGCACGACAAAAGGTTATTTTCATTCCGTTAAAGACAAGCAGTTCTAAACCGATAAAACCATCTTTTCAAGCAAGAAAAGTTCATATTCTATAGTGTGTGGAGGAAACATGTTAACATTTATCATTATAAGGCTATTATTATTCTTATTAGCACTGATTCCTTAATTGATAATTTGTAGCAGTATGGGGATGAAAAGGGAAGAGGATACGGAGGAAAAGAAGGATAAGGAGCGGGAGGGGGAGTAGTAGTAGCGGTAGTAGTATAGTTGTGGTGGTGGTATTAGTAGTAGTAGTAGTAGTAGTAGTGAAGGTGGTGGTGGTGGTAGTAATAGTAGCAGAAGTATAGATATTATCTTCATCTTAATTAAGGTCTTTTCTATACAGAAAATGGAAAAATTGATTTATTTAAATGTATTTGATTTCATTTATTCATTTCTATATCGTATTTTCAAACATGCTTATTCATACACGTTAATGTGGCACTAATACTTTTTTCTTCAAAAAAAAAAAAATATTTTACACGCGGAATGCATCATGATTAATTAAAAACGTGTATGCCCCTAACGAATGAGAGAGTATTCCTGGATAACGTCACACGTCATGAGCCTCGGCATTCCCAAGGGACATTACCATATCATAAGTGATCCCACCTCCGAAAATAAATATAACTTTCAAGTAGGTTTTCCACTTTTCTTGCTCCATTTTTCTATCGCCAATCATGTCAGCTTTCTACATGTTCTATGAATGATTAATCCCCTTCAAGTTGCAGGAGCATTAGAGATACATGTCAAATGTATCTTAATGCTGTCCTTTAAACTTTCACTAACTCATTCCTCTCACCTTTTTTGTGTGTCTCCGGCCATGTCACAAATCTATGAAATATCAATTCCCTTTAAGTTGTAGGAACATCAGAGATACCTGTGAAATTTTATGTCAATATTGTGCCTTCAGAGCTTGGTTGGATACGGGGAAGAAGACCCAGCAAAATTGAAATGGGATGTCTATTTAATCGGTGGAGAATGGTTGGTATGTAAACCTCTTGGGGCCTCTGAGCACACCTGGACGCTAGTATTCACACAGGTGTATACGGGGCGGTCCGGGGGCACCCACGGCTACCCGCCTTGCTATTGTTATTACAAATACAAACAGTCGGTAGGGGGCTAAGGGAGGGATGTAGTGTGGTGTTTTGCTCCATTTCACAGATCATGAGGTGCCAGGTGCATCCTTAAAGGGCATGCCTTTCGTCTTTCCCCCATAAATCGCCATGCACACTAACCTACGTATTCCAGATTTTCATATATTGGTATATCTGTGTGACGATATAGATTTTTTTTTTTTACTTTTAAGAAGTTTACGTAATTACTGAAGTATTGCAGTCGAGACTTAAATAGTGTAGGCTCTACATGCTGCGCTGGGAGAAGCTTGCATTAGATTTTGTATTATTACTATTATTTTTTTTTTATTTTGTTCATGGAAATATTCAGGATTATAGTATTTGATAATCACATCATGATTTTCCTCTGACCATAAATAAAATATGTTAACAAGATAGGCAATTCGTATTCTTTAGCCGGTAGGCAGCTATTGGCGATGAAAATACGTACAATTAAGAGCGACGTATTCAAGTTACACAATATGTTCATCCTAGGCGATATTTCATTTTATTTTGGGTAAAAATGGTAAAGGCCTACTCATCCATAATAAACATGTGACTTTATCTGTCCTTCTTGTAGTTATAGTATTTATCATTTCGGAATTTCCTGTCGCATGTTGACGTAACTGAGGACCTCGCTCTCGTGTACCTAAACTACAACAACAAACAACAAAATGGATGAAGATATTAAATAAATGACATCACAGTTAGCATTATTATGCTCATTTCACTCTTGTATATTGGCATGTACATGCTATTTTGTCCAAAGCATTCCCAACCACGTCTAAGATTTCAGTATATCTGATGACTGTATCAAGCCGTTAGCCCTACTGGCGATTGTATCAGACAAAACATCAAATAAAAAATGATATGTTCTGTCAAATCATGCACACAATTATTTAATACAGTTCAATAATACTTGGTAACGTATGGGACATGCTTTGATCTTGCCCATATAATTGCGTAATTAGACCATAGCGACACTGCCAATCCGACTCTACCATGTCCACACCGATCCCAAACCGACTGATTCACTTCCATTTGGGGCAACGTAATTTCATATTCGGTCTGGGACCGATTCTGGGACCTGTTTCATAAAGCTTGATATCAATAACAAAGTACAATAATAATTGTTATAAGCTAATGGAATCGTGGCATCTGGTTGGCTGATCAGGGCGAACTTGTCATAGAAATTTATAATTTGTTACTGATATCGAGTTTTATGAAACAGGTCCCTGGTGTCGGTCACATTGGTGTCGGTCACATTGGTGTGACTGTGACTGAGGTATACATGCGAAGTGGTTTGGGTGCGTTTATCGGGTCTTGCCATCAGATATATGTACATATCGAACCCCACTATCGAACCCCACTATACGAACGTGATTCTCGGGATGTCGCGTTTATCGTCTCTTCACGATTCAAAATAGAGGCCTTGTCTCTGCGCAGCTGCTTTGCGCCGTTTGACCCGGGAAGCGGATTAGCCTGGGAAGGTCCATAGAGCTATATGGGAAGGTCCGATTTGTATGTGGGGTTCAAAACAGCTTTGCGTTTATCGTGTCTCAGAAACGTGATTCTGGCTGTATGTCACATTCAAAACGCACCTTTTTCGGCGTTACAATAGGCCCATATCTAAAGAGGTTTTAAATAGGGCTTTGCGTTTATCGCCTTAAAAATTTGCCTGAAAGACGTTTGAAAACGCTGATTCTAGGCAAAAATTTGGTCGATAAACGCGACCTTTAATGGGCACAGGATTACACATCAGATAGGCCTCTTTTTGAAATGCCAGGTACATTTCTGGGTCAGTGGGAGGGAGGCTCATGGTATTATCCTAGTCTGTCTAGGATACGAGTATGCTGTCATTTGTCTGTTTCCGGGCCACGTATTGGAAGTCGAAAAACCGATGTAAAAACAAGTGCAGTCTGGGCCATGTATGCTAATGAGAAACACAGCATGTAGAACCTGTTTAAAACTCTACTGAATCATGATACTCCTGTGAATTGAAAATTGTGAATGTGTACAAGAATAAGCCCAGTCATTCGTTTTGAAAGTCAATTGCATAGTATGCCCACATCTTTGAAAATGAGATTGCCATATACATGCTGATGGGTTTAGTTTACTGCCCAATAAATAAATTTAGTTAGGTTATGGGACCAAATGAGTTAACCCGATGGCAAGGTCTTTCGGAATATGATCTGAATGGCATTTTTTTTAGATCCAATGAAAATCATGTTCGGATCACCTAATACGTCATTGTAATTTTCGAAAAAAATAACTCGAGGAAATCTTTTACTCAATAGAAATCTTTTACTCAATAGAAATCGTGCTCCGATCACTTAATACGGTTTCGCAGCTTGACGGGCAAGGCTATTGCTATATCCGAGTATAAACTACGTTATATATAATGATCTAGTACTTAATATACTAGATTATTAACACGATGATCATAGAGAATGCCGTCTAGTCGCATAAACGTTCATTGAAATATTGAATATTACCAGGGAGAGTGTAATGGACATATCCCTGGTATGACGGTGAATTTAAAATGAAATGTCATTGATTTTCCGCATCGAGAAACGCAAACATTTTAAGAGAAAGAAACAAGAGAAGCATCAAATAAGAGTTACCTTTTTTCGTTCTTGATCTGGATGGGATTTAACAAGTATACCAAGTGGGTTATCGTGTGATACATATGCGCCATAATTTAATCAATTTATATTCAACGGTACGGGGTCATTGCCTGAGAGGTAGATCTAGTCTACATTCAAGAGATTTAGAGATTATCTCCCAAGCCTTGAGGATGCTGTCTATGATTAAAAAATACTGCTCTATTCATCTTAAGATATAAATCACTTTCTTGTTTAGTAACGGTCTACCCGCATGGTCTCTTTTTAGCTCACGTGATCCTTTTACGAGTGAGTGTCGTAAGGTTTGGGTGAATAGCAGAGGTTTACGCTTGTAAATTGGAAATCCATCACAGGTGTACTCTTTCTCTTCATGATAAGTTCTTTACCTGAGACAAGGGCGTATTTTCTGGATTAGCCAACATGTTTCATGACATTTCTCTTCATATGACCTGTCCACTATAAAAACATGTTTCCTTCTCATAAGGAAACATCAAAGGCTGTCACAAAGAGTTATAAGACCTGTCTGAGAAACTATGTCATCGAAGATTAATTAATTGTAAAGACGCATAAGAACACAGATGTATCGAACCTAGGGCCTGACGATTCCTCGCACATTGCTCTATACCACACATCGTACTACATGTAGTATCAGACGTGTATTTATATGCGTTTGTATACCTTTACACACCCCGTCGTGCAGAAAGTTGCGCCTTGTAAGAGGCTACTCGATACAATCGTGATAGAATCTTCACATCTCAGGACTGGTTAAAAACTACTACTTGGAGAACTAGATACAAATATCTTCCTCGACTGCAATTTGAAGAGCAATTACACTATAAGTGTCCCGCAGAACAGCTGCACGGTGTGTGTACATAGGGAGAGTGTTAAAGGGAATGTGGGGGAAACGGTACATTTGAGAAAAATATGGACATTATTTTGTATTTCATGTTGTTATATTCGTATTTGGAAGAACATCATCCTAGCAATGTAATGTAGAAAAAAAACTGGTCTTGAAAATGCACTAACATTTCAGATATAATGTTGCCTTTAAACGAATGTTTTTCTCAATTTTGAGTGCTCAAAGTGAATTTTGCCATTAAACATTCATGATATTCAACAAGATCTATTTGTTGTCATTCATGTAATGTTGTCGTTATTAGTTTGTTTTTTGTTGTTGTAGTTGCTGTTTTGTTTTGTTTTTGGGGGGTGGGATAATTTTGATTAAGAGTCTGTCCACCAGGAATAAAAATAATAAAGAGGGATTCTCCACTTTGGCGGCGGCGGGAGGGGAGAAACTTAGACTACCCAGTGCGGCATACATCACTTCAAGTTATATAGGCTTATTTCTAGGCCCTCCATGGGAAGGAAGGGGGCGTCCACCCATATGCTGAATATGCTAACAAATCGCATGGGTAATCTTATATCTCGATTCTTCAACGATGTAGGTCGTGTCCGAGGCTACATCCCTTCAGTTAACCCTCTGAATCCCGATACGTGTCCATCCCACGTTTCCTGAGTCGATAGGGTTAAAGTAAGAGCCCTTATTCATGTCAAAATTTGTCTTTGATTGAATAATGTTTGATAGGCCCGTCAGGAGCCGCGGTGCCTGGTTGGATGATTGGTGAAAATTCACCCCCACTGATACGATATTATACGGCTATTACAATTGTAAACGATGCAGCCATATCACTTCACACGCGCGCCTCGATAAAGATTTGATCAAAGACAATGTTTCACACCCTTTAAATCTCCATAAATATGATGAAGTTAGGACGAGTTGGCTTCCTACGTGGAGGCTGATCAGAATTAGTCTTCAGATTTCTTCAGATCGGGCTTGGAACAAGGACTTACGAGACGAGAATTGCATTTACTTTAAAATGAGCAATCAGGGTCTAAAAATGTTGATCTGACATTATTTTGCTCCGCGGACAGTTGCCTCGAGCGTTATGACCTCAAAGGTGTAGGGTTAGGGTTGGGGAGAGTTAAGGATTATGTTCATAGGGTTAGGCTTAGGTTCATAGGCATAGAAGTTAGGAAGAGTTGGCTTCCTAATTGGGGAAGCTGATCAGAATTAGTCTTCAGATACGAGACGAGAATTGCATTTACTTTATAAAGGTAAAGACCAGTTTTGGAAAAGCCCCTCTCTCAAAAAAATGAAATGAAAGCTCTCATTACCAAGCATGTGAAAGAATATGTTTTTACTAATACGTGATGATACAAATCTTGCCGGGAAAGTCGGGAAACCGCCTACTAATTGATATACTTGGTAAATAATTATATCTATGGGACCAAATAGCGCACGTGGTCGCGTAGTCCCATATACATCTTTCTGTGTACAGTGCTTGTAACTTTACCAAGACTGGGCCAAATTTCTTATCATTTTGATGATTCCAGAACCTTGCAGTACACACCAATACTTATATGCTAGATGATCAACCTTTTCTGATCGATTCCACAACGTTTCTTTTACAATGCAATCGCATGACCAGAACTGGCCTTTATCTTTAAAGTGAGCAATCAGGGTCTAAAAATGTTGATCTGACATTATTTTGCTCCGCTGACAGTTGCCCCGAGCGTTATTTATTTATTTATTTATTCCCTTTTATTTAAACAGGGAAGCCCCATCAGTAATCAAAAAACTGTTTTCTCGGGGGCCCTGTAAACAAATGCAACGTATATGAACATCATCGAAAACATCAATGCATACTAACATATAACAGAAATAAGTTAACAATAAGAGTGAATAATGAACAAAGCCGTAGTAAGAATGATAATTTTCCATGAGCAATTACAATTCGATAAAGGTTATGACCTCAAAGGTGTAGGGTTAGGGAGAGTTAATGATTATGTTCATAGGGTTAGGCTTAGGTTCATAGGCATAGGACTTATGTTTGGTCTAAAGTTGATTTAGGAATTCAGTTATTGTAGGAAATTTAGCGCGGAGCAATTGTTGCAGGAGAATGTGCCATACGGCCTCTAAAATAGTCGTACAGATCTGCCATGTACTATGTAGGTTGTAGGTGTTGGGGGCAGGGAATGATTACTGTTCATGTTGGACATAACACACTAACAATAACTTGAGAAAACCCCTAATTAACCTTTACTAACGACAATTCGCTTACATTAGCAATCGATCTATTTTGTGTTTTATTCATGCGGGAAAGTCATGTTAAAATGTGTGTGATTAGCATTTAAGCATACCCTGCCGACGAAATAAAATTTCAACATACAGCGTCCGATGATAAATCCCAAATGTGCAATAACAGAGCTACTTATTCTTTAACTTATCTACATGAGTGTCAGTGACATGAAAAAGTAACTACAGGGGAAAACGCGTCCTTTTGGGAAAAGAACTGTATTAAATCTGCGTGAGAATAACTGTCGTATTAATTTTTAACGCCGCTTTATTACACCAATGCAAAGCAATCTCATACGCCTACCAGTTTTGGAGGTATTGAACGCGAATACGAGAAGTGTGAAATTGGTCGTCCTCGTCTGAATGTTCACCTCCATCGGCCGCCCCCGAATCACTCACGTTTTCAGTCTAGAAATTGAAAGTGGGTCGGGTGAACGCTATCGCTAACGCTAAATTTGTTGTATTGTTTTACAGTAAGGTGTGATTTCTACCTCGTGGTTTTAATTTCATCAGGCCATTCACAGGTTCGGCAAGATTTACAATAACGTGAAAAGATAATAACCTGATAGTGAGATCATTATCAACATCGGATACCGACATACTCACGGATTGCAATATCTTTAAAATCCACAGCGCAAGATTCTGACGGGGAATACCAAACCAAGGAAGTTAAATTGTAATTTAGATCCTGAATCTCGAATAACTTACTTTTCGTTTACGCATTGCTTCACCAGAGAAGAATCAAAGATTACAACAGGTAACAAGTGCGAGTGTCTACAAAACTTAAACTCGGATAAATTGCTTTTCGAGGTTTACAAAAAACTTTAAATCGACCTTAAAGTACTTAGAGATCACGGCAGGTTATTAGTGCGAGTATATTAAAAACTAGGAATCGGATAGATTGCCTTTCGAGGTTTACCACTCAAAAACTTTTCATTGACTGCAAGTACGTAAAGATCACAGCAGGTTACAAGTGATGTATCTATAAAAAATATTTAAAAAAAACTAAGAATCGGAGAAATTGCCTTTCGAGGTTTATCAAAACACTTTTCATCGACTTTAAAGTACTGATGATATGACAGGGCGATGTACCCTTACCTGACCCACGCAATTGACCACATAAGTCTTGTCTCGATCCACCGTCAACAGTACGAGTCAAATGAAAGTACTACCTTCTCCCGGTCCCTCGCATGTAAATGCTTTGACGTGGAGGATTAAGGTCCACGTTAGGCAGTTCCTGTTTGGGTCAAGAGATGAAAAAAAAACGATTTTGACTGACTTTAGCCTTTTTGGTACGTGCAATACCAACTACCACTAACTGTATACTTTATCCATGTAACCATGGTTTTGTCAAGTCTTAACTTGTTCAGACCTTAGAAGCATCAAGATTCATATGGTGTCTCGCATGTGAAAGTTTTCATATAGTGGATTTCGGGCCACATGGGACAGTTCCTGTTTAAGTATTTTTAAAAATGCTTTAACCATGACTTACAAGTCTCTACCTTACAGCTTTACAACTGACACTTTGTACCCAGTCGCATCGATGAGAATCACAAGAACAATACCAGACCGACAAAGGACCGCACACAAATATACGTGACACAGAATGGCCATAATCGGTCGGTTGGAATCTGTTCGGAGTCAGTTTGACGGTATGACTGAGGTATTATGCCACTGTCTGTAGGTCCATACATGATGCATGCAATTATAGATTTGGTTCAATGCTAAGTTCTTCAGACCTTCAGAATCAAGATGCTAACATGTTTTACGTTTTTTCTTCTTCAAAGAGGTTAGATATACATGTATTTCAACAATATTGTAAGGCAATTCAAGGATCCCTTGGTTTATGTGGGTCAAATCGGAAGTTGCTGTTTTCTGGATATCTACTAATTTCTGACAACTGATGGGACCAACTATGTGGTCTTGATCTACTCTGTAGAGACTTCCTAGATTATATATTTATAAGGAAAAAAAAAACGATGAATAATCTTAATTTACATATCAACCAGAATAACTATTTCAGAATACTTTCAAATATATTAGAATCTTCACAAATAAAAACATGTTTTCCTATGACACATGCAACCTACGGGAAATAGGTATTTGAGCCAGTAGTTCCGTCCGGCATGCCCATTGGCAGTCTGAAGTCATATCGTAAGAAAAAGGGTGTCATAATGAATGACTAATTGTCTGAGTGGTGAAATAATCATTTCGCAACCAAAGTGGTGCCATGTCCACTGTTAAAAATGTAATCCATATAGTATCTGAAATTTATACTGTATATAACACAACATGTAACTGCCAAGAATCAAATCTCCACTTCCCTACAACTTTAAACCACTAATGTAGTGTCAATCACTTCCATTTCCAACCCATGACAAAGAAATAAGATTTTGTATAGACTCTTATGACAAGCAAGTTTATTCCGAGTAGATTTTCCATCTCTGTTCGAAACAGTGGGCAGTTTGTAGCTTCACTTTATCAACGACAATTTAATTTGCACCTTATTACTATTAATTTCATCAAATAACTAGAGAATACGCCATTTCATGTTCTACGATTGCCCACACCTTTTTTTACTAAGCGGAGAAGATATGTACAAATCACACTTCATGTAGCTGACTTTTCTTTCAAGGTTTAGTAGTTCGGCCACTTTGTATATTTTATTTTTTTAAATTAAAACAAAAAGGAAATTTCTTGTATCGGGCTAACTGAACGTTCGCGAATCCCTTCAAAAATGCATAATTTGATAAAGTTGAAATCTTGATTTGCATTTCGATTTGCTAGCATTTCTGCTCATTCGTTTGTTCCGTGGACACCTAACGTGCTGAATAACAATTGATGATTTTGATAGTACGTAAATGCCATCATGTTTTGTTTAGGTTTTAATTCATTTATCTAGACATATACAATTCTTATGAAGGAATCGAAAAGATGATATTTGCATAAACTTAATAAACTGTTAAATGCGTTCAAAAAATAAGGCTCTCAAGAATTGCATTATCTTCTAGAGACATCTCACTTGGTGGTTTTTTGGTCGGTTTCCATTTTTAAGTTCACCATCGTAGTCATAGCCCAAATCAAGTTAGGTGTATATTAAGCCACACTTTCAAATATGCTTTCTGTTCGTTAAAGAAAGGGGAAAAAAGCATTTCCGATCGGGCATAGAGTTCAAGTACAACCGGACTCCCGGTTACCCTCGTCAGGAGGTGTTTAACCACTACTTTGTTTTTTGTCGTTGCCCCGCGTTTGGTTTGACACGTCCAATCAGGGCAAAAAGTTGCAATTAAAACTTAAATGGAAGGCGTGGATTTTAATATTAATTGATATTAAAAGTGGGTGGATTGTATATTGAATTTAATTGAATTAAAATGAATGGGTGTGTTGTAATGCAGGGAAACACTGCGAGGAAGACAAAGTGATTATCACCTTTAAGGGGTCAATGGGTGTTTATATTTGCCAGACTTTTTTTCTTCTTTTTTTACGTAAATTTCTTAGAAAAACGGTGTAAATTGAAAATAAATGTCCGTGTATGTGTGAAGGTATTTTAACTTTATTTCGTAACATTCTAAATTGTTCATAACATTTTGATTTATCATTGCGTCATCAGCTCAAGAAATGTGACATGAAATAGATCGCAATTACTTTAGAAAAATCAACCTAAGACAATTTCAATAACTTCGACCATCACCCATTGAAATGTGCGCCTGATACGATGAATTATTGCGTGATCCGGACACGATTTCTGTGAGATATAGAAAGGCCTATTGAAATTGCCCTTGAATTTATTTCTGGGTTGGAAATTCTTTGCGATCGTGTTTATACTGTTTTAACATCGGAGGAAGATACTTTTGATGAGCTGTGAAAGGAGGAAAGATCATCATCGAAAGGGTAGAAAAACATACCTATAAAAGTGTTGAAACTTTCTTTCGAAAAGAACTAATACCAAAGACAGGAATCGCGTGCCGCTTTGTAAAGTACGTGGGCAATACCGATGTCCTGGGCTAACCTTGTCAAAAACACCCCGCTTCCGCAAATAACAAATAGCTCCGAAAATAGAAACGACACCTCATTCGTGACATCACGCGGTAAATGCAAGTCTGGTTGTCCGTTGCCATGGTGACGGGACGCCTTAATCGAGTTTGATTTCGCTGGGCAGGCGGGAAAATTGAGAATGGGTGAAACAGAGAAGAGGAAGAGAGAGAGGAAGAGAGTGGTGGAGGAGAGAAATAGTACTCGGGTTCCGGGTTCAACTGGGCTTGCGCGATGCCCGAGTAATTGATAAATATTCTCCGGTGCTATTTAGGAAGTGAGGTTGGAAATAGGTTCAGAGTCTAATTTTAAATGATAGACTTGTAATCAAGTGATAGCGGTGATGAAACGAATGCCACCCCCGCCCCGCCCCAAAAAAAATCTACGACGGAAAAGAAAAACAACGGTGAAGATCTATGTCAGAAATTGACTCGATGTCGTAAGGCATGCTGTCTCCGAGTTCGCATATTTTGCATTTTGACTTTGGTTTTTCAGTACTCTTGATTTTTTTTCTTCTTTTTTTTGAAAGCTTAAGGTACTGGTGACACAGTTCGGTCGGAGGATGGGGTTTAATCCCGATCCTACTCCAACTTCCCAAGTTATCTGATAATTTGTCCTTATTCAGTTTCATTGGTAATTGCATAAAAATTGTATAACTAATTGATAAACAAAGATTGTATTTTTTGGTTGCGGAATAATGTCAAGCTGAAAAGTGGTTTCGTCTTTGCTCCAATTTATTAATGGTCGTATCCCTCATCATTATTACTCATAATAAAAATGATAATGATAATAATCCTTATTATTGTTATTATCAATATTAATAATACAATTGTTAACCTTATTACTATAATTCTTATTATTATTATTATCATCATCATCATTTGTTACAACTACCTCTCGTGGAAGTTCACATTGAGAAAACAGGAAATGATATCGAACTTCGTAAAGGAAGACATAAACGTGGTATGGAGTATAGTAGTGACACCGTTTGGTTGGAGTAGAGAGTGCAAGAAGTGAGGGTTCAGTTCATGTGGATTTCGTTGGTATTTTAAGTCAATTAATATGTTAAAATTACTGGCATTCTCTTGTCCTCATTAATGACTTTGCCAAAAAATTGTCTATTTGACCTCATATTTCGATTGCTAAATTCCGAGGAAATTATGTCAAGCCTGGTAAAACAACATCCCGCACGGATCTCCCCACAACATACCCCTAACATCAGTGGATCATTGAACAATAAGGGAAATGCTAACGACGCAATCGTGTATTGTTCCCTGTTAAAGAATGTCCCGTTAATCGGCACCCAGGTGAGCTTAACCATCATCCGCTCGGTGGCAAGACAATGGGATGTATTAGCAAGATAGCCTTGGATGTTTTTTTGGAAGGCTAGCGGTATTTTATGAGACGTCACCAGTGTTTGTATTTTCCCGCTGTGCCTGACTTTTTAACATGGCAGCCGACCATGTACTCCGTTTTTTATAAGTAAAAATTCCCGCCTCTCACCTGTCCTGTTTCATAACTATCATCCCCATCGCTAAGCTCACCCAATATTTTGTTACGAAGGCGTCCTGCCTTGAGTTTTTGTCTAGAGTAGTACAAGTATTAGGATAATGTGTTAGGATTATGCATGCTAATTTTGATGGCTTTATATCTGTCTTTTAGAGTTTGTTTTGTTTCGTTTTCTTTTTGTTTTTCATTCTTCTAGCAATTATTTGTTATCTTCCTTCACGGGTATCTAGTTATTATTTGAATATTTGATAATTTGACAATTAAACATCCTTCCTTATTTTCCTCTAAATTTTGATTATATACAGCATGGTGATGAACACTAAATATATGCGTTTTTGTTACCTATTCATTTTTTAAGAAATAATCACTAAGAGGCATTCTGGGTACTATAACCTGCGCATGGTCAAGGATTCCCTTAGGACAAGGATATTGTTATTATTATGGTTTCTAGATAGATTACTTGTCGCATTTTGTATGGGTAATAATTTAGTATACAGACACAAACCCTTGACAGTCGCTGTGTGCAACAGTGTCTGCACTATAAGACTAGGCCGACAGTATTTTAGCTGCTCCTTATTTGACGTAGCCAGAGACTGGCAGAGCTAGGCTCTGCCGAAGGCTTTAGGAATTGTGATGGAGCATCACAAAATAGAGTCTGTGCCTACAGACTAGTATTACGTTGAGCATTTCATCATGTCTTTCAGTTTCTCTCTCTCTCCCTCTCTCTCTCTCTCTCTCTTTCTCTCTCTCTCTCTCACTCTCCACAGTCTGTCATTATCAGACGGTGTCTGCATACTCTATACTTGGCAGAAAAAGAGGTCATTGCCATGCCAGCATGGTGGCAATTACCTGTTAAAGGGGTAGTCCATCCTGATATTAAGTTGGTTTTGATAGAAGTAGAAAATGAGAGGAACAGGTCAGTGAGAGTTTGAGCAAAAAACTATAAAAAAATAAGAAAGTTATGAATTTTTAAAGGTGCGATCAAGCAAACACAAACTGGCAACTCTGTGACGCATCTTGCGAGCTCCCCTCCCATTAGCCCTGTACTACAAAACTTCGAAAATGTACATCGTCCCCCGCTTACTACTTAATTATCTAGTTCACATAGGCTTAACACAGAAACCACGAGGTTCCAGTAAGCAAAGGGTTAAATTAAGATTAATTTCAATCAAACATTCACCCTAATTATATTTATTGCAAATATGTTTTTATACAACCCTTGTACGAAACAAATTTATTTCGTCATCAATAACTAAGAAAATAAATATTTATGACATTTTCTGTACAGAGCAAAGTGGGGTGGAGCTTGCATGATACATCAGAGAGTTGCCAATTTGTGTTTGATTTATCGCAACTACAAAAATTCATAATTTTCTTATTTTTCATCGGATTTTTGCTCAAACTTTCGGTGTATGTTTCTATCATTGTTCTGCTTGTATTAAAACCAACTTAATAATATCAGGGTGGACTTCCCCTTAGAAAAGAGAGTTCTTGAATTATTGATTCCAATGCCCGTTGTCCATGAGGCGTCCTTCTGCTGACGCAGGCATCCGTCAGCGACTCACGCTGTTTACGACTCAACCATTTGAAAATGATACCGTACATAATGTGAGTTAAAAATAAACAGTGCAAACAATGCGTTTAATAACAGACGTATCGGCTACTTGTCTAAACAGGGTCGATTAGCGCAGTTGATAGCGTCTCGGATACAACGGGATTGTCTGATTGACACAAATAAGCCTTTCAACCTTTTTTGCCACCTTTTTTTGTCATATAAATAGATGTATTCTATATAAACGTGTTTTATATTCATAGAGTTATTACTTTCGAAAAATAATTGGGTCGAGGGCTATGACATTTGCGACAAAGGACATATTTTTTTATGAGTGTAGGATAGCTCACTTTATCCTTTGCAATCACCAGGTAATTACCCAATGCCCAAGTTACATGTGCCGCTTTTCTGTTACCATAGTGATTTGTCCCGATGTACACATGTTTTTTAATATCATAAATATCTATTTCTACAATAACAATTTTATGATAATAAGAATGCTGTGTAACCGTCATTAGCGGAGACGAAATCTGAGATATATAAATACACGTACATGTATAATCTTTTATAAGTATGATTAATCTTGTAAGAAATGCCAAGTTCTGCCCTGATAAACAAGATTGAAGCAAGATCCATTGGAATCGCAGCTAGAGAACATACTGTTTTAGAAAAGAACAACCTAGGAACCTACGTATTATATAAGCCATATTATTTTAAAAACAAATTGATTGGGAAACATTTCAATTAAAATTGTCTTTTTCGTGACGTAATTGCTACGTTTGCAGTAGTCTTGTTTTTCAATATTAACGCGTTCACATAAATCTTGCCTCGGTCCTTCAACATATTCACTGGGTGTGCTTTCTTTTTAAATCGCTTCTCATTCTACGTCTGATTGTGAAATTGGTATGTTGAATTCAAGTGAATACAGTTTTGAAAAAAACAAAGACAACTGCACTGAGCATTAATGAAAGTAGATTCTATTTTTGCTTTTTTTAAAGTGTTATTTTTAAGTCTGCATAAATTGCATCATTTCTGTGATTTATTTATTGGAATAATCATTGGTACAAATGGAACAAATAACGATAATGATTATCATTATAACAATAATGATCCCAATAAATACAACAACAATTATAATAATGATGATAATAATAACAATAGTTTAGTTTACCCTGGGACGCCTCATCAGCGCTACTGCTCTTCTTCCAAAGGGACCTGCAATTATTATTACCCCATGTACCCATTTAAACCTGGGTGGAGAGTGGGAAATGAGGATTCATTTTCTGGCCATAGGACGTTAGTCCCAAGCTAGGATTCGAACCCTCAAGTCAAGTGTATAAACCACTATGCCACGACACCTCAACATACATGGCAAAATTACAAGAAACTCTATTGATCATTTGATAGGGCTAGTCAAGAAAATAAAGTCAGACTAAATTAGTCACATGAAAATGCATCACAGTTTCTTAAAAAGAATATCAAGAACCAAATTGGAAAAGTCGATTAGGAGCTGCAGTGGACTCCAGACTGCAATAATATTGCCTATAATTCTATCCAGCCAATTGTATCGAGAAGCAAGGTGATCCACGAGGAGTTGTAACATGTAACAGGGACAGGTCTTAATTTTGGAATGACAGGTTTGAAAATTAGGAACAGGTTAAAATTTCTTCTCAAACAATAGTATGTCCGAAATATCAGAAGTAAAATTTGTTTGAAAATGTGTTCAAGAATGGCTCCGATTGCACCAGAGAGCATTTATAAAACCCAGAGCTTTACAAGGGACTTTGCGAGTTCTTACTCCCTCCAACATGTCCAAGTTGCATTATAACATGTTCAAATTTTGTTTGTTGACTATCCTGACTCTCAATTTGTGTGCAATATTACAATAAATCGCCAGACGCGGAGAAGATACCATGAAAGATTGTCTGGAAGACAGTCTTAGAAATATTGGATCATAAAAAGAATTTTCGTTTAATTCTTGATTCGCCCCAGGTAGTCTGTACCTGTTTGGCTTTCAGTAGTGTAGCGTGTAGACAGCACTCTTTCTCTACACAAATTAAACTCGACTCGACATACCGGGCTGTCATTCGCTGCGCCCACGGCTAATGCTTTATCAAAGAAGTTCCGGGTCACGCAGGGTCAAGCCATTTATGACTGTCATCTCGCTCAAGCAGTTACTCCATTCTGTTCCCATGCCTAGCACCACTCTCCATTTGCAACATTATAGCAATAAGCATGATATGTAATTAAACACACTTCTCATTTTCCGATTTGAGATTGAGCGGTGGAACTTTGTAAAATCTTGTAATGCCTGTTGCACACGAAGTACTTTGCAGGTCGAAACCCTTGTCATTCGCTGTGCGTTACATTTTCTGCACTATGAGACTAAAAAAAGGCTCTGTACTATTTGACACAGCCAGAGACTGACATATATAGGCTCTGCTCAAGGCTTTTAGAATTGTGAGAAAGTGTTAATTAAAATTAGAGTCTTTGCTTGCAGACTACAAACGAGGCGCCATTTTGATTGCGTTATTACCTGCGCTAACATGGCTGCTATAACCTGCGAAGGATTGCATATACGCCAGTTATTCAAAGAATAATTCATATTAAACAATATGAATTAAAAAGAGAGAATAAAGTCCATAAAACGAATGTTCTTTTTTTCAATCTACATGTATAATGCCAAATATGTGGTTATGCGTAAAACGGACAGTCGACCCCGGTCTTAATCTCGAAACACGACTTTGCAAGTTTAAAGAGCGTAAAGCATCGGTCACAAATGCCATTACGAACTGTTACGAACGCCGTACGAACGATTTTCAGACAATGGAAAAACAGGGAGATTCGTACGAAATTATCGTTCGTACGGACCTTTGTGACCGTAGCATTACCTAGCGGTAAATTCGAAAACATTGTAGGCGGATACAAAAGGGTTGTTTGGCAACTTGGCAGATAGTGACGGCTCTCAAATATGAGGAGGGATAAAGAGAAGGATGGAAGACCACCTCGGTGGGATAAATACGTGGGATAAACTGGTCTTGGAGAATGAAAACGTTCCCATTGCATAGTTCGATCTCCTACCAATATAATCTGTATTATTCTCTGCTATATCTAAAAGAAACGTTTTATTGCTTTATAATGTTTTATAAAAATGATAATAATAATAATGATTTTTAAAAACGGTGCTTATAAAGCGCTTTCCATTGAAGTCTGTAAACGCTAAATGGATTAACTGAGGCGGGGCATCTGTGGTATTAGGTGCTTATTTTGATAGCAAAATTCCTTGAGATTGCGTAAATATTGACAAGGTTTTTGGGGGGATTTTATTTTGTTTTCCAAAACAAATAATAATACGAACATTTATGGGAACGATGCAGTCGCCAAAATTTGTCACAATGATACAAAATACACGAGATTGCTGGGTGAAGTTTGCTATCGCAGACGAACCATCGAGAAGAGGGTTACCCCATAACACATAGTTGGTATTTACTGCAGGTCGCTAAGCGACCATGACAGTGACAAAATGAGGGCTTATTCTGTCTGACTACATAATTAATAAATGTTTCTGGAGATATGGAAACAAATTTTTGATCCATTAACGTTCCTATCAGCTAATGCTTCAGTTCATTATTATTTTCCTAGGAAAAATAATATTCTGTAACCTCAATGCCAAATTTGAGGCAAATTTGTTTGCCTGTGTAGCTGAAAGGTACATGGGATCGAATCATTGGTACAAGGTGACCTGTCTTTCACTGGCAGTGGTCACGGTACGGACGGCTTGTTTTTTGTGTTATTATTGTGGATTCAGAAACTATCATCCAGTGCACTTGTGAGTCCGACTTGAAGATCAGAGATTGAACGAAGTGTTCCGCTAGTACTTTCTTTGACACGGGAGATAAACGGCTGGATCTCCTTGATGAGTTTTATAGCTGACAATGGCTTTAAAGTTCTGTTGACAAACGTTCGCCTCACACGCCTACGGTCCGCTACAGGAAGATTGAAGTCCATCCTTCTTGGATTCATATGCGATTTTCAGATCTAAAAACTAAAGCATCGTATCTTTTTCTTTAGCAACAATCAAGCAACAATAAACAAGTATTACATGTATTTGTAGTTGTTTATGCAACGGAACGGTACAAAATCACAGATCACAGATCACATATAGCTTCTAGGAAGTGTGTCCGTAAAAATACTTGTTGATAAAGAGCAGATTTAAGCATCTCTCTACACTATCGAAATTATCCATGTGCATTTTTAAACGTCACGTTGAACACGTCGTCCACGTTTCGTTTATTTTTCCTTCATATTTGTTTCCTGTTTGTGTACCTTGTATGTTACCATGGTTACGAATGTTAAACTTCCTTCTCATAAACTTTAATAGTCTGTTCTTTTAATTATTCCATGTTACCTTACTTAAATTGAGCCGAGATTTAGATATGCATACGAAGATGTTCTGTTGAAGTAACATGTTTCTAATGTTTCTATATTTTTCTTTTCTTTTTCTCACACCTTGTCTCCTTACCTTCCTCCCTCTTCAATTCTATTACCAATTTTCTCCCTCGCCCTCCTCTCAACTATCACCCTATTCCAATTTTCTGACTACCCATTCTTATTTTCTCTTGCTTTCCTTTTTCTCTGCAACCCCACCCTCTCCTATTTTACAATATACAGGGGAGTCTTCATCGGCTTCTGACGCTTTTCGTATTCCTCCTCGCATGGGCAGCCGTCTGCGGAGCACCGAGAAGAACGAGCGACGGAAGTCTCTCAAGATACAATCCTGAAACAGAGCATACGAACTCTTTATTCTTCGACCATGACTCATCGCATCCAATGGCTGCGATATCGTCGGTAGAAACATTACTACAGACGCCGCCGAAATCTCCAGAGGCTGAAAACGCGAAGGACACTTCAGCAAATGCAGCAGCCGCGGAAACGGCGGCGACGTCAGGTCGTCGTCGACGTTATTGAAAACGGGTAGCGAGCCAGCCATGCGGATGAACGCAAACGCCGTTCCGTCTCCGCTGGACTCTGTCAATGTGATGCCAGGGGTATTCCCAGGATATATGTCCCAGAGGGTCGTATTTTCCGCCGAGCGTCCTCAAACACCGCCCTGGCCCGGTGATCTTTCGTTCAAGCCGGAAGCATTTGACGAAGAGGGCGATAGTGCTAATACGACGGATGACTCGGAGGTCGCGCATAGTAGACGACGTCGCTCGTCATCGGTCAGTGACTTGGAGGAGGTATGTGAGAGCACCAGTGGGTGGGTGGTCAAAAAATGGGGTACAGACATGTATGGACAAAACGTGACCATCCTATCCGAGATAATGACCGCTGGCAACATTCAGGTAACGCAGTGGTTTTACGAGACGGCGTGCGCGCGTCCACACGGCGTGCAGACGTGCTTCGGGATCGACAACAACAACTACGACTCGGTGTGCCTGACAAAGTCGGCATGGGTCTACGCCATGATCCGAACAGCGAGAGGAGAGGAGGGGTGGACGTGGATTGCAATTAGCTCGTCATGCAATTGTGCAGTCAGACGGTTGAGTCTCGTAGAACAAATGGGGCGCCGTAGTCGATTAACGAGGCTGTAAGGCTTTCGGTAGAAGCAAAACATGTGCTCTTTATTGCTTATCATTATTTCTATTTAATGGTCTTAAGTTATTGAAAATGTATAATTTTATATTATTATTTTGGTTTATATACATGTTTAAAGGTACAAATGACACTTTTGCTGGCAAATCATTAACCAGTGATCGAAATGCCCTTGTAAATATGGATAACCATGTGGGACGTGCAACAATGCATTGAATATTATGTGCGTTGTTTGCACGTACAGACTTATAGATGTATTCTAAATTATTTGAATAAGAAGAATGTTGAATATTATAATAGCGCTCATATCCATCAAGCAAGGTGCTCAAGGCGCTCCAATATTCCCCCGCCTGCTCTAGCTAGGCTATCGATTCGGTGCTCACAGCATTCAAGTAATTCTTTCCTACCAGTACCCTTTGAAAACCTGGGTGGAGAGTAAAAATATAGATGAATGTTTTTTCAGACGACACTAGTACCGCGCCTGGGCTTTCTTGAAATCAAAACATAAACTACATATGAAAGTAGTTCTGAACACGGATAGCGTTAAGGAGGAAGTAACGAGGATAGTAAAATACTGGAAGAAACAAGATTGAAAATAAGCTGTCCGATTGGCCGAACCCTCTGCGGAAAGAAAGGGGGGCAAAGATGTTAAATGATGGTGTTAAAAGGGACAAAATTGATGAATAATCTAATTATTTTTCCCAGTTCATCTTGTTGGTTTTGGTTCCGAACATTCCACGAAAATTCCCTAAACATTAGTCGTTCTACCTCAAGATGTCATGGTTTCGCCTAGTTATGGTTGATTTTCCACAGATTCAAAATTCTGAAAGTTCGCAATGTTGCAAACCATATATTATTTCCTATAACAAGGTACTTAAACATCTAGATTTATGAGAATATGACATGTTACATTTTATTGAAACTGTAACTATAACATTCCGACTATGTTCTCAAACCTTCGAAATCATACTGATTATTTAAAAAGAAAAAAGTTGTTACCAGCTCAGTCAGGACCTGTTAAGCAGTGGTAACACCACTTGTCAATTTGTTTTGCAATTTGTCATTCTCAACACCCGACTTTAAAAGACAATTTTCAAATGAATTGAAATAATGACTGTCCTGATTCCTACAGTTATACCTATTGACGAAATATTATGAACAGTTTGTCATGTCCATGAGGGCCACTCTATAACCTTTAAGTGGTTTTTATCAGGTTTCGTTTTATCATGTGCTGTGAACAAATAATCCATTACGAAGGAATGTACTCTACCGAATTAGCAATATTCAGTGATAATTTTAGGCAGTGTTCCTTGGATGGGAGCTCGATCTGAAGTCAAGATCAACACCTCCGCCACTAAAAGGGCTTCGAAACTTCATTCACCAACTTTATCCAATCTGAATCATGTAAATGTTGATTTTTACTTCGCAGATTTATTAAATTAAATTGATATTTAAAAAAAGGGGTTTTAAGAATGAAAGTATCCGTTTTGAAGAATTGCGTAATGGTGCAAATTATACATGGACTGAAAGTAACAAGTTATGAACTTTGAAAAATGTTGACCTTATCACCAGAATTTTCATGTGTGAATTTCCACGAAGTATCGTCATCGACGGTGGCAAAATAAGTTTTGATTTCAATTTAATCGATATCCCAAACAGAAGGAAATTGACATATAAACTTACTATTGGCCCTTTTGTCCACTAAAATTGAACGAGGAAATCGCAATATCCTTTCAACTTGGTTGTCAATAATCAGTTTAGAACCACTCGAAATTATCTGATCATGCCTGCAAGAGTTCTGTTGCATTCATCATATCTGAACAGAAAGTTGTTATGCGGAGATAGAGATCATGTTTAAAAAAACTTTCAGTGGTTGGGGTAATCATAACATGTAGTTTAAGCTTCTACCAACCTTAAAATTAAGTGGACAAGCTTTTATCCACTCCTGTGGACGAGGCAGGAGACAACTAGAAACTGTGTGAATAATCACTTGGCTTGAAAAAGCCCACATGGGTGGACGAGAGCTTTCCTACAAAATATTTAGGTCGATGGAAGCTTAAACTAAATGTTTGATTGAGATCACCTTTGAAAACAATTATTCCTACATATCTTATATCGATATCGATAATACTAGTTACATTCGAAACCGCGTGAAGAAAAATATCAATGTTTCTATTCGTATAATCCTTCGATGATTGGCTAAGTACGTAAACTTGATGTTATTACAAATTTTGTGAAAAGAAGCTGTGTATTGGGGGACTATTCCAGCCGCTCCCGGTTCCGTTTATCCTCATATTTGTAGATTATGAGAAAATGAGTATGACAATCTATTTCATATATTTTCGTGTAAAACATCCCAGCAGAATGATTTTTATGTAACCCTTTTTTTAAGGAATTATCAATATCAAACATGGAATGACATGCGTGGTATCATTAACACGATCGCAACTAATTTCAATAGATCAACTCAAGAGCAATTTCAAAACCATATTGTATATCCCATAGACATCATGTTCGAATTACGTAATGTGGCTTTATGTTCGCACGTTTCAAAAGGTGGCGTACAAGGCCACTAAATTTGCCTTAAATTGATTTTTCGAAAATGGTTGCGATCGTGTTGATTGCAAATGCGGCAAGAAATCAAAGAGAATGATTATGAAAATCTATTATCAAATATCAATTCAGTCAGTGAACAAAAAAGGGCGAAAACTAAATCCAGCCAATCACGCCAATGGGAAGGTAAAATTCACGTTTTTAGCGTGCACACAGTTTGTATCCTTGCTACAATATTACCGAAACGTATTCAGTGGTCTTTTGTTTTGTGTAGACAAATGAAATATAATAAAGGAGATCGTAACGTATTTATTACCCACTGTTTGATCGAATAACATGAAAAAAGAAAGAGTGGTGGATGTTACTCGTATCTTTCAAAGTCAATGAGCAGACAAGCACCTGATCATAGTCGTATTGTGTATATGAATTTTTAAAGTATAGGAATTATTTATTGACCAGTATCCTTCCTGTTTTATATAATTTATCTATTTATTGAATACCTCAGTATGAGGTTATGATATTCACAAGTTTTTGATCGCACTAGCAGTGTCATGTATTCATGTGAATAATAATAATAATGCGATTTTATGAATCATGCTAACCGTCTAAAAGCTGAGTCGTTAGAAAAAATATAAAAATCAAGTATTTTACCCAATAAGATGTAATGATATTATACTATGCTATTGTCAGCAAGAAATTATTAAGATTGGCAAATAAAACTTCTCTGATTTCAATGTTATACGTAGATTTGTGTAATGTCTTTTTTACCAAAGTTCTCGTGGAATATTAGGGACTTTTAGATTTGCACGTCGACGTAGTGGACTGCAACGTGTGCCATTGTTTCAAGGCACTGGCCCGTGCCCGGCAGTGCCTTAAAAGGACGTCACATTACCTGAAAAGGATGTCACCGTGGCAGTCCACGTTCTCGTCGTGTAAAATCTAAAAGTCCCTAATGATGTACTGGTGTGTGTGAATGTTGGTCGTGAAATGAAAACAATAATAAATATAGCTACTTATATACATCCAAAGGGATGCTCAAGGCGCCTACAAAGTACAACTGTTACCCTGGCTTTAGCCCAGCTGTCGTAAGGCGCTAAATGTATTTAAGAGAAATACAGGTAACCATTCACTACATGTGGGTGGATGGAGAGTGGCATAATAATGTAGATTCAGCTTTGCCAAAGGACATTAGTGGCCCAGCAGGACTCGAAAAACGGACCATGTGATCCACAATTCGGTGACGAATGACTTAAATGAGATATTTATTTTTGTAATAGCGCAGACTTTAAAAAGTTCTCTAAAGATGTAATATTACAATTTAAAAATATTATTTCTTTCAATGAAGGACAATAAAATACGCATAAAAAGGGACCTTCAATGACTTCTTCCAAGAATAAAATACAGTAGAACATATCAGTTCCTGTCATCTAAGAATATTTTACTACAATTTGCTATAGACACTGGGCTTAAGCATTTGTTCAAAATCTGGTATAACAAAGGAAGTTAGTGTGAGTTCCAAGCTCTCCTTAATTCCTTTTTTTTTGGGTGCGCTTATTGAGCATGATATTAGACCCAAGGTCGTGTTTAACTGAATTAATAAGATACATGCGTATAAATAGAAAATTAAGTGAATTTCCCTTCTCAACACACTAATAAAGACAACTGATGACGCTCTTATTTATCATTTTAAGTCATATTAAAGGGTATTTCTGCATAATCCACCAATACAGCAACCCATCTTTTTTAACTCTCTGTTCAATTACCTGTATTGTTAGTAATTATATAATTATTGATGTTGACGATAATTATCATTAATATTATTATTATTATTATCATTATCATTATTATTATCATCATCATCAACATCATTCACACCCATCATTGGGGGATCTTAATCCCCACCCCACCTCCTCCTTTACAAAATTCAAGATCCGACGCTGAATTAACGCATTTGTTTCCCCATCAGATGGGTACGGACAAATGACGATAGGTATCCTTCAGTTTTCAAACAAACTGAAGTATGAAATCAAATTTCGGGGGAGTACGTTGAATCCAATCTCAACGTGTAATTATAATAAAATATGAAAGCAAATGTAATTTGAAGGCTTCGGTGGCCTTCAGCATAATGCATTTACCCCGAAACATACAGTAACAAGAAACTTTTTTTTGGACAAATGAACGTAGGTGTCAATTTATGTGGGTGCGCGTAGTTCTATGTGTGTGTGTGTGTAGGTGGATGTGGGTGTGGGTGGGGTGGGTGCATGTATACCAAGTTTGACATATTCGAATCTTCTTGCCTGCAATTATCCAATAAAACACAATAACCGTCTAAATTTGATGAGATGAGCAAACCATTTGCATATAAAATTGCGACTCTGATATTCTTCTTAAAAAAAATAGAATGTGTGCGAAAAAAAAAAATGATTTAAAAAATGCGCCTTTATCAGAACTAAACCTTCTATTTCAGTAGATTAGATTGCAGGAGCTTTTGAACCCTTTATGATCTGCTCGTGTATTTTTAGAGAATAATTAGTATGCCATCATCCGGAAGGGAATCAGAAGGAAAATTGGATGTATTTTCATAAATCTTTATTGATCACCATATATAATAGACGTGTCTAAGAAACGTCATTATATACTATTGCTCCCCATAAATCCATTGTAGAATTGAGCAATATTTCTTTTCCAAATAAAGATTTTTTTTTTGTGGGAATCAGACACTTTAATTCACAGATTATATTCGTCGCCTTTATAGTCTCATATTAATGAATATGTACATATTGTTATCCCTTTATTAAAGGTCGGGTGACATCCAATTATAAGTTTTATTCCAGTTGATGGCCAGGGCTGCATACAACTCATATTTTGTTATTGAAACATCTAAATATATTTTATAGATTTTGAAATATCAGATCTGCTAAGCGAAAACCTAAAAAATGCTCCAGATCTCATTCATCTTGTGACATCATCTGTCAATCATTAGTGAGCTAACAAGAGACAGTGGTATGTAGCCTCATCAGAACTGATCACCTGTTTACAATATACCATACAATACCAACATAGGAGTTGCTATGTCAGACGTGCTGTAGCATCACCAGGAAAAGAAAGGTAATGTGGAGGTATTGTATGAAAGTAAGAATGCAATTCTTTTGTGAGCATGTGCTGAGCTGGGGAAAGTTACATACCACTGTAGTCTTGTGAGCTCACCAATGATTAACAGATGATGTCACACGATGAATGAGAACTGGAGCATTTTTTAGGGTGGAGCTTCGCAAGTCTGAGAAAATTATTTGTTTCAATATTTAAAAATCTATTAAAGTGCGGGTTCAAAGAAAATCACAAATATGGCAAATAACATTTACTAGAAACTGGTAAGCTAACAGATGGCCATCGTACAAGTTTTAGGTCAACTACATATCGGGTGATTTATAAAAATACAAATAAAACCACTTCCATAGCATCTGGGATATGCGAGAGTTTCGCCAGAAAAATAACGATGTTTAATGCCGTCACAATATGAACGAATCCTGCGCAAGCAGACGACATCCCATAAAGAATGAACATAATTGCAATGCTATTATTTCTCAAATTATAATGAGTTTAGTGTATATAAATGTGATGGAATTTTACACCATTCAAAAGGGATATGAAACCGATTCTGATAACTAAATTCTTTTGTTTGTAAATACACAATAGGGGTTAATGAACAATCAAAGAAACCACACTTTCAAATTCAAAACCCCTGGAATGATAGCATGGACGCATTTGTTCCCTCTTGAAACGCCGAACATACCGCGGTGTATGCAGCTGAAAATACAATGGCGTCTTATTTTGTTTACAAGCGACGGATTCCTTTATTTTTATTGCTGCATTTTTCATCAAAATAATACCATGCGCGGGGTTTAGAGTGAGGCAATAGATTAAACATTTAGCCTGACGGTAGTGAAGTAAGAGAAATAACTGAAGAAAAGATGACGAAACAGGCACTGAAAATGTGTGAGATGTCATGGGACATCGTCTGCTTGTGCAAATCATGTTCAACATGTGACGTCACACATCTCAACAGCGATCGGAGAGCATTTCAGGTGCTATGCCGGGGCTGTATTTAAGCGTTTTGTAATTCATAGTAATCATTACTTCGAATGTTTCCGGGCATTGAATTTTGACAACCTTGTCAAATCAAAGTGTCACCTTTGCAATAATGACAATAAAGATAGTTTTTAAAATCAATGAACCTTATCTTTAAATATTAAAATGTTTAAATAACAAAATATGAGTTGTATGCAGCCCTGCACATCAACAGGAATCAACTTATATTTGGATGTCACCCGACCTTTAAAGCAAATATTCTCTGCCGCCCTCAACCATCTTCACCTATTTTTATTACTATTATTTCACGGCTTCTCAAAATATGGTTCGAGAAACTTATTACGGAGAAACTTGTATCTTTAAAATCAGACTCTCAAAAATTGCAGATAGCCTTTTTCATCTCCTATTATCAATCGTGTTAATAAAACACGCACATACACTATACTTTTAAATTTGAAGCATATATTATATCCTGCACCACCTTCATCTACATTTTTCTAAGTCCTTTCTTATATTTTGTAATATTGGAATATATTTATTTAAAACAAATTGAACTGCATCGCGACTCTCTCAAAACATTTCATGATGATCGAGGTAAGCGCAATTGGTCTATAATCATTCAGCTGAGACGCACGGTTTGTTTTCGGTACAGGAATCACAATCGCCGATTTCCAGGTGGCGGGAGACTTGGATTCATTCAAAGACTTTTGAAACAGCTCACAATATGGAGTTGCCAGCTGACGAGCACAGTGTCTCAGCAGTCTACCATTCATTCATGAGTTAATTTTAAAAACTCACATAGATTTATCCCCTTTACATTCTTAAAATCTGAAGATTCAAGATACATGGAATGTCATAAATGAACTGCTTAATAAGAAGAGCCGTACACTTACTCAACAGGCCTTTAATATAAATGGTCACAAAGTAGACGAGCCAGATGAAATAGCAAATTTGTTTAATTAATATTGTATAAATATAGGCCCTGGCCAGGCCTCCAAAATCGATAGACATAATCATGACTTTAAGGAATTTCTCCCATAGTCATCTTACCCTTCGCTCTTTTCATATCCGACAGATTTTTACTGAAATATTAAACGTTGTCCGCTCATTAAAATCAAGCCATTCTTATAGCCATGATGAAGTCAGCACCCATTTGCTTAAAAAATGTATAGGCAGTATCTTATCACCTCTGATTCACATTTTCAATCTTTCGCTGTCTTCTGGTGTTGTTCCAGCCCCTTTTAAGACAGCTAAAGTCATACCAATCTATAAAAAGATGACCCCTCTTCTATGTCGAATTATCGACCAATATCCATATTACCAAGCTTGTCTAAAATCCTTGAAAGAATTGTTTATAACAGATTATATAAATTTTTAACTCAAAATGACTCGCTGAACCCAGATCAGTTTGGTTTCAGGAAGTTTCATTCAACTGACTTAGCACTACTCCAACTATTTGATAGAGTATCAAATGCCTTGGCTGATCATAAACATGTCATTGGAATATTTATGGATCTCAGCAAAGCATTTGATACTCTTGATCATACCATATTATTGTATAAATTAAGGCATTATGGTGTACGAGGTAAAGCACTTGATTGGTTCGAAAATTACGTATTATCAAGAAAACAATATACTCTATTCGATTCAGTTACTTCTAACGTATCGTCTATTAAATGTGGAGTTCCGCAAGGTTCAATACTTGGGCCACTATTATTTTTGATATATGTCAATGATATCTCTAATGTTTCACCAATTCTACAGTATATATTGTTTGCCGATGACACGAATGTATTCTATTCACATTCTGATTTAAATTCGCTGATTGCAACCATGAACACTGAACTACCTAAGTTATCACAATGGTTCAAAAGCAACATATTATCATTGAACCTAAAAAAGACCAATTTTATTCACTTTAGAAACTCAAGAAATCATAATATTCATAATTTTGATCTGCTTGTTGATAATGTTCCAATAGAAAAAAAGTCATCAACCAACTTCTTAGGTGTATATATAAATGAAAAATGTAACTGGAATGATCATGTGAACTATATCTCTACCCCTATTTCTCGCAATATTGGTATACTATTTAAGCTAAAATATTTTTTGCCAACACATGTGCTTAGTATGCTATATAATACACTGGTTTTACCATATATTTCTTATTGCAATATCATTATGGGCTACTCATAAGTGCAATACTAATCGTATATTAATGTTACAGACAAAACCATTCGAGTTTGTACCGATGCAGGTTATCGCGACCACACTGACCCTTTATTTGCCACATTAAAAACTCTAAAAATAAGTGATATCCACTACATGCAAAAATCTCTGTTCATGTTTCGGCTTAAATCTGGCATTCTGCCCCCATCACTAGTAATATTATTCCAACATAATTCTAATTTTCATTCCTACCCAACCAGGCACTCCAATGACTATCACCTATTTAACGCCAAAACTGCCTTAGCTCAAAACTCAATTAGACATTCTGGCCCTGATACCTGGAATTCACTACCCCCTGAAATAAAAAAGATGAATACAATGCTATCTTTTAAAAGAGCGGTAAAAACATTTCTTATTGCTCATTATCTCAAAATTTGTTTTCCTTCATTCTTCATAATTTCTCTTGGTGTGCCTGTCGTTACAAAACTCGATAATTTTCAGTACTCTTACTTTTTTGCTTCTATTCATTGAAACGTTGATTATAACCTTCCATGACCTGGTATGAATAAACGTATGAATAAAGAGTGGCCTACTTGGGATACTGACTAAACATTGTTTTGTATACAAACATTTCAAGGCTCCGAGGTTTACAGTATTTACATACCAGCTCGCTGATCTCACATTCTTATTCTTATTGTCCAGAAACCTCGCGAGTCTTCCCATTCTATAATATATTTCAAGTTGGCCACCCAATATTCAAATGTGCATCTTCTTTTTTTTAAATCCTCATATATATATATATATATATCAAATTGAAATCCATCTACCACATAAATCTGTGAATCTTAATGATGTACACCCCTCCTTCCTTTTTCCTTTTTTTCTTTCTTTTTTCCCTTTTACCAATACTTTGCTTTCTCTATATTTGTATCATGTATCCATTGAGGGTTGTCATGCTATCAAGCTTTGCTTACCTTGTCAACCCTCCTGTTTGATGTTTTCGATTAGTTACAGCCAACCTTACTATGTTTTACATATACTCTTTTCTCATGCATAAAATGTTCAATGATTTGTTTCTCATATATATGTAAAACTGTAAAACAAAAAGAAAATCAAACAGAAATAAATAAATCAAATCAAATATCAGAATTATATTCTTTTTCTTCGCATGAAAGTATTTTTGTATTTCCTTCTGTTATTTTCTTACACTTTCTTTAAGAAGGAATAATAGCTATCATAATGCAAATCAATCATCGACCTTGTTCTAACGTTTTATACTGAGAAGAAAATAGAAAATACACTGCATAATGATTAACAAACGGCTACCCCCCCCCCTCATCCCAACTAAAAAAAGGAAATGAAAAACAAAACAGGGGAACTGAATAAAAGGAAAAATAAGTCACTTAAAAAGCTTTTTATTAGCCAGAACTTTGAGCTAATACCTCAATAACGTACATGCAGTATATTAATGGGTAAAACCCCACGAACCTCTGAATCAGAAAAACCACCTTGAAGCATAACATACTTTTCTTTACTATAGGCTTTCTCTTTAAAAGTAACAAAGAAAATCATTAGGCGTTGTGGCGTGCGCCTGTAATCTAGCTAACAGTGGAAGTTACAAACTGATTCAGCCGAGGACGCAGGTTCGAGACTGAGTCACGTCTTTCGGATGGTGACGTTAAAGGTCGGTCCCCAGACGTAAATAATCATGTCTGATTGATACACGTCTGTAAAAACCCAATCACACACACACATTTTAAGAAGGTGAAAGGTGATACAGGGCTCCTCTACTAATGATATCTTTCTTTTTTCTCTTCAAATAATTATAGCTAAATTGAAGTTTGGTAATGCTTGATAAAGGTTTGTAACAATGCAACTCCGGGATTATATATCATATTATACTCTTTTTTGTTTCTTTTTTTTCTTTTAAATAATTAATAAGAAACCTCGATATTCAAAATTTTCACCCATATTCTACTAAACTTTAGACCTGACACTAAGATTAAGTCTGGTTCAAAATCGGATTTACCCGAATGAGTAGAATGTTCGCAATCACAAGCCTCAGAATGTAAATGTGCATGTATACATTTTTGAGTACATATTCCATCAACTAGATTTAACAACTGACATTATTTAAAATGCCAGCATGCATTTTTATCTCTTCATATACATATATATTGAGAATTATCTGCTGGTCCTTTCTCTATCAGCGGGTTAGTAATATTGATGCACAAAATTATTTGTTCTCTCTCATTGGAGCACATCATTCCATCCCCTCCTCCCTCGATGATAACCCCATTGACTCTCTCCCTCTCTCTTTTGTTGGCTATTTATCATCAAAATTATTATTATCATTGGTAGTAGAAGTAGTATAGTACTACTACCTGTATCAGTTTACATGCGTAATTATGTAATTATACATACAAACACATACAATATATATATATATATATATATATATATATATATATATATATATATATATATATATATATATATATATATATATATGTATGTATATATCTGGAAACAAATACAATTAAAAGAAAGTAAAAGGATAATGGTTGCGTAGTTTAATTGATCATTCTCTCATTTCCCTTCAAGTATATTTATTTCCACGGGAGTTGCCAAAGCGCTGCCGTATCTGTTATTTCATTATTCATGTTTGTTTGTATTTTTGTTTTGTTTTTAGAGTAAGAAATTAACAAAGTAACGTTAATATAATCGCATTCTTCGAATTTTAAATCTTCAATATGGTCTATATGCATGAATTTTATTGGAACTAACAAACAATAGAGCGGAAAACGTGGATGAACAAAATGAAGTAACATAATAACCTGAAGGGTTCGATAATTCATTTCAAAATCCATTTTGCACGCAAGCAACTTATCCCATTCGTGATTATTTTTGCAAATCAAAATAATTGCATACTCACAAATTACTTGGCGAAAATAGTCCCACACTATTAAGAACTTTATCCCCAGCAAAGTAGACTCATAATTGTCTTGTCCCTATTCTCTATTAGTAAGTCTAATTGCAATCAATCGGGTCAAATATTTTAGTCAATAACAAGGCGATTCTACAAGCATAAAATCGGGGATTTTTTTTTTTTACTGAAGCAGGTAAAGCTACTGTAAATAAATTTTCTTCAGAATATTTTGTTTCTTTTTGTTTAAGAAAAATATTTTAATACCACATGCAGGGCGAAAAATAAATTTACAAAAACTGGCGGCACGATGAAAAATTATACTGAAGAATCGCTTTCTTTGTTTGTGATTTAACTACTTAGATCGTTCTGTTTCCCCTGCTCATTTATTAATTTATTTTCCTTTCTCTCTGTCTACCTCTGTCTCCTCTTCTTCTTCTTCTTCTTATATTTTCTTCTACCCCCACCCCCTCTCCCTCTCCTTTCCTTTTTTCTCCCTTCCATTTTTTGAAAATTTATTTTGGAGCAAGAGTCCAATATCCGTAAGTACAGGTCTAGCTATGCAACTAGAAGCTGCGTGAAAGGTAGTCTAATGTATAACATCATCACATGTCCTTCAGATCCCACGATCATTTAGGACCACCAACAGCTCAAGAGCTTTCTGGGCTGTTACAGAACAAGTTACCTCTGAAATGAGAAACTACAACATTCTTGGAAAGTTTCCAATCTGCTTCACCTTTAGTTCTCCTTTGGCACCTCGGAACAAAAGTTCAAGATAAACGGCGCCATACACGTGTCTATTGTCAATAAAGTATTATTATTAATGAAGTTTGAGTTTCAAGTCTTTCGAAAGCTAGGTTTGAGGTTGGTTTATTTGTTTTACCTTACAGCTAAGAAAACATATGTATGCTTGTAAGTAAGCAACCAGGTGACCGACGGCTTTAAGTCCTCTCCGAATGACTTGGTATGAGGATTAATGCTAGTTTACCAAAGGGCACTATAGCACCTCGACTTGGTTTCGAACCCGGGACCTCCCGGTTACGAGACCACTGCTCTACACTAAGCCATCGCGCCTCCGCATGGCTTCAAAATTTCAAAGTTACACATGAAATATGCAAAGGCCTGATAACAAATCCATCCTTATTATAGACTTAATTAGGCTATTGCTGTGTGTGGTGATCCAGAATAAGACCTGGATGAAGGGAATTAACCAATCAATCCGATGGGAAAACCCCCGTAAGTCTCGTACACACCTGCGTTCACCTGGTAACCCACATCAAAGCTGCAAAAAGGTTTTTGGGTGGGAGGGGGTCATGAGCATCGAATTTCTGTATCCCTTCATATATTAAATAAGTATATCACGACATTTTGCGGTCTTTTCTCCACATTTCTTAATCCTTTTATACATGATATAAGTAAACGTATGTTTCTACACTTTGCGGTATTTTATCCGCCCCAACTTGTCATTTATAAGTCACTTCAGAGCCTTATATACACAGATCTTATACACATGAAGACGTCCCACCTCGTGTATTTCATACATCATGTACTATAATACTCTGCCAAAGTGATCGAGGTACTTGATGAATACCATTACTTTGCTTTCTTGAAAAGAATACTTCAATCATAAAATGTACCGCCGTTACATAACTGAATCATGATTACATAACTTTCATGAACACATATCTAGCAGTCGTCTCGATGGGTCTTACAGTTTTGTACAAACGACCTTTATCTGCCCATGCACAGATAATAATTATCTCCGAAGACGAAGTGGCCTAAAGATACTGTGTCCCTTTTGCAGCCAACACATTCTGTAGAACATTGCAGGAATCATGAATATGTCATGTATGTCCTATATGTGAAATTTAAACGTTGGCAATGTCCTAGTATACAAATTATGCAACGAAACCCGTTTACTTTAAAGACTTCACTGTCAGACACTATTGAGTGACTGACTGACTTCTTTTTTTCTTTGGTAATAACATACATAAATGAGCTCTAACAGGTATATGCAGCATTTGTCTATATTAATAACCCACTTCTTGTAATGGCCAAAATTAAACTGATTGAATTTTTGCGCAGCACAAGACACACGACCATTCGGTACGAGGGTATGAAAATCAGACTATTAACTTAAGTGATTACAATCACTTATGTCGATTTGACAACTAATCGTCGTTATTTTCCCACAAAAAGACAATTTTAAGCCCTTTCGTTTTGACAGTTCTAAATTAGTATTATCTTTCAAATTTATTTATTCATTTTATTTATTTTTGGGGCCTGCAAATGGGACATAGTCCCTTTAAGTACTCGTAAATCGATGTTAAATTTCAAGCAACACTTTCAATTTCATTAACTTTCAATATCTATTTCATTAGTCCATTCACATTATGAGAATATAATGGAAATATATGTCTGTTTCTTTCTTTGTTTTACCTGACTGTTAAGAAAGCATTATGTGATAGTAAGTAAAAAGCTAGGGGACCGACGCGATGGCTTAAACGCGATGGCCGACGCGATGGCAACGACACAGCCGGCCGCTGAATAAGCGAGGGGGTAAGAGCACTTTTTTGCCCCGGAAATTGGAAAATTACGTCGTCAGATATTTCCTTCAGTGGCTTTTTTTTTAACGCCTGCTGCCAGGTAGTGTAATGCCAGTCGTTACATGTACGAGCTAGGAAAAGTAGAACTGGAAGGCATCTGTCCTGCAGTGGGTCTGACCCTGTTGTTGAGTGTTGCATATTGTTGCTCGACAAGATCTCTGGCGACAGTAGCGTACGCATGATTTTTTCAACGGGGGAGGGGGTTTAAAATTTGAAAATCGCGCCGAAAATGTTGCAACGATTCAGCCAGCCGCTGAATATAAGGGGAGGGGTAAGAGCACTTTTTTTTTTTTTTTGTCCCGGAAATTGGAAAATTATACCGACCGATATTTTGTTCAGTGGGGGGTGGTTTTTTCATCCTTTAGCACGAAAAAACTGAGGGGGTTGCTGAAACACACACATTAAAAATTGAGGGAGTTTAACCCCAAACCCCCAAGCCTGACACTATTAAACTTCCTCTGGCAAGACATTGATCCACATAATTATGAAATTCTCCACCCGAGTGTAAAAGGATAGGCCTAAGTACCTCGCTATTGCTGGAGTAATAATAATTGCAAGGACCCTCACGATGAACAGCATCGATGCTGATGAGGCTCCGCTGGGTAAACAACATTATTACATACAGTTTGAACGTTTAATCATCAGTCTATATGCGTGCCTTTTACAAGCATGTTCATATCTAGCTCTGGCATGTCTGGTGACATAGTTTTGACATGCTAGCTCGATCATGGCAAGGCCTATGTACAACGGCCGCATGCCCTTTGGCCGAAGACCGAAAACTTAATTGGCAAAAAGACAAACCTTTTATATGTCGAAGATCCACAAGCGCGAGAAACCACAAGCGCGAGAAACTTCACATGACCAAAAGGTATTTGATTTCTGCGACATGTACACACACGCACACACACAAAGTGGTCTTGCTTAGTTTCAGTCTACATCTCGCTCTCGTGAACCTTCGATCCCAGGTTTTTGGCTCCAATGGCGTCAGGTTCTCTGAACCGAAAAATCCTACGACCATCTCGACGTGTACAGACATTAATGTTATGTTTTTAAAGGTATAGGATTAGGGCTTTGGTAGACCGAATAATCAGTCTAAACTCCTTCGACCAGACGTATTTTATGTCTAGGGCTTGGGTTGCAACGAGGGTTCGAGTTTATGTTTAGATTTGAGTTATATATATGTTTAGTTTATGTCTAATCATGGAGTCAAGAATTCGATTAGTGCAGGAATTTACAGCAGAGCTATAGTCGATACCCATGTCATGTGTCGTAGCACTCCCTTAATGGTCTCGCGACCCAATAGAGTATTGCATAGATGCATTCTCAGTCAATACTTTGAGGCCTACAGGGTCCAAATAAAAAACAGTTATATTATAGGATTTAAGAGCATATTAACAGAGTTGTGGTGGCGTAATTAACAGCAGACCGAACGCTAAAAGCCTTCGGGTGTTTCATCATCTACCTTAGATATCATTTTTATGTGATTTGCCGTTCTTTCATGACGCATTTTATGACCGAGTTGCTCATAAGGAATTTCATAAAGACGAGTCAATCACAGAACTGAAAAAATGTCTCAATGTCTCCTACAAACATCAGTCCTGGTGTTTCTTTGATATTGGAAGAAAGCATTATTTGCAATTCCACTTACCCGCAGGCCGCCTCTATAGGCCTACCTATGAACCAAGTCTTATCCTTGCTCCTAGCCTCATCCATGATCATCTTGCCTGAACTTAATTGGGTCACAATTCTCCGTTTGTTTCCCAAATGCACCTTCTTCCTGCGCGCGAGGAGCGACAGACCGGTTTTCCTCAGTTTTAAAAGCCAGGACCTAACTACTGGGCCCCCGGCGGCCCCGTAACACAAATTTGAAATGATGATTCCGATTTGTTAACAGTCTGCCTTGTTAACAATATGTGCATGCAACGATGATCTTGATTGGACATTACCATTTTGCAATTGATTGTGTTATGGGGTCCTAAGCATTTAAATAAGATTGCAGACGTATTTCCTCACCTACACAGTCTACAGACCGATACATCATGTCCACATCAGGCCAGAAATAGCCCGAATTTGGGCGAAAATCGCGGTTTCTTTTGCAATTGATCGGGTATACCTGCGCATTTCCAAGAAATTATGTCAGCTGTAAGAAATCTGTATAAAATGTTCACACGACGCGCAAGCGCGCGCGCACCAATAACGCATTGTGTCATCGGGATGCACATAACAGGTGCATTGGATCGTCAGCAGGTGTTCGGTCAAGAAAACATCCATAAATTTGCATAAGTTAACTGGACTACGAGCTTAAATGCACCTGTCGATTTCGCGCATCATAAACAGATAAAGGCCCATCTATAAACACATGGTCGGAGCAGGGACGTGATAGAGAAGGACTGGAATCAAGCCGCTCTCCTTTGACCCCATGCTCCATGCCGCCGAAAAGTTATGCGCTAATCTGCAACTGTTGACCAGGTGGTGAGATAAAGGAGCGCATGAAATTTTAGGATTTAGAATTCCTACATCAGAAAATGGTATCCCAGCAACTGTTCGCTGTCCCTTTCAATGATTTCTCATCCATTGTTGAATGTGTAAAGAGTAGAACAAGCGAACACAAACTTGTGTAATTTCATCCTTTTTTTAACTTCAAAAATATAAAAAACACGCGAAAACACGCATTAGCAAACTTAATGTTATTAAAGATTGTAAATCATGGATTAAATAACGGGACATTAAAACATGCACAAATTAGCGCATTATCCTAAAATATTGAGTT
This sequence comes from Mesocentrotus franciscanus, assembly GCA_037976565.1. NCBI lineage: Eukaryota > Metazoa > Echinodermata > Echinoidea > Camarodonta > Strongylocentrotidae > Mesocentrotus > Mesocentrotus franciscanus. Next base: position 15,251,094 of record CP137681.1, on the reverse strand, counting down.
TTTCCCAGGTCGAAAATCCCATAGAGACCAATAGAGACCATTAGAAAAATTCTATTGGTCTCTAATGGTTTCTGTTGGAGTCTATTGGTTTCTGTTGGACCCATAGAATTGAATCCAATAGAGACCATTCAAACCATCAGAAACCAACAGAAACCAATAACACCCATAGAAACCAATAGAAATAGAAACCAATAGGACCAATAGAAACCAATAGGACCAATAGAAACCAATAAGACCAATAGAAACCAATAGAACCAATAGGACCAATAGAAACCAATAGGACCAATATAAACCAATAAGACCAATAGAAACCAATAGAACCAATATGACCAATAGAAACCAATATGACCAATAGAAACCAATAGAACCAATAGGACCGATAGGACCAATAGAAAACCAATGAGACCAATAGAACCCAATGGGACCAATAGAAACCAATAGGTCCAATAGAAACCAATAGAAACCAACAGCTAAATCTATCTCATGCATATTCATGATTACTTTATACGTGTTCACAGAAAATTACATTTATCATAATTTGTTAAGCAACTTATGACAATGTACATCAATTTTGTGATTTTTATTTTCTTTCGGCAACTAATGACCAATAGATTATTTGTTTAATCATGTTACAATTTCATTCACGTTTTAGCAATAGATATATTGATTATAATGATTACTAACCAAGAAACAATTCATGTATGTTTATTATATAGAATAGTACAAGCCTTCAGTTAAAATAAAGGATATTCTCAAACTCACTTCAAGTGATCTATGTGATGGAGTTAATGCAATTGAGATTAGAATATACTTATTTTGATGGACAGTTGCTAAAATCGATTTTTATTTATCATTATTGATTTATCGAAAGAAGCCATTGGACTATTGGTTTCAATAGGGAATTCAGAATATGGGACCATTAGAAACCCATAGAAAGATCTCTAATGGACCAACAGGAACCCATAGAAAATATCTAATGGACAAACAGAAACCCATCATAGAAGAAAATATCTAATGGACCAACAGAAACCCATAGAAGACATGGGTGGATACTGGTCCAATAGAAGCTTTCTGTTGGTCCATCAGCATTTCTTTCTGTGTGTTTGTGTTGGTCCAATAGATATTTTCTAATGGTTTCTGTGGGTCCATCATTTCACTTTCCCTATTGAAACCATTAGACACCAATAGCTCTGATGGTTTCTGATGGTCCAATAGAATCGGATCCTAATGGAATTTCGACCTGGGTTGTCAGGATGTAATTTTTCTTTTACCAACTCATGCACACAAATTATAGGAAGGACGGAGTACTAAATTTGAAAATTTGTTTGATGCACTATTCCCAATACAATTCCCAAATAAAGTTTTTGATTTACACTGAAATTTTGCCGGTAATTTAATATTTTGTAATAAATGTAAAACTGGTGCCTGGCTTCCGAAAGTCCCCGCAGTGGAAGCGCGGTTCGGAGCATGGAACTTCAAAGCCAAGTGGAATGTTACACATCCCATTTTTACGCTTTAGAACTCACGAATGCGTTTGAATAAATTACAAGAGTTTCACCTCCTTTCTTTCACCTCCCTGGTCGGAGAGAGCTGTTCCAAATCTTCATTTTGTGGGCTTCATATAGGCCTAGTGATAAATGAGTTCATTAGCGTAGTAAAACAATCTGAGGTATGGCCGACATATCACTTTGCCACGAATACAACCCTCCTGATCTAAATTGGGAGACTGCATCAGGCACAGACTGCACAATGACACCGCACTTTCTACTTCTTTCTTCTTCTTCTTCTACTTCCTCCTCTTCTTCTTCTTCTTCTTCTTCTTCTTCTTCTTCTTCTTCTTCTACCTCTTCTTCTTTTTCTTCTTCTTCTTCTTCTTCTTCTTCTTCTTCTTCTTCTTCTTCATCTCTCCTCTTTCCCTTCTTTCTTTTTAAAGACATCGGTCCGCCTTAGACGCTGGATCGAAGCCATGTTTAACAGACTATATTTAGAGCTCGGTCTATAAACTTCCTTTTGATAAACTTCACTTGAAATCGGGTTTAAACTAAAAAAACGGACTTTGGTAATTTTATCGGCGCAAGGATAACCCAAAATAAACAGGAATTGATTTTAGGACAAGTTCTAAACGAAAATATCAGTCTCGTGATACCCCACCCACACACAAACAACATATAAATGACCCCATCTAGCCTCGTCTATATCTCTGTTTTCTCGGTCTCTCTCTCTCTCGCTCTCTCTCTCTTCATACGTACAAATTATCTGACATCATCTGTGCCGATCTCATGTTTATTGTTAGGGGTCCAACCCCCCACTTAAATAAGGAAATATATCCTGTCTTTGAAATCATTACATGTACTCATTGTTCGAAGCTTTTTTCCTCTTTTTAAAAGTGATTTAGAGCCTCTCAACATGATGCCATTTGAAGGATTTAAAAACTTATTTGCCTTCTTAAAATTCCTGGGATTAAATGCAATGTGGTCATACATGTTCTTGCCAATGTAACCCCTCTCTGGCAGGTGAAGTCAACACAAAGAGGTGTCAGAACATGAGTGAAAATTATACTGGCGCACTGCTCATTTGGTCACTGATTTATAAACAATGAAAACAGAAAAATAAAAAGCTTTAAAAAGGCAAAAGTCAAATGTTTTTATGCAATGAAATATGTTTTACTCATTATACTTTACAACATACGGTATCCTATACACATCAAGATAGGTAAAGTATGTGTACATTGTAAACATAAAGCAAGTGTGTCTCCCCAAGTGAACACACTTAGGTTTTTTTACTTCTACTAAACATAAAAAATAACTATTCATAATCATACAAATGATGCATGCGAATGAGTTCATTATACGACTTATCCGCACTCAAGTTGAGGCTGTATGCATCTATTGTACAAAGCTGTGAGGCTGAGTACAATAGGTACATTGAAAAAACTCAACAACAGCGGATAGAATCTGTGGAGAAAGAATGAAAACATGCATCAACACACAACTCCTAGCTCCTTATTCATAATTGTTTTGTCATTATCGCTGACAAATGAATCCCACGTATAAAAGGCTTACTTTAGTGCACAGAAAGGCGCACCTCTCTATACATGTTCATGTACAGTGCTACGCAAGTATAGGCCCACACACAGTAAAAGCGCGCTAACCTCTAAGCGCATTGCTGCGCATCATGTACTTAAATATCATTGGATAGGACTGGAAACTATTGCATGCTTCTTCATGAAAAAACGTGGGATAGTCTCAGGAAATGAATCACACATGACCGCATTTGACCAATCATTTGATTAGGATCTAGGAGTGAGTTGTATAATCATACAATATATAACATACCAAATCATACTCAACCAGGATGGCTGAACAATACACTTAACAGTTTTCTCTGTCTACCAGTGCACATAATGGTAAATACCCACAGACTCTGTACATGTTTTGGTAATTCCATCTTACTTTAAGCATTGAACATCAATAAACGTTCTTCAATCATTTTCAAACGTAATTTTGACTTTATCTGCAAAGTGACCCTTGAAAATGATTGATCAAAAAGCTTTTCTAGAAGGCATGTGGGATCATGTTTGACACGCATTATTTAAAGCCCCTCTGCACTAGTTTGGCCAGGAGGGATTAGAGGGATTAGCGTGGTCACTGACAGGTGGTTATCTCATCAACTCAGCTCCCAATTAACATAAGAAAAAGAGGATCATGGGGGACCAACAGGCACCGCTTAGGCATTGTTTTCTATATACAGGGAGCAAGTAGCTACAAGTAGTACAGTGGGGCTTTAATGTACAGGTATGTTTTTGCCAAGCATTTTAAAACTTTACTGTACGTATGAAATCCATCAGCATGCATCATTGACAGTTCAAAATAAATAATACCAAACAGTTATTAACTTATAGGTAACACATTACAATCGCAATAATAACAATGTATTTAATACATTTACTAGGATAATTTCTACAGGCGAAGTTTCTAGGGGCATTGCATTTCCAAACCAACTATTTATCAAATATTTATTGTTATATTGATAGATAATCTCTAAGTCAAATTCATGTAACTCCATTAAAAGGCCTGTATATTAAATTTATTCATACTTTTTAGCAAAAGGTTCTCTCGATGACTGAAAATAGCACCACAGGCTTGCCCTATATGGCAACAACTAATCTATGCAAAATGTATTCCATCCATAGAGATACCATTATGGATTGGAACCAAGGGTTTTGGAAAGAAACATGCATGAATTGAAATACAAGTACACATGTAGGTCTATTACATTGACATGTACATATTGCCGAATCACAGACCATTTAGTATCCATGCAAGCATATAAACAGTCCTTTTCCATATATATAGTAATCAAATTTTTTATACATACGTCTTGGTTTAAGTGCCTCATCACAGATTATGTCGTTCACCTTTTATGAATAATATATTTTAAAAGACGAATGTTTATAAACCTCCAAAGATACCAAACATTGTACGTAGTCTTTTTAGAGCCAGAAGGGCATTAAAGGGAGATGGTCTTCAGTTTTCATGTGCAACAGGTCATAATTGGCCGACACTAAACTTGGGTGTACAAATCCTGCATGCAGCAAAGCTGTAGTCCCATCAAGAAATACCCCGACTCTTGGAGAGTATTTAGTTGAGGGAAATAAAAAGATAATGACTTTTCCATTATGTGGCGATTAGTGGAAAATGCAGAGCATTACATGAGGCCTGTTGGTCATAAAACTGAAGGCTAATCCTGGTGATTGAAACACCTGTTCATTGGGTAAACACCCGAATGGTGTCGAATTCCCCATGAGAGCCCACTACTCTGCGTCTTTAAGAATATGTTAAAGTATATGAGCTACCGCCCTTGTGGCTTCAAATAACAGATGATACATGAATGAGCAATACATTTACGGATATTCAAGAAGTACTTTGGTTTGGTGGCTTCATTCTAAACACAAAAGCAACACGGAGAGACAAGTTGGTTTTACAAACTATGCCAGAAAAGGGACCCAGGCTTGATGAAGCCCCATTGAATTGAAGCATGAAAGGCCTGAAATTGGTACTTGTCATGACCTGAAATAACGGTATACAAGTAGAACTAGTATTCCTGGGCCTGTCTTAAAAGGAGGTGCCATCGATCCAAAATAATCACAAGTCCCCCAAGCAGTCACAAGTTTACAATTTCCTACCTCTTAAGTGCACCCTTGTGGTTGATACCAAGTTGTGATCGATTTGAATCGATAGCAACTCTTTATAAGACAGTTGCCGCAAGTCATCCAAGCAATCACAAACTTAGAAAACTATCTCTTACGTACAGAGTTGTGATTACTATCAAGTTGCGATCGATTTGAATCAATTGCAACTGTTCATAATACAAGGTCTTAGAAACATGAACAGGTGGATGGTTTCTACACATTTTCTGCTTTCAGTATCTCAAATACAGGCAATGAGAACAGTTGATATAGTACCGGGTCACCACAGGGTTAAACAGTCAGTCATACATTTCTCTGTTCACCCTCTATTGCTCATCTTTCAATTTGAGAGTTCCAAAGTCACCAACAGCTGCTTTAATTAATCCACATCATCAAGATTCGTTGATGTTTGCTTGTCGATCTCCTCATACACCTCCTCCTCCTCTGCCGCCCCTGCCGTTGCCCCGCCCTCGTCTTCCTCTTTGTCCCCGCCCCCGGGCACCCAGAGACCTGAGTCGACGCACCGCTTCATGTGGTAAGTGGCATCCTCAGGTTTCATATTGGCAATGCATTCTTGGAGTTGTCCTACACTCTTGGACTCAAAGCAATCCTGCAGCTCCTGCAAACAAATGTGTGATAAGAATAATAATATTCATATATTTCATACCAAATTTCATCCATCATGCGGAGAAATAAAAATACACTTGGCACTCAAAAAAATATTCTCTAGCTGATTCTGTACACATATTAACAACAGTAACTGAAAATTTTTTTTTCATTTGGCTACATTTGAGGTAATTTAGTGAAACCTGAACAGTGTCTTTCCAATGGCTTTGCTGTGGGTTTCCTGTGGCTAAATATCAGAAAGCAGCTAAAATATTGTCTAACATCATTCCCCATATCCTCAATCTTTACCTCGTAAGTATGATACTAACAGAATAATGTACCACTGGGACATACAATTTGTAACGTCACTGTACCTACAGTAACAACCGATGGAGTGAGTTATCCATTTTAAAAAATTGCCGGTGTATCCACATTTGAAATGCATGCTCCAAGCACTAGCTGAGGGACTTGGATGAAGTCCACTATTGGACAAATATCTTGGCATACTCATTGAAATCTGTCCATTACTTAATGTTACCATGGAAAAAGTGTTTAGGAATGTGATACATCACAGCATATCTACCTCTAATTAAAAACTCAGGGGTTCTGCTCACAAGGTTGCAATGACCTTTTTGCATATTTGAAGGGTGCACTCACTTTTCCATGATAATGAACCCCTTTTGAAAGAGCTGAAAAGGGGGTACCTTTAAGTAAGTTTAACTTGCTCCTGTGTAAAATGGGTTTAAAAATGTAAAAGTACACTATTTTCTGGAGAAAGGGAGATCATACTGAAATCCTCGCACAGTAGTTATATTCCACCATCTCTACCAATGGTGAACATCCTGGGGGGTGTTTCACAAAGACTAAGATTGACTTTAAGTTGGACTTAACTATGGCAGGCCGTTCATGGCACTGTTTTCTCTCACCATTTACTGGCATTGGTCTCTCAAGAGATGTACAAATCATGGTCACAAATCTACAGAATTTATATTTTGTGATAATTCATTATTGAAGGAAAAAATATTATCTAAAGATCATAATGGTGAGAGCAAACAATGGCATGAATGGCCTGCCATAGTTAAGTCCAACTTAAAGTCGATCTTAGTCTTTGTGAAACACCCCCTGGAATTGTACTTACTTTTGGCAATGTCTCAAACACCTCTGCTGGATCCAACCCTCCTGGCCCTATTCTCGCTAGCCTCTCTTTCTCCATCTCCTAGTAGTTAAATGAAATATGCGATAAAAAGGCAGTGTCGTCAAAATTAATCTGGCATCTTTTTGCCACCTGTGCATGGGGCATTGATTCAATTCATAACAGTCTATATCATAGAAAACAAAATGTGTCGTCATGTCAACTTGGTCTTCTTATACTTAAGATTTTCCAAGCCAGTGTTGCATGAATGCTACTTTTCAGGCAAATTCAACATTTTGCGCTTAGACATTGCACCGCTGAGCTGTACCAAGAGTCTGTATCCATACACGGATATGCTACATGCACCTGAATTAGCTCTGATAAATTGATAGAGCTTGCTTGGCAAAGGGGAGAAAGAGGGTTGTTGAAAAGAAGATTTTAGTTCCCCTTATTGCCATGGTTTGTGATACAACACCTACATCTTCAGCTTCTTTGTAATCCTTGTCTATCCTTACCTGTGCTCTCTTCTCCAACCTATCCTTAAAAGATTTAAGCTTATCATTGAAAGGGAGGGGGGAAGTGTCATCGAAAAGGAGGATTAGTTTCATTGTCAAGGTAAACTGGTATTTATTTCACTACGCTCGCTCCTCTGCATCCAGTTCAATTAAAACCTCTCTAAAGTGTTGGGAGCCCCAAAGATTTGATGTCAAAATTTCACCTAAGTTGTATAATGATGTGAAAGAGGATGTCATTTAAGACACACTTCTCCAAGGATTTTGATGAAAGAATACAAAACTATGGTTTTCTACGTACAACACAAAACCAAAATATGGTATTCTGTCATCAATATTCGTCTTCACATCATTATACAATTTAAGTGATTTTTAGCCATAATTTATTTGGCAAATTTTGGGCTTTCAACACATGAGAGGTGCTTTAAACATGCTCCAGAAGACAATCACTCTGCAGTCAATTTCTAACATCAACCATCAACCTAACCCTGTCACTAAGCCAAACATAACATAAAACACAACTGCAACCCTATACTTTACCCTAAACCTATATCTGACCAAACAAAGCCTGCAGTAAATGTTGGGATTTATGTTATGTGGTAGCTGATTTTTTAACCTACCTCTTCTGCTTCTCTGTAAGCCTTGTCTATCCTGACCTTCGCTCTCCCTCTCACCCTCTCCTTGAATGAATTAAGCTCATCATCGAAGGCATCCTGGTACTGCTTCTCAGCCTTGTCCATTCTGAGAGGGAGAAACAGAGAAGAGGAGAGAAGATAAATTGAACAACCACATTCAAGCTATCCTTCTAGCAATTAGTCTATAACTATTATAGCCTGGTAAAAGTCTACTGCTCTGTCATATCTGGCCGCAACTCACAGACTTTTACTTTTCCTTTTGTGTGTGTGTGTGTGTGTGTGTGTGCTTTATTCCCTAAGTTTCTGTGTATACTCTTAAATTTTGACCTTCTGTTTATCGTATTGTTTAATTCTTGGGTACAAGGTGGAAAGCTTCAGTGACGATATGAAAAGACTTGTGGATAATAAGGACAATTAAGGCACATGTATAACATTGATTCATCCAAAGAAATATGGATTTGAACATGAAGATGGGCCTCTTTTGAACACTCTGCGGAGAGAGGGATAAAGACACTTACTTTGTAAAGAAAGGCCTAATGCATGATCTTGGATCGCGATCAAGACTCTTGGCTAACTCCAGCAGATATTGCATGATAATGGTCTGGTGGGCCACCTGCTCCATCAAGCCATGTTTCTACAACACAACAAAAATTTGAAAGTCAAGATTAGGGCTCCATTATTATTACTATTATTATTATTATTATTATTATTATTTATTTGGCAATTTCATACAAGTCATACATGCAATATACATAAAATGAAAACATAATTATAACAAATTGAAAGAACACCGTGACTACTTATTCAATCGCAATGGTGTTCCCCCTAGCTGCCTGGAAGAGAAAAAGCAATTCAAGATTACTATGACCAGGCCTTCCCTCCCGACTAGGGGGAGCATTATGACATGTATTTGGCCCATTGTTTAGTCATGATTCTGTTCACAGTTCACATTATGTAGATAGTCTACCGTGACACTTACATGTAACATTATCATAATCACTCATGAAATTGCATTCAAGACACTTCTACTAACATCCACTCATGAAATTAACAAGCACACCGCTCTCAGGAACTTTTCACTGACAAAAATATTTGCAACTGCATCCACCCATTAAAGTGTACCAATCACCTGAAAATATTTTGTTCTGTGTATTAGGGATTCCTTTTCACTATACTATACTCAAAATATGAGCTTCAAATATTACTTTTGTAAAGAGATTTTGTAAATTAATCCCACTCTCAAAGTTACATGAGAACGACTTAACGACAGAACTGAAGTCCGACTTGGGTTCCGTTTTATGTTATCCGTTATTTCATTTGTACTCCTTCACCATTAACCCATGTATTGCCGGGTAAAGTTTCTTTAGGTTGATTTGATTGATATATTGTACACAAATTACTTTATAGTCTACCAGTAGCCCAAGACTTCTCATTAAAGAAAACTAACACTAACACCTAAACATCAGAGCATACAACATGTTCATAATCTCTACCCCTTACTTTTTTAGGTGATTGGTACACTTCCAAATAAACAACACATTCACAATCCTCACATCTTCTACTTCTCAATTGATACACCAGATAGCAAGGTAGTTTGCTATCTCTTCAAACACTAACACTTCTCATTAAAGTAAACTAACACTAACACCTAAACATCAGAGCATACAACATGTTCATAATCCTTACCCCTTCTATACAAATGTACTTCTTAATTTATACACCAGATAGCAAGGTAGTTTGTCGTCTTTTCATAGTCCCAACACTTCTCATTAAAGTAAACTAACACTAACACCATGGCATTTGAAGAGCCATGCTTTTCAGGGAACATTTTTTCTCTGATGTTCTTCCACACTTGCACAATAACAATGAAAAGCTCACAAATTATTTTTCCTCTCTCCCCAGAGCTCAACCTTCTCTTAACACTACCACCTAAACAGTACAGGGTACAACACATCTACACAGTATAATCCTTACCTCTTCTACTTCTAAGTTGATACACCAGATAGCAAGGTAGTTTGCCGTCTCTTCACAGACCACGTTAGGATGATCAAACAGGTAGACCAAGACTTCTCATTGAAGAAAACTAACACTAATACCTAAACATCAGAGCATACAACATGTTCATAATCTCTACCCCTTACTTTTTTAGGTGATCGGTACACTTCTACTTCTCAATTGGTACACCACATTACAAGGTACTTTGCTGTCTCTTCATAGGGCAACACTTCTCATTAAAGTAAACTAACACTAACACCTAAACATCAGAGCATACAACACATTCATAATGCTTACCTCTTCTACTTCTAAGTTGATACACCAGATAGCAAGGTAGTTTGCCGTCTCTTCACAGACCAGGTTTGGATGGTCAACCAGGAATTGCTGGGCATCAGGGTATTTCTTGTACATGCCAAACTGTTTGATCAGCTTCTCGTTCTTCTTAACAAATTTGTCCTGTATTAGAAAATAAAATCATATTAATATGATTTGTTAGATACAGAGTTCTCAAGACCTACAAGCCAGACAAGGTTCAGAAAACTAAGTTATATTTTATGGACTACAAATATATTTACTGTCATACCTAATCTATCTTTTTTTAATTGGACAAGTCATTGGCAAAGTTCTCTAAAAATCTGACTGCATGCGCAAATAACTAGACATCTTCGCAGGGACTATTAATCATAGTTTATTCCGCGCAATTTTATTTTGTTACTCCACTCCACTAACGATAATAAGATAACATAGCTTTCAGACTACAGCAGTAGTGAAAAATCAGTTATCTTGTGTAATGTGGTAAGGAAGCACAAATCTAAGCAACAGTCTAATCTAAGGTAACTATTGGAACAGTATCTTGTCTTTCTTACTTTAATAGAGTTACCTACAGCATGTATGGGTAATATAGTCATAGGCATTCTATTATTGCAAAATTGTGCCAATCAGTCTACCTATGTACTTGAGAAAGGCATTATCTATATTGCTCTTCTCCAGCCAGGTGCTAAATGAGTACCTGGTAGGATGCGAAGGTCAATGTGATTGGATTAGCATATATACTGGAACGCTGACAAGCGACTGGAGAATGTGCACTGTAAGTAATTGAATCCAGTGACCAGAGTAATAATAATACTGTAAGCACTTTGGTCAGTTGTAACTGGTAAGGTGCTTTTAATATAAGAATCAGTTATTACTATTATCTCAACTAATTCTTACCATTTTATCTTCCTTCTCCTCCTCTGTCATCTCTTCCTCCGTCTTCTCATAAGAGTTGATGATTGTCTTCTCAAAGCCTGGCTTGCTTAGGGTGTCAACGTTCCATGGGGTTTGCTACCGGGTAGGAAGAAACAAATATGAATACAACCATTGACCAGTTCACGGTTAGCACATGTCCCAAATGACCCCGAATATCCACAGATCTTCAAAACATGAAGAGGTCCTACTTTGTACATTTTGAAATAATCACTCCTACAGTGATGGAGGTGCTACATAAATAGCCTTTGTTTCCCCTTTTCAAAGAATACCTCCACCTGTGTTTCACGGAGTGCACTGCTTGTGCATAAATGAATAATGATTACATAACTTTCATGAGCACGTTTGAAGTATTTTGTCTCCGTGTATTCCACAATTTGGTCTGCAATGACCTTTATCTGCTCATGCTCAGACTGCAACTATGAACTGGCTTATTGCTAAGACAAGCAAATAAACAAAATAATAATCATAAAAGGGGGATCAAATTATCATTCACAGTTGAAGAAAAAAATCAGAGAAATAAATTGCTAATATTTGTGAAAATAAGAAGTCTGAGATAAACATTGGACATAAGTTAATTTTCTTTTTAAATGTATCACCTTCATTGCTCGATTGCTTTTACCATGCATTTAAAATGCATATTTTGCCCTGCCAGCAAACTAGCAGTTTCAAGTGGGTAATATTTCCTGATATTTTCACTCTTCCAGGTTTGCTATTGACTTGTGTAGAGGTGTTGAGGTCTAGTGGTAAGTCACCCGACTGCAGATCACAAGGTACGGGGTTCGAGTCCCGCCGCAGCACTAATGTCGATTGGCAAGATGTTAATCTACATTTGCCACTCTCCACCCAGGTGTTAAATGGGTACCCGGATGCGAAAGTTAATGTGGTTGGATGAGCAAGTGTGCGCTTGTAAAATGGCGCCTGGCCCGAATGCTCCCCAGGGAGTGAAGAATGTGCATACATTGTGTGCGGGTAAGCCTGAATCCGATGACCGGGGTAATAATATATTTGTAAAGCGCTTAGACACATCGTTGATGTATTGAGTGCTATATAAAAGCAGAACATTATTATTATTTATGTATGAAAATTGCAGTCAATATTGAGCCCAATAGAGTACCGAAGTGGGACGTTAAATTAGCCAAGTTGCCAAGGCATCTGGTTCCAAACAAATTTGTGCTTAACAATGGCGTGGTGACCACACCAGCGCCAAACATTGAAATTGCCCTGCTCGAGTCCGTTGCTTGAATGATGTCGCGGTGAACCTCATGCGCAGGCTCTGTTGTTTGGAACCAGTAACCGAGATGACGAGCGAATATGACGTCAGCACTACGGTACTCTACACGTATTGGCCCCATTCAACATCCAGGATCTTCCAAGCAGTTAAATCTCTGCAAAGCTAGTTTAAGTAGACTATTGTACGGCGGTAGCAGGGTAATAGGGTATAGTTATATAACCATACGGTACCCTTTCCCGATTTACAAAGGGATAGTTAATAATTATAATATCGACATCCTTATCTTTCGGGAGATACAATCTCCCTCAAGGCCAGTCAATATAGCCACTAAGGTGTAGGCATGAGAGGGTGTCCTACATGATATTCTTACTCATTTTTTTCTTTTTGTATGTGAGTGATATCTTACCTTTTCCTTCTTTTCAATTTCAGCTTCCTTCTCTCTCCATTTCTTCTCCTCATCCTGAAGCTGTTTCAGTTTGGCTGCAGCCTTTTTAGCTCCTTCCTAAAATATGCAAACAAAACAAGACCATTTCATTACTGTGGATAAAAAAAAAAAATTGTTTCTGATGTCAATGAAAAGCAATCGGAGATCCAAAAAAAAAAGCAGATTTATGCAACAATTAACACTATATATGGATAGTTGGAGACGTTATCTCTGTTATCAAATTACAAATGTTAAGGACAAAAGACTTAAAGAAAAGGTTGGGTTGTCTGAAAGATGAACAAATAATTTGTGAATTTTTGTTTTCATTCATTTTATGTAAGCGTGGAAGAGTATCAGAGAAAAAATGTCCCCTGAAAAGGATGGCTCTTCAAATGCCCTCATATTCGTAATATGACTAGTAACAGCTAGAGGTTGTGGACCACAATTTTCATGCCATATGTTTGTGTAGTCCCATATATATTTCTGTGTGCAGTGCATGCAAAACTGAGCCGATTTCTTTTCACGTTGATGATATCAAAACCTCACAGTATACACCCAATGCTTGTCTGCTACATGTACATGATCAGCCTTTCCCAATCACTTCCACATAGTTTCTTTCACAATGCAATCGCAAAACCAGAACTTGACTTTATCTTTGAATGTTATTTATCATATACTTTGCTGCAGTATTTTGTTTTAAAGATAAGCTTAATTAATTTTCACAGAATCCAAAAAAACTGAATGTTCAAGATTAGAAATAAATGACATGTGCCAAACGATCTTGGTAGAAAATGTATAGAGGCTGAGTAGGCCTAATGAGCATAGAAAGAAATCAAGGTAAGTAGGCCCGACACAATGTGCTTAAAGATACTATGTCCCTTTTGCAGCCAACATCAAATTCTGTAGAACTTTGCAGGCATTATGAATATGTCATGTATGTCCTATCTGTGAAATTTAAACGTTAGCAGTGTCCTAATATTCAAATTATGCAAGGAAACCCGTTTACTTGCTAGACTTCACTGTCAGACACTATTGAGTGAATGACTGTTTTTTCATCTTTGGTAATAACATACATAAAATGAGCTGTAAAGGGTACATGAGCATTTGTCTACATCAATAACCCACTTCTTGTAATGGCCAAAATTAAACTGATTGAATCTTTGCGCAGCATAAAACGTACGACCATTCGGTACAATGGTCTGAAAAATCAGACTATTACTTACTGGCTCTACAGCTCCTAAGTCGATTCGACAACTAATAGTCATTTTTTCCCACTTAAAGACATTTTCAAGCCCCCTTTTTGGGGGGAAATTCTAAATTAGTATTGTCTTTCAAATGCCGTTGGAATTTATCTTTTCATTTGTTTGGCCTGCAAATGGGACATAGAACCTTTAACACATGTCACTACATGTAGGTGCAAATGAGAGTTGTGGTTTTTAGTTTTTGTTGAGGTTGTTTTTATTTTACTGGTTCAAACAATCAATCCACTGCAGGATAAACAATCCAGAATGAATTATAGGCATGTTCTCTTGACATACGATGCCCATACCAGAGCTCAAGATTAGCTTAAAATGAATTTGGCTTTAATACTGATTGAAACATGAAGGCTGTCATCTGGAAGTACCGGTACATTAATTTGTTCTTCTGTTTACTTTATGCTTAAAGTTATGATTTCAATAAAGCAATGTCATGAATACAAGCACTCTATTACTAATTTTCAGGATAAATGATACCAATTCAATTGAGAGAACTGCACAAACATTTCACTCCATAAATTAATTGCACAACACATGTTATGTTGTCTCCATTAAACTGCGTTCACCTGTAATTTGGAGGGGTGCGGAAAATTTAATTTGCTTTTGTGCAATACTGAAAGGGAAAATATTTGTTATTCCCGTATATTAATATTATACTTTCATTCAGCTTTCCATTGGTATAAAGTTGTATTTTCATCGGATAGGGCCTTTATAGTTGCAAAGATTAGGGTTTGAAGTAAAGCCAAGCTATACCATACAAACCTCATCGCCTTTTGTTGAGAGATCCTCGAGCAGATGCCTGGTGTTTTCAAGAGCATTCTGAACCCTGAAATGAAAGAACAAGATTATAGTGAAATTCAAAAATCAATTTCATTTAGAAAACTGTAATTATTAAACACAATCATGCATTGCAATGTAAGTTGTATTGTGCACAGTTTACATCCATAGACAATAACTAGCAATGTACATGCAGGTTTTGAAAATAATAATTTACATGAATGATAATAAAAAATAAGTTTTAAAAGTACCATATTTACAATTAACTGACAAAACTACTTTAAACTAGAAACAAAAAACATATATTGTTCTCAGCATGAATACATGTAGTATAGTAATTTTCTCCTATACCAAATGAATTGAATACCATTGATTGTCCATTCTTCTTAACTCCATTATCAAGAACAAATTCACACCAAAAGATACATGTACTGTGCAAGTAAATGGTGGGGGGATACAGGTGTGTAAATAAATTATACATTGTATTTTACTTTCAGATGGATGCCGACTGTGAATTGTGCTTGAAACTTAAGACAGTTATACCTTGGTTGAGAACACTGTACATAACAAATATACTGTACGATGTGATAAATTTACCTATCCCATTTCTTTATATTTTATTGTATTTTTAGTCCCAAGGTTTCATATAGCAAGGTAATTTCCTTTGTCCTGGGGAGATTGTTATAACAATGATCCATAGTAAAAAGAGCAAATTGAACTTGTTCTTTTCAAAATCTGATTATCTCCTTTTTCTGCTTTCACTGAATAGACTTTCTCTTAAAACATGGGCAGAGGTGGAAATCCCTCCTCCCACAACTTACTAGAAATGGCGGCACAATATCAAATAAATGATCCCCATCCTAAACACACACTTTTTGGGGGAGGGGGTGCCTTGTAGTCAAGCCCAAAAAGTATTACCCAAATGCTCCATTAAAGTTCAAAATGCAGGTAATTTTATTTCATTTTTGCTTCTCAAAGAATTTTTTGAGTAAAAAGGCACCACCCTAAAAATGTGATACCTTTTTTTTGTTCGTTCTTTCTTTCGTATTTACTCTTTTTGCTCGTCAGAGAATACCTGTAGCATACAATATTATGACTTCTTCACATTTTATGAGGGATTTTCTGCCCACATCTTAAAACCATCTTTCAACCTACTTCTCCGTGCCCTTCTCCACGTCTTTCCTCTCCTTCTTCTGCTCCTCCTCTCGTTCTACTCTTGCCTGGTGCCGCCATCTGAACAGGCTGGG
This sequence comes from Mesocentrotus franciscanus, assembly GCA_037976565.1. Lineage (NCBI taxonomy): Eukaryota > Metazoa > Echinodermata > Echinoidea > Camarodonta > Strongylocentrotidae > Mesocentrotus > Mesocentrotus franciscanus. Next base: position 15,234,843 of record CP137681.1, on the reverse strand, counting down.
TGTGTCGATGTTAGGATGGGTGTCATCCTCGTCATCAGACACCTGTCATTTAAGAGAATAAAAGGTGTAATTGAAAGGGCAATTCAACCTTTTTAATATATATTCATTTGTACGGAAGCAGAAAATAATAAGAAGATAAAGAATGAATGACTGTAATAGATTGAACCAATAATGTAGGAGTTACGTGTGTTACTTTGAAATATGAGATCATTAAACCTAGATGCGAATCTCAAATTGGCAAGTGTGTCTGTGGATTGTGACACAGTCATGGACAACTCTCCAGTTTTTCATGTACATTGTACATCAATGTTGTTACCTTCTGCTTTTCTCCTAAGTGCCTTCTCCCTTGGTGCAATAGAATCAAAATATATTATGGATAGCATATTATTATTTAAGTCCTCTAAATAGAAAAGACCCTCCTAAGTAATACATTAATGCTAATAGATAACTCAATATTCTTTCAGTTTAAAAAGAAATGCACAAGCATGCACTAATTAATATGGAAATGGCGTTGAAATGCATGCATCCATTGTGAAAATTCTCTTCCAGACAGTGGCATGTAAATCAAGATGACTCAAATTTAGATAAAAAATTATCATGTGAGTACTGTACATGTATGTCCAGTTTATAGTCATGTGCCACTTATATGTAAGCTACCCCTACACTGACAGTGTATACATGTACATGTAGATAACCTACAATTCAATTATTTCAGATTCAGCGTTTGTCCCTTTAATCACTGATTGGTTGGTACTTGTCAGCGCTCAAAATACACGGGGGCGATGGGCGATTCGCCCCCGTGAGCTACATAATCGCCTCCGTCAGAGTGCTCATGGGGGCGATTGCAAAATTAAAAAACGCCCCCGTGGAATTATAAAATAAAGATGATCTTTTCTGTCATAACTTTCACACAATATTGAGTTTCAACTTAATATGTATTTCAAACCTTAAACCAATGAAATGGAACTATGGAAGTTAGATTAGCGTGCCGGATTTCTCGCTCATATTTTTCGTTGTCTAGAGGCCGCCATATTGTAAACAAATGTGCGTTTATTCGCCGCAAGAGGGCGCTATATTTCCCATCTCCACATCAGATTCTCTATGACTGTATTACCGATACAAACAACGGAAGCTCGCAGTGCAGTGCAACCATCAGCAGCGGCTTTACCGCACCGCGGTAGTACATGCCGGTGTGCACGCTGCCGCCACATATCTGCTGGAGCTAGAGGCGATCGCGCAAGGACCAAAACATGGAGAAGTTTTTCGTTGAGAAAAGCGTGAATCCTCTGAAATCTGGTGATTCCAAAAGACCAGCAAATAATGAACCTCGACCAGTAAATCAATATTGAGAAGGAGAGGAAGACCAAAGATGTTGTGGAAGGATATAGTAAAGACTAAAGAAAAAATGTAATAAGGTTGCTTTGAATGATAAGGCCCAATAAGGGGGAATGTGCAGAACGGGAAGAAACGGAGAGAATGTCATCTCGGGATGAAAGTCGACAGTAACCCCTATGTAACTTGTAAAGTTGTAAGAGGGAAATGCCGACTTAAATAAATGATAATAAGTGGCGGATCTAGGGGGTTCACCCCTTGGTTGCCAAGTGAAAATGTGATGTGCATGGAAAACGCCATCATGTGTCCAGACCCACACAGTATCCGCATCGTCATTGGATCAACCCCCTTTAAAACTGTTACTTCATTTAAAAAGACATTATCATGCACTGCTCTTTATGATCTCCATTGTGTTAGTACATGTAAATGCCAGGAAAACATCACTTATGGGGGTTCAAAATAGCAACAACAACAACGCAATAGCTATGCGGCTCGTGGACGATGCTCTGCAGCGTCATTGGGTCAAACCCCACCTCCTTAGCAAAAAGCTAGATCTGCCCCTGATAATGATGAAATAGCAAAGAGTATCATGGGTCCTACAGTGTAATGGGTACCAACTCAATGGAAATTTGTATTAAAAAAACCCCGTCAGTACTAAAATAGCCCCGTGAGAAGGCATTGGATCAACCCCCTTTAAAACTGTTACTTCATTTAAAAAGACATTATCATGCACTGCTCTTTATGATCTACATGTACATTGTGTTAGTAGAAAACATGCCAGGAAAACATCACTTACGGGGGTTCAAAATAGCAACAACAAAAAAATCGCCTCGCCGCTATGCGGCTCGTGGACGATGCTCCGCAGCGTCATTGGGTCAACCCCTTAGCAAAAAGCTAGATCCGCCCCTGATAATGATGAAATAGCAGTAGAGTATCATGGGTACCAATTCAATGGAAATTTGTATTAAAAACAGAGCCCCCGTCAGTACTAAAATAGCCCCCGTGAGAAGGCTCACGGGGGCTCTTTTTTTTTTGGAAGAGCCCCCGTGGACAAAAAATTAATTTGAGCCCTGGTACTTGTCATATGCAAATTTAAAAAATAATATATGCACAAATGGCATGCATTTACATCCAGTGTATCAGGTGATTCTGTCAACATAAATGATAAAAAAAGGGTGGGGCGATACCCCCTTAGATGATAAGAAAGCACTTGAGAATAAAATAACATACAAACCTTGTTTAGTTAAAACATTTTATGTTCTAATTCATAAATATAAATGAAAACAAATGAAGAGATCCAGCTCCTGTGCAGCTGCCACTATATAAGGAGCTTATACTCCACCATAGCGAAGCAACAGGCAAATTTTAGCACAGATGAACTGCACCTCCTTATTTAATAATGAAGTTGAAGAAAGCCATGAAATTCTACTTTGCAGGCTTCAAAGATTTGAATTCTTCTAAGCAGAAAAGGAAAATAATCAATGCAATGCCTGGAGGAGACAGGACAGGAGAGGAAGTCCAGGCCAAATGGTTGAAGTACCAATCCCCCATAAAAAATAGATATAATCAACTGCAAAACCAGAGAGAGAAGACGGGAAGGGGCCCTTTCTCCGTAGACACCCTCGACGATATCGAGAGGAAGGTTCTAGACATACATGTACATGTAATAGGTTCCACCAAATGCACTTGAGGTACCAATCCAACACACACACAAAAATATAATCCACTGCAAAAGCAGAGAAAGAAAATGGAAAACAGGACTCTGGGAGGAAGGAGGAGTACACACCCTCGACGGAAGGCTCTAGACCATTAATGGGTTCCATTGCACTCGAGGGCATCCAGGCAAAGGGAGGGGGTGGATACAGACGATCCATATGGCCCAAGCGAATCAATGCAAACCCTAAAGGCCCCCAAGACAGGCAAGAGAGCAAAGAATAGCCTACAGCCATCTGAAATTTTCTCCCAGAAGTAGGCCTAGAGGTCTAGATAAATATTGAAAAGGAAAAACTGGAGATTCTGCACCATAGCCATAGGCAGACGGCATCACTCCCGGCAGTACAAGATCATCACACCCAGGACTTACACTTTCTTTTCCTTTTTCAGTGTTTGGTTTTGTAGAATTTTTTTATTTTCTTGCTTTGTCATCAACAACAAAAAGTTTTAACTTGGAAGTTGGACCTAACTTTTATCAATCAAACTCAAAGACAAAGTCAAAGAAATATTTGTATTTCGTCTCAGAGTCAGACTCAGAGCACACGATACTTGATCTAAATAAAGATTACAGATTCCCCTTTCAATTAGTGACAATATCAAATTGTTGAGATATTGTCAGTCGGCAGAGCTTGCTTGAAACATGGACACACCACAAAAAAAAACAATTAAATCATCGCACATCACTTCACTTCAGTCAGAGTTCAGTCACGCATCAGTCCCATGCACCGGAATTGGCGATGTTTTTCGAAGATCGTCACAATCTAGAGCTGAATTGATTAGCTTACATTAACTTTAAAACTGTTTCATCACATAAGGTACAATATGCAAGCGGATAAATAATAAATCTACAATAGTAAATACATTCTTCACAAAATAATTACATCAATGTGATCCCACTTGCTGTAATCAACCATTTTTCCAATCTGTGTTCCAGCTTAAATTCCGAAAATTAAAATTGACGAATGTTCGGGAAATCCCTGTTCGTGAATCCAACGGTAGATGGCGTTTAACCTATTCGGCTGCGCTGCTGCAGCGAATGTTCGACGAACTTGACACAGTAAGATAACAAGAAATATAATTCATGAAAACCTCAAGTCAAATAAAAAGAAAATATAGAATGACAAAAAGAGAAGCTAGTGGTCCGAAGAAATGAAATGAAATTAAAGGAAAGAAACAGATAGACAGATAGATAGATAGATAGATAGATAGATAGATATATAGATAGATAGATAGATAGATATATAGATAGATAGATATAAAGATAGATGGATAGATAGATGGTTTATACAGAAAGCCGATTTCTTAGTCAAGAGAGAGAGAGAGGGGGGGGGGAGATAAGTACTGATATGGCATATACTATAGGCAGGTGAATAAAGGAACAAATAGATAGATAGACAGATAGATATATAGATATATATATGTATAGATAGATAGATACATACATAAATAAATAGATAGATACATAGATAGATAAATAAATAGATAGATAGATAGATATAGATAGATATAAATAGAATGCCGACCATCATGATAGTCAAAGAGAGAGACGGGGGGGGGGAATAACAATCTAGCACTTGTTTTATTTGCCAATTATTTCTATGAGAATGAAAAAGTATTCAAGAACAAAAAGAAAATGCAGATTCCAATTTCCAATTAACAAAAAGTTTTTACAAAAGCATACGTACGGCGATATTGCACATTCTTCTGCCACCTTCGTTTTTGTGTAATCATAGATGGAAAAAGAAAAAGCATAATAAAGGATTCCGAAAGAGCAATGTACTTTTCTAAATGAAATGCTTCCTAGATATCATGATGATGGTGATATTGACATTTTGATTCCTCTTAAATTTTGTCCCTTTGAAACTGATATGTAAAGACCTATGATTTTAATCGCCTGTGTAGCAACGAATCGGAGTCAAAAGAGGGACTGATTGGCAGGAATAGAGAGTTGAGATATGCACTAACGTATACTTGAAAGGGCCGGGGAAGGGATTTCCCCGTTATCTAAATAAAACAAAAAGTATTTTATGTAATTATATAGCTACAGGTCGGGGAATCATCAACTATAGAATTACGCCGCATAATAGAAACACACGAACCATAGACACGTTCTTAAAAGACTTACCTTTTCTTCCAATTCCAAAAATAGCCTCTCCCTCCCGCCTCGGGGAAATTCTGAATTTGCCGGTTGATATAATAATTTCATGATAAATTATGATGATGCCGGAGTATGCAATATTATTGCATTTTGCCATTTGTCACGCATGGTCTAATTGCTAATTAATAACAGGACCCCCTCCAAACTCATTTTACCACCGGCGGAACTTCCCCGGTCCTCCCACTGTTGCGAAAGGGTCTAGTTACTTGTTGGCTGATGTAATGTAGCAGACGCCAGACGGTGGCATTGCGAAATGTTCAGCTTTGGATTAGCGCCCTCAATCACACTGTAAAATTGTCTTTCGAATGGAACTAATAATAAGCATGCCAAACTGCAATATTAAAAAATAAACAAACCATTCCATTAATCATTCAGAATAATAACAGGCTTGATTTTTTTTTTAAATCGTGTTTTATATTGATCTTATTTTGCAATACAAAATAAAGAAGTATGAAGGAAAGATTTGCTATGGAGGAGCTAGGAGAATAATAATAATAATAATAATAATCTTTTATAGTCCACTCCAAATTTTATTAAACCGAAAATGGAAATTCTTTGTGCCCAATTGATCGTGAGCCCGGCAGCCATTGAGCAGCGCCAGATCGACATTGCTCTATCCCCTTATTGTTGAACGCCAAACAAGGTAGCAGCGACTCCCATCTTTTAACGTCTTTTGGTATGACGCGGCCGGGGTTCGAACCAACGACCTCCCGGTTGTGAGGCGGACGCTCTACTGACTGAGCCAAGACGATGATGCTTGAAGAAGAAGAAAAAGAAGAAAAAGAAAAAGAAAAAGAAGAAGAAGAAGAAAAAGAAAAAGAAAAAGAAAAAGAAAAAGAAAAAGAAAAAGAATAAGAAGGAGAATAAGAAGAAGAAAAAGAAGAAGAAGAAGGAGAAGAAGAAGAAGAAGAAGAAGAAGAAGAAGAAGAAGAAGAAGAAGAAGAAGAAGAAAAAGAAGAAGAAGAAGAAGAAAAAGAAGAAGAAGAAGAAGAAAAGCAACAACAATAAATTTAAGAAATGGAAACGAAGAAGAAGAAAGGGAAGGCTTTCCGGGTCGGAGAAAAAGACAAACAGTATGAAGTGTTACTTATAATGTTTTTATTCATCTAATTTTGTAACTTTTGCGTTCAATATATTCAAAGAACACATAGGCATATGCGTCTAGAACTCAGAACAAACGAACGAACAAACGACCAAACAACCAAACAAACACACAGCAAAGCAAAAAACAAAAAAAAAAATGTAGATGACAATCATGCTCGTATGGCCTACTTCTCGTCAAGCAAGGATCGAGACAATTCGCTGCTTGTATAGGTTCTTTTGGTTTATTTTATACTGCTCAAAGTATTTAAGCCCATATAGTAATACATTGTCAACCGAAAATGAATGCATTAATTTTATAGAAGGAAAATACAATACTTGAATACTGTGATTCAAAAGTCAGTCATCCCCTCGACTCGCATTGAATTTTTCTCGAGAAGGGCTAAATTTGATATATTATTTCGAAGCCCCTTTTCGACACCATTATGATGAAAAAAGGAAGAAAGCGAGAGAGAGAGAGAGAGAGAGAGGGGGGAATGAAATGGAAAGAAACAAAGAAAGAAAGTATAGGTCTTAATAGAGAAAGAAATAAAAGAGGGAAGAAAGAAAGTTATATGGATCACAAAAGTAAGAAAGTACGCAAGAAAGAAAAAAATGAATGAAGAACGAAAGAAAGGAAGATGAAAAAAAAATAGGTATAATGACAATCAATAAAAAAAAAACGGAAATCGTAAGAAACCTTAGTCTCTTTCGAAATGTAAATAGTAAGTCTGTAGCTGATATGGGGCATTCACACGCGTCGATTTCGAAAGCATTCATTAACAAATCATTAAAAAAGTCAAAACGAAACAAATCAACAACAACATCAAAAACAACTAAAAATGAATTACATAATTAAATGACCAAGATTCTTTCTAAAGTGGGAGCAACTTTTGCCTTATTTCAGGCAGATTTTAAAGATTAGGGCCAATTTCAAACAATGTTCGTTCCGTATATAAATTATATCTTCTTCTTCTTCTTCTTCTTCTTCTTCTTCTTCTTCTTCTTCTTCTTCTTCTTCTTCTTCAAGCATCGTCGTATTCTCCCTCCTCAATAGCAAATCCTTCCTTCATAATTGTTTTGTATATTCTTCTTCATTTTGTATTGCAAATTTTGTACTATAAATAAAAAAAATCAAGCCTGTTAATATTATGAATGATAAATGGAATGTTATTTTTTAAAATAATTATTGCAGTTTGGCATGCTTATTATTGGACCCATCCCTTTTCCATATGTCAATACATAGGCCTATATGCCTGACATTATCTTACTGCCGAGAAAATTGACCATAGATCCTATTAATCCAGACTTATAGATCCAGTGAAAATGCACTTTCGTCATGAAAATACATGTAATCACAACACAAGCAGCCAGCTCAAATTATAGATGAGCGTTGGCCGAATACCGGAAAGGGGGCGGTATACGTAGCCTATAAATCCCCTTCCCACTCCTCATACGCCTATTATTAGACCATATAATGGTGACATCAGACCTATGCAGTTCAACGAGTAACTACCGGAAAATCTAGTTGTGAATAGCAGCAATTTGTATAGAAATGACATTGGATTTGGATGCAGCTCGCGGATCTTTACTAATATTAATAACTGTAAAAATAAATGGAAAATCCCGTGCTCTGTTTGTTTATAACAACACTTTTAATACCAATTTCAAAAGTAACGAGGGTATTGCGCAATGCGTTCTGCTCGGTGCAAACAACTTATTCTGGGGGTGTACGGAATACTGAGGCTGCCACTGATGGTACACGGATATAAAATTATGTAAAAAGATATAATTGGGCCACCCGATCCTTATTAATTTCGAAGGTCGAGTCTATTTTCTGCTTCAGTTTCTAATGAATAAGCGTTGAATAATTCGAAACTTGCAACGTGCACCTGTCCGCTTACCTGCTCTATCTATCACAACGGGACCGCTATATACCATCTTTTGTTACCCCCGTACTTTCCCCGAATCCTTCATCCATAAACAATAACAACGGTGCTTTTGTACTGGACGCGTGTGACGACATCCACGCGCGACCGCTTTCTCTAGCTCTACTACGGAAAATACCAGTGCAAAGTCAAAGGTCAACCAATGTTGTGAGTCAATTCGCATATATGCATAATCGGCCGGAGCTACAGCGAACACACACTAGCGATACGCGACGAAGTTACGCAGTTATCTTTGTGTATATTTTTAGCTACAGCTACGGGACTTTAATCGCAGGAGGAAAAGGAAACATAACCACATAAAATGTCCAGTTTTTATTCTTTTGCCACCGTTTAAGAAACAAGTTAAAATCTGACTGTGAGGAATAGACACACTCGAACACCATCATGGGTACTACGGGCCAACATGGAGGCCGTTTCGTGGATTATTTCGCCGTTTGCGGGCTCGATCCGACGAACGCTCTGGAGTTGGATCAATTGGCAGGTACGTACAGGGGTGCAGCAGTACGCCCATTATGCGCGGCCAGCGCTCTGGCTGTACGCGTTGTTAATGGCCCGTTACGGCATGCGGCACTAGCAGATTGTGTGTACAGATATTATGAGATACATAAACTGATAAATATTTAAAGATGTTTGTAGGTCTAGGCCTATATCTTAGATATTCGTGCTAAAGATCGAGATAGGCAAGTGTTTGAAAAAGTTCACGAATCATGGAATTGTGCAGAATTGTGAATTGTGTGGCATGGTAGCCATGAAACATGATATAGATTATAGACTAGAGTCTAGTAGTATAGATAGTATTAGTATCACTGATAATATCATCGAGTCTGAAACTTTGAAGGTGTGTGTAATACGTTTGTACTTTCTTTTTGTTTGATTTCATGAATATTATGAATAGTACTTTATAGATCACCATGATCACATGTGCATCAATCAGATGCATGCGGATGGCCTTTATTTAACATCACCATTTGGGAATTTCAGTATAAACGAGATATCAAGTACTTCTTGATAACAATTCTTGCCTGATGTTGTCTCTAGTTCTGCTGCGAACATCTTACAAAACCTTCTTATTACCATGATAACGGTAATTATACAGGGAGAATATTCTTGTGTGACATCGTCCAGCATTACTGATGTTTTGTTCCTGGTTTAAAGTACTGTTAATGAAGTTACTAGCACGTTCTCAATACTGCAAAGGAAGGGAGTTGTTTTACAAGAAAACATTAGCACTTCCTTGTTGATATTGGACCTTTGCCAAAAGAACCTGTAGAAAACAATAAGTAATTTTTGGTTTAAATTAAAAACAAATAAAATTGTGTGTGTGTCTGAGAGAGAGAGAATATTGTTTAAATATATATATATTTCAATATTTATGTACATGTACACTGTACATGTATTATGAATTGCATCAAGCTTGCATTTTGTAGGCCTACGCTCCAAGTACATACAGAATAGAGCTTACTTACAGTTACAGGCTTACTGTACTGTTTTTTACTACTAAAATTTGTAGGCTAAAAGGCAAAGAAACCAACGTCTTTAAGTCCTCTCCGATGGACTTGGTAATGAGGATTAATGCCTTACCAAAGGGTATTAGCGCATCGACTTGGTTTGAACCCGGGACCTACATGTAGCTCCGGTTACGAGACCACTGCTCTACCACTTAGCCATCGCGTCTCTTTGTACTGTATACCGCATTTTGTTATCTTATTACAACCATAATCAAAGTACATGTACATGTAGGACAAGACAGTTGTGAAAAGGGCCTCTTCCTATTCCACTTGGCAAGTTTTGAGTGGCCTTCCTGTTGTTATTATCAACTTTTTTTTTTGCTTGCAGGATGTGCATATTCATGTAAATGTACTCATGATGTGCCCAATCAGCTGAGAAAATAACACACCCTAAATGCTAAACGGGACTCCCTGAGACAGTCTTTGCCTTCCATTCTTTTCAGCGGGTGTATTTTTGGGGGTCGCATGATCTGTGTACACATACATGTAGGATGCGTGGATGGGAGGAGGACATGTAAATAATTGAAGAATCAAAAATATATAAAAACAGACAGAATCTGGACTTCCGGTAGTACTCAACATATACATGTAGGTATTAAAACGAACTGATAATATACTTGTACTGTACATGTATAGTATATGTATATGTAGTACATGTATGGTATTCAAGTCGTTTAAACAAATATTACACTGCAAATGTACCAGGATATCGTGTGTAATGAGATCAATTCTAAACAAAATTCTGGTTAGTTGAGAATGTATGTAGGCCTACACATACACTTGTACAGGTACATGTACATGTTGGAGCAGTGAGCAATTTCATTCTGGAAATAATTGAAGAACTACAATTTACAAATGGATAAAAAAACTTAAACAACACAAAAGATATGAATAAAAAGTTTGTATGGAAATTTTTGTTTTCCTTCACATTTTATGTTTCCCTTAGGTGGCCATAATAGACAGGTTCGACTGTGTTTGTATGTTGTAGCTTAATGATTTTGTTTCATCATTTAAAAAAGCCAAGCACAATCAAGGTACAGGACTATTGTTTCTTAGACGAGTCGTGCTCTTGTTGCAACGGAAGAGCAGAATACACTTTATGTACATTACATGCAGGTACTGATTCTACAGATTCTACGAATACATTGTACATGTAGAACTCATTAAAAGCGGTTGTCCAATAAAACGACCCGGACATGACTTCACCCTCACCTCATTAGAGTTGTTGTTTCTTACCGGTATCTGTACCTTTTCTCTCTCTCTCTCTCTTTTATCTCTTTCTTCCCCCTTCCCCTCTTTTTTTTAATGATGCTACCAGCAATTCTCTGCTGGTTTTCGCTGAGATAAGGAATTGCAATTACCTTGAAACCATGGCGATCTACATGTACGTCATATTCGAATATGGTTTTCCATCATGCATGTTACTGAAAGAAGTGTGGGGGGTCTATATTTCTATTATATATCCTGTATTCCAATACTTCTGGTAGATGAATTAATAGCTAAATCCTTGATAGTCAAGATGTCACATTTTCAGGTAACACGTAAATGTACACTTTACCAAGTGTTTCCTCGAGTCCACAAAATGGGCAAGTTTCCAACTTTCAAAGAAAATGGCAAATTGTTCTCATAGACTCATACACTACCATTTCACGCCCCTACATGTACATGAAAAAGATGTACGGCAAAATTTAAACTTAGGCAATACCATAAAACCATGAAATAGAAAATGAGACAAAATGTAAAAAAAAGTGTTTGGTACATACAGGTACGGTATATACATGAATGTACATGTACATTGTACATGTACAGGTGTATGCACAGTTGCACACATGAAGCAATTTCTTGTACTGAAAGAGTTCTTGAATAGGTAAATTTAGGAGAGAGTAAAAACGAGAGACCCCTCATCTTTACCAGTAAAATGTGAGTTCCATCCTCCAATTCACCCAAGCTGGCAGACTCATTGGTAGTTTTGTTGTGTGTTTGGGGAGAAAGCATTGTTAAAAGTCAATTTTCCATGGCAACATCTGCCTCATCCATTCATCCCAGCTGCTCCTCCCAAAACAAGAGATGTATTGTCTGATTCAGATTGGGCACTAGTGTGAAAATAACTTTTATGAAAATGAGAATGAATTTAGTAACTCCCTTTTGTCTACTGTAACTCTTGATAAAATAATGAAATGGGATAAAGATAAATAGAACTAAAGAGCACCACGTAAATTTTATCCTGGGCTTTCTTTTCCAGCTGTCATGAGTTGTCATGTTGGCCTTGCCTGTAAACCTACATGTATATTTGTAGGCCTACAACATGTAGCCTGTAGCAATTATTGTTGGCCTTCATGTACAGTGTACATGTACTTGAGCACAGTAGTAAGATACATGTACATGTATGTGTAAATGGTGCCCAGACTTTTTTTTTTGGGGGGGGGGGCTACAGCGTGTATACGTGTATGTACAAGTTTGTGGATGTATGATGTTGATTTGCATGTCTATTTTAGAGCCACATCTACATGTAGGCTTTCTTCATGCTGTTGTTTGAATGCTGTAAAGAATTGACTGTGATTGAGGGACAACTGTTGTGTAACTGTTGTGTAACTGTGAGCTTTCATTTTCATGCACTTTATAGACACTAGTATCTCTTCTCTTTTCACAAACACTCCAGGGAGATGATCTCCCTGAACACACCAAGGAGTTATTACAAGGTGCATGTACAGTATGTACCGGTAAGCTTGCCTTGAAGTCCTGTACATGTTCAGACTTCAGTGTAACTCCTTGAACAGACTTTTGTCTTTTGTCTTGCCTTCTCCCATACATTGTATGAGCAGAGCATCAGCACTAATCATACACTGATTACACAGCCATTAACATACAATGGAGGGTATGACAGCACCCTCAGCTATTGTTGGGGGAGCGAACAATGGCACACTAATCTGGTACTAAAGAACTTAGAAGGGATAGATAATACCAGTATTATCTATCAAGACTGGCAGCGAAAATACTCCCTGTAGATTGTGGTCAGAAGAGTAAACAAGGAGGCATGTCAAATACAAATTTCTTATCAAGTACATTATTGTAGTGTCTTTGATGGAAAGAAATGATGGATTAGAAGGCCTTGGACTACAATACATTCAATGCATTCTCCATTCTCGATCCTTTAAAAGTATGTTAGGCAGGGCTTGACAAGTTGGTATTAGGAGTTCAGTACAGATGAGGCCCTATTAAAAGGACATGTACACCCTGTACATGTACACTAGTTCGGACAGGTATTAATGTAATTAAAAAGCTCATCAGGAGTGTCTTCTAAACTCAAATTTTGCTTGTTCTGAATGTGGGTTGTTAACTTATAACATTATAAGTTAGGAAATACATTTATGATTTTTCATTCATCATCATCATCATCATCAAAATAATAAATAATTGATCTTCACAATATATGATAACAAGTTTCTATCTTTGAATACATGGAACTACACAAACATTTGGCATCAAATTTGATCAAAAGTTTGACATCCTAGAGATGAAGGTGTCATTGATACAGGTGTATACCGGTAATCCTTTTCATAATGCTGTATGTTGCTACACTGTACGTGTACATGTTAAAGCTTTGAAGTAATGTTCTCAGAATCTCAGACATGATGTACACTGTGTGACTCATGAAAAGAACGAGTGCTCACAAATGTGTTTCACCCTTACCACCGCAATTCTATTCAATTCATTGTTGAACTCTGACCTACACAAATGTACATGTAAGTCGCCCATGACCTTCATTTGACCTTCTCTGACCAGTAACATGAGCAGTGGCCGTTGAACTCATGTTTCCTTCGTCCAACTGCGCTCTACCATGTCACATGACTCATCCGTTAGCGCTAACGAATGACTGAACAGAGAGCACGAGTCATCGCTCACTGCGCCTGCTGTCGTCCTGCACTGTATGATGTGTACATGTATCATTGTATGGCACGACAGCCTTGGCAGGCACAAGATCCTAGTATACTATCGATGGAGGTTATGTACTGTACAATCCAGAGCTTCATCATCATTGTTGTATAATGTATGATTTGGGGGGTGTTTCACAAAGACTAAGATCGACTTTAAGTTAGACTTAACTATGGCAGGCCATTCATGCCACTGGTTGCTCTCACTATTGGTCTCTCAATTTAGATAATGTTTTTTGGAACTATCAAATAATATGAATTTTGTAGATTTGTGACCACGATTTATACGTCCCTTGAGAGACCAATGCCAGTAAATGGTGAGAGCAAACAGTGGCATGAATGGCCTGCCATAGTTAAGTCCAACTTAAAGTCGATCTTTAATAGTCTTTGTGAAACACCCCCCAGGAGTGTCCTGTACTGTTTTTCTTGGAAAAGCTAGAAGCATGCACTGTGTCACGCAAAATTGACCCAAAACATAGTTTTATACAGTCTATTAAACCTCCTTCACTGGCCACTTGTATAGAAAGACCTCTTTTCTATTTAAAGACCACATTTTGGGTTTCCCTTGAACAGTGTTTCTCATTGAAACATGTATTTATAGGAACCTGTACATACTGTAAAGACCACCTGCTCATAAAGACCGCTTTTGTTGTCTCCCTTGAGTGGTCCTAATGCATGTTTTCACTTTGCATATATTAAGATCATGATATACATGTAAACGTACATATCTAGGCCTGTAGACAGGTCGTGCAAATTAATTGTAAAATGAACTGGCTAATCTCTATCCTTGATTGACATACGTGAACAATAAAGCATTGGAGTCGGACACACAAACATGTACATGTACATTGTGTATAGGACAAAACAAGCCTGTACTTGTGATAATTCACTAAAAAGTTGTAAAGTATTCATAACTAGAATATTTGAAATACAGTATTGGGAGATTTCAAAAGCAATCTGGCATGTACACTGTACATGTCAGTATAGATCAAGTAAAACGTGCCCCTCCCCTAAATTGCAGGAGCAAATTTTCATATACGGGATGGGTAGGCCTACTCTAATACTGTGTACATGTAACATATAATATACATGTACATGCCAGACCTGTAAAGTATTCTTCAAAAAAAAAGTAATATCAGTTGGTATGCAAGGCATGAAAAAATGGATTTTTACTCCAGGGTACTGAAGATTCATGTACATGCATATCTTGCAAAGTACATGCACCTCCATGTACCTGTACATTCACCTCCATGTACCTGTACATTGTAAGGCTTACTTTAGATCCTTGGGTCATCGCGTTGGGTGACTCGGGTTGGGTGGTCACATTGCGCGACCTTCTGTGAAAGCGTGCCCATTTTTTCACAAAATGTTAGGGGTAATGTTTGTGAAATAAAAATAAACCCCTCTCATCTACAAATTGTCTGGTCCAAATTACCTGGCAATTTGTGAAAAGAAAACCCTACGGCAAATCTGCGAAAGGTCGGATATCGGGACGCGATGACCCGATGATTTGAAGTGAGCCACATTGTACATACACATGTACAGTATCTAGGCCTACAGTGTACCTCAGAAATATATACAGTACATGTAACATCCCCGGCCCCCCTACTCCGGGGTCGGAGGGACCGCATTCGTGTTCCCAAAATCTCTGATAAAGGGGTACTTTTCGCGCGACAAAGTCCGACCCAAGAATTGTAAAAAAAAGGGGTGTATTGACTTTTCACCCAGAGATTTCTTTAAAAAGGGGGTGTTTTTACTTTTTCTCTTTTTGGCTTCCTTAGAAATTTTAAAAGGGGGTCATAAAATATCTTGAATAGCATTGATAGGGGGGTACATTGAGCAGTGTTCCAGATTTAAGGGGTCTTCAAGGCAGGAAAAGGCAAAGGGGGTTCAGAAATGTTGGCAGTCCTCAGATAGGGGTGCTTTCAAAGAGGGAACAATCATACGTGTACCCTAAATAACACTGAGTGGGGTGGGGTAACATCTCATTGTAATACTTGTGACATATTTCCTGAGAGATGTTGTCTAGAGTAGAAATTAAAATGTTTCCTAAGCATGATACCCAGTCACACCAAGGAGACGTACACCAGACTGACTACAGACTAAATGAGCCATTACACTACCTCCAATGGCAAAGAATCGGTCGGTTTGGAGTCGGTCTGACAGTGTGACTGAGGTAGTGATCTCAACAAGCCATTTCATATCAGAATATCTGTAAGTGGGAGGGGGTGGTGCAAACTCCTCGATTGAGGCCCCATTTCAACCATAACATGGTTTTAACAACGAAATAAAAGGAATAAAAACAACAATAATCATGACCTTAATTTTTGCCTTGATCGGATTGGAGAGTAAATGGCGGTGCAAGTGTTTTTTAATCAACTTTCTTTCCATTTTCATTAGCAGTGGCCATGCTATGGATGGTATGATGACGTTTGAGTGCTGGGGACGACTGCACTTTTTGCATTTGGGTTCCCTGTTCATCGACCTCTCCCGATGGAGCAATTTTTTTTAACCGCTGCCATTCCATAATAAAAAATATGCATACAATGCACTCTGCATAACTTGAGAGTGGGCATAGGCCTACTTGAACCGTGCTTGAGCACACCATTTCTGTATGATGTACAGTGCATATGTACATGTACATGTATAGCCCTATAGGGCCTCCAATGGATAAGTTACTAAATTGAGTGACAATCAATAAATCATAAACATATTTACATGTAAATGTACTGATGTGAAGTTGTACAATGCATGTTTTCAGAAAATAAATGTTAATGTACTTGCACTGTAAATAATAATTGTTCACTTTCTATAAAAAAGCTAATGAATTTCTGCTGAGCAAGAAATGGGTGAACTTTAAATGGCATCGATATATAGCTTGAAAGCTTTGTTATTTAAATGTACGGTATAGCCTATACATGTTCATGTAGGCCCTACAAACTTACAAGGGCAGCTCAAGCATTTGTGACTCAGATTTTAAGAAACTGCTATTTTTTTGGTAAAATAAGTTTGTACTGTAAACACTGCCAGGGGTGCATTCATATGGCCATTATGGGGGGGCGATTGCCTGGGTGTTCGACCAAATTTGCAGCGGCATCGTGCTTCAAAATTGAGCACATGCATGCACACACCAGGGCCCTTTATCAAACAACTTGTTATCAATAACAAATGCTAAATTTTTATGAAAAATTTGCTCTCAGTCAATCAAATGCCACAATTTCGGTATTTATAAAAATTATTGTAACTTAATTATTTTTGATAACAAGTTTTAGGAAACACGGTCCAGGGCCCCGTCTTACAAAGAGTTACGATTGATCCAAATCAATCGTAAGTCCTCCAATCAATCGCAAGTTTGCATTCTCCTATCTCTTATGTACATGGTTGCGATTGATATCAATCGCAAATAAGTTACGATTGATATCAACTCTTTGTAATACGGGGCCCAGTATTATTAAAAAATCATTTTATGATTTTGTCCTGCATACATTGTACATGGTACAGTATAGGTAATGCATATAGCATTATAGGTCTACAATGTACATGATATACATTGTACTGTACATACATGTACATGTACATATTGTACAAACTACTAAAAGTATCAGCAAGCTTCGATCATGGCCAAACAAACTTCCTCCTCTCCTTAAATGCATACTCTTTCTTTATGTTTTATAACTAATACTCTTTTCACACTTGTTTTGCTTAACCCCGTACTTTGCTTAGCCCTGTACTATCCTTAACCCCGGACTAACTTTTTTGGCTGTTCTCACTGCAATTCGTTAGCCCCGTACTACAGTGTAGCTGTATAGCGTGAACATTCATTAATTCGCTCCATTGCTTGGTACCAGACTATTTTTCGTTTCTGTTCTCATTTACTTTGCTTGGCACCGCAATTGCGGAGTTAGCACCACAATTGCGGGGTTAGCCCTGCTATTTTGCAGGGCCAGCTAACCCCGTACTATAGGTGGGGCTAGCCCACTTTGGTAAATACGTGTCTGAACAGAAAGTGGAATAAGCTTAACCCCGGACTATAGGTGGGGCTAAGACCCCCCTTTAACCCCACCTATAGTCCGGGGTTAAGCAAAATGTTGCCAGTGTGAAAACAGTATTAACATCCTTTTCCTTATGAACATGGAGGTATTAAAGCAGGAAGTACTTTGTTTTCATGATCATAAACATCATCAGCTCAAGCATTGACTCCAATTAAAATAGTGCAGGCACCAATTGATGTACACAAAAGACAGCCAAGAACCAAACAAAAGATTGACTGTGTGGGGCTTTATAGATTTAGGGATATAAGCAATAAATAGGGAAACAAAGGGAGAGATTGAGACAGGAAGGGGGAGGAGAGAGGGAGGATGAGGGTGGTCTAGGCCTGTAACTACAGGGCTTACACAGTGAAGTGAAGACAGGAAACAAGACAAGGAAACAAGTGAGTTAAAGATAAAGACCAGTTCTGGTCATGCGATTGCATTGTGAAAGAAACCTTGTAGAATCGATCAGAAAAGGTTGATCATCTAGCATATAAGCATTGGTGTGTACTGCAAGGTTCTGGAATCATCAAAATGATAAGAAATTTGGCCCAGTCTTGGTAAAGTTACAAGCACTGTACACAGAAAGATGTATATGGGACTACGCAACCACGGCGCGATATCTATTTGGTCCCAATAGATATAATAATTTACCAAATATATCAATTAGTAGGCAGTTTCCGACTTTCCCGGCAAGATTTGTATCATCACGTATTAGTCAAAACATATTCTTTCACATGATTGGTAATGAGAGCTTCCATTTCATTTTTTTGAGAGAGGGGCGTTTCCAAAACTGGTCTTTACCTTTAGTTGCAAAAGACAGATAAGCTAGCACACAGCTGTAAATACCTGCAATGTTTCCTCTTCACTAAGCCCTACATTACCTGTACACATTACAGTTGCTGGTACAGCATCAAAACAAAACAAAACAAACAAGACACAAAATGACACAAAACAACAGAAAACAAAAACTAAGATGGTAATATTATATCTACAGTTTTAGAATTTGAAAACAAGAAAGAAACTGGAATATCTGGAAATCAGTACACCGTTACCGTACGGGGGCTGTACAATGTAGAGTGGTACATGTATTTTTTGTCAATCTTATAGAGACAAGCCTATTTATTCAGAGTACATTTGTATATGTACAGTCAAACCTGCTTTAGTGACCACCTGTCTACAAAGACCACCTGTCTACAAAGACCACATTTTTTGTTTCCCTTGAAAATGGTTTCTCATTGAAACATGTACTAAAGGAACCTGTCTACAAAGACCACCTGTCTACAAAGACCACTTTTTGTGTTTCCCTTGGCCGGTCGCTATAGACAGGTTTGACTGTACATGAACATGTGAATTGGAGGCCTAAACGTAAAACGTGTCTCATGTTTTAGACATACATGTACAAGTACATGTACACTTGTATGTAAATGTATTAGTATCGTACATACAAAGACTTTTTGGCTGCTGGAGATTATTTTTACAATTTTGTGTTTATTTTTGTAAACGTGCACATTTCTCAAAGTGATTTTTTGTCTTGTTTGAAATATTATTATCATTCAATCAGAGCTCTTTCTATCAGTGTATATAAGAGGTCTTGACTTTTGGATCTTTCCAGAGATAAACCGCTAATCACTCCCATCAATTTTTTCCGCTGGTCTACAGTGTCAGCCTCCATGTTGTACACATGTACATGTACATGTACAGTATCTGTCCAGTGTACATGACGACATGGAGGATCATGCATTGACCTTGGTGAGATCAGGGAGGTGGGCCCTGGTCAGATTCAGGAATGAAAAGCTGGTCTCCAATAACAACCCCAAGATATAAAAATGCAACCTCTGAAAAATCAATTCCTCTGCATTAGCTGCAACACATGCTGACATTTCTTTGTTTTCATACTTTGTAGGAGCTAAAAGAAAGATCATTTTTATGTTATCTTCTGTTCTCCTTTAGCTTCATAGGAATGCTATTATTCACTATGTTCTTTTAGGGGACCTTTCCAAGTTTCTAGACCTACACAACATGTACAAAACTACATGCATTTTCAGTTTGTTTAAAGGGATCATTTAACAGTGTTAAATCTGAGATACACGGCCCTACATGTTATTAGTGTCTGTGATATGGTGTAATAATGAAGCCCTAAAAAAATTGCGCTTCAAAATGATCAAGAAGTGCCTCAAAAAAGTAAAAATCTTTGATTGACCGGTTTTACCATACTCGTTTTCCTAATAGACTATAGTGTTATGAAAACCATCAGGCGACGGTTTTCAAAATTTGTAATTCCAATCATAAATATCTTGATAATCAGACAGGCGATCAGCTTGTAAAAGTCATGGGGTTCCTGACTGACCTAAAGGTTTATGATTATCATTGCATCATGAGCTAAATCCAGAATTTTGTTTCAGAATCTGAGACAAAGTTACCGGATCCCTTTAAATCTAGAGTGAAGAGCAGGGATTGCGTCATCGAGACTACCCTTAGGTCACAACACAACAGGAAAAAGATGTTATAAAGTTTCTGGACCTGTACACAACATGTATAAACTACATGTACTTTCAGTTTGTTTACATCTAGAGCGAAGAGCAGTGACTGCGTCATCAGACTATCATTTGGTCACAAGATGATCTTCACCTTTGCTCTGCCTTGATCAAGAGAGTCAATTTGATTTGGGATTGCTCACTGAATAAACATTACACACGCACACATGGATGTCAGCAGACCAAATAATGCTCTGCAAATAAATCAAAAGTAATTGTCACCTGATCAACAGTAGGAGATAAAAACTACCACTACCAGTA
This sequence comes from Mesocentrotus franciscanus, assembly GCA_037976565.1. Lineage (NCBI taxonomy): Eukaryota > Metazoa > Echinodermata > Echinoidea > Camarodonta > Strongylocentrotidae > Mesocentrotus > Mesocentrotus franciscanus. The sequence goes on along the minus strand of CP137681.1, from coordinate 15,214,342 downwards.
CATATAACCAGTAGCAGGGCAACCAAAAGCTGGTTGTAAGACAGTCGCTCCTGCATCAATTATTCTGCAGTTAGTCCATAGTCCATACGCTAACAGAATTCCCAACTTCAGTCTTGGACCTAGTCCAGAATAGAGCCAGTTCTTATATTTTATCTAGAATTCCCTACACTTGCAGCAAGTCACCAAAGATGGTGTTATGAATGAACATGTACTAATTTCGGGGATCATGTCATCTTCGACTGGCATCGATTAAGGAAGGGGAGATTGTATTGCATTGTTGGAGATTGTTAAAACTAAATCGGCCAGATTCTGGAGGACCAGATTCTGGACGACCTTGGACCCAACACTACCCATGTCCCTAACCCTTGGCATAACTTTCAACCCAACCTCCAGTTGCAACCCTAACAGCTAACCCAGCCCTATACTTTTGAAAAAATGAAGTCCAGAGCAATAGTCGCTGAGGCAATTAATTGTCGGGAGTAACCAAAATTTAGCTACCGGTATGCTTGCATGGCACCATTGTAGTAACATTTTAAGTCTGCGAACCCTCAAAGTTTTTTAAACTATTGCCCACTGACAATGACATGGGATCACACAGCACCAAAACGATTGCCCAAATTAACTCAAAGTTTTAAATGGCAAGCCAGGCAAGTAGTCATTGTAACTACGAGCTGGTGGTTCCTCTGTGTCCATGGGGTACATAACTTTGAGTACAGAGCCCTCCACCCCTCTCCCAACACACTCACAGTCACACATGGATGCCAGTACACCAAATAATGCTCTGCAAATAGATCAGGAGTAATTGTCACCTGATCAAGAATCAGAGATAAAAACTACCAGTATAAACTTTGCCCTTACATGTAGCTCGGCAATCAAAAGCTCAACATTTTGAAATCACAAGCTCAACTTGGATTTTACATACTGTTATCTGAACCTAGCAAGAGATAATCATAAGGAGGAAGATAATGGTATCACTGCCAGTACATGTACAATGCAGCTGGCAATCAAGACCGGATCGCTCCTGAATTACACAATGTGCACAACCAGTGCAATACACTATACTGTACATGATGCAACTAATACGTCAAGGAACTTTTTTTTGTAGGCCTACGTGTACATTATATGCCATTGAAGGGACACTTCAGTTATCAACAGATCTTGTTATAATTGTTGACAGCTGGTCCCAAAATTACCAGCAGTCCCACATACACACAGGCCAATTGATTGTTTCTCCAGCTGCTTGGATAATGTTAATTATCACTAATCTATTTAAAAACAAAATTATCAAAGCAGTTTGAAGACATGAAACAAAGGACAATAGGCCCGCCTTCATCAGCTCGAGATTGCCAAATAACCCGCTATTTTAACTATCCCGATCGCAAATTATCCAGCTAATTTGCATCTACATCAGCCCGCAGTTGCAATTAGCGGGATATTTGGTCAAGATAGTCATCCCAAGATATCTTGGGCTAGTTTGCAAACTATCCCGCTATTTGGCAAAATATCCTGCTAATTGTCCGGTGCGTCTTCACCAGCCCGAATTAAGACTCGTACTATGCGCGAACGCTTAGCAAAAATATCTCGAGCTAATTTCTCAAGCTCGAGATTCATGAATCTCGAGCTGATGAAGACGCGATTTGTAACTTCGGGCTTATTTCCCAAATCAGAAATAGCGGGCTATTTGGCAATCTCGAGCTGATGAGGACACACCTACATGTATAGGTTTGTTTCTTTGCGTTTCCTGGGATTTTAATTAATTTTACTAATGACTTTTTACGGGTTTTGAGAGCTACACATGTATGCATCTCTATGTTTCTCAGAACCCAACCTCTCTCTTTTCTCCATGTACATTCGCTTCATGGTCTGCAGTCTGCATGTACAGTACATGTACAAAAAAAAATGTATGTATACATATGTATACATATTACATAAAACATAATACACCTGTACTTCTTGAGAATTTCTACCAAACATGCAAGGCCTACTGTTAACAACTGAATTATTCATACCCATAACAATTTTTGTAATTTTTAAAGTATTGAAAAAAAAACATTTGTCCTAATATATGTTTCTTGAGAATGTGGCATATTAAAGCTTACATCTATATTAGTATTCAACAAAGGCCCTAATTCAACTACAGTGTAGTACACCTTTCCTTCTTGAGTGACGAAACACACAAACAAAAACATCAAATTAACAAGGGGTATGAATGATTTAGCTGTTAACTGTATATATATATATATAGATACAATGTACATCATATGTTTAGAATTCCTACCAAACATGCATGTATGTATATCCTATAGTAATTATACTACTGCCCATTTAAATGCATACAACATACACATGTACATGTAACAGATCAGTGCGTGCAATTACGTGGTTCACGGGCTGGGCATGCAGAGCTGAAATCAAATTTCCATCACTTTATCAGCAATCTGCCCGCAGGCTAAAAATTCAAATGTATTCCTCTTACCCGGTATATGCCCTGTTGACTCTCCCAACTAATACATGTACATGTACATACAATGGGAAAATCATTAGAATATGATCAGTAGAGGTCCTACCATCATAGTATTATTGTTAGAACAAACATGTCCAGTTTATATGGTCGCATACTGGTTATTAGAAATGTACAACTTTTGGGGGTAAAACATTTAGTTGTACACATGTACATGTACATGTACATAGCCCATGTATTTGTAATTTTGTGTCATTTGTCTTCATTGTAAATACAGTTACATGTACATGTAATGCCATTAAAGTTGTACATCCCCTTTTTGGGGAGGTGCTACATAACAGAGCTTTTCCCAAAATTGTAAAATGATATTGGGTAGGAGGGAGAAATGGCTAAAAGAAATATCATTGCATTTAAAGCATTTTTGTGGAGATGCCATGCATTGGCATTTAATGTAGCATCATGACGACCACTTTCGTTTTCATTAATTACGAAATTAGATTGTTTTTGAGAGTCAGCAGCAGTATGAAAATCTTTAATAAAGGAGATACATCTACAACTTATGCAGTTGCAAAGACTTAATAGGGGTTGTGTGGGGAGGGGGTGGGGTGGCTTGGTTATTCTCTTCACTTTTAGCTTAGTTAGTGCGGTATATTTAGAGGTACTGGTTCAAAGGTTGGAAAGCGGTATTAAATAAAACGGCGCCACCTTGTTATTCCCGAGGGCTGCTTGATAACCAGTGTCCTGTTTCTCTCCTGTGCATGACCACCACTCTGTGCAACGAGATTCGATTTTTCACGCTAAGCGACTATTGAGCATTTGAAGATGCTAATTGCAATTAATTTCCCCTAGGCTGTCTAGAGTCTTGATAGAACCCTGTTACGAAGGGGTTTGAGGTGGTTACCGTTCTGGAATTGTTCTGCTCCCATTCTGGAATTGTTCTGCTCCCATTCCACTATACGGAAGCCAGAGAAAAAACCCTGAGATAGTATTTTCTATTGTACGTGTAATAGTAGTTTCTAATGAGGCAATGAGATACTTGCAAAATTGCTGGTATTTTTCTGTGAACATTAATTTCTGGAGGCAAGGGTTGATGTTTAAACTCTTGCAAAATGCTTCCCCGTCAATCAGTTCAACATTTTCGGGGCACAAAATTTACCTTAAAGAGGGCTACTGTACTTCATAACCACCAATCCACCATTATGCTAAAGAGTTAAATATCAAAATTTGGAATTTTCATATCCATGCATCATCATCATCATGTTTATGAGCTAGAATTAGAAAACTTTTTTCCTTCTCCTATTCCTAAGGTTTGATAATATTAGTAAATCAGCTACCCAAAACATTACCCTGTAAATGCTACATTGTTTCCACAATTATGCTATTTTTATAAGTTGGCCATTTTCATTTCTATACATCACGTGTATGAGTTAGAAACTGCTTTATAAATATCATCCTGTACTCTAAAGTTTGATAATGGGAAGACAACTAATATACCCAGACATTCTTTGTCCGGACAGGTTGTGTATCCGGACAGTTGATCTAAAATAGCAATTTGAGGAAGTTTACAAGCAATATTTCATAAATCTTCTGAGACTCATGTTGGAACAATATTATAAAGGACAAATATTCATGATAGTCAGTGCTATACCATGAATATTTTCTGTTAAATCCGAAGGCAAAGAGAAGTCTTTATGTTTGTAAAGTGTCTGGACACCCAACCCCCATAAAGATCGCCCTGCAAAGACTGGAGGCTGCACAGCTTCCACCATAAGCTGAAATATTGACCACAACTGACGCCAGATAGTAAACAGAGTCGACTTCGTCTGGGTCGAGTGTTTTAACTCAAGCCTTTAACTTTTAGCATCTCTTGAAGTATCCATTTTGAAGGAGGCCGCTTCTTGGAAGGTTTATTGGCTGGGTGTTGCTAGGCAATGGTGAAGTGGAGGAGCAAAAATTAAATGAAAAAAATATTTGTGAAAGGAAGCACACTGTACAAACCAACGCAATTAACAATTTGTTTTATTATTTTATTTGTAAGTTATTGAGTGTGATGCAGAGGTGGCATTTCAGAGAAGTTTGGATAGAGGTGGTATTAAAACCTTTACGATTCCAGGCAAGGACAAATATTGTCTAAGGGACTGAATGATTCTCTATGACAAATTGCAATATATTGGCTACAGTGTATGCAGTAAATTTCATACAATGTTTATGTATACCATTTTCATATAGGTTTTCCCCTGGTGTGAATAGGCTGTTTATGTGGAGCTTTGCATCATTATATTGGGATACAGGAGGTGCCTTGTCTTGACCCTGTTTAGACCAGAGAAATTATCATTAAATTATAAAGACGTGTAAGGAATCATCATAGAAGAGGTGTGCACATGTGAACAGGGATATTGGTAGTATAGAAAAAAAGGTTGTGTAAATGAACCAGTTTTGAAGAGATTAGTTGACATGACAGAAGGCCAATCATCAGTGTGCCCTCAGATATAAGCACCATTTACATGTAGATATTCAGTTTTCATGTAACATTCAGACAAGAACGGGACCCAGATTCTCTATTGAGTTTTCATTTTGAATCAATAATGAACCCCAGTTCCGTTATGAGACCTTTTGATATACGATGTTGACATTCAGACAAGAAACAAAACAAAAAAATAAACTAATATAGGTACAATGTACATGTATACGGATTCTGACTTTCTGTATACATGTAGCTATACATTGAATTTTGTTAGTCTAAAAGGGGATAAAACGCCCACATGAGAACGGTAAACAGGTCAGATTCTTTCAAGGGAACGACATCGGAGGCTTAGAGAGCTTCGCCGAAATGGAGATTCCCATTTACAGGATGCATGTTGGCCATGCATATTAATAGCAAGTGTTACTCTAATGGCGTGATAAAGTCCCTTCTTGTTCTTGTGCCTGTTTCCTGGTGTAAACAACACTTTAACAAGTTGTTTACCACTTCCTGCAAATTGTGCTATTATCCAAACTTCATAGAAAGTGTCATGCCCCACTACATGGATCAAACTCTTAATCATATACAGTTTACAACTAACAATTATTCATACCCCTTGTAAATTTGATGTTTTTTGTGTGTTTTTTGTATTTCAACTTCAAGGATGAAAGGTGGACTGGTTGAAGTAGGGCCTTTGTTGAATATTTATAGATGTTAAGCATTAATACATGTATGTCACATTCTTAACAAACATAAATCAGGACAAACCAATTTCTTCACAATTTTTCACATAAGGTACTTGAAAAATTACAAAACTTGGTAAGGGTATGAATGATTTTAATATTTGTTAACTGTATATTAAATAAAAACCACTGAAGGGAGACAAGAAAAGTGGTCTTTATCGGCAGGTGCTCTCTACAGTTTCCTTCATTCAGTACAGGCTTCAATGAGAAATGATTTTCAATGGAAACAAAAAAATAGTCCTTATAGACAGGTGGTCTTTCTATACAGGTGGTCACTATTTAGATCAGGTTTGACTGTAAAAAGAATCTAGAAATTTCTTGGTCTTGCCCTCCTTTCACTATTAAAGGTGAAGGGCCATTTTCTTCACTTTTTATCATTGAGTACTGTTCAATAAATCTACAGCGACTGGTAATTATTGTTGTAACGAGGTTAATGGTAGCATCCCGTCCTTACTGTCAGAGTCAGTTTACTTTATGCAAGGTGAAACCCCTGCTGTTATTGTGTCTGTACAGCCTGCATGTGGCTGTACATGTGCTGTAGTACCCGTAGATTCTAATAGAAATACCAGTATAATTTAGATTTATGGTAAACAAATACTTTTATGTGATTCATACACAAACACTAGCTGTACACATACTTTGCATACTTTGAAAAGACTTGGGATTTATTTAAGGATGGTTTGGACAAGGACAACCAAGTAGGAGGCTTGCAATCTTGATGTTCTTGCCTACAGGACTATGGGATCTGGGCCCTGTTTCATAAAACTTGTCATCAATAACAACTTTAATCTGTTATAAGCGACTGAAATAGTTGCATTTGATTGGCTGGGACAGATTTGTCATAGAAATTTAGCAGTCATTATTGATAACAAGTTTTATCAAACAGGGCCCTGGTGCACCCCCCACCCCCAACCCCCCAAATTAATTACTAAACAATAGTAATAAATAAATAAGACAAACATGATAATTCCAGACCCAAAACCAAACATTCAAATGTGGATAAGGTCCATGCATATGGACCAACATGTACATTTAATAACCCCTGTCAACCCCAAAAAAAAGGTGTGTTCAGGCTTCAGCCTTGTTATGTGGAACATTCTTGTTATAAGTACATGTAGATCAGCATTAACATGTATTTCTTGTCAATTGTATAGGCCGAACTCCTGTACTCTAGTTCAAACTGTTTGTGTCTGTCATAAATCTTGGTCTCGATTCATCAACTTCAAGTTCCTACATGTATGCACTGTTTAAAAGCATCAGTCCACTCAGATTTACAAGTGACAACCATGTTTTGTACCTTCAAGTGCATGTAGAGGATAATGCCTGGAATCCTGGATAAAGAAACAAAATAGATGAAACCAACACAGAAACTAAAACATCGCTGCTGCCAAACTGAGCACATGATTGAGATGAACGTTTGTATGTACCGGTAAGTGTTGGTCCACTAAGATTTACAAGTGACAACCATGTCTTGAAACCTTCAAGTGCCTGTAGAGGATGATGCCTGGATAAAGAAAAAAAATAGATGAAACCAACACAGAAACTAAAATATCACTGCTGCCAAACTAAACAGATGATTGAGATGAACATTAGTACTTGAGCAGTGAGTAGTTGCTGGTGTGGCAATTACGAGTGTAATCTTTTCATCACTCTCCTTTTTTTTCTTTTTTTCTTTTTTTTTGACAGAGAGACTGTCAGTTTTGAAAATAGGAGACATGACACTGCAAATGTCAAGAAAACACATTTTGATGTAAGTAGGGCACATGTGTGGGAGTTCCTAATAGATTCTATCATAAATGTAGGTCTGTAGGCTTGTCTAGTAATGTAGTATGTATTTCATTATAACCTAAGACATGTTTTATGCATTAATGTTGCTTAAAAAAAGAAATTGGAAGAGAGAGAGAGAGAGAGAGTTTGAGAGTGAGAGAGAGGTAGGGATGGAGTGAGGGAGGGAAGGAAAAACTGAGACAGTGAGACAAACAGATAATAAAGGTTATCTAAGTAGTTATTCTGCTTCAGGGTATACTTCATTACAAAGAAAAAAAGAAATTTGAGAAATGTACAGAGAAACATGGCAATGAGGCGAGGAGAGAGAGAGAATGAGGAAGGGAAAGTAAGGGGCGGATAGATGGAGGGAAAGAGGGAAGGAAAAACTGCGACAAACAGATAATGTATAAGCTGATATTTTCGTGTACAGATATTTTCGCGAATGACAGGCTAAGAGACATTTTATGCGAGTCGTTGCTTTCGCGAATAGCACACAGCAGAATTTAATGAATGGGCATGACGTATTCACAAGCCTTTCTCACACACACAGACTCAGTACACGTAAGCGCTGTTCGGTACGAAGATTACATGCGTCCGTCATGCAATCTGGGCAATATACGCGCGGGGCGTGAGGCGACAGCATTACGAACATCGCTAAGGCAGTCAGGGAAATGGCGCTGGCCACCAAGATTCGAGAGGGCGCATGCACATAATTTTTTGCTGGTATTTCGCGCTCTGGAATGATGAGGTGGCAATATTTTCGCGTGTTGATAAATTCGCGATAAAATGCAATTCGCGAAATTCATGAAAATAAAACCCTCACGAAAAAAGCAGCTTATACAGTAACAAAGGTTATTGGTGCTTAGTTTACTTCAGTGTACATGTATAAATGTACTTGATTAAAGCGAAAAAAGAAAACATGAGAAATGTAAAGATTAACTTGGAAAAAAGTTGAGAGAGAGAGGGGGTGGGGGCAAGATATAGATAAGGGGGCTTGAGATAGAGGGGGGGGGGCAATAGATAGATGTGGGGGGATAGGGATGTGATGGAAGAGGGAAGGAATGTAATCGTATGGTGACAGAAAATGAACGTTTGGCCACTGCCATTAAATGCTTTAAAACAAAATTATGCACCTTTGTTTTGAGGCTTTTATAAATTTCCTGCCTTTCCATTATGTGGTAAAATGAATGAAAATTATGCATGTGTACTGTGTACCTCTTTGGTTTGTAATACCCAATGCGCTTAGAAACTTTGGTGGAAAGCACTTTATAAGCACAATTTGTATTATTATTATTATTATGTGTGAGCACACACAAAACAGATTGAGCAGGTATTTACTAAGCCATCATAACCAAATGCACAATAATGCTGTAGACCTTACTCATTAGACGTGCAGCCTACGATGTACATCTACATGTACTGAAAATTAAGTTTTTTTTTCACATGGCACTATTCCTAAGCAACAGAGACATTTTGTTATGATGGAGCAAAATAAATCATCCTTCAACAAAATGAATTATTAACAGAAGACTTGGTACATTCGTCAAACAAGAGGATATACTATTTGACTATTGCTTTCTATGATAAACTGTCTCAACATTCTGAACAGTTGACTATACGTGTACATGTACATGCACATATATGCAGGAAATAGGAATTCATCGTCAGTTTGATTTTAGAATTATAAAATTTACAACAAAATTCTTACTGCACCTTCCAGAAAATCACAAATTTTGAAATTTTGGGTACAAACCTGTCTATAAAGGTCAACACCCATGGGAAATACAAAAAGTGGCCATTGTAGACAGGTTGCCCTTGCAGACTTGTCTTCAACACATATTTCCTTCTAGAAGGAGGCAATAACGGTGACCACTGCAGACTGGAGTGACTGTAGTTTGAAAGAAGGCCTGTTGACACTGATGATAATTTTCATGAAATGCTCTCTGATACTAAGTTAACATCTTCATCTGATAGCATTTTACAAAATATTATACAAGTGTGTGCGGTGAACATTGTGATGATGACCATTCTTTGCTCAGCGCACAATTCGTCTTAAAAAAGAGGAAAGCAAATGACTACTGTAGTCATGATGTAAAGTTGTATTTGCATTGTAAATGTAAGTACACCCCTCCCTACCCCTTTTGTGTCTCTCTTTTACAAATATGGTGCATGTACATGTAGGTGAAATGTCGTCCACCATCTAAAATGAAACTGCCTTCAAAACAAGCTCTTTTGTGGGGGGTTGTAATATGTATCTCTATCTACCTTTGTATTCATCTATAGTAATCTTGAACAAGGAAGACAATGCAATTGCGATATGATCCACATGTTCATGTAAATGAACTTGAAAAGAAATAGGAGAAACCTTTTAGTATGGGAGAGGGAGGCATCCCAAAAATGAAGCATCACGGCCCAGCTAGTATCCATCGCTTGTAAAGAGAATCCACTTTACCATGTCATCTCTAATTAAAGAGAAAGAGAGCAGGTAGATCTACTGGCCTCCAGGAGAAAATGAAAAAGAAGGAGAAGAAGATGCATCCACTCAAACGGCCTTGACCGGTCACTGCCTCCACTCCTTGTACATCCTGATTATGAAACTGCTTTGTAGGCTAGTGTCTTCATTCAGACCCAGATACCAAATGTGGCATTATTCATATACCGGTACACGTATACTCTGTTAACTTCTGTAAGAGAGTCTAGAGACATACAGAAAACTTGTTATCCGCCTTCTAGAGAAATATAGTACAGTCAAACCTGTCTATAGCGACGGTCTGGCGACCGCCCAAGAGAAACACAAAAAGTGGTCTTTGTAGATAGGTTCCTTTAGTACATGTTTCAATGAGAAACCCTTTTCAAGGGAAACAAAAAATGTGGTCTTTGTAGACAGGTGGTCACTAAATCAGGTTTGACTGTATTACTTTGAAAAAAGTATAATATTTGTCAACAAATGTTATTCTAATGAAATGTACCTACATATATATGTACATATTTTATTTGTCTAGATATTTAGGTTGTGTAATGTGTATTGCAACTTACATTCCCTGTACATGTACCTGTAGGTCCTAAAAGATATTGATTAAAAAGATGTTGCAAACCTATGATATTCTTTCTGTTTGGCTTGAGATGGCAAAGCTTTGTCAGATCAGAGAGCACCATGCAACAAGCAAGTAACAAGATTATATATTTCCTCTTTTTTTTCCATCCTAGCTTTTTTGACGATCTCATCCCGCATCTGACAAATAGCATGAGAAAATTTTGACTACTGGGAAATTTAGGTCAGTTTGTCGAGGACAGGTTGGAGGGTATCGTGCAAGGGGTTATAGATACTAGGTAGATTCCAGAGGGAAATTTTCCTGAGCAAATTTAGGACTTAGAGAAGAAGAAATTTGCATTTGATCCAGAGAGAAATATACATGTTTTTTGTCTTAATAGTACTCTTTCTTTTTCTTCTTCTTTTTGTACTTTTTAATCCGAGTGAATACAGTAGGGAACTGAAGTATGATATTTACCTGTATGTTGAGAGAGAGAGATAGATAGAGAGAGAGAGATATATATATATATATATAGAGAGAGAGAGAGAGAGAGAGAGAGAGAGAGGGAGGGGTGATTGTGGTATAGTGGTAGGGATAGAGATACATGAAGAAAGAGAATGTGGAGCAGAAGAGGTTTGGAAAGTCATAAAGAAACAGAGAAAAAGAAGAAGAAAGAGAGAGAGAGAGAGAGAGAGAGAGGGGGAGGGGAGGGATATAGAGAGCATTAGAAATACATGTAAGTTTATGATCGGGAGGATGGGTAATATGCATCGAATGATTACAGTTAATCATAATCTCTGGAGTTTTCTGATAAAACAGAGATCCATGTAGGAACACATGAAGCTGAATGTATCCCAAAATTAATTGGGTACATATTGATAAAGAACTGTTCCTTAGAAAGAAAAGGAATAAACACATTGTGCCTAACGATGTGAATGAAATACTGTATGAGAAAAAATTAATCAAAACGACGTCTGTTTCATTAGACAAAGCGAGATGAGGTAGATTGTGTTCCAATATTCTGGGTGTAGAGTTAATGTAGATTTGGTATTGATTTTTTATTCAGGCTATATGTCGCAGAGCCGGGCGATGAACATATTCCTCGTAATACTGGGGGCATTGATTCCATGTAATGCACTGCACACAATTCAAAGATGAAAAGTGTGTTTGCATTGGCTTACCTGTACACTGTACATGTATACTAACACTGCAAAAACAGACACCGGTTTGATTAATTTCTTCTCCTATGTCATTCACATCGTTGGGTACAATGATATTTTGCCATGCAGTGTATTAATTTCCTTTCCTTTCTAAGAACAATTTCTTTCTCAATTTATCGCCAATTAATGTAGGGATTCATTCACCTCTATCTGTTTCTACATATAATTGTATCCCTGTATTACCAGAATCTACATAGTTTGTATCACTCCATGCCTGCATGTATTACCCATACTCTCTTTGCATGTTGGCCATATTGATTGGGCGTTAGAAATTGAAGAAGCCTTAATGCTTGTCTTTTTACAATGTATTTCTTCTCAGAGTGCTCTTCCTTTAGATCTGTGCTCAAGAGTTTTCAATGGCAGATGGAGTTACAAAAAAGCAGCCATTTTATTGGGGGTTTTAATTGTTTGTGAATTTTGCGGATTTTGCGAATCACGCTTTGATTGCGAATTTAACAATAGGGAAAAATATTTCCAGTAGGTAATGTCACATGTCAAAATCACTTAAGTACATGTTTATTAAGCCCCGCCGCATGTTTATTATTTAATCTCAAATTCATCAACAGCAAATTTACGTGTATCATCGATGCTGATGAGAACACATTTATTCTCTTGGTGCATTAATTTACTACAAAATGCCTAAGGTGTTCAAATGCATCGGTCAATATGTGAAGCTGAGCAAAATATGTATTTCTAGCACTCTCCTGTACTATTGGGCTGCAGCCGGAGCTCTAGAATTTCCCCTCACAGGTGTAATTTCAGCAGCGCGGCTTCTGAGATGATATCTTGCGTAAACCCCCACTGAAACAACAAAGGGATATGGGCAGACATGCTTGCAAGTTTAGAATACAATATTTCATCACGATTCCTGATCTGCATAAAGGCAGCCGTGATCCGGGCTGTATTTCCAATTTGCACAGACTTACGACCGCTCACGTTCAAGAAGCAGCCATAGTTTGCATGCACGAACCCCTTTTTGAAGTGAACTTCATGCCCCCCTCCCCCCCCCCCAAAAAATGTGTTGCCATACAGCGTGCATTTACATGTACATGTACATGTACCATGTGCACGTGTGCTTTACAAAGAAGAAGACATCTAAAAAGGTGCTTTATGTACGTCAGTGTAAAAAAATACTTTGTGTTCGCTGAAGCTCCTGTAGGATCGGGTGTGGTAAAAGTGTGATATTCTCACTTTGGTATTTCAGTAATTTTCTGTTATATTACCAGAGCCCTTTTTTAGTTTACCAGAGCCCTTTTTTAGTTTACCAGAGCTATTTTGGAGCTTTCCAGAGCTAAACCGCTCACTGCTCCCTTGTATTTTTTCCACTGTTGTACGTGCTGTACAGGACAGCCAAATGAAATATTACCGGTAGCTGACTTTGTACATGTCTTGTACATGTACCTGGATGTTTAAACATGAATCACATCTACACGAATATACAAAGAATGTAAGCCTCTCTGAAAAGAATTGTTTTTCGTCCTTTACAATGCAAAATATATCTTTTATCAGTGCTGGATTTTAGTTTGTAGTGAAGATAAGTAGCATACAGAAAGTCAACCATGCAGCTGATGTAATTAAAAAAATATTTTCTTTTCCAAACATATTGTAAGTTTTATTTGAAATTGAATTGAATACAATTATTTGGCATTGTTCCCATTCATGCACAGGAATAATGTACATATGTTTGTACGTGTGGGTCTACATGTACTTGTTGCAACTCCATCACTTCTCTTTTTTTATACATGTATCAATTTCAGTTTGATTGAAAAAAAGTGTATGCCTTAAGATCAATTGCTTGCGAAATCCTGAGTCGTAGTTTAATAAATTCTTGTGCACACAGTATCTCATAGGCGACTGACAGTACAGGTAAACTGTTAGAAGAAATATATTGCATACATAATACTTGTAGGGAATACGTTCTAAAAATCATGCATGCATGCATCCCTCATTACACCGTTCGTTATCTACCGGCGACATGTCGGACATGTCATGTGTACATGATGACGTTATGAGGAGCTCTCTCTTTCCTAGGCCCTAATCGATACACGAATCATTACCATACCAGATCATGTTACATCGCTCATGGTCTCGCTGCTCTCCCCGTAATTTGATTATGCGATTCATATCGCAGATGACTGTTCAGTGTTCAGCAAGTGGTCTATGGTTATACTAGTACAGTAGATACTTTGTATGTGCAGTTCACATGTTGCGGCCCTGTGTACTGTATCATCAGGGTTCTGTTTCATAAAACTTGTTATCAATAACAAAGGCTAAATATCTATGAAAAATTTGCTGTCAGCCAATCAAATGCCACGTGTTAGTAGCTTATAACAGTTATTGTAACTTGTTTATTGATAACAGGCTTTATGAAACAGGGCCCTGGTTGGAGCCAGAAGGCCGCTAACCCTATGTGAAGTACCATTAGCTAGTGTCCTTCTGGATCTTAAAAGATGGCTGTTTAGCAAGTGACCTGCGTACAAGTAGATACATTGTACATGTACATGTACATTGTATATCTACATAATGTGCGGATACATGTTAGCTGATTTGAGTACATGTCATATGCCGAGTACTCATTACATGTAGCCACATGTAATAACCCTCTAGCTCTCAACACACAATATGCTACAGTATAATGTCAGTCTTTGATGGATGATGATTTTATGAGAGTACAAAAGTACTCCAAACATTTTATCTATTTTTTCTTTCTCTTGCGCATGAATGATAGGAGAAATTTATACAAATGACTTAGTCATGTTTTTAAAAATTTTCCTTTCTACGTACAATCAGAATACAAGTAGAAAATACTGGGTTTGCAATATGCATTACCAATCGACACTATTGGCAACTTTCATTTTCAGCACAGAAATGGAAAGTAAATATTTATGGGATAGAGAAGTTTGCTTTCAGTTTATCTGGTAGGGATATATTGAAAGAATGTCTGAAGGTTGCTCCGTCTCATTAGTCATTACTATGTTGATGTCAAGTTGGACAGCCTACATGTATCTATGAAGCTGTACTGAGTCACAATTAAGTTAGTCACAATATCTAATATTTTTCTATGTAAATCATGGTTAAAGTTGTCATTAACCATGATTTACATAGTATATCTCCTTATCCCAGATTGCATCATTAAAAGCAATATCCTTCTCTCTTTTACCTATCTCCAGGTGAAAGCTGCCACATCCATCCCCTGCACAGGAGCTATAAGAGTAAGTGCCTGCATCACTACCCCGCCAACGTTGACTGGAACCCCTTTGATGCTGATGGAGTCAATATGGTAAATATTATTTCTTTAATAATGAAAGCCTTGTTCAGGACATGATTCTGTAAACCAGCCCAATTCTTTAAAAAAAGGACAAAAGAAAAACATAACAAAACAAATAATAAGGATATAGAAGAAAAAAAATGCATCCCCTGCAGAGGAGTTTGTTGACACATGACCCTGTGCACCATCCCTCTCAAAAAGGAAACAGTTAAAAAAAAATAATACCCCCAAAAAAAAAAAAAAAAAAAAAACAGAAGAAGAAGAGCAGCAGCAACACCAACAACAATGGCAGCTAGAGGAAAGAGAAGAACAAGAAGGAGAATAGGAAGAAGAATATTAAGAAGAAGAAGGAGAAAAGGAGAAAGAAATAAAGGAAAAAAGAAAGTAAGAAGGATACATGTATGTATTTCTAGATGACCTGGCTTTCCCCCTCAGTGGTCGGAAGGGTGAATGACCAGGGCTGGGCAAATAGCCAAAGAACTGTCTGGAGGCAGAGTATAAACTCCTTTGCAATATTGGCTTAGGAGGTTCCATCTCTGATAGATCTACTGGGAGCTATTACTCTGAAATATGATTGCATATTTTTTATGACCACTTACATCATGTACAGAATGAAATCTAGAGGGAAGCGCTCAAGGTGGTTGGGGGTAAAGGGAAGGAGATGGGGTGGAGGGATGGAGGAAGAGTAGAAAGCAGGAGTGGTAGAAGAGAGTGGAAAATTGAATTATGGGTTGAAGGAGCGAGGGCTGGTGGGAGGGTGGTAGGGACTAGGGAGGGGGAGGCTGGGGGTGACAGAGAGATGGGGTGAGGTAAAGGGAGTGATCAAGGAGAGTGGAAGATTGGGGAAGCTAGAGGGAAGCAGGGAGGGGGACTGAGGACTTGAGGTGAATCGAGCAGGATAATGTTGAAAATGAGGGACGTGAATGGGTGGGGAAGGGGGAAGGAGTATATTTATATATATATATACACATGTACATACATCTGATTTACATGAAGGGAAGTCACAAAAATGCAATCTTGCTGAAGTACTTTAGGACATGTATTGACAACTTTTGAAATGGCCTGAAAGGACATGTCTTCTGAATAATTCACCTGATTTCTTTCAAATATTTGTCTGTTCTACTTATCTTCTGCATCTGTTATCTTCATTACATATTTACAAACGACAAGAGGGAACTGAGAGATAGAGAGAGAGATACAGACAGACAGACAGACACACAGACAGACAAATAGAGACAAGAGAGAGACAGACAGAGAGATAAAGGGAAAAAAGAGGAAGAAGGAGTGAGAGGACTACAAGAACAAGGAAGAGAGTGAGAGAGAGAAACAAGTGCACAAGAGATGGAGAGGGATTGAAGTATTGTGGAGATGAAAGAGGTTTGAACAGATCGAGTGAGAGAAATACATGTACATCTAGGAAAGAGAGAAGATAGAGAGGGGGAGAGAGAGGAGGAAAGGTAAACAGGAAAT
Source organism: Mesocentrotus franciscanus (assembly GCA_037976565.1). Classification (NCBI taxonomy): domain Eukaryota; kingdom Metazoa; phylum Echinodermata; class Echinoidea; order Camarodonta; family Strongylocentrotidae; genus Mesocentrotus; species Mesocentrotus franciscanus. The sequence continues at coordinate 15,197,920 of CP137681.1, read as the reverse complement.
AGAGGGGACGATAAAGTACAATTAACCACGGACCCAACCCTACATGTACCAGAAACACAGAAAGGGGGAGGGGGGAATTTGATTGAGATGGAGGGAGAAATGAATATAAAAAGCTCAATAAAGAAGTTGGATGGCCACATAACTGGAGAAAAGTGCAACAACTTGAAGAGATAACATGATTAGATGGCATTTGGAGAGAGAGATGAGGAAAAAAATTAAATCTCCTGAAAAGTTTATTTAAACAGTGAGAGAGAAAGAGGATGAAAAGTTTACTGTCCGTGCTGAACAGTCCTTTAAAAGCAACAAACGATACTACAGTTCATGCCGAGCGGACCTTTTCAAGCAACAAACGATATCGCAGGGGAGGGCAAACATTGACAGGGATGGGGTGGAAGCGGGCCTGGCCGGGCTGCGGCTTGCAACAGGAGATCAAGTTGGGTGTGGGAAATCGACGCTGATGGGGTAACGAGGATGGATAGGTGTGTTTGCAAACAAACTGATGAGATTTCCTCTGGGGAAAGGAGTCCAATCAGTGTATCCCCATTCAGACTTTGCAAACGATGTAACGTTTTGTATGATAACTCCATATGATACTATGTACAAAGTAGATAAAAATATGCTTGCATGAACACAATAATAGCACAGTAACATACAATAAAACATCATGTACATGTACATGTACAGTATGCAACTAAATTATTTGTACCCTTATCAAGTCTTGTAATTATTTAAGTAAGTGAAAAATTCATTTTGGCCCGATTTATGTTTCTTGAGAATGTGATGTTTAAAAGTTTACATCTTAAAGAATTCAACAAAGGCCCTAATTCAGCTAGTCCATCTTTTATTCTTGTGTTACAAAAACACAAAAAAACAGTTGTTAACTGTACACATATGTACATCATACATGAGACAAAACTGGATTATGGATATTTTTTGTGGATACACTTTGTGAATGGTGTATGGGAGATGCATACAGCTCAGTACTTCCATTCAAAATCAAGTCAAAGATCAAGTAGCTATGGAAGATACTTCAGAACAAAAGAAGATGAATGCGTTTGCTATTTTGTTTCGTACCGATGAACACAACTTTGGTAGTGCCAAGACCACCGTATAGCAGCTTACGTACATGTACATGTATATCTGAACTTGACCAAAATGAAAGTAGATTGATGAAGATGGAATCCCTTTCAGGAGGGGAGTGATCGTACTGATCACTTTAACTGGAAAATGTAGGAAGGGCCAAGACGAGTCTGACATTTGCTTACTAAAAAGAGAAAAAAGAAAATAATAATCTGTAGCACTTTGCTTTTTATAGATTTATTTGGGTGCATGCGTGACAGGAAAACTGGGTGAATGCCAACTTCATCCACAGTACAATAAAGAACTTGTCGTAACTTTCAAATCTTGTAAGGGAATAAACAGATGAAGTTATTGAACACACTGAAAAAATATGGCAATACTGTTTGTGTTTTTTATGGATTAATTAGATCAATTTATATAGCGCAGCGATATTGATGGTATAGAAATGCAACAATTGCACTTCTCTTTCTTCTTCTTCTTCCTTTCTTATTCTCCTCGTCTTTCTTCTTCTTTTTCTTCTTGTCTTTCTTCTTCTTTTTCTTCTTCTTTTTCTTTTCTTCTTCCTCTTCTTCTTCTTCTTCTTCTTCTTCTTCTTCTTCTTCTTCTTCTTCTTCTTCTTCTTCTTCTTCTTCTTCTTCTTCTTTTCTTCTTCCTCTTCTTCTTCTTCTTCTTCTTCTTCTTCTTCTTCTTCTTCTTCTTCTTCTTCTTCTTCTTCTTCTTCTTCTTCTTCTTCTTCTTCTTCTTCTTCTTCTTCTTCTTCTTCTTCTTCTTCTTCTTCTTCTTCTTCTTCTTCTTCTTCTTCTTCTTCTTCTTCTTCTTCTTCTTCTTCTTCTTCTTCTTCTTCTTCTTCTTTCTTCTTTCTTCTTCTTCTTCTTCTTCTTCTTCTTCTTC
>CP137681.1:15057497-15195449 GCA_037976565.1 Mesocentrotus franciscanus | reverse complement strand
GGTCACTGCCTCCACTCCTTGTACATCTTGATTATGAAACTGCTTTGTAGGCTAGTGTCTTCATTCAGACCCAGATACCAAATGTGGCATTATTCATGTACACGTATACTCTGTTAACTTCTGTAAGAGAGTCTAGAGACATACAGAAAACTTGTTATCCGCCTTCTAGAGAAATATAGTACAGTCAAACCTGTCTATAGCGACGGTCTGGCGACCGCCCAAGAGAAACACAAAAAGTGGTCTTTGTAGATAGGTTCCTTTAGTACATGTTTCAATGAGAAACCCTTTTCAAGGGAAACAAAAAATGTGGTCTTTGTAGACAGGTGGTCACTAAATCAGGTTTGACTGTATTACTTTGAAAAAGTATAATATTTGTCAACAAATGTTATTCTAATGAAATGTACCTACATATATATGTACATATTTTATTTGTCTAGATATTTAGGTTGTGTAATGTGTATTGCAACTTACATTCCCTGTACATGTACCTGTAGGTCCTAAAAGATATTGATTAAAAAGATGTTGCAAACCTATGATATTCTTTCTGTTTGGCTTGAGATGGCAAAGCTTTGTCAGATCAGAGAGCACCATGCAACAAGCAAGTAACAAGATTATATATTTCCTCTTTTTTTTCCATCCTAGCTTTTTTGACGATCTCATCCCGCATCTGACAAATAGCATGAGAAAATTTTGACTACTGGGAAATTTAGGTCAGTTTGTCGAGGACAGGTTGGAGGGTATCGTGCAAGGGGTTATAGATACTAGGTAGATTCCAGAGGGAAATTTTCCTGAGCAAATTTAGGACTTAGAGAAGAAGAAATTTGCATTTGATCCAGAGAGAAATATACATGTTTTTTGTCTTAATAGTACTCTTTCTTTTTCTTCTTCTTTTTGTACTTTTTAATCCGAGTGAATACAGTAGGGAACTGAAGTATGATATTTACCTGTATGTTGAGAGAGAGAGATAGATAGAGAGAGAGAGAGAGAGAGAGTGATTGTGGTATAGTGGTAGGGATAGAGATACATGAAGAAAGAGAATGTGGAGCAGAAGAGGTTTGGAAAGTCATAAAGAAACAGAGAAAAAGAAGAAGAAAGAGAGAGAGAGAGAGAGAGAGAGAGAGATGGGGGAGGGGGAGGGATATAGAGAGCATTAGAAATACATGTAAGTTTATGATCGGGAGGATGGGTAATATGCATCGAATGATTACAGTTAATCATAATCTCTGGAGTTTTCTGATAAAACAGAGATCCATGTAGGAACACATGAAGCTGAATGTATCCCAAAATTAATTGGGTACATATTGATAAAGAACTGTTCCTTAGAAAGAAAAGGAATAAACACATTGTGCCTAACGATGTGAATGAAATACTGTATGAGAAAAAATTAATCAAAACGACGTCTGTTTCATTAGACAAAGCGAGATGAGGTAGATTGTGTTCCAATATTCTGGGTGTAGAGTTAATGTAGATTTGGTATTGATTTTTTATTCAGGCTATATGTCGCAGAGCCGGGCGATGAACATATTCCTCGTAATACTGGGGGCATTGATTCCATGTAATGCACTGCACACAATTCAAAGATGAAAAGTGTGTTTGCATTGGCTTACCTGTATATGTATACTAACACTGCAAAAGACAGACACCGGTTTGATTAATTTCTTCTCCTATGTCATTCACATCGTTGGGTACAATGATATTTTGCCATGCAGTGTATTAATTTCCTTTCCTTTCTAAGAACAATTTCTTTCTCAATTTATCGCCAATTAATGTAGGGATTCATTCACCTCTATCTGTTTCTACATATAATTGTATCCCTGTATTACCAGAATCTACATAGTTTGCATGCCTGCATGTATTACCCATACTCTCTTTGCATGTTGGCCATATTGATTGGGCGTTAGAAATTGAAGAAGCCTTAATGCTTGTCTTTTTACAATGTATTTCTTCTCAGAGTGCTCTTCCTTTAGATCTGTGCTCAAGAGTTTTTCAATGGCAGATGGAGTTACAGAAAAAGCAGCTATTTTATTGGGGGTTTTAATTGTTTGTGAATTTTGCGGATTTTGCGAATCACGCTTTGATTGCGAATTTAACAATAGGGAAAAATATTTCCAGTAGGTAATGTCACATGTCAAAATCACTTAAGTACATGTTTATTAAGCCCCGCCGCATGTTTATTATTTAATCTCAAATTCATCAACAGCAAATTTACGTGTATCATCGATGCTGATGAGAACACATTTATTCTCTTGGTGCATTAATTTACTACAAAATGCCTAAGGTGTTCAAATGCATCGGTCAATATGTGAAGCTCAGCAAAATATGTATTTCTAGCACTCTCCTGTACTATTGGGGTGCAGCCGGAGCTCTAGAATTTCCCCTCACAGGTGTAATTTCAGCAGCGCGGGCTTCTACGAGATGATATCTTGCGTAAACCCCCACTGAAACAACAAAGGGATATGGCCAGACATGCTTGCAAGTTTAGAATACAATATTTCATCACGATTCCTGATCTGCATAAAGGCAGCCGTGATCCGGGCTGTATTTCCAATTTGCACAGACTTACGACCGCTCACGTTCAAGAAGCAGCCATAGTTTGCATGCACGAACCCCTTTTTGAAGTGAACTTCATGCCCCCCTCCCCCCCCCCCAAAAAAATGTGTTGCCATACAGCGTGCATTTATATGTACCATGTGCACGTGTGCTTTACAAAGAAGAAGACATCTAAAAAGGTGCTTATGTACGTCAGTGTAAAAAAATACTTTGTGTTCGCTGAAGCTCCTGTAGGATCGGGTGTGGTAAAAGTGTGATATTCTCACTTTGATATTTCAGTAATTTTCTGTTATATTACCAGAGCTCTTTTTAGTTTACCAGAGCTATTTTGGAGCTTTCCAGAGCTATTTTGGAGCTTTCCAGAGCTAAATTGCTCACCGTCCCTTGTATTTTTTCCACTGATGAACATACTGTACAGGACAGCAAAATGAAATATTAACTGACTTAGTACAGTACATGTACATGTACCTGTATGTTTAAACATGAATCACATTTACATGAATATACAAAGAATGTAAGCCTCTCTGAAAAGAATTGTTTTTCGTCCTTTACAATGCGAGATATATCTTTTATCAGTGCTGGATTTTAGTTTGTAGTGAAGATAAGTAGCATACAGAAAGTCAACCATGCAGCTGATGTAATGATAAAATCTTTTCTTTTCCAAACATATTGTAAGTTTTATTTGAAATTGAATTGAATACAATTATTTGGCATTGTTCCCATTCATGCACAGGAATAATGTACATATGTTTGTACGTGTGGGTCTACATGTACTTGTTGCAAATCCATCAATTCTCTTTATATATACATGTATCAATTTCAGTTTTGATTGAAAAAAAGTGTATGCCTTAAGATCAATTGCTTGCGAAATCCTGAGTCGTAGTTTAATAAATTCTTGTGCACACAGTATCTCATAGGCGACTGACAGTACAGGTAAACTGTTAGAAGAAATATATTGCATACATAATACTTGTAGGGAATACGTTCTAAAAATCATGCATGCATGCATCCTCATTACACCGTTCGTTATCTACCGCGACATGTCGGACATGTCATGTGTACATGATGACGTTATGAGGCTCTCTCTTTCCTAGGCCCTAATCGATACACGAATCATTACCATACCAGATCATGTTACATCGCTCATGGTCTCGCTGCTCTCCCCGTAATTTGATTATGCGATTCATATCGCAGATGACTGTTCAGTGTTCAGCAAGTGGTCTATGGTTGTACTAGTACAGTAGATACTTTGTATGTGCAGTTCACATGTTGCGGCCTTGTGTACTGTATCATCAGGGTTCTGTTTCATAAAACTTGTTATCAATAACAAAGGCTAAATATCTGTGACAAATTTGCTCTCAGCCAATCAAATGCCATGATTTCAGTAGCTTATAACAGTTCTTGTAACTTGTTTATTGATAACAGGCTTTATGAAACAGGGCCCTGGTTGGAGCCAGAAGGCCGCTAACCATATGTGAAGTACCATTAGCAAGTGTCCTTCTGGATCTCAAAAGATGGCTGTTTAGCAAGTGACCTGCGTACAAGTAGATACATTGTACATGTACATTGTACATTGTATATCTACATAATATCTACATACGGATACATGTTAGCTGATTTGAGTACATGTCATATGCCGAGTACTCATTACATGTAGCTACATGTAATAACCCTCTAGCTCTCAACACACAATACGCTACAGTATAATGTCAGTCTTTGATGGATGATGATTTTATGAGAGTACAAAAGTACTCCATACATTTTATCTATTTTTTCTTTCTCTATTTTTTCTTTCTCTTGCGCATGAATGATAGGAGAAATTTATACAAATGACTTAGTCATGTTTTTAAAAATTTTCCTTTCTACGTACAATCAGAATACAAGTAGAAAATACTGGGTTTGCAATATGCATTACCAATCGACACTATTGGCAACTTTCATTTTCAGCACAGAAATGGAAAGTAAATATTTATGGGATAGAGAAGTTTGCTTTCAGTTTATCTGGTAGGGATATATTGAAAGAATGTCTGAAGGTTGCTCTGTCTCATTAGTCATTACTATGTTGATGTCAAGTTGGACACCCTACATGTATCTATGAAGCTGTACTGAGTCACAATTAAGTTAGTCACAATATCTAATATTTTTCTATGTAAATCATGGTTAAAGTTGTCATTAACCATGATTTACATAGTAAAATATCTCCTTATCCCAGATTGCATCATTAAAAGCAATATCCTTCTCTCTTTTACCTATCTCCAGGTGAAAGCTGCCACATCCATCCCCTGCACAGGAGCTATAAGAGTAAGTGCCTGCATCACTACCCCGCCAACGTTGACTGGAACCCTTTGATGCTGATGGAGTCAATATGGTAAATATTATTTCTTTAATAACGAAAGCCTTGTTCAGGACATGATTCTGTAAACCAGCCCAATTCTTTAAAAAAAGGACAAAAGAAAAACATAACAAAACAAATAATAAGGATATAGAAGAAAAAAAATGCATCCCCTGCAGAGGAGTTTGTTTACACATGACCCTGTGCACCATCCCTCTCAAAAAGGAAACAGTTAAAAAAAAATACCCCAAAAAAAACAACAAAAAAACAAAACAGAAGAAGAAGAGCAGCAGCAACACCAACAACAATGGCAGCTAGAGGAAAGAGAAGAACAAAAAGGAGAAGAGGAAGAAGAACATTAAGAAGAAGAAGGAGAAAAGGAGAAAGAAATAAAGGAAAAAAGAAAGTAAGAAGGATACATGTATGTATTTCTAGATGACCTGGCTTTCCCCCTCAGTGGTCGGAAGGGTGAATGACCAGGGCTGGGCAAATAGCCAAAGAACTGTCTGGAGGCAGAGTATAAACTCCTTTGCAATATTGGCTTAGGAGGTTCCATCTCTGATAGATCTACTGGGAGCTATTACTCTGAAATATGATTGCATATTTTTTATGACCACTTACATCATGTACAGAATGAAACCTGGAGGGAAGCGCTCAAGGTGGTTGGGGGGGGGGGGTAAAGGGAAGGAGATGGGGTGGAGGAAGAGTAGGAAGCAGGAGTGGTAGAAGAGAGTGGAAAATTGAATTATGGGTTGAAGGAGCGAGGGCTGGTGGGAGGGTGGTAGGGACTAGGGAGGGGGAGGCTATGGGTGAGACAGAGAGATGGGGTGAGGTAAAGGGAGTGATCAAGGAGAGTGGAAGATTGGGGAAGCTAGAGGGAAGCAGGGAGGGGGGACTGAGGACTTGAGGTGAATCGAGCAGGATAATGTGGAAAATGAGGGACGTTAATGGGTGGGGAAGGGGGAAGGAGTATATTTATATATATACATACACATGTACATACATATGATTTACATGAAGGGAAGTCACAAAGATGCAATCTTGCTGAAGTACTTTAGGACATGTATTGACAACTTTTGAAATGGCCTGAAAGGACATGTCTTTTGAATAATTCACCTGATTTCTTTCAAATATTTGTCTGTTCTACTTATCTTCTGCATCTGTTATCCTCATTACACATTTACAAACGACAAGAGGGAACTGAGAGATAGAGAGAGAGATACAGACAGACAGACACACAGACACCCAGACAGACAAATAGAGACAAGAGAGAGACAGACAGAGAGATAAAGGGAAAAAAGAGGAAGAAGGAGTGAGAGGACTACAAGAACAAGGAAGAGAGTGAGAGAGAGAAACAAGTGCACAATAGATGGAGAGGGATTGAAGTATTGTGGAGATGAAAGAGGTTTGAAAAGATCGAGTGGGAGAAATACATGTACATCTAGGAAAGAGAGAAAATAGAGAGAGAGAGAGAGAGAGGGAGAGAGAGAGAGAGGAAAGGTAAACAGGAAATAGAGGGGACGATAAAGTACAATTAACCACGGACCCAACCCTACATGTACCAGAAACACAGAAAGGGGGAGGGGGGAATTTGATTGAGATGGAGGGAGAAATAAATATAAAAAGCTCAATAAAGAAGTTGGATGGCCACATAACTGGAGAAAAGTGCAACAACTTGAAGAGATAACATGATTAGATGGCATTTGGAGAGAGAGATGAGGAAAAAAATTAAATCTCCTGAAAAGTTTATTTAAACAGTGGGAGAGAAAGACGATGAAAAGTTTACTGTCCGTGCTGAACAGACCTTTAAAAGCAACAAACGATACTACAGTTCATGCCGAGCGGTCCTTTTCAAGCAACAAACGATATCGCAGGGGAGGGCAAACATTGACAGGGATGGGGTGGAAGCGGGCCTGGCCGGGCTGCGGCTTGCAACAGGAGATCAAGTTGGGTGTGGGAAATCGACGCTGATGGGGTAACGAGGATGGATAGGTGTGTTTGCAAACAAACTGATGAGATTTCCTCTGGGGAAAGGAGTCCAATCAGTGTATCCCCATTCAGACTTTGCAAACGATGTAACGTTTTGTATGATAACTCCATATGATACTATGTACAAAGTAGATAAAAATATGCTTGTATTATGAACACAATAATAGCACAGTAACATACAGTAAAACATCATGTACATGTACATGTACAGTATGCAACTAAATTATTTGTACCCTTATCAAGTCTTGTAATTATTTAAGTAAGTTAAAAATTCATTTTGGCCCGATTTATGTTTCTTGAGAATGTGATGTTTAAAAGTTTACATCTTAAAGAATTCAACAAAGGCCCTAATTCAGCTAGTCCATCTTTTATTCTTGTGTTACAAAAACACAAAAAACAACAAATTTACAAGGGGTATGAATGATTTAGTTGTTAACTGTACACATATGTACATCATACATGAGACAAAACTGGATTATGGATATATTTTGTGGATACACTTTGTGAATGGTGTATGGGAGATGCATACAGCTCACTACTTCCATTCAAAATCAAGTCAAAGATCAAGTAGCTATGGAAGATACTTCAGAACAAAAGAAGATGAATGCATTTGCTATTTTGTTTCGTACCGATGAACACAACTTTGGTAGTGCCAAGACCACCGTATAGCAGCTTACGTACATGTTCATGTATATCTGAACTTGACCGAAATGAAAGTAGATTGATGAAGATGGAATCCCTTTCAGGAGGGGAGTGATCGTACTGATCACTTTAACTGGAAAATGTAGGAAGGGCCAAGACGAGTCTGACATTTGCTTACTAAAAAGAGAAAAAAGAAAATAATAATCTGTAGCACTTTGCTTTTTATAGATTTATTTGGGTGCATGCGTGACAGGAAAACTGGGTGAATGCCAACTTCATCCACAGTACAATAAAGAACTTGTCGTAACTTTCAAATCTTGTAAGGGAATAAACAGATGAAGTTATTGAACACACTGAAAAAATATGGCAATACTGTTTGTGTTTTTTATGGATTAATTAGATCAATTTATATAGCGCAGCGATATTGATGGTATAGAAATGCAACAATTGCACTTCTCTTTCTTCTTCTTCTTCTTCTTCTTCTTCTTCTTCTTCTTCTTCTTCTTCCTTTCTTATTCTCCTCATCTTTCTTCTTCTTTTTCTTCTTCTTTTTCTTTTCTTCTTCCTCTTCTTCTTCTTCTTCTTCTTCTTCTTCTTCTTCTTCTTCTTCTTCTTCTTCTTCTTCTCTTCTTCTTCTTCTTCTTCTTCTTCTTCTTCTTCTTCTTCTTCTTCTTCTTCTTCTTCTTCTTCTTCTTCTTCTTCTTCTTCTTCTTCTTCTTCTTCTTCTTCTTCTTCTTCTTCTTCTTCTTCTTCTTCTTCTTCTTCTTCTTCTTCTTCTTCTTCTTCTTCTTCTTCTTCTTCTTCTTCTTCTTCTTCTTCTTCTTCTTCTTCTTCTTCTTCTTCTTCTTCTTCTTCTTCTTCTTCTTCTTCTCCTTCTTCTTCTTCTTCTTCTTCTAAAACAAATTTTCATGAAATATTCCCAGTTTATGAAAGGATCGCACAACAATGAAGGTTATAAAAAAACTCTACCATTTTATTTCATGAAAGTGCATCTTTATGGTAAGATTGTAAAACAAATGAAGTTATGATACGATTGCATTGTTTAGTCCATAAACTCCATATACATATACATCTACACGTAAAGTATATTAGGTGTACTGTATTTTTGCAATATTTTTAAGAAGGCAGTGTAGATGTACAGTACATGCATGTACATACTGGTATGTGGAATGTAATAGAACATGATTTCACAAATGTAATGCCATGCATTCCTGAAAAATGGTAGGAGGGCTGACGTAGTATGCTATGCCAAGTATGTTTATGATGTACATAGGTGTACATGATGGGCTCGAGTCTACCGTAGCTATTTCCCTAAATACAGAAACTACTAGCAAACCAACTTTCTTGACAATTTAATTAGAGAAGTAGATGATTTCTAACTGCTCTGGACCACTTTTGCAGCAACAGTAATGTACATTAGAATGGAGGGGAGGGGGGAATTAGGGGGTGCACCTGTCATTAATTTGAATAGATACACAGTTACAGTATTTCAGAAAATATCCCCCTAAATTTGATATTCAATTTTTCCACAATCTAGTTACTTAAAACTAAGATTTCTTCTTCTACTTTCTAGAGGGCCTACATGTCGTCTGTATGGAGCCAGAAGGGCGTTAACTCTGTGTTAAAGTACCGGTACATGTTTTATATGAGTTAATGCCCCTCTGGCTCCAAGCAGATGATGGATCTGGGGTATCCAGGAATATCCTCTGGTCTATCACCCAGGTAAAATACCTTTCTAGATCATACTTCTTCAGCAGTTTGGATGGGCCTGGATATCGACCGTGTCTGATGGAACCTCCGCTTCCCTCCGCTTCCAGAGCGTCACAAAAATAAACGCACGGTGGATGGTCGTTGAGCCGTAGATGGGGAAGCGCAAATCCGCGCACCCCAAACACATTCATCACCGGTGTCATATATCAAAACATAGAGGGAGGTGATAGATAAGGGCTTGGTGGTGGGGTACAAGCGTCTTGAATGCTAATCGTAACAGAGTGCTGACAGACAAACATTTACAGACGGTGTATAGTACCATGAGTACATTGTGTGCTTTGAAAAGATATGTGTACGGTAAAAGACTTTGGTACAAACATTATAGATGTGTCATGAGTAAGTGACTAATTGTACAGGTAAAGTTGCTCCGGAGAACCTTTTCAGTTTGAAGAAGTGAGTGCATTTCATCTTGACATCTTTCCAAACTTTTGAACATTTTAGGTTTCTCACGCCTTATAACAACCGATTTCTATTCATTTTCAACTCCTTTATTCATACCCTTCTTAAGAAAACATAAAAGAGCTATTAACATAAATTCATTTCTTATTTTCAAGAAGCCCTCTCACTTTTTTGGAATATGAAAAAAACCTTTTGTGACTAACTGATAAGACCTTATAAGCCTTCAAATGATCCTGGAAAAAATATGACCCCAAAAATCAATCAGATCAACTTTGATGTAGTCTGAAATGAGCATGTCAAACTTTTTTTTTCTTTTCATTTTTAGGTTAAAAAATTGACATATCATATGATATGATTTTTATGATTTTTTTTACTTTGGGGTTTTTTTTTTTTGGGGGCTGGATACAAAGTACATAAAATGGCTTCCTGCAACAAGGATATTACTGCCATTGACAATACATACATACGTACATATACATGTACATGTAGGTAGCTCTTTCATACATCTTACGGGCAGCCGCCGACACAAAGAAAACTACTAAATCAAGCAAACACAGAGATGATGACGGGAAAAACTGGAGCTTCTAAACAAACTAATCGCATACCTGGAGGCAATTCTCACCGCCAAGGGAAAAATAACTCTTTTATTCATTTATAAATGATACTCTCACCCTTTGTGTGAGCCACTTTTACTTTACTCACCTTGCTCAGCAGCATCAACATGTATATTATTCATGGAAATGGATTATGAAAAATTGATAGGGCAGTATGAGCGGCCATTATACGCCATTTTCGCACCTGGCGTTGCTCACCTTGTCGGTTCGGCATTGAGGGTGCGCGACACCCTGGCGGGGTTATTGACACGTGTAAAGGTTGCGTGGGTGTGTGTGCGTGTGTGAGAAGCGGGGCTATGGCAGAGCGTTAAGTTTGATGTTTCGAAGTGAGATGGAGAGGGAGGTAGGATGGTGAGAAATGGAGAGTTAGAGATATACAGAGAGAGAGAGAGAGATAGAGAGAGATAGAGAGAGAGAGAGAGAGAGAGAGGAGGAGGAGGAGGAGAAGAAGAAGGAGGGGATTTTGGGAGTGAAAGAGAGAAGAATTGATGTGTACACTTTCAGGCCTTATGTGCATGTACATGTAGGTGAAAAAGGGAAAGACAAAAAGGAAGAAAGAAAAAAGAGAAAGACAAAGAAATACAAAGAAATGATTTGTAGCATTGATAACAAACACCATATATGTAGACTTATATGCATTCTGAAATAATATTGACATGGAATGTTCCATTATAAATGTTGGAAAAACCATAATATCATTAAATGATAAGCAAGAGAGAAAACATTGGGGTAAAAATATGTGGTTTAGGTTGAATGAAGATATATTTTATTTTTGATTACCTGGGCCCCGTCTTACAAAGAGTTACGATTGATCCAAATCAATCGTAAGTCCTCCAATCAATCCCAAGTTTGCAGTCTCCTATCTCTTATGTACATAGTTACGATTGATATCAATCGCAAATAAGTTGCGATTGATATCAACTCTTTGTAATACGGGGCCCTGATGTCTAATTTTTGTTTCTTCTTTTTATCCAGCTGTGCATGCCCAAGGGGCTCTCCTTCCGGACTCAAAAGGGGAACCGTCAAGCCAAGTTCCATTCCTTCGTCATGACGCGGGAGGACAACACAAGAATCTATGGCGCGTCCCTCATGTTCTACGAACAGGTGTCCAGTCAGCACATCTGCGCCGAGCTTCAGACCCTGCAGCACAAGTATGGAGAGGACAGGAGGCTACGAAAAGCCAGCGTGACCCAGGGAAGCACAGGCAGCATCTACGACGAAACGCACCCTAGTAATAGTGGGTATAGAACTATTGGCTCGCCGCGCTTCCAACGGCGCCAGTCCAGTCCGGCGATCCAGGGTCTGGCGTCGCCAAGGACACGGAGGCGAAGCCCCGTCCACCAGTGCTACACCACGAAAGCATACACGCTTCCAAGAACTCACACGGATACAAAGAATCCGCACTTCGACATGGTGAAGGACACCCTCTATGTTTCAAAGTGCATATGTCTTATCATGCCACTGCCCTTCGCGAGGGCGGCAAGGAAATTCCTGGAGCAGCTCTTCGAAGTTGTCCGCTCCACGAACTCTCCGTCTCTCCCCATGGAGAGCTACATCTTCAATGTTCTCTACGAAGTGCCGCTTCCACCCATGGGTAGGAGTATGGTCTTCACCGGTGTCTCCCGCAATATCGCCTGCCAGAGGCCGTCAAGATCCGAGTTACCACTCTGCGAGTATGCAATACGGGACATTTTTGACCTCCTCGGAACGGAGAACGTGATCGATCTCCTCACTTGCGTTTTTCTAGAAAAGCAAATCTTACTTGTGTCCAAAGGTACAGTATGATAAGAGAAGGAAAAAAATATGTTGAAAAGGAAAATAAACAACATAAAGAGGGATAGATATTGATAATAAAAGTTGTGAAACAAACCACTGTCACTAAGATTTACGGACATGCATGTATTTGATGCAAAATTGGCAAGGCTATACGACTGTACAGGTTAAGCTGTGAATTGTATAGAAATTCCTTAGGTTAGATAACATTTAGATTTCTATTAAGTATCAAACATCTATAATTGAGTGATTTGCAAATTCTTCCTAAAACATTCCAAAGTCTTTCCAAAACATTTCAAAGTCTTCCCAGTACATTGCAAAGTCTTCCCCCAATTCATTGCAACTTCTTACACCATTCATTGCAAATTCTTTCCTGGTACATTCAGTCATTTCAGATTGGACATAATGCACTCAATTACAGGTTATTGCACTTATTGTGAATCATCTGACCATACTGTTTATGCTAATTCAGGTATGAATGATCTAGGTTTTTATTAGGTACATGTATCTCTTTAGAAAAGCAAAGTTTCAATAGATCTATTACAGCAATGCCCCCCCCCCCTATATCGTGCAAATTATGAACACTTATTGGTGGAATTTTGTTTACCAAAGTTTTTTTGTAGAGATTTCCAGTGCTACATGCTCATATCACTCACTACTCTGGTGTATATTGGTGCTCTATGATGTAATCCTGGTCTCTTTCGATATTATTTGTAACTACTTTCTAAGATAACAGAATGAATCCAAGAATTTGCTCTGTTTGAACCCTTCCAGATTACCAGCGGCTGATGCTAGTAGCGGAGTGCATCACAGCCCTCAGCTTTCCCTTTCAGTGGCCTTACCCCTATGTTGCTATTTTTCCTACCTCCTGTGTTGCTTTATGATGTAATCATCTGTCTCATACCTTAAGCTTTGTAACTTCTTCTCTACACAAGAAAATGAATCTAAACATTTGCTCTGTTTCCCCTTTTCAGATTACCAGCGACTGATGCTGGTATCAGAGTGCATCACAGCCCTCATCTTTCCCTTTCAGTGGCCTTACGCCTATGTACCGATTCTTCCGGCCTCCATGCTCTACTTCCTGGATGCCCCTCTCCCATTCATCATGGGACTTCACCTCGGCGAGGCCAACCTCCACCCAGAGTCGGACATGGAACTTCCCACTCAGGTAAGGAAATTTCCGGTCAGGTACTGCTTTCTGGTAGAGTGAAATCCAACCTTAAAGCCTGTCTGCACTAGTTTAGCAAGGAGGGATTAGACCTCCCATCGAGGTCACTGACAGGGGGTTATCTCATCAACTCAGCTCTCAATTAACATAAGAAAAAGGGGATCATGGGGGACCAACGGGTATCGCTTAGGCATTGTTTGCTATATAGAGGGAGCAAGTAGCTACAAGTAGTACAGTGGGGCTTTAAGTGAAATCCAACCTTAATAGAAAACTACTCTAGAAGAAAGCAGACAAGTCGGAGAAGCGGATCGACTGGTGAAAGTTTGAATGAAATTGGACAAAAAAATTAGAAAGTTATTAATTGTTTAAAGTTCCATCAATATAGGTATTTGCTCTTCAAATTGGCTGAATCGGTAATGTCTCTGTGATGAGATAGTGGCGGACAACTTTCCCATTTGTTCCAACACACAAAATTACTAAAGTTTCAAGTTTTCACAAATTTATGACCTGTAATATTATTCTCTCCATAATATATTTGAGTAGTTCCCCAAGAGTGAAGGCACTTGGGAGTAAAACAGAAACTAGTGATATTTTTTTACACAACAATTGGGAGAGCTCAAATGATTCAGTTATTCTTGCTCTTTGTGCTATACGATGCACTTTTTGAGTTATTTGGCAAATTCTTATGAAAAAAGAGGTGTCAAGCGCTAAAGAGATTACTTGTTTCATTATGTTGTTAGTGAAATGATTCATTTATTTGCAATATGGCTGGCTTGTAAAGCAATGACATTTATCACTAGTACATCCAGGGTTCCCAATTGAGAGCCTCACCATGACTGCCTAATGAAGGAAGGAAGTTCACAAAATGGTGCTTAAAATATGATCATAAACCAAAATCCAAGGGGGGAATATGCTTATAAATACTACAACAGGGCTCCATATTTTTTTGCACAGAGGGTTGAGATTTTTAGGGTGTGTATGCATGATCCCGATGTTAAATTCTGAGGGTTTGGACCTAGAATTTGGCACCTGCCATATGAGCGCCTGTTAGTGTTGAACCCTGGGACCTGGGTACAGGGTGCTGCAAAAGAAATGTGATCAATATTGTTTTGCAACTAATCAAGGAAATCGATTTGTAAGTTTGATAGAATGATTGACATCACAATGAAATAAGATCAAGCCTATGGTATTTTAGTCATTTAATATCGTATGTAATACCAAGTGCAATAAAAACTGACCAGTAAGGTCATCGAAGGGAAACATAAAAAGTGGCCACTGTAGACAGGGTGGCCCTTCTAGACAGGTTTTACAACACACATTTCTTTATAGAGGGAGACTAAATACATGACCACTTCAGACAGGTGGCCTTTATAGGGAGGTGACCACTAAAGACAGGTTTGACTGTATTGTGGAGTTAAGAATATAAACCGACATCAAATATGGCAAGGTTATAAGGTGTAGTAGAACATTTGCCTGTAACTTATGCACTGATGAGATACATGTACACTGGACATGTAAGGTTAACAACTAAACTACTCAGACCTTTACCAAGTTTGTGATTCTTAAAAGTATGTGAAAAATTGTTCTGTCCCGATTTATGTTTCTTGAGAATATTACATATTTAAAGGTACTATGTCCCATTTGCAGGCAAAACAAATGAAAACGTTAAATTCCAACGGCATTTGAAAGACAATACTAATTTAGAACTTCCCTAAAAAAAGGGGGGCTTGCAAATGTCTTTAAGTGGGAAAATAACGACTATTAGTTGTCGAATCGACTTAGGAGCTATAGAGCCAGTAAGTAATAGTCTGATTTTTCAGACCATTGTACCAAATGGTCGTACGTTTTATGCTGCGCAAAGATTCAATCAGTTTAATTTTGGCCATTACAAGAAGTGGGTTATTGATGTAGACAGCTCATTTTATGTATGTTATTACCAAAGATGAAAAAAGCCAGTCAGTCACTCAATAGTGTCTGACAGTGAAGTCTAGCAAGTAAACAGGTTTCCTTGCATAATTTGAATATTAGGACACTGCTCAAGTTTAAATTTCACAGATAGGACATACATAACATATTCATATATAATTACTGCAAAGTTCTACAGAATTTGATGTTGGCTGCAAAAGGGACATAGTATCTTTAAGCTTATATCTAAAAGTATTCAACAAAGGCCCCAATTTAACCAGTCCACCACTCATCCTTGAGTTACAAAAAGACCCCCAAAACATCAAATTTACAGGGGATATGAATAATTTAGTTGTACATGTACTTTTATACCATGTGGTTAGTAACGTATGGGACAAAATAGCTCGGAGTTGCCCATGAAAACTTTCATATTAGCCAAGTCCAAGCACCTGTACGTTCCACCGTAAATGTCACGGTTATTGAAACCACAGATTAGAGCGGATTTGCCGGGTCGTGCCTAAACCAGAGCATCGAACGGCTGCTCGACCGTAGGAGGTCGTTCCGGTGTCAGAGACCGCAGCGTAGCTTATGTCTTCCTGTAGATAATCCAGGATTGTCGGATCGGTAAAGGCATGTTATCCGGCAGTCTGGGCTAATCAGTGTCTATAACTCGTGGTGAGAAATGATTGATGATAATAACTACAGCCTGTATGTAGAATTTATTTATTAATTAATTTAGTTATTTATATATTTAGTTATTTAATCTACTTAATTTTTTTATTTCAAGGGGGTAGGTGCCTGCATTGGTATACATATAGTCCTGCAAACAGTTTGAAAAAAAAGAATTTCCATCTTTTTTTGCAGAGGGGGATACAAAAAGAAGGCTATTGATCATACCAATGCATTGATAGATTTGGGAGAGGGGAGTTATTGACAATGTCATAAACTTATAGATAAAGTTGAGTTCTGGTCATGCGATTGCATTGTGAAAGAAACGGTTTGGAATGGATCAGAAAAGATTGATCATCTAGCATATAAGTATTGGTGTGAACTGCAAATTATTTTTCACCTCTTCCCAGAACTCAACCATCTCTTTAAATACGCATAGTAGTGGGCTGTCATGGGGAATTCAACATCATTCAGGTGTTTACCCAATAACGGGGGTTGTCAAACACCAGGATTAGCCTTCAGTTTTATGACAAACAGGCCTTTAAAAATTAATATGTAGTAGTGCTATGCACTTTCCACCTATCCCCTTTGGGTAAAGTCATTATCTAATACATGTCCCTCAGCTGAAGACTCTCTGAGAGACTAGGGGGTATTTCTTGATGGGACTACGGGTTTGCTGTGTGCGAGACTTGTACACCCATTAATGGTATTTCCACCAACTCTGGTGTCGGCGAATTATGACCTTCTGCGAATGGTAACTGAAGGCTATCTCCCTTTAAAAGTTGTGCAAAATTTGTTTTGAATTCTATACATGTGCTGGTGTCTGCTACAAAAGTACATGGATTGAATTTTAGAGCTGTACTGAACTTTGATGAAATTTAAAAGATATGTAGATAATTGAATTGATGGATGGATGGATGGATGGATGGATGGATGGATGGGTGAATTGACAAAACCGTTGTCAAACTAGTCAGATTCTCAATGATGAGATAAAACATCAAAATGAACAAATAAAATGCAATTACATGAAATTTATCTCATTTCAAACATGATAAATGACACTTCAAATGTTTTAAATTATTTCTGGATGACTGTATGCAGATCCAAGATATAAAGGTAACCCCTTCTCTTTTACTTTTGGTTGTTAGGGATAAAGGTGAAAGGTCATAGTGAAATAGATCATTAGCTGGTGGTGTAATGGTAAAGGAGTTGTCAACCTGGGATACATGGTAACGAAAAGGCATACATTGTATAATTATATGTGAGCATTCACTCCCCTCTTGGGTAAGGTATATGATTTAACCATACAATCCATTTGCAAATCTTAATTTTCAATCTTTATTTTTAATCGACAGCGTCTTTTGTTTTAGTAATCTGATGTAATAGTTGAGGCATCAAATCAGCTTCAATCCCCATCTATTTGCCTTGCTGCCCTCACTCTATGCAGTGGTTGTGATTTTGTTTGGAGGCTTCTGAAATATGTATGTATCGAACAATGCCACTCCCCCTCCATCCCCATCTCCTCCTTTGTTTACAGAGCCCTGTTAGTTTTACTTGTAAACTCATTATGCTCACAGCTGGAGATATATTATAGTTGATCTCTTTCCTATACCTGTACGTCAGCAGAATCCGTGCATGTCATAGGTTACATGTTTTGTTTCAAGTTTGGAAAGGGTGGGGTTCTAAAAAGTGTCACAATATGCCCCTCCTTCCCCCATCACCTTCCACCCCCAGAGCTCTTGATTATTTACCTTAATGCAGGAAGAATCTAAACATAGTATTGGGGGGGGGGGTTTAGAATGTATCAATATGCCCCCTATCTCCCTTGTCCCCCTGTCCATCTCCCTGCTCTCTCTCTCTCTCTCTCTCTCTCTCTCTCTCTCTCTCCAGAGCCTAATCACCAATTGTGCCCCGTCTCTTAATTGTAAATCTACCTTAATGTAAGAAGAATCTAAGCACATTACGGGTTGTATTGGAAGTTCAATGATGAGTCATGTGGGGGCATCGGGTAATGGAATTACCACCCGCAGTTAAGGTTTGGGATAGTACTGTTATGGCTGCATGATACTGGAGATAAACAACCACTAAAGGATATATCAACCATTATGGGACGATCAATATGGAGCATTAGGAGGTGGCACAAGGAAACATATTGCGAGAACAGGTTTTGTAATTTGCCCCAGATTATTTTTTTAAATTCCAAACCAATCTTAGCAGTTGGATGTCACCTTGTAATAACATTTTTGGAAGTCATCTTTTGATCAAGAAAATTGTGAATTACAGAAAGAGCAATAATCTAAGAAAATTTGGAGTCAGTTTCTGTTAAAATTATTGTGCTATTCATAAACAAGAAATATTTAATTTTAAAAGAAAAGAGAAGATTAAATGAGGAATCATGGAAAGTATATTTGTAAGTTCAGGTTCAAGTTTAGGTCAGACTTATTGTAATTTCCATAAGAAGATTAAAAATTACATGAAATTCCATTAAAAAAACGCCATTTTACATACATGTAGCTACTTATAGAGAATTCTTGTGAAAAAGTCAGAAAGGCCAGTTAAATATTCCAAAAGAGATGAAGCATCGATTGTTCAATGTTGATAGACTTGCCTCTTTTAATTTCATTACGCAAGTTTGATATTGTTTTTGAGACATGCTTCCTTTTGCCATGCATGTACATTGTAAATGGGACAGGGTAATGTTGTATTGCATGCAAATGTAGGAACCTTCAAACTGTTGTTGATGGTAAAGGAGGATCGCATGTTTAGTGACAAAAAGAAAGAGGGTTTGAATGAGGTTCCTTTTTGTGTAGAATGTATTTGTAGATGGAATTTATATTTAACTACAATTTCACATGTATTTGCAGTCAGACCTATCTATTAAGACCACCCAAGGGTAGCAGAAAAAAGTGACCACTGTAGAAGTGGTCTTTCTAGATGAGTTCTACAGCACATATTTCTATCTCTCTTGAGGGAGACAAAATGGCGTGGCCACTATAGACAGGTGGTCTTTCTAGATGAGTTCTACAGCACATATTTCTATCTCTCTTGAGGGAGACAAAATGGCGTGGCCACTATAGACAGGTGGTCTTTCTAGATGAGTTCTACAGCACATATTTCTATCTCTCTTGAGGGAGACAAAATGGCGTGGCCACTATAGACAGGTGGTCTTTCTTGAGAGGTAGCCACTAAGACAGGTTTCGCTGTACTTTCTATTGTAAGTACAATGAACTAATTAAACTGTACCAGAAACCAGAGACTTCACGAAACGAAACTTTTGTGACTTGTTAAGGATGGCCATTTTCATGGCAAGAAACTTACATTTACATTTTACAGTAAGGTTTAGCCGCGAGGTGGAGCGTGCAGAACAAGATACATGTAGTTATGGATTTACATGTTTAACACAGAAAGGCAGACATTTGGCTGTCAGAGATGGCCTTTGGTCATTGCATGCATTACTTCTTTGGTCAGTTCTGCATTTGCATTTGTGATCAAGAGGTGCGTTTATCGTCCAATTTTTGGCCTAGAATCAGCATTTTCAAACGTCTTTCAGGCAAATTTTAAAGGTGATAAACGCAAAGCCTTTTTCAAACGTCTTTAGATATGGGTATATTGAAACACCAAAAAAAGTGCGTTTTGAATGTGACATAGAGCCAGAATCAGGTTTCTGAGAGATGATAAACGCAAAGCTGTTTTGAACCACACATACAAATCGGACCTTCCCAGGCTAATCTGCTTCCCGGGTCAAACGGCGCGAAGCAGCTACGCAGAGACAAGGCCTTTATTTTGAATCGTGAAGAGTCGATAAACGCGACATCCCGCAAAACACTTTCGTATAGTGGGGTTCGATATGTACATATACATGTAGAAACGCTGATTCTGCGTGGCTAGACAAGATAAACGCACCCAAGGACATAGCAGTGTGTGGTTTTGCTTCTTGAATGACAACGATTGGGTTAATTTAATTCTACCAAGGAGCTTTGAAATGTAAAAAGGGGGAGTATAATTAAATATTTCCATCAAAACTTTACTTGTACTTGTACTTTCTTTTGGAGAATCATATTTTTTCTAAAACAAGAATCCCCTGTTGCATAAATCTGACAAATTCAGCATTTCCTTCTTACATGTTTTATCATCATTCTGTCATCGGCCACATGTAAGGTGGATAAAGATTTCGACAGTTCACGTCTGAAGTTTTAATCCTGTTTTCGCTAATTGAACCTGAAATGTCATCACGTTTCATAGATTTGTAGACACTGTTTGTAGTTTCAGAGAAGAAAACGTCTGGGTAGAGCCAGAAGGGCATTAAAGATACTATGTCCCTTTCGCAGCCAACATCAAATTCTGTAGAACTTTGCAGGAATTAGGAATATGTCACGCATGTCCTATCTGTGAAATTTAAACATTAGCAGTGTCCTAGTATTCAAATTATGCAAGGAAATCCGTTTACCTTCTAGACTTCACTGTCAGGCACTATTGAGTGACTGACAGACATCTTTTCTTCTTTGGTAATAACATACATAAAATGAGCTGTAACAAGTACATGAGCATTTGTCTACATCAATAACCCACTACTTGTAATGGCCAAAAATAAACTGAGTGAATCTTTGTGTAGCACAAAACGTACGACCATTCGGTAATAGGGTCTGAAAATCAGACTATTACTTAGGTGATTGCAATCACTTAAGACGATTCGACAACTAATGGTCGTTATTTTCCCACTAAAAGCCATTTTCAAGCCCATTCGTTTTGAGGGAAGTTCTCAATTAGCCTTTTCATTTTTTTGGGCCTGCAAATGGGACATAGTACCTTTAACTACGGGTGTTAAAGGTATAGACCAGTTTTGGAAACGCCCCTCTCTCAAAAAATGAAATGGAAGCTCTCATTACCAATCATGTGAAAGAATATGTTTTGACTAATACGTGATGATACAAATTTTGCTGGGAAAGTCGGGAAACCGCCTGCGAATTGATATATTTGGTAAATTATTATATCTATTGGGACCAAATAGATATCGCGCACATGGTCGCGTAGTCCCATATACATCTTTCTGTGTACAGTGCTTGTAACTGTACCAAGACTGGGCCAAATTTCTTATCATTTTGATGATTCCAGAACCTTGCAGTACACACCAATACTTATATGCTAGATGATCAACCTGTTCTGATCGATTCCACAACGTTTCTTTCACAATGCAATCGCATGACCAGGGCCCCGTTGCTTAAAACTTACCATTGATGGTAACTTTGCCATCAATGGCAACTACCATGGTAACAGGGCTCAACAGCCAATCAAAATCAAGGTTGCCATGGTAGTTACCATTGATGGCAAAGTTACCATCAATGGTAAGTTTTATGCAACGGGGCCTAGAACTGGTCTTTCTCTTTAACTGCATGTCAAAGTATATGAGTATGTGGTTGATGCCTGTCTTGCTCTAAACAGATAAAACATAACCCCACATCAATGTCTACATCTATTCTGCTACAATTACTGGTACTCAAAACATCATAGAGAACAGCTTTTCTTATCTCTCACCCCCTCCCTCCCCTTTAGAATTGTTTGTGCAGTAAGATTCAGAAGAAATAGATTAAAAACTAATATATCCCTAGTTTGTAATAGAAAAAAAAAGTATAGGATGAATGATTTTCATTTGTTGTGACATTGAGCTTCTGGTTGGTGCTGCCTTTGAAGTCTCTGTTTTTCGCTTTAATAAACGCAAGATTTTGAGGGCTGTCAGCTGAGAGAGAGAGATATATTGTTGAGCACGCACGTGCACGATGATTGGACATTGATCGTGTTGGTACACGGGACAGAGATCTTTATTGGAAATTTGTCCATCTCGTGTCACTCGGCACAGAACAGATGACAGTTATAGGGATATGAGAAGCCACCTGCACGCTTATGAATGGGACCAATCTATGTATTTATGTATGGGAATAGTCTGCAGGCTCAGACTCTAGCTTCAGGCACAAAGCCATGTTAGTTGTGCGTAACAGTGTCTGTGCTGTGAGACTATGCTGACTGCAAGATCTACTGCCTTATAGGCTCTGTACTTTAGCTGCTCCTAAAACAGCCTGAGACTGGCAGTGGCAGAGCTAGGCATTGCTCAAAACTTATGTCAAATTAGAGTCTGTTCCTGAACAATACTTAAAATTCTATTTTGGCACCTGGATTTGGATTTGAAATTTGAAAAAATGAAATTTCAAATTTCAAATTTGAAATATAAGTTGATTTTGAATGTGAACGTGACAGAAGAGAGATGGGGATCGAGGAAGAGGGAGATGGGTTTGATAAAGATTCAGAAAGAGGAGAAAGAGACATACTGAGACACAAAGTAAGAGATAGAATGATTAATAGAAAGAGAGACAGACAGACAGACAGAAAGAGAGGGGAGGAGAGAGAGAGGGGAGGAGAGAGAGAGAGAGAGAGAGAGAGAGGAAGAGAGTAAGTACAGTATACGAGAGAAAGTTTAGCCCTTTATTTTAGTCATAAGATACCGGGGACCTACACGTATTGTCATATAATAATTACATACTGTATGAATTAAAGCCAAGAGATCAAAATAGTTGGCAAGGTACTAGGAATAGAATTAAATTCTAACCTAAATGGTTACTGCAGAGAGCAGACGATATGACAGGTGGCAGATTAGTGTAATCCAGTGGTGTATGGGATTATAATTTTGACCTGCATGTACTAGTAATTGTGTTTGTTGACTGACTAAGACCATTCCAGCCTTGAGTACAGCCAGACATGCATGTACATAATAATAATAATAATAATATTCAGCTTTTATATACATGTAGCGCTTAAATACAAATGTCTCTAAGCGCTTTACAGATATACTATTACCCCGGTCATTGGATTCAGTGCTTGCCCACACACACTGTGTGCACAATCTCCACTCCCTGGGGAGCATTCCAGCCAGGCGTTACTTGTCGCTCTAAAACTGTTTGACCAACAATGACGGTCGCATCCTACCGGGTACCCATTTAACACCTGGGTGGAGAGTAGCAAGTGCAGGTTAATATCTTGCCAAAGGATATTAGTGCCGTGTCGGGATTCGAACCCTCGACCTTCCCATCTCCAGTCAAGCGCCTTAAACCACTCGACCACGACACGTGTAGTCGTGTACCTGTTGTTGTCGACCCTATCAGCCCCCCAGAAAAAAAATACAGCTCTATTTGTGATTGTCCATCATTTATTTTCAACACTTTCATACTGGTACACTGTACATGTATGGGTGAATACATGTGCAGTCAAACCTGCTTTAGCAAACACCTGTATAGAAAGACCACCTGTCTACAGAGACCACCATTTTTGTTTCCCTTGAAAATGGTTTCTCATTGAAACATGTACTAAAGGAACCTGTACATAAAGACCACCTGCCTATAAGTATAAAGACCACTTTTCTTGTCTCCCTTGGGTGGTCTTTATAGACAGGTTTCACTGTACATATATATGTACATGTTTATTATTTCTTCATCCACAGTGTACTTATATGATATTTCCTCTCTGCCTGGTGTGGCATTTCATTGTATATAGAACTGAACAAGGAAGACAAAACATAACGTTAACTTATCTTATACCCGGTACTCGACAATAACAATAACAATAACATGCATATATATTAATATCCAGGCCCTTCCAGGGCTGTCCTGACAGTATCTACTATCAGTCACAAGATATATCCTTGCCAAGTGATTGGCATTGAATTATTATTTTTCTACATTGTAACAAATATTATTATTATTATTACATATTGTTTTGTTTGGGAGAGGGGGGTGAGGGGTGTTGCAATAGACTTGTTAATCCTGCAATATGATGTGCTATTCATATCATAAATATTTTGATGGGTCTCGTTTACATTAGATAATAAGTATCTAAAGGTTTACAAATATTTCCTTGATAATTTCCTGAATTCTCTTAGTTAGTTTTATTGTATTTTTGCACAAAGCCACCATGGCATGTTTTCATTGAAGTCAATAACAATTAATTAATTTAATTGATGAACACATAATGAACGAGCAAAACCTCTATTACATGTTCTTGAATGTAGGAATTTATGTAGTGTTTCCTTATGACTAAATATATCATCAATTCAAATACTTGAAATACATATATGAGAAACAATTGAAAATATAGTACATGTCTTGAAATCTATCTATCTATCTATCAGGCTATAGTTCATCCAGACGTTGGACAAAGCCCTCCTCATAACATTTCCATTCTCTTCTGTCTCTAGCTGTCCTAGTCCAAGCGGCCGTTCCCATGTATGATGTTAGGTCATCTCTCCATCTTCTCTTCTGCCTTCCTCTTCTTCTCTTTCCGTCCTTGGTTGCCATTCTGTTAAACGATTTGTCCATCTATTGTCCTGAAGTCTTGCTACATGCCCAGCCCATCTCCACTTTGATTCTCTGACTTTCTTGAAATATAGTACATTATTAGAAATTGAAATATAATATGGAAGGTGTTTTCTTGCAGTATTGAAAATGAATGGAATCAATAATGCTATAAGATATATATGCAATATTTAAAAAAAAAAATGATATGTGAAAACCTACATCTACATGTACCCTCATTATAATGCAAAGCTGCTCTTATTCTTACCCAAGATACATATACACCTACAGTATGAGTAATGACACACCACAACTTTTCTGTGCTCCGAGATGTACGAAACGATAAACCTGTGTCCATCCACTGCACATGTTGTTGATTTCCTCTCTAGTGCAGGGATATTTTCGGTTAAAATGTCATTTTTTATGAGTCAGAGCCGATAAATGAATCTCAGCCTGGAAATGGATTGTATGAAAACAGTGAAGAGTACCTTACTGTTGCGGCCTTACGGAATAAAGGATTTATCAGTGTTAGCAATGCCATGGCTGAATATAGCATCAGTGATCCAACATTTGTTGTGGCGACAATTGCTCTGCACTCCGCAGTTAATGCCCTACACTTTCCCAATGCCTGTTTTTATCCCTTGACCTAATATTATACCACATGCAACCCTTACGGTAACCCTTAAAGCTAATCTTGAGCTCTGGTATGGGAATCACATTTTGAGAGAAAATTTCTATGATTTATTCTGGATTGTTTATCCTGCAGTAGATTGGTTGTTTGAACCAGTGAAATAAAAGCAAACGCATATAACCGGATTTCCTTATCTTTCTATGCTCATCATTACTCAACCATGATACATTTTCTACCAAAATTATTTAGCACCTGTCATTTATTTGTAATCTTGACCATTTAGTGTAAGTTTTGTTGGGTTCTGTGAGAATTTATTTTCTTTATTTACCAGAACTCAAGTTTATTTTTAACCTAACGTAAAACCCAATTGCAAACCTAACCCAAACCCTAGCTTAGAGTTATACCCCGTTCTCACTCACTTTGAAAGTGGTCTTAGTTAGACCGCTCCAGAGGAACTGGTATTGAGGAACGGTTTGCGAGCGTTCACACTCCGAGCAGTTTTTTATGGCTCAAACCGCTCTACGAGTCAAAGTGGTCTTGTTGCTATGGCAGCTCAGGTCAGCGGGTCAATTTTTTCGCTGAATACAAACCGTATGTACCGTACTACATGTTTCGCGAACGTCACTAGCTCACTTCCGTTCAAAGTACGCCCGTTCACATTGCACGTTAGAGCGGTCCAAACCGCTCTTAATAAGACCCGTTCCTCAAGACCACCTCCCGAGGTGGTCTTCTGGAGCGGTCTAGAAGTCCACTTCCTGGACCACTTTGACCGTTCTCACTCACCTAAGAACCACTCCTAAGGAGCGGGTCTTAGTTAGACCGCTCCAACGAAGTGAATGAGAACGGGGTCTAAGACACAAAATGTACCCCAGAGCAATCGTTTTCCAAACAATTTTTTTGATCACTAATGCAATACACATGTACTTCCTGAAATTAATGACCATGCGTGTGCAATCATTGTATTGATTGAAATTTTTGAATAAAGGATATCTCGGCATAGCGCATAGCATGCATTTAATATGAACAGAAATTATGTGGATTATCATCAATTAATTGGAAATAAAGGAGGAAGGATACGTTGGTAATGTAATCCACAGATGGATTTTTAGTATGAAAAAACAATGAAAATTTAGATTAAAATGACTTGCAAAAAAAGAATGAGCATAATTGCTTCATCATGACAAAACAATGCTAGCAATTAACGTAGGGGAAAAGGGGGTAGAAATATAAATAAAAAGACTTTTAGATGAGTCACTCAAGGGAATGACCCTTAGACATGTTATGATCTATGAATCACTTTAATGAATACCTTTATGTGAACCAATTACTTATTAACAAAGTCAAGAGTCCCATTCACTTTATAAGATTATGGCGAAAAAAAGGAAAAGATATTGGTGAAGGAAATGTCACTACATTGTTACATTTACAATTTATGTACATTTGCATCACCTACAGGTACATGTATTGGCATGATGGATACCTACAGAAAACACAAACAATCATATAAACAAAGCCAATGGGGTGGAGACTGGGGAAGACTAAAGAATGGAAGAGAGATGGGAGGGGGAGAGAGAGAGAGAGGGGGAATAATGTGGTGAGGAGAATGAGTGTTAGCAAATGAGGAAGCTGTGAGGAAGAGACAGAGATAGAGTGTGAGAGAGTGGGGACTGGGGAGACTAAAGATGGAGAGAGAGAGAGATGGGAAAGGGAGAGAGAGAGAGAGGGGGGGAGAGAGAGAGGGGGAGAATAATGTGGTGAGGAGAATGAGTGTTAGCAAATGAGGAAGCTGTGAGGAAGAGACAGAGATAGAGTGAGAGAGTGGGGACTGGGGAGACTAAAGATGGAGAGAGAGAGAGATGGGAAAGGGAGGGAGAGAGAGGGGGAGAGAGAGAGGGGGGAATAATGTGGTTAGGAGAATGAGTGTTAGCAAATAAGGAAGCTGTGAGGAAGAGACAGAGATAGAGTGTGAGAGAGTGGGGACTGGGGAGACTAAAGATGGAGAGAGAGAGATGGGAAAGGAGAGAGAGAGAGGGGGAGAGAGAGAGAGGGGGAATGAGTGTTAGCAAATGAGGAAGCTGTGAGGAAGAGACAGAGAGAGAGGTGAGGGGGGGAGGGTTATAGAATGAGAGTGAAAAATGAGTAGGAAGTCGTATGGAGGAAAGTGAAAGGAGATACTATATGAGGACACATTGAATTTTTGTTAGGATTCATTTTCAATGTATGTCCATGGGGGTGTTTCACAAAGATCCTAAGTTGAACTTATCTCTATTAGTTGGACTTAACAATTATGGAAAGCCGTTAGCATCTATGAAAATATTTTGTAAAAGTTATTTTAAGAGGCATAAAATGTTGTTTCAAATCATTCACATCAAGGAGATTTCATGTTCTTGATGTGGAATTTATAAAAAGTCTAAAATACTTGAATGTTCGCTTTTGAATATATTTTATTTTAAGGCTACAAATGGCTCTCCATAATTTTTAAGTCCAACTTAGAGATAAGTTCGACTTAGGATCTTTGTGAAACACCCCATGCATATGAATATATATATAAGTGCACGCACATGTCTAATCTGAACATGTAGTGTATCAGCAAGTTCTCTAGGTCTTCTGTTTTTTTGACGAGTAAGAGGAATATGATTTTCCAAGCCCTCAGCTGTCAGATTATTCATGCAGGAAGATTGTGCCGTATCAGGGGCCCTAAGCTGGAAATGACAAAGTGCTTACGAGTTGATGTCTGTTTTTCATCATAACGTCACCATAATTATGCTTCCTCATGACTATTTCTTCCTCATCTACTAATACATGTATGCCTGTTATATTGTAGTGCATGTACACTGTAGCTCTCAAGTCTGAGTTCTATAATGGCATTTTATGTCGGAGCTGAGACTAAGATACATGTAGGTAGATAGAAAGATAGAGAGAGAGAGAGGGAGAAAGAAAGAGAGAGAGAGGTAGAAAGAAAGAGAGAGGAGAGGGGGAAACTGTGAAAGAAAGAGAGAGAGAGAGAGAGAGAGAGGGGGGGAGAGTAGAAAGTTCAAGCAATGTATGAAACTGAAATGGGTGGGTAATCTATGTGATTGGGTCGCTCTTTAATTCTTTCTTTTTAGGAAGGAGCCCATTTATTAGTTATATTTAATAATGTATAAGTGTGTCTGGTTGGTAGATATTACATTAAAGGTATAGACCAGTTCTGGTCATGCGATTGCATTGTGAAAGACACGTTGGGGAATCGATCGGAAAAGGTTGATCATCTTGCATTTAACCACTTGACTGCTATTGGCTTAATATGCATTCATACCCCCTGTGCTAATGTGCTACTCGCACAAACATCCATTAGTGGGACTACAACATCACTTTCATCACCAGATCTTTCACTTTCATTATCTAAATCACTCCCTTGATCCATAAAGTCTTCCTCTATATGGGACTACGTGATATCCATTCAGACCGGATTGATATGATAATTTACCAAATATATCAATTAGTAGAAATATGTCATTGAAATATTTGTTGTTGTTAATAGGATGATGACATAGTGAAATTTTAATTCCCATGGTTGAAATGTACCTTTCATTGTGGGAACTTAATACTTTTTTTGTTAACTTCAACAGTTTTGTTTCGTTGTTAATGTTGTAAATGAGCAAGCAATTTATCACCCAAAAGCATCAAATATTTGAACTTCCTTACCATATTTGTACATGTGCGTATATTTTATATCATTTATCATTTACATTTTCTGAAGAAATGTGTGTTTATTACACAAGCTTGTTAAGTAAATTGTGAATTCAAATCACGATATTGTTAGAACATAATCATAACTTTCCTTTCTCTCCTTTATACATGTATTTTCAGGCATCTCTCTGCTATGTGGACATTGACAACTCCTGCGTGGAACTCCCAGAAGAACTGCCCAAGTTCCCCAACAAGCCCACCCTCATCCGAGAACTGAACAACCTCATCCAGAAGCACAAGCACCTTCCGGACAACTCCCCCTCTCGGACCACACCCTCCAGCACCCCGTCCACAACCCTGGGTAAGATGATCTCCCAGAACAAGGTCAACGACTTCGACTGGTCGCAAGTCCAGGCTGAGGTCACCCTGATCACAGCCATGAATCAGAACCTCGAGGGCAGTGTTGACGGCGATCAGGACAGTTCGTACTTCAGCTCCCCGAGCCGCGGCGAGAGCCCCACGGCGGGGCTGCCGTCCAAAGCCGACTTCATGCGCAACAACGAGATCGTGTCGCGGGTGGCGGAGATCGCTCAACGGACCGGTGTCATCACGTCTATTGCAGATTACGAACGACAACAGCAACGCGAACCCTTGAACTTGAGCGAAGAGGAGCAAGAGCATAGAGAGTATGTTTCCATGCTAATCTTGAATTGTGCAATACGCGAAGTGTTCCTCCGAAGGTTAGTGGTGCTGCTGAGGAACTACGAGACCTTCATCATACAGCCGAGAGTGAACAGTCTTGATGCATGGTTTACCAACAGAGACCAGATGCAGAACTTTGATAAGGTAAGTTAAAGATAAAGTTGAGTTCTGGTCATGCGATTGCATTGTGAAAGAAACAGTGTGGAATCGATCAGAAAAGGTTGATCATATAGCATATAAGTATTGGTGTGTACTGCAAGGTTCTGGAATCATAAAAATGATAAGAAATTTGGCGCAGTCTTGGTAAATTACAAGCACTGTACACAGAAAGATGTATATGGGACTACACGAACGTGGCATAAAAATCCGTCCGATTTTTATGCTGTTACATGTCATATTTAGAATATTAAGGCATTTGAAGAGCCATGCTTTTCATGGAACATTTTTAATCTGATGTTCTTTCACACTTGCATAATAACAATGATAACGCTCACAAATTATTTTTCACCTCTTCCCAGAACTCAACCTTCTCTTTAAGAGTTCTCTCCCATTCATTTTTATGTATATTTTGCTTTCTTTTACATGTACATGTACATGTTATTCAGTCTGCTTAGTTAGCACTGACCAGGGCCCTGTTTCATAAAACATTTTATCCATAACAAATGCTATAACTATGACAAATTTGCTCTCAGCCAATCAAATACCACGATTTCAGTAGCTTATAACAGTTATTGTAACTTGTTATTGATAACAAGCTTTATGAAACAGGGCCCAGATTTGGCAATTGTTGCAAAAGGTAAAGAAAAAACCCAAATACGTTTACACACACTGTTTTGTTCAATGTATCGAGATAATGAAAGTGTTTGTAGGTTGATTCAGTAGCTTTTCCAGGTATGAGTCAATGCATACACATGTATTATCTGAACATGTTGCTCATGTGACAAGAGAGAGAGTCACAAGACATAACATATTGGACGATGTTTTGAAAATCTTGTGAATTGTTGGCTGATATTATTGATATTAAAGATACAAATTAGATAAGTCTTCAACCATTACATTACTTAACATTTGAAATGAAACAAGAGTGAGGCTTTCTTAATGAAGCACAGAAAAAAAAACCCAATAGAGATCTATGTGTAGTCTATCCTAGGAAAGATATATTGTTGTAAATTCATTTAGATATATTAGATATATGATTTGAACTGAAAAAATGTGAGTTATATTGTCAAGCTAAGATTTGGTCATTTTCATTTTACTTGAAATTTGTTTACCAATTGCCACTGAAAGAGTGAAATACAGTGTACCAGTTTCACTTGCGCATTGCATCTAATGTCTTTATACTATCATTCTCATCTCAAAACCATACACAGCAAACAGACTTACATTTCTAGAATAGGCACTTTACGTTTACATGTAGTTTGACCTGGGTACCTGGTATGTACCTGGCAGGAATTAATTCCTTGAAATGCTAGAGCGCCGTAATGGCAGCCGTGCTAAAGCCAGGGTAATAATCGGGAGCGCCTTAAGTGTCAAGTCTGACAGATACAAGCGCTATACAAGAACCCAATATTATTATCATGTAGTTTGACCATTCTTTGACTAAATGAACACAACACCTTTCAGATTCTACCTCATCTAAATTATTAATAGTAAGACATCAAAATTCTTTATATTATGATATTGCTCAATGCTTTCATTACAAAAACTAAAACAATCATAATCCATCTTCTTTTCCTTCTGCATGGTACCATCCACCTACAGAACGCCTTTCTTGCCGACACCCCTGAGCTCCATCTCCCTTTCATGTCGCCCTTCCTGGAGACCCAGCTCTTCGCCTCCTTCATCGACAACAAGATCATCTCCAACTGGGAGGAGAAGGACCAAGCTCTCAGCATCTTCGACGAGAGGGTGGAGCAGTTCCCGTCCAGCTCGCCTCAGACCCCAACAACAGAGGGCGCTTCGTTTGTCAGCGAAGCAGGTAAGTGCCAACTCGAATTCGACACTCAAACAGATGCATTTTTTAGTCGGTTCTGAAGCAGAGGTTGCCCATTTGTGTTTAATTGATTGCACTGTTAAACATTCATAACTTTCTTATTTTTGATCGGTTTTTGCTCTAACTTTCACTGACCTGTTTTTCCTCCTTTTCTGCTTCTGTCACGACCAACTCAATATCAGGGTGGACTTCCCTTATAAGTGGCATACATGATATGACACTGTATGCCATAGAGCACTTACTCAATGCATACATTGTACACAAACTAAGATTGTTGATAATTTGAGCAAAGGTTACACTGCACTATCTTAAGTTTCTACTAATTCTAACTATTCGTCCATCAAACTTACAGAAAATTAAAGACTCATGTATAGTGTAAGCTCACCTCTCTTTCTTCTTTTTTCTTTTCTTCAGAGGAGTTGATCAGGAGGCGAGCCAGCAATATTGACCACACCCCTTGCCCCCCTCGAGCTCTACCGGTAGACTCTAGCCATGTACCTCAATTCTTCCCAATGCTTCAAGATGATGTGCTCTTAAAGCCACCATACACTAATGGGTAAGTCATGACATTCATAGATTTTAGCAAGTTCTATGCAATGTATAGCTTGCAGTATAAGCCATACCCATTGCCCCCTCCCCATTTTTTTTTTTTTTGGGGGTAGGTAGCCTTGCTGGTAGATTCCAGTCATGTACCTCTGTTCTTCCTAATGATCCAAGATGATGTGCTTTAAACGCCACCATACACTAATGGGTAAGTCATGGCATCATTAGATTAAAGTAAGCATCTAAATGTATAAGGAGACAAGCATGCAGTTTGACTGTCATTCTCCATACATGTTCGGCTGTAAAGACCCATTGGACAACTTCTTTAGCATACCGGTAGCTAAAAGTATAAGCATTGTATCTTTAGCATAGCTAAAAGTATAAGCATTGTATTTCTTGTAACTTCTTATTACATGTAATTCCTAACAGTCCATGCCCCCTTACCCGCACCTATCCTGGGGTAACATACGTATACATTTGTCTGTTACTAAAGTGACTCTGTTCTTTTGTTTTGGATACAGCAGGAATAAATATAGGAACATTGCAAAGTGGAAGCAGAAAGAGAGACAAGAACAACACAAGGAACATCTCAATCTCCAGCCTCATGAGAGAGAGGTATGTGATGGGGATGGTGGTAATGATGATGATGATGATGATGATGATGTTGATGGTGGTGGTGGTGGTGGTGGTTGTGATGATGATGATGGTGATGATTCATGATAATGATGATGATGCTTATTATAATGAAGATGTTGATGATGATAGTGATGGTGATGGTGGTGGTGGTGGTGGGACTGGTGGTGATGATGATGGTGGTGATTTTGATGGTGATGGTGGTGGTGGAAGTGGTGGTGGTGGTGATGATGATGATGATGATGATGATGGTGGTGGTGGTTTCAATGATGGTGGTCATGTACATGAGGTAGTAAAGGTGGTGACGAAAATGATAATGGTAATGATAATGTCAAAGGATACTATTGTTTACTAGAAAAGGAGTAGACTAATTAGTTGGTAATTATAATGATTATGATGATAATTAATGTTGATTATTATAACGGTAATGACATGCCTTGTAACTGTGTCTGTTCAGAAAGACCGACATCCATCAAGCTAATCTCTCTTGTACGTTCACCCCTCACAGATCGCCTGTAAATACAGGTCTAACTCTTTACCTTTGTTATTTTCTCTTTAGAAATACCTTCACAACCTACATACAAAGAAACCTCCAGTGAGGCAGGCGGTTCTCACCCACTATGACCAGAAGAAAGCAAATCAACAGTTTGTCGAAGAGCTTCTCAAAGAATGCAAGATCAAGGTAACTTTACCTGAGGAATTGATACATATGCCAACCAAAATGGTTTATTCCTTCACCTTATGACAATTCTTTTTCTTTTTCCCCAATTACAGTCAAACCTGCTTTAGTAACCACCTGTCTTCAAAGACCACATTTTTTGTTTTCCTTGAAACTGGTTTCTCATTGAAACATGTACTAAAGGAACCTGTCTACAAAGACCACCTGTCTACAGAGGCCACTTTTGTGTTTCCCTTGGGCGGTTGCTATAGACAGGTTTGACTGTATTATTTGTTTGGAGTGGCATGATCCATTACTACATGTTAATAAATTTGTCTCTTTATTTTATTTTTATTTTTTTTATTGGAGCACTGCGTCATGATAAGGAAATTGAATTACTATTACATGTATATTGTAGTTAACAAAATATACAATGCTCAGTATGAATATTGAATTGGTAGTTTCCAGAATGTTCCATTTTTTTAGCTCATTTAAGACTCGGTGTAAACATGGCTTACAGTTAACTGCATTGTGTAAACCAATTCCTTTTGTGTTCGCATAGTCTAAAAAGATGCTTGTGTAAGATGGGTCAAGAAATGGTACATATAGTTTCCAAAATCTACCATATTTTAGCTCCTTTAGTGCCAAGTGTGAACATTACTTACTTTTATCTGCTTTTATCTGCATTAATTGTACATATTCTCCATTTGTGTTAAAACAGACCAAGAAGATGCTTGTGTTCAAGATGGGTCAAGAAGCCATAGAGCTTGGGCACGGTGACATCAATCGTTCTGGTGTGGAAGAGAACACACTCATAGCCAGCCTCTGTGACCTACTAGAGAGGATATTCAGTCATGGATGCAGATCAAAGAAACAGGTTTGTTTTTCTTGATCTCTCCTTGTATTTCTCTGTCTATCTCTCTGTCTGTATGTATGTTTCTCTCTGTCTCTCTCTGTCTGTTTGTCTCTTTGTCTGTCTCTCTCTCTTTGCCTCTCTATTTTTCTTTTTGTCTTTCTTGTGGTCTCTCCATCTGTGTTAAGATATTACTCTCATAATGTTTTACACTGCATGTACCATTCACCCTTTATCCATCCAAGATCGGCACCCTATCTGATTTCATTTGATTTCATTTATTTGTTTCTGTTTGATTTTCTTTTTCTTTTGCAGTTTTTACAAATATATAACAAACAAATCATTGAACATTTTATACATGACTAAATAGTATATGTAAAACATAGTAAGGTTGGCTGTAACTAATCAAAAACATCAAACAGGAGGGTTGACAAAGTAAGCAAAGCTTGATAGCATGACTACCCTCAATGGATACATAATACATATATGGAGCAAAAAATATTGGTAAAAGGGGAAAAAGAGAGAGATAGAAACAAAAAAGAGAAAGAAAGAGGGGTTGTACATCAAGATTCACATTTTTATATGGTAGTTGGATTTCAATTTGATATTTCCAGCTTTGTTTCTCTCTTCCTCTCATTTCCTCTCCATCATTTCCCTGTCTCTCCATCTCTGAACCGTCTACTGACCCTCTCTCAATCCCATCATTTATCAAGAGTTTTGTTTTTCGTCATTTTAAAATACTAATGGCTACCTTAATAGGTAGTCTTTCTTCTCTCATATTGTAATGTGCGTTGTCATCATCCTCTCTCTCTTTGTCTTTATAGAGCAAGAGTGCCCTCTGGTGGCATCTTCTCAGCTATCGTCGCTTCAGGCAGCGGAAGAAGGCTTCATCTGAGCAGAACCTTGCAATGACTGGTAAGGATAGTGCCTCTTTAATTGTTTTTGTTTTTACCCGAGCTCTTTTTTCACTATACCAAAGCACTTTAGGAGCTTTCAAGAGCTACATTGTAAATCGCTTACTGCTCCTGTGTTTTTTTTTCTTCCACTGAGCACATATGTGCTTCAACTGATAATTACAACATGTACATTTACATTTACATTTACAATTACACTTTTATTTACATTTACGTGATGGTAAAAGGGTAGTACATTATGTATGTTTTACTGATTTCCTGTTCTTGCTGATTGATCATGCAGGTGCAGAGAGTTCACCAAGACACAGAAGATCCAGCACAGTGCCAGGACAGCCTCTACCAGCTCTACCTACCGATTTCAGCTTCGACTGGAAGTATGTACCCTTTCTATCTTCATAGTCATTCTCTTGCGCCCCCCTCTTAACAATAATGATAATATTTCCCTTATAGGGCATTTTCCTTAAATTTTCAGAGTGCCAAGAAGATGAGGAAATAATGCGAACTTTAGCATGTTTGATCAGCCTGTCAGTTCCAAAGCTTTCGAAATACAAAAAAATATATTCTGAGTTTATTATATCAGTGTAGACGTCCATGGACATTCATTTTTATTTCTTTAGGAATGAGGAAAGGCAAAGAACATTGATCGTATTGTTCAGAGCTTGCCATATTCCACTAAGTACTATTATGCACTCTGAACCTCATAATTGAGAATTTGTCAGTTTTTTTCTTGAATTAAACTCTTCTATTTTCTTACACTACCAGGAATGTTGACCGCATGACCAATATCCGAACCGAGGTGGGCAAATCTAGAGCTTTCGTTCGCTTGGCCCTGGAAAGGAAAGTGCTGCACAAACACATCAAGGAGCTGGTCTCAAATGATGAACTACTCAAGTGAGTGTGTAAACTGGTCCTATGATCTACCCATCATATGGTTTTCACTGTAGACCTTTTAGTACTTGAATGTACAGAGTGTGGACTGGTCCTATGTTGTACTTATGGAATAGTTTCCACCTTGGATAATTTAGTACTAAAATACGTAAACTGGTCCTACATGTATATTGTTCCCATGACATGGTTTTCGTATTATGCCTTCTACAGATTGATTGTGTAAACTGGCGCTATGTAGCAACTATGGTATGGATTTCACTACGGACATTTTAGGAAACTAGTGTGAAAACAGGTTATAATGTTGTACATGTGGTGACCCTTTAACGAAATCGACCATGTGAGGAATCACATATGAAGTTAATTTGCTGTATCTACATTTGTGTCTTTGTTGCAGGGAAAAAAATATTTAAAACATTTCGGGGGCTACTTTTCAAGCTTGCTTACATGAAAATAACACTTTTTAATTTGTTTTGCATTGAACTCTATGCAAATTTTTTGGGGCTCTTTTATGACTTTCGGGGGCTCTTTTTGGCATTTTGGGGCGAAGTAGCCCTGAGACCCGGGTCTTTCTTTCCCTGCTTTGTTGCCTATGTACTAAAAGTCTTGACTAGTCTAATATGCGAATTAGTGGCATGTTTCCCCTTTTTTTTAAATTAAACAAAACAGTTGTTTATACCACTCTAAAAGATTGTACATGTACATTTATTTCTCTCATCAGTCTCTTCGGGTCTGCCTTGTCTTTACACTAACTGTACATTTCTCTTTTCTCCGGCCACCATGTATTTGCATCATCTTTTTTGTTGTTGACCACCCTGTACAGGAAGCGTTACCGTGGTGAAGCGTTCTTGAGATGTGAAGAAGAAAAGATGCAATTCTTGTACTACCTCCTCTCTCTCAATGCCGTGGACTTCCGCTGTTTCACAAACTCTTTCCCCTCGACAGGTAAGCTCATGTCCCATGATCAAATTGCTACTGTTAATAAGTGTTTTTCAAGGTAACTTTTGCATTTACATATACAGCATATTGATAGTATGCAAATTTACCTAAATTATTAATGTTGGAGGACCAGCAAGGGAGGAAATAGTGTGCAATTGTAGAATGAAAGTTGTTGACATATCTGGAGAGGTTTACATGTAAGCAGGCCTTTTGTAGACTTTATTGTGAATTTGACATAATTTATACAGATAAGTTTCATGTAAAAATAAGGAATGTAATTTTAACAGATATTGATTTTAGCTATTTTTGAAATGTCAATTGTCATAAAAAAAGAGCAGTTCTAAACAATTTGCAAAACTTTCTGATTTAACAGTTGTATATTTTGATACTGTATAAGCCTAGTACTTTTTCGCAGATGACCGCGACACAGACATGTTTGCTTTTTAAATATTTTGTGTGTGATTAAGAACACAGAATACTTATAATACCTGTATGAAATACACATTGCGGGGTTACTATCCTGTGTTGTTGAATTTGTGACCCTACAGCAATATGCTAAATTCATGAAACACAGTACCTGTTTATACCTCTTATTTACAATCATTGTCTTTTTTTTGACGACTTCCAGTGGTGACGTATCGCGTGCTGATCAGCCAGAGCCGGAAGTTCCAGGCACCGACAACAGCCAACCCCTGGCTGCAAGTCACCGGTGAGATGCTGCAAACACCGGTCATCCACATACCAAAGAATGCTCAAGATTTTACCTTCCAGGTCAGTAGAGAAGTTCTTCTGTTGGTAGAGAAGGGGATAAAAGAATAGGGTAGGGGAGATGGAGGGAAGAAGTGGACAGTAGAGGGAAGAGAGGAGAGTGGAGGGGAAGGAGCAGATTGGTGGGGAGAAATGGAGAGTGGAGGGGAGAAAAGGAGAGAGGAAGAAAGAAGGGGAGAGTGGAGAGTGAATGGTGGTTGTGTAGAAGTGAAAATGGGTAGGAGATTAGTGTATCTGTGAGAATTTTTCCCACGTTCTTGTCATTTGAAGGAAAATAGATATCGTTCAGCTCCACCCTCCAAACAGGTACCTTTTGTGACTATAGGGAAATTTTTCAGATGGTAGAGACGGTAGAGAAGGGGAAAGTGAGGGGAATAATAGAAAGAGCAGGTTACGTTTCACTAACATGTACTTTTCTTGAAGGCATAATTCACATTTTGGCAATGACATGTAGAATACTCCTCGTCTTTAAAAATTGCATGTTTCTTACAACGCCATGTGTCTTTCTTTTTCCATTTACAGCATGCCAACCTTGGGGTATTAACAACCCTACAGGTAGGGCACGACAACGCAGGTCTCTTACCTCGATGGTTGGTGGATTATATCTACATCAGG
Organism: Mesocentrotus franciscanus; assembly: GCA_037976565.1. NCBI lineage: Eukaryota > Metazoa > Echinodermata > Echinoidea > Camarodonta > Strongylocentrotidae > Mesocentrotus > Mesocentrotus franciscanus. Next base: position 15,157,496 of record CP137681.1, on the reverse strand, counting down.
AATGAGATCACTGGCCATGCCTACAAGTAAGTTTGATTGATTTGATTTGATTTGATTTGATTTAGATGATATACAAATTCACCGCATTTGATTGAATGGTTTATTTTAGTAAAAATAAAAGTTCGAAAAAAAATCACTTTAGTAGTCAAAAGACTAAATTGCAGAGAATGATCATACATTAAGAAAGATTGCATTTCCAAAAGGATTAGGATTATTACATTATTGGGTATGTAAAAATAAAAACTATAGATACATTTTAGTATCTTCAAAGCATGTCTTACAGATCTCCCCCCACCCCACAACTATGTACATGTTCACATACAAGTTCTACTTGAAGAACTTGGATAGATGCAGTTACAGTAACTATATACCTATAGGTATATTTCATAATAAATGAGTTGAGAATGCTTGACTGGAATAACAGGGTCAACTCAACACCAAAGGATGCGATAGGCAAACAAACTCATTTGTGTATTTGCTCTATGTGACTGATAGGGTGTACAGATGATAATGATATTGACTGGCTTTACTTCAGGGGATACTTTTTGGTTTGAATCCTATCCAAGGGACTTCGTTATTGAGGATCAAGATCTACTCTAAGGCACTAGCTCCTATGATTTTCCCCTGGTCTGAGACTACTTTCAATCTTCATCTGTTACACTTTCACTTATCAACTTTCTAAAAAATCTTACAATAGGTTCCCCTGCGGCAGGTGGATAGGCAGGAGCGTGGACGACGGGAGTCTGGAGCGTCTCCTGGTGGCAGAGTTCATTGCCCCGATCATCGACTATGAGGGTGACCACTTCTGGGGGTCGAACACCACGCCCAGGCGGACACACACCAGGAGGTCCAGTGCCAGTGCCAGCTGTTCGCCGTCCCCACCCCCCAGGGTACCACAAAAGCTGGACCAGAATGCCATCCAGGAACTCCTCACAGATGCTGTGAACAACATCGTCAAGCACTTCTACAAACCAGAGAAAGAGGTAAGGATAGTACAGTTCTGTACAATTTTCAAAAGTGCTTAGAGTTTGGGTCACCTTAAAGTATGCCAGTCACCTGAAGAAAAAAATGTATAAAGATAGAATGTAACATGTATGCTATTTGGAAGTGTGATCAAGTCAAATACATTGGTTTGGTTGATGGTTTATTTTACCTGACTGTTAAGAAAGCATGTGTATGCTTGTAAGTAAGCAACCAGGGGACCGACGGCTTCATATCCTCTTCAAGGGACTTGGTAATGAGGATTAATGCCTTACCAAACGACACTAGCCCATTGACTTGGTTTCGAACTCGAGAACTGGTGGAATTACATGAAGCTTATAAGCCATTTTATATGTGATACAGAAAACGTTTTTAAAGCTTCTACCAACCTTGAATTTTTGTGGGCAAGCTTTCGTCCACTCCTGTGGACTTTCTCATGCTAAGTGATCAGTCACACGTTTTCTCTGTGCTGCCTGGTATCTTGCGATCACTGGACCAAAGATAGGTGACAATAGGTATCCAGAGTCCCTGTTTAAGTGTAGGCTTAATCCTCTTAATTCATTATGACTCTTCCACCTTTCTTGACCAGAAGTTGCTTTCAAAGTCGATAATGAGGGCATCATCCCATCCAATATTATGTCCTGTGTTGAGGGCGTGTTCAGGTACATCTGAATGGGAAGGGTTACTCAATCTGAGGGCTCTTTTGTGTTCTTTTAATGGCTCATTAAGAGTTCTGCCAGTTTCCCCAACATTTTATATGCGTTTGTTTTTTATTTCTAAAGCGTGGACAGCTGACAGTACTACTTTGCGGGGAGTGTGGTCTGGTCAAGTGCATGGACCTGGTTCTACAGTATGGGTTCAGATCGGCAAGGCTCTTCAGGAACAACTTCTTCATCTGGGATTTCCTTGGTAAGTTTCATACACATGGATCGACCCCATTTTGGTGAAAAGAATACTGTAAAATTTTTGTGACTTTACAGTTCTGCAAATTGTCAAAGATATCAAGTTTAGGGGCAGGTCACTTTCTTGAATCGCAAAATTACATGCTGTCTTAATTGTGATATAATAATGTTACGGCATGAAAATTACGCAAATCTTAGCCACTCGTGAAATTCTTGACCCTTCCATTTTTATGCCTCCGCTCCAAGGTAGCAGGAGGCATTATGTTTTCTGGTTGTCCGTCCGTACGTCCCGTTCTCGTGATCGCGTTATCTCAAGAACCGATTGATGGATTACCGCCAAACTTGGGTCATGTATGTATCTTGCAAAGCCAATGAACTGATTAGAATTTGGGGTCACGAGGTCAAAGGTCAAAGGTCACAGGGCTTATTATGTATGCAAAAATAGCTTGTGATCGCATTATCTCAAGAACCGATTGATGGATTCCCGCCAAACTGGGACATGTATGTATCTTGCAGAGCCAATGAACTGATTTGATTTTGGGGTCACGAGGTTAAAGGTCACAGGGCTCATTATGTATGCAAAAACATCTTGTGATCACACTATCATTAGAACCGGTGGATGGATTACCATCAAACTCAAGACATGTATGTATCTTGCAGAGCCAATGAACCAATTAAATTTTAGGGTCATGAGGTCAAAGCTCATGGGGCTCATTATGTATGCATATAAATTTCTTGTGAACGTATTATAATTAGAACCAACAGATGGATTACTATCAAACTCAGGACAGGAATTTATCTTGCAGAGCCATGTATATGAAAAATAGCTTGTAATCACGATATTCTGAGAACCCATTAATAGATTACTATCAAGCTTTAATATTAAAAAACAAAAATTGCTTCCGTTTTGGTTTGTAAAATCGCTCTATGGCGGAGGCATCATTTTTGACTGCGCGCAGTTGAAGTTCCATCTAGTATAGTCATATATCTTATGTCATTAGGAAGCATATAATGTGATATAGAATAATGGAGTATTACTGTATTATTATGAAATAATTGGAATATTTAAGAATCCTTCCTTCATGATATGAATTTCATTGATATCTTTACAGAGAAAGTGGCCCGCTACTTGGACAGTCTGGACCAGGATGAGGAAGGTCGCTTCAGCTCGCGCCAAGAGAAGCGAGCGCGGAGAACGTTCTGCCTGACCCTTCACCAGATCAACAAGTACGCGGAGACGGTCGGGAAGGACGGCAAGTTCCAGCTCCTTGTCTGCCTTGGAGTTAGGTGAGTCAATGATATCATCAAAGTACTCCATTTCTTTCCATTAGTATGGTCAACCTAAACATGTTTTCTTAGAATATCAGATATGAACATTACTCCTGTCATAAGATATTTTAAGTTTAAATCCTGAAATTACTCTATAAATATTACACTCGTGTATAATATGGTGTGCAGAAAGTCAACACCAAGTCGATTAATTCATCAGTAAGAATGAATTGATGATTCCTAAACTTCACAGTATACATCAATGATTGTATGCTAGATGATCGGCTTTTTTAAATCGCTTCCACACAATTTCCTTCACAATGCAGTAGGATGACCAGAACTCGATTTTTTGGTTAGAATTAGGATTGGGTATACTATTTGTTCCAGGAAGTTGGGAATTTGATCGGATTTGGAGCAATTCTTGCTGAAGCATGTTCCATACAACCATTCTAACTGATCCTTGCCCTCACTCCCACAGGGACCACCTGCTTCACCAGTGGTTGCCCGTGCTGGCCGAGACTCCGGTCACCAAGAACATGTACGACGAGTGCTCCTTCTTCCACAATCCTCATCACCTGGACTTCCTCTGCAGCCTGCTCATGCAGCTGGACGAGTTCAACATTTCCCTCGAAGCTTCTGTCACCAAGGGTATCGAGTTATGATAGCAAGAGTGTCAACCGCTAGCTTGAGGATATGCTAGTTTCATGGGAACTGTTAAAATGTTTGTTACCAATGGTATCGAGTTATGATAGCGAGAGAGTTGACTTGCTTGAGTTTGTGCTAGTGTCGGTATCGCTAGGGTCAGGTGAACTGTTCAAGTGCCTGTTACTGATGTTATCAAGTTATGAAAGCAAGAGAGTCAACTTGCTTTAGGATCTGCTAGTGTCGGGATTGCTAGGGTCATGTGAACCTCACCGGATGAGGACTATCTCTAGTTCATCACTTATTAACAGTGCAGGAAAATGAAAAAGTCTAGACTAGATTATTCTGTGGAGACCCAGAAGGTTAATAGTTTGCTTCATGTTGAAACGGATAAGTAAATTGTCTGTTTGGAGCCAGCCAGAAGGGCGTTAACTCTGTCTTTAGTGATATGAGTCAACGCCCTTCTGGCCCTGATCAGACAAAAATATCTATGAGCTACATATGGATGTTTCATAAACCCTAAATATCACAAGTAACAGGCATGAGAAAAATGAAGGGAGAATATGGGTTGATGCCCATATCTACCGGGAGAACACTTTGACACACTGAGTCAAAGTTTAAAGAATGTATTACTCTTGTATTATCAACTATGATGCATGAAGAAACGTTGAAATGTAATTCAAGAGTTTGCGATAATAAATCGCATTGATAGTCTTGGAGGCAAGTAATACAAAGGCACAGGCACTGGGGTAAAGTAATGATGAATAATTGACGATACATTCTGTCTGTGTTGTAACAGAGTAGGCGTGGTAGATTTATTACCATCTGTTTTTTCATATTGATCACGTATGATACATGTAGCATAATATATTTCCATACAATTGCCTTTTGTAGTTCTATTTTGGCAAATTGTGTCGGGTGATAGCAGTGGTGTGAATTTCCCCGGCTGAATTTTGTAAGAAGAATTCAGTGTTTTTTGCAGTGCATATCTACTATACAAACTCAGGAAGAACAAGCAAAAATTTCTAGTGAATCTTTTCCATATTTTACGGCTCAACTTTTTATACAACTCTTTGCGTTGGTTGTTACTCCAAACATTATCATGATATTCACATTTCTACATGCGAGCGAGAGAGACTTGCAGAAGATCTGTCTGCTGTTTTCATACGTTGTACATACACTTGTAAATATATATTGTAGGGTAAGCATTAATGAAGCTAGGAGCTTTGTTTTCGACTTAACCTGGGTATTTTTATGTATGGTATTGTCAAAAGGAGGAGTAAAAAAGAAATGGTAAATATCTGCCCTCTGCCTTGATGATCGTCACAGTGAGCTCATGAGCAAAACATAAATGAATCTCTTTTTGGAACGGAACAGCTGTACTCTATATGTACCGTCATGATTGTTTTCATTAGAAATGCATTTTGAACGAAGCATGACATTTTGAATACTGTATCTAACTCTAAATTCTGTCTCAATTTGCAAAATATGTTAATAATTTCCCTCATTACCAGTCTTGAGAGAGCTGAATTGATACGGTTCAGAGAAACTTTCCCCAAGATGAATTATTCCTATCAATAGTTCAAGTTGAATAGGTTTCAGTGGATAAGCAGTTCAAATTTATGTTGTCTCTTGAATCGTATTACAGTTGGACAGATTTTATCAAATTAAAATCTATTATATGATTTCCTGCACTTTCACAAAATTAAAATGTTTCGTTCAACTTTTATAAAGGCATTTTTTAAAGATTTTGGACTGTTCAAGTTCTCAGTTTTGTCAACATATTGAAAGATGCACTTGTGTGCATGTGCATGATGTACCAAAAAAAGTTTAATCGTTTATTTATTCATATCTGCCATTTAAACAATTTTCTGTTCTCAAGGTTCGTCCTTGCAGAGTGTATAGTTTTAGTGATCAGATGTCTTTTCATTTCGTTATTATGTTTCTGATAAGTTGTGAACATATTATCATTATAAGTGTCATACAGATCTCTGTACATACGCCATGTATTTGATTTTGAGTTTTATTACGAGTGATTTTAGTCCAGGTACAGACGTTCTCGTGGAATATTTTTCTGTCCTCTTCAATTCTTGCCAAGGGTATCTTTTATTTAACGTCCAGTTCTATTTTATTTAATTCAATGTGCATCATTTTACCATGAACGAAACAAAGCGTTATATCAAGTGTAGGATGGAAAATGTCGTAGAATAGGAATAGATTTCAATTGGCCTTACCCATTACCTATTGAAATGGTATGTTATCAGTATTAGGTTCGTAGACTGAGGCAGATATTTTGTTTTCATATCACAATTGACTTATTTATTATCCAAGTGAGAGAAATGTAGAAGAATTAATCGAAATCCATGATTGAGTGCTATTATGCCATCAAATGTTTTAATGACTATTGAATTGACATAAACTCCCCCAAACAAAAAAGTTAAAACCTGTGCCCTATTGAAACCCTCCTATCATTACATACACAATGAAGAAATGGGGTGAAAAGTACATTTTAATTCTGAAAAGTAAATTGTAATTCTAATTATGTGTAAAAAAATGAGCTGAACTGTGGATAATGACCATCAAATTGGGGACATATTATAATACAAATAGAAATGTAATTGCAGATTATTACATTAATGTTAATGTCTAAAGCTTCAATTCTACCGAAATTTGTTATAATTTATGATGCAATATGAAATGGGGTTGAAAAGTAAATTTAAATTGTGAAATGTAAATTTGAATTCTAATCATGTGAGAAAAAAAATGAACTTAACTGTGGCTAATGACCACCAAATTGGAAACATTTTAATATACAAATAGAAATGTAATTGCAGATTATTACATTAATGTTTTTGTCTAAAGCTTCAATTCTACAGTAATTTGTTATGATTTGTGATGCAATATTTCACACAGGAGACAAATTCTCTCCACCTTTCTACTAGTGTAATGAATTGAATAATACCTTCCATTTGACTTATAAACCAAACATAAATATGTTAAATGCAGGCATCTTTTTTTTTTTATTCTTTCTTTTCCATCACCCACAAGAGGTCAACGTAGAGCCCTTATGAAGTAGGAGGTAGTACATAATTATGAAAAATGCGTGTGTGCAAGTTTTATGCAGAAAGACGACCATTATAGTAATAGTAACATGAATATTAAGGCGTGTGATTGCAAAGTGGTTTAAAATGGATATGACACAAGACAATATAGACAACAAATCAGGTGTTTTGTAGAGATTTTTACACACAAAAAGGAGAAATGACTTGTTAATTCAACCATTTTTGTGGGTTTTATTAGGATATTTCCATCATGTACAATAGACCATTTGATACCATAACTATCACAGAGAAGAGAGATTTATATTAAAAGTGCCAAATAAATCAAGGTATACGTGTAATGTGTCATTTTTGGTATGGTAGTGTCACAGGGGCAGCAATTTATTTTCATGACCAGGGGGGACAAATGCAAGGGAAAATCTGTATTCCGTTGGTATCACGGTGATACCAACGGAATACAGATTTTCTACAATATTTACTTGTACATTTTGAAGGAGGGAGATTTTTATTAGTCTAAACGCTGCACTCTTGGGCCCTCCAGATCCTAAAAGTGTGTTGCAGTCTTTAGTCAGTATTTGCTATACATTTTTTTTTTGCACTTTTTCAAATTTTCCTGGGGGTGGACAATCCCCCCTAAAAAAAATGAGGGGGACGTTCCCCCCGTCCCCCTGGGATCGCCGCCCCTGGTGAATGGTTAAAGGAGTACTGTACTCTCCGCATTAAAAAACAATTAGCGGTGTTTCTCTTTAATGATGACGTAAGTGTTATATGCTTTACATTTTTGTATCTTATAACACATAGCTCAGTGAATACGCGCAGGACCTTTGTTGCGCACAGTCACTAATCATTTACGCATACACAAATTTAAAAAAGACACGGCGGCTTTTTTGCGGCGTCCTATTTGAACGAGCCTTAAATGGGAAAGTTTCTATGAGGAAAAAAATAATAAGAGGTGTTTGTTTTCATCCATCTCCACGAATGGGAGTTCCCCTTTAATATCTGTCGCCCTGTTATGTGGAGACTACTGTCCTACTAAAGTTGTAAAGGAAAGGAGTCAAACGGGAAGTAAAACGGAGATACCCGGTAGGGCAGGAGGTGGGGGATAAGAGAAAATGAAATAAGCGGGAGGAAATGGAAAGAGGCAAGAGAGAAGGTCGGGATGAGAATAAAAGTATGAGCAAGAGGAGAGAGAGAGGGAGAGAGATAGGGGGATAGGTGTATTTTAATGAACGTACCGGCTCTGAACTGAGGGCAAGTTTAACATACATGTATTCATCAGTGTAGCATTATCGGCACGAACCGTCATAAGTACAAGTTTGCCGACAACCCATTGCATTAAATGCTAAAAAACGGCTGAAAAAAGGAAAGTTATGAATCTTTGAAACCTTGAGGGTGCGATCAATAAACACAAATTGGCAACTCTGTGACTATCTTGCGATGACCTTTCCCATTTGCCATATAAAGGCTCAGTAACAGGTACTATACTTTTCCTTCGAAAAGAAGAATCATTCCCAATAACAAGAGACAATGTAATACATGTATATTTTTGTAATGCTTTAGCCGACATTGGTCTTAAAGATTCACGTTCGGCAAATCGTTAAACCTGACGACGGAATAAGGAGACTGAGGGGCGCACGTCATGGACACGTCAAAATAAAATAATGGGCCTACAATTCATGACTGTATACGGAAAGGTTTTAAGAAGAGGCAATGAATTGTTTATTTTGATTCTTTCAAATGAAGAACCATTCTACCAACCTGCTGACTTTTCATCCATAATTAAGAGACATGTAATGGTTAATGTGATCATTCGACTAATCTGGTCCAACAACCCATAAACAGCCAATCATGAAACCGGCCGGCGGTATAAGCAGAGTGTGAGGTGCAGGTCATGGACAAATCAAGAGGAATATATTATTTACGGAATGGTGACTATAGAAGAGGCAACGACGTGTTGATTTTAATTCCTTCAAACGAAGAACCATTCTACATTCTGCTAATCTTTCATACACAAGAGACAATTAATGCAACAGCTAAAAGTGATGCTTCGACGAACCTGATCCAATAACCCATAAAAAAATAATCATTAAACCCGCATGCCATGGAAAATCAGGAAAACGAAATAGGGGGTCTAAATGCATATGCGGTATAAGGTTATTTTGATTCCTTCGAACGAAAAACCATTCTACAACTAATGTTATACTTCGTCCGACCTGGTCCATCCACCCATGAAGAACAATCATACTAAGGTAATCATGCTGCTAATCTTTCATCCACCAGAGACAGTACAATAACTAATGTGATGTTGCGACCAACGTTGGTCCTCCAACCAGTCAAGAACAAATCATAAAATCTGACGGCGGAATTAGCAGATTCAAACGGTTGGGGCCCGTGTAATGGATACGTGAAAAGGAATAGCTAGGGGCCTACATGTTAACGGTAAGATTATTAGAAAAGGCAACGACTTGTTGATTTTTATTCCTTCAAATGTAAAACCATATGCATGATACAACCTATAAATATTTAATCCACAATAGACAATGCAATAACTAAATATGATGTTTCGACCAACCTGATCCAATAGGCCTAACCCATACAGATCACTAACCATTAAACCTGACGGGGGGTATTAGCAGAGGAAGAGGAAGAGGAAATACACGTGTAGATGTGTACACGTTTTATGACTCAGGCAACGACGCGTTGATCATAATTGATTCCTTCAAATGAAGAACCATTCTACAATCTGCTATGTTTTCCATCCACAAGAACCAAATAACAACTAAATGTTATGCTTCGACCAACTTCGGTCCGTCAATCCATGAACTATAAAACATCAAACCTTATGGCGGTATTAGCAGACTGTGGAGCGCATGTTATGGAAAATCAGGAAGAGGAATATGGGTTTCCATGCATATGCGGTAAGGTAAGTTTATTTTGATTCTTCGAATGAAGAACCATTCTTCGACCTGCTAAGTTTGTTATCAATAAGAGACCGAAACACAGCTACAGGTAATGCTTAGACCAACTTCGGTCCATCAACCCATCAACTTTCAAACACAAAACCAGACGGTGGTATTAGCAGAGGAAGAGGAAATACACGTGTAGATGTGTACACGTTTTATGACTCAGGCAACGACGCGTTGATCATAATTGATTCCTTCAAATGAAGAACCATTCTACAACCTGCTAAGTTTTCCATCCACAAGAACCAAATAACAACTAAATGTTATGCTTCGACCAACTTCGGTCCGTCAATCCATGAACTGTAAAACATCTAACCTTATGGTGGTATTAGCAGACTGTGGAGCACATGTCATGGAAAATCAGAAAGAGTAATAAGGGTTTCCATGCATATGCGGTAAGGTAAGATTATTTTGATTCTTCGAATGAAGAACCATTCTTCGACCTGCTAAGTTTTTTATCAATAAGAGACCGAAACACAGCTACAGGTAATGCTTAGACCAACTTCGGTCCATCAACCCATCAATTTTCAAACACAAAACCAGACGGTGGTATTAGCAGAGGAAGAGGAAGAGGAAATACACGTGTAGATGTGTACACGTACTGACTCGGGCAATGACTCGTTGATCATAATTGATTCCTTCAAATGAAGAACCATTCTACAACCTGCTAAGTTTTTCATCCACAAGAACCAAATAACAACTAAATGTTATGCTTCGACCAACTTCGGTCCGTCAATCCATGAACTATAAAACATCAAACCTTATGGCGGTTTTAGCAGACTGTGGAGCGCATGTTATGGAAAATTAGGAAAAGGAATATGGGTTTCCATGCATATGCGGTAAGGTAAGTTTATTTTGATTCTTCGAATGAAGAACCATTCTTCGACCTGCTAAGTTTTTTATCAATAAGAGACCGAAACACAGCTACAGGTAATGCTTAGCTAGACCAACTTCGGTCCATCAACCCATCAATTTTCAAACACAAAACCAGACGGTGGTATTAGCAGAGGAAGAGGAAGAGGAAATACACGTGTAGATGTGTACACGTTTTATGACTCGGGCAATGGCTCGTTGATCATAATTGATTCCTTCAAATGAAGAACCATTCTACAACCTGCTAAGGTTTCCATCCACAAGAACTAAATAACAACTAAATGTTATGCTACGACTAACTACAGACCGTCAACCTATAAACTGTAACACAAAAAACCAGATGGTGGTATTAGCAGACTCAGAACAAGATGAAAGACACGTGTGTGTAGTACGTTCATGACTCGGGGCAACGACTCGTTGATATTAATTGATTCATTCGAATAAAGAACCACTCTACAACCTGCTCATTATTTCATCCACCGGAGATCAAATGACAGCTTAATGCAATGCATTGTCCGATTATATAGCTGGAACATCAACCCTTAAACTTTACAACAGGAACCCAGACGGTGGTATTAGCAGATTGAGAGGAAGAGAAAAGATACGTGTATATGATTCGTTTTATGACTCGGGTAATGACTCGTCGATCTTAATTGATTCATTCGAATGAAGAACCATTCTACAACCTGCTAAGTTTTTCATCCACAAGAACCAAATAACAACTAAATGTTATGCTTCGACCAACTTCGGTCCGTCAATCCATGAACTGTAAAACATCAAACCTTATGGCGGTATTAGCAGACTGTGGAGCGTATGTCATGGAAAATCAGAAAGAGTAAAAAGGGTTTCCATGCATATGCGGAAAGGTAAGATTATTTTGATTCTTTCGAATGAAGAATCATTCTCCAACGGTTCAACCTGCTCCATTTTTGTTAATCCACAAGAGACTATAACGACAGCTACACGTAATGCTTAGACCAACTTCGGTCCATCAACCCATCAACTTTCAAACACAAAACCAGACGATGGCATTAGCAGAGGAAGAGGAAATACACGTGTAGACGTGTACACGTTTTATGACTCAGGCAATGACTCGTTGATCATAATTGATTCCTTCAAATGAAGAACCATTCTACAACCTGCTAAGTTTTCTGTCCACAAGAACCAAATAACAACTAAATGTTATGCTTCGACCAACTGCGGTCCGTCAATCCATGAACTATAAAACATCAAACCTTATGGCGGTTTTAGCAGACTGTGGAGCGCATGTTATGGAAAATCAGGAAGAGGAATATGGGTTTCCATGCATATGCGGTAAGGTAAGTTTTTTTGATTCTTCGAATGAAGAACCATTCTTCGACCTGCTAAGTTTTTATCAATAAGAGACCGAAACACAGCTACAGGTAATGCTTAGACCAACTTCGGTCCATCAACCCATCAATTTTCAAACACAAAACCAGACGGTGGTATTAGCAGAGGAAGAGGAAGAGGAAATACACGTGTAGATGTGTACACGTTTTATGACTCGGGCAATGACTCGTTGATCATAATTGATTCCTTCAAATGAAGAACCATTCTACAACCTGCTTAGTTTTTCATTCACAAGAACCAAATAACAACTAAATGTTATGCTTCGACCAACTTCGGTCCGTCAATCCATGAACTATAAAACATCAAACCTTATGGCGGTTTTAGCAGACTGTGGAGCGCATGTTATGGAAAATTAGGAAAAGGAATATGGGTTTCCATGCATATGCGGTAAGGTAAGTTTATTTTGATTCTTCGAATGAAGAACCATTCTTCGACCTGCTAAGTTTTTATCAATAAGAGACGAAACACAGCTACAGGTAATGCTTAGCTAGACCAACTTCGGTCCATCAACCCATCAATTTTCAAACACAAAACCAGACGGTGGTATTAGCAGAGGAAGAGGAAGAGGAAATACACGTGTAGATGTGTACACGTTTTATGACTCGGGCAATGGCTCGTTGATCATAATTGATTCCTTCAAATGAAGAACCATTCTACAACCTGCTAAGGTTTCCATCCACAAGAACTAAATAACAACTAAATGTTATCCCAGGTCAAAAAAACAGTTGGGGACCAGTTGAAAGCAACTGGTACTGGTACCAGTTGATTCCAGTTAAGTGAACGGGTTTCAATATGGAAATTGGTATAGTGGAATCAACTGGAATCAATTGGTACTGGTACCAGTTGGAATACCAGTTGTCAACTGGTACCAGTTAGAACCAGTTGGAATACCAGTTGTCAACTGGTACCAGTTAGGACCAGTTGAAACCACCAGTTGATTCCAGTTTAGTGAACTGGTTTCAATATGGAAATTGGTATAGTGGAATCAACTGGTACTGGTACCAGTTAGGACTAGTTGAAACCACCAGTTCTGAACTGGTACCAGTTGATTCCAGTTAAGTGAACTGGTTCCAATATGGAAATTGGTATAGTGGAATCAACTGGTACCAGTTGAATTACCAGTTGTGAACTGGTACCAGTTAGGACCAGTTGAAACCACCAGTTGTGAACTGGTACCAGTTGAAAAACCGTGAGTAGATATTTCCAGTTGATCATTTAGTAACTTCCAGCAATCAACTGATAATCAATCAATAATCAATAATCTTTATTGAATGGCATCTGGCGACCAACTGAACCATATTTATATAGACTCTTGCAATTGCTCCATCACATAGATCATTTGAAGTGAATTACAGTTGTGTATATAAATGAGTGATGAAGAGTTCGTACATACATATATACAAAATTGTACATGTTTTTACTGGTTATTAATTACATATATCAGTATTTATATATTTTTACGTCTTAAATTAGATGTAAAACATGATCAGACATATATAATATACTTGTCAATGATTGACTAAGAAACTATAAATCACAAATTTGATGTGCATTGTCACATTTGCTTGTTAGATCATGATAATTACATTTTCTGTGAAAACATGCAAATTAATCATGAATATGCATAAGATACATTGAACTGGTTTTTCAACTGGTATTCTACTGGTTTTAACTGGTAAATCAACTGACAATCTTCAATTGGTTTCAACTGGTAAATCATCTGGTAATCATCTATTGGTTTCAACTGGTAATTCAAGTGGTAATCATATTTTGGTTTTCAACTGGTAAAGCAACCGGTAATCATCTACTGGTTTTCAACTGGTAAATCAACTGGTAATCATCTACTGGTTTCCAACTGGAATCAGCTGGTATCAAATGGTCCAGTTTGGCCACTGTGCTGCAACTGGAATGAAGTTAAGAACTAGTAGATTTACCAGTAAGGCCCATTAGTTTTAACTGGTATCAACTAGGCTAATAATATACCAGTATACGCCTATAGTTTTCAAATGGAATCAGCTGGAAACACCCATTGGGTTTCAATATGTTCCAATCGGAAACAACTGGTCTCACATGGTCCACTTTGGTTGTATATGGGTTTTAAACTGGAATCAACTGGTAGATGTACCAGTAACGCCTATTGTTTTTAACTGGTATCAACTGGTGTAACAATATACCAGTATGGTCAATTGGTTTCAACTGGAATCGACTGGTTTGTTTTCAGCATGTGCCAGTAGAGTCAATGGGTTTCAACTGGGATATACTGGTACATGTGAAGTTTACCAGTTGTGTCAACTGGTTTCAACTGGTACAACTGGTACCAGTTGAATCCAGTTGAAACCAGTAGAATAAACTGGCACATATTCCAGTTCCGTCAACTGGATTCAACTGGTACCAGTTGATTCCAGTTGATACCAGTTGAAAATCCAACTGGTTTCAACTGTTTTTTTGACCTGGGATGCTACGACTAACTACAGACCGTCAACCTATAAACTGTAACACAAAAAACCAGATGGTGGTATTAGCAGACTCAGAACAAGATGAAAGACACGTGTGTGTAGTACGTTCATGACTCGGGGCAACGACTCGTTGATATTAATTGATTCATTCGAATAAAGAACCACTCTACAACCTGCTCATTATTTCATCCACCGGAGATCAAATGACAGCTTAATGCAATGCATTGTCCGATTATATAGCTGGAACATCAACCCTTAAACTTTACAACAGGAACCCAGACGGTGGTATTAGCAGATTGAGAGGAAGAGAAAAGATACGTGTATATGATTCGTTTTATGACTCGGGTAATGACTCGTCGATCTTAATTGATTCATTCGAATGAAGAACCATTCTACAACCTGCTAAGTTTTTCATCCACAAGAACCAAATAACAACTAAATGTTATGCTTCGACCAACTTCGGTCCGTCAATCCATGAACTGTAAAACATCAAACCTTATGGCGGTATTAGCAGACTGAGGAGCGTATGTCATGGAAAATCAGAAAGAGTAAAAAGGGTTTCCATGCATATGCGGAAAGGTAAGATTATTTTGATTCTTTCGAATGAAGAATCATTCTCCAACGGTTCAACCTGCTCCATTTTGTTTATCCACAAGAGACCATAACGACAGCTACACGTAATGCTTAGACCAACTTCGGTCCATCAACCCATCAACTTTCAAACACAAAACCAGACGGTGGCATTAGCAGAGGAAGAGGAAATACACGTGTAGACGTGTACACGTTTTATGACTCAGGCAACGACGCGTTGATCATAATTGATTCCTTCAAATGAAGAACCATTCTACAACCTGCTAAGTTTTCCATCCACAAGAACCAAATAACTAAATGTTATGCTTCGACCAACTGCGGTCCGTCAATCCATGAACTATAAAACATCAAACCTTATGGCGGTTTTAGCAGACTGTGGAGCGCATGTTATGGAAAATCAGGAAGAGGAATATGGGTTTCCATGCATATGCGGTAAGGTAAGTTTATTTTGATTCTTCGAATGAAGAACCTTTCTTCGACCTGCTAAGTTTTTTATCAATAAGAGACCGAAACACAGCTACAGGTAATGCTTAGACCAACTTCGGTCCATCAACCCATCAACTTTCAAACACAAAACCAGACGGTGGCATTAGCAGAGGAAGAGGAAATACACGTGTAGACGTGTACACGTTTTATGACTCAGGCAACGACGCGTTGATCATAATTGATTCCTTAAAATGAAGAACCATTCTACAACCTGCTAAGGTTTCCATCCACAAGAACTAAATAACAACTAAATGTTATGCTACGACTAACTTCAGACCGTCAACCTATGAACTGTAACACACAAAACCAGATGGTGGTATTAGCAGACTCAGAACAAGATGAAAGACACGTGTGTGTATGTACGTTCATGACTCGGGGCAACGACTCGTTGATATTAATTGATTCATTCGAATAAAGAACCACTTTACAACCTGCTAATTATTTCATTCACCGGAGATCAAATGACAGCTTAATGCAATGCATTGACCGATTATATAGCTGGAACATCAACCCTTAAACTTTACAACAGGAACCCAGACGGTGGTATTAGCAGATTGAGAGGAAGAGAAAAGATACGTGTATATGATTCGTTTTATGACTCGGGTAATGACTCGTCGATCTTAATTGATTCATTCGAATGAAGAACCATTCTACAACCTGCTAAGTTTTTCATCCACAAGAACCAAATAACAACTAAATGTTATGCTTCGACCAACTTCGGTCCGTCAATCCATGAACTGTAAAACATCAAACCTTATGGCGGTATTAGCAGACTGTGGAGCGCATGTCATGGAAAATCAGAAAGAGTAATAAGGGTTTCCATGCATATGCGGAAAGGTAAGATTATTTTGATTCTTTCGAATGAAGAATCATTCTCCAACGGTTCAACCTGCTCCATTTTTGTTTATCCACAAGAGACCATAACGACAGCTACACGTAATGCTTAGACCAACTTCGGTCCATCAACCCATCAACTTTCAAACACAAAACCAGACGGTGGCATTAGCAGAGGAAGAGGAAATACACGTGTAGACGTGTACACGTTTTATGACTCAGGCAACGACGCGTTGATCATAATTGATTCCTTCAAATGAAGAACCATTCTACAACCTGCTAAGTTTTCCATCCACAAGAACCAAATAACAACTAAATGTTATGCTTCGACCAACTTCGGTCCGTCAATCCATGAACTATAAAACATCAAACCTTATGGCGGTTTTAGCAGACTGTGGAGCGCATGTTATGGAAAATCAGGAAGAGGAATATGGGTTTCCATGCATATGCGGTAAGGTAAGTTTATTTTGATTCTTCGAATGAAGAACCATTCTTCGACCTGCTAAGTTTTTTATCAATAAGAGACCGAAACACAGCTACAGGTAATGCTTAGACCAACTTCGGTCCATCAACCCATCAACTTTCAAACACAAAACCAGACGGTGGCATTAGCAGAGGAAGAGGAAATACACGTGTAGACGTGTACACGTTTTATGACTCAGGCAACGACGCGTTGATCATAATTAATTTCTTCAAATGAAGAACCATTCTACAACCTGCTAAGTTTTCCATCCACAAGAACCAAATAACAACTAAATGTTATGCTACGACTAACTTCAGACCGTCAACCTATGAACTGTAACACACAAAACCAGATGGTGGTATTAGCAGACTCAGAACAAGATGAAAGACACGTGTGTGTATGTACGTTCATGACTCGGGGCAACGACTCGTTGATATTAATTGATTCATTCGAATAAAGAACCACTTTACAACCTGCTAATTATTTCATCCACCGGAGATCAAATGACAGCTTAATGCAATGCATTGACCGATTATATAGCTGGAACATCAACCCTTAAACTTTACAACACAAACCCAGACGGTGGTATTAGCAGATTGAGAGGAAGAGAAAAGATACGTGTATATGATTCGTTTTATGACTCGGGTAATGACTCGTCGATCTTAATTGATTCATTCGAATGAAGAACCATTCTACAACCTGCTAAGTTTTTCATCCACAAGAACCAAATAACAACTAAATGTTATGCTTCGACCAACTTCGGTCCGTCAATCCATGAACTGTAAAACATCAAACCTTATGGCGGTATTAGCAGACTGTGGAGCGCATGTCATGGAAAATCAGAAAGAGTAATAAGGGTTTCCATGCATATGCGGAAAGGTAAGATTATTTTGATTCTTTCGAATGAAGAATCATTCTCCAACGGTTCAACCTGCTCCATTTTTGTTTATCCACAAGAGACCATAACGACAGCTACACGTAATGCTTAGACCAACTTCGGTCCATCAACCCATCAACTTTCAAACACAAAACCAGACGGTGGTATTAGCAGAGGAAGAGGAAATACACGTGTAGATGTGTACACGTTTTATGACTCAGGCAACGACGCGTTGATCATAATTGATTCCTTCAAATGAAGAACCATTCTACAACCTGCTAAGTTTTCCATCCACAAGAACCAAATAACAACTAAATGTTATGCTTCGACCAACTTCGGTCCGTCAATCCATGAACTATAAAACATCAAACCTTATGGCGGTTTTAGCAGACTGTGGAGCGCATGTTATGGAAAATCAGGAAGAGGAATATGGGTTTCCATGCATATGCGGTAAGGTAAGTTTATTTTGATTCTCCAAATGAAGAACGATTCTACAACCTGCTAAGTTTTTCATCCACAAGAACCAAATAACAACTAAATGTTATGCTTCGACCAACTTCGGTCCGTCAACCCATGAACTGTAAAACACAAACCAGATGGTGGTATTAGCAGACTGGAGCGCATGTTAGAAAAATCAGGAAGAGGAATAAGGGTTTTCATGCATACGCGGTAAGGTAAGGTTATTTTGATTCCTTAGAATGAAGAACCATTCTTCGACCTGCTAAGTTTTTTATCAATAAGAGACCAAAACACAGCTACAGGTAATGCTTAGACCAACCTCGGTCCATCAACCCATCAATTTTCAAACACAAAACCAGACGGTGGTATTAGCAGAGGAAGAGGAAGAGGAAATACACGTATAGATGTGTACATGTTTTATGACTCAGGCAATGACTCGTTGATCATAATTGATTCCTTCAAATGAAGAACCATTCTACAACCTGCTAAGTTTTCTGTCCACAAGAACCAAATAACAACTAAATGTTATGCTTCGACCAAGCTGGTCCATCAACCCATAAACTGTAAAACATCAAACCTTATGGCGGTATTAGCAGACTGTGGAGCGCATGTCATGGAAAATCAGGAAGAGGAATAAGGGTTTCCATGCATACGCGGTAAAGTAAGGTTATTTTGATTCCTTAGAATGAAGAACCATTTTTCAACCTGCTAAGTTTTTTTTTATCCACAAGAGACCAAATCGAGAGCTAGCCGAAATGCTAAGACAAACTTCGATCCATCAACCCATTAACTTTCAAACACAAAACCAGACGGTGGTATTAGCAGACTCTGAGCAAGAGGAAATACACGTGTATATAATATATATATATATACGTTTTATGACTCAGCATGTGCCAGTAGAGTCAATGGGTTTCAACTGGGATATACTGGTACATGTGAAGTTTACCAGTTGTGTCAACTGGTTTCAACTGGTACAACTGGTACCAGTTGAATCCAGTTGAAACCAGTAGAATAAACTGGCACATATTCCAGTTCCGTCAACTGGATTCAACTGGTACCAGTTGATTCCAGTTGATACCAGTTGAAAATCCAACTGGTTTCAACTGTTTTTTTGACCTGGGATGCTACGACTAACTACAGACCGTCAACCTATAAACTGTAACACAAAAACCAGATGGTGGTATTAGCAGACTCAGAACAAGATGAAAGACACGTGTGTGTAGTACGTTCATGACTCGGGGCAACGACTCGTTGATATTAATTGATTCATTCGAATAAAGAACCACTCTACAACCTGCTCATTATTTCATCCACCGGAGATCAAATGACAGCTTAATGCAATGCATTGTCCGATTATATAGCTGGAACATCAACCCTTAAACTTTACAACAGGAACCCAGACGGTGGTATTAGCAGATTGAGAGGAAGAGAAAAGATACGTGTATATGATTCGTTTTATGACTCGGGTAATGACTCGTCGATCTTAATTGATTCATTCGAATGAAGAACCATTCTACAACCTGCTAAGTTTTTCATCCACAAGAACCAAATAACAACTAAATGTTATGCTTCGACCAACTTCGGTCCGTCAATCCATGAACTGTAAAACATCAAACCTTATGGCGGTATTAGCAGACTGAGGAGCGTATGTCATGGAAAATCAGAAAGAGTAAAAAGGGTTTCCATGCATATGCGGAAAGGTAAGATTATTTTGATTCTTTCGAATGAAGAATCATTCTCCAACGGTTCAACCTGCTCCATTTTTGTTTATCCACAAGAGACCATAACGACAGCTACACGTAATGCTTAGACCAACTTCGGTCCATCAACCCATCAACTTTCAAACACAAAACCAGACGGTGGCATTAGCAGAGGAAGAGGAAATACACGTGTAGACGTGTACACGTTTTATGACTCAGGCAACGACGCGTTGATCATAATTGATTCCTTCAAATGAAGAACCATTCTACAACCTGCTAAGTTTTCCATCCACAAGAACCAAATAACTAAATGTTATGCTTCGACCAACTGCGGTCCGTCAATCCATGAACTATAAAACATCAAACCTTATGGCGGTTTTAGCAGACTGTGGAGCGCATGTTATGGAAAATCAGGAAGAGGAATATGGGTTTCCATGCATATGCGGTAAGGTAAGTTTATTTTGATTCTTCGAATGAAGAACCTTTCTTCGACCTGCTAAGTTTTTATCAATAAGAGACCGAAACACAGCTACAGGTAATGCTTAGACCAACTTCGGTCCATCAACCCATCAACTTTCAAACACAAAACCAGACGGTGGCATTAGCAGAGGAAGAGGAAATACACGTGTAGACGTGTACACGTTTTATGACTCAGGCAACGACGCGTTGATCATAATTGATTCCTTCAAATGAAGAACCATTCTACAACCTGCTAAGTTTTCCATCCACAAGAACCAAATAACTAAATGTTATGCTTCGACCAACTTCGGCCCGTCAATCCATGAACTATAAAACATCAAACCTTATGGCGGTTTTAGCAGACTGTGGAGCGCATGTTATGGAAAATCAGGAAGAGGAATATGGGTTTCCATGCATATGCGGTAAGGTAAGTTTATTTTGATTCTTCGAATGAAGAACCATTCTTCGACCTGCTAAGTTTTTTATCAATAAGAGACCAAATCGAGAGCTAGCCGAAATGCTAAGACAAACTTCGATCCATCAACCCATTAACTTTCAAACACAAAACCAGACGGTGGTATTAGCAGACTCTGAGCAAGAGGAAATACACGTGTATATAATATATATATATATACGTTTTATGACTCAGGCAACGACTCGTTGGTCTTATTTGATTCATTACACTGAAGAACCACTCTACAACCTGCTAATTTTCTCATCCACATGAGACCAAATGACAACTAAAAGCAATGCATCGACCAATAATATAGCTGGACCAACAACCCATAAACCGTACAACACAAAACCAGACGGTGGTATAAGCAGTCTCTGAGTTAGAGGAAATACACGTGTATATATATTATAAACGTTTTATGACTCAGGCAACGGCTCGTTGATCTTAATTGATTCATTGGAATGAAGAATCATTTTACAACGTGCTAAGTTTTTCAACCGCAGGAGACCAAACGACAACGTAATGTAATGCTTCGACCAACCTGGTCCAATAACCCATAAGGATCCAACAATCAAAACCTGGCGGCGGTATTAGCACACTGTATTTGTACAGCGCATGTCTTGGAAAAGCAGGAAAAGTAACTAGGGTATTGACCATATGCGGTAAGGCTATTTTGATTCCTTCAAATGAAGAACCATTCTACAACCTGCTAACTTTTTATCCACAAGAGACCAAACGACAGCTAAATGTAATGCTTTGACCAACCAACTTCGGTCCGTCAACCCATGAACTGTACAACACAAAACCAGACGGTGGTATTAGCAGATTCAGAGGAAGAGAAAAGACACGTGTATAAGATACGTTTTATGACTCGGGTAATGACTCGTTGATATTATTTGATTAATTCGAATGAAGAACCATTCTACAACTTGCTAAGTTTTACATCCGCAAGAGACCAAACGGCAGCTGAATGTAATGCTTCGAACAAACTGGTCCATCAACCCATGCACTGTTAAAGACAAAACCAGACGGTGGTATTAGCAGACTCAAAGCAAGAGATAATACACACACGCACACATATATATATATATATATATATTTGTTTTTGTTTTTATGACTGAAGCAACGACTCGTTTATTGATTCATTCGATTTAAGAACCATTCTACGACTTGTTAAGTTTTTCATCCGCATGAGACCAAACGACAGCTTAATGTAATGCTTCGACCAATTACCTGCTCCATCATCCTATAAACTATAAAACACCAAACCAGACGGCGGTATTTTGCAGACTGTGCGGCACATGTCATGGAAAACCAGGAAAAGAATATATAGGGATTTTCCATGCATATGCCGTTTAGTTATTTCGATTCTTTCTAACGAAGAGCCATTCTACAACCTACTACTCTGTCATTTATAAAAGACCACACGACAACTAAACGTAATGCTTAGACCAACCTTGGCCCATCAACGCATGAACTGTAACACATAAGACCGGACTCAGAGGAAGAGGAAATATGCGTGTATTTTTCCTCCTTTTTACTCGGGTAATGACTCGTTGATATTAATCGATTCATTCGAATGAAGAACCATTCTACAACCTGCTAAGGTTTTCATCCACAAGGGACCAAACGGCAGCAAAATGTAATGCTTCGACCGAACTGGTCCATCAACCCATGAACTGTAAGACACGAAACCAGAAGGCGGTATTAGCAGACTCAAACCAAGAGGTAAGACACGTGTAAAC
Organism: Mesocentrotus franciscanus; assembly: GCA_037976565.1. Classification (NCBI taxonomy): domain Eukaryota; kingdom Metazoa; phylum Echinodermata; class Echinoidea; order Camarodonta; family Strongylocentrotidae; genus Mesocentrotus; species Mesocentrotus franciscanus. The sequence continues at coordinate 15,134,912 of CP137681.1, read as the reverse complement.
AACACACATATATATATGTTTCATGACTCAAGCACCGACTCGTTTGTTGATTCATTCGAATGAAGAACCATTCTACGACTTGTTTGATTTTTCATCCACAGGAGACCAAACGACAGCTTAATGTGATGCTTCGACCAATTAGCTGGTCCATCATCCTATAACCTATAAAAACGAAACGAGACGGCGATATTTTGCAGACTGCGCGGCACATGTCATGGAAAATCAGGAAAGGGAGATATAGGGGGTCTCCATGCATATGCCGTAACCCGTAAGGTTATTTCGATTCCTTCGAAAAAAAAGATCCATTCTACAACCTGTTAAGTTTTTCATCCATAGGAGACCAAAAGACCGGTAGATGTGATGCTTTAACCAAGCAGCGGGGCACGTATCCCCAGGCCAAAATGAGGGAATGGTGGGGAGAGTTGTTGATGTTGTTGATGTGTGATCGTTGTCAGATAATTTTCGGACTTGTGCCCCCTGTCAGAGAGTTCTAGATCCTCCACTTACATGGAGCACAGGAATAAGAAACATCTGAAGACGAAGTCACTCTGGGTCTTGTAATTCAGATGGGATGGAACCGAAGAAACAAAAATCAGCCACTGACAAAAAGAGAAACGTGAGAGAAACTTTTATATAGAAGGAACCCTCCTGAAAAAAATTAGGAAATGTGGACACGAAAGGCAAGAGGTAATAAACGATGGCACTTAAGTCATTCTCGCGATTCTCGATGAGAATAGAGGAATAAGAAATGGATATCCTAAATTCAGTATAAAGCAGGAGCCTTTGGAGTTGGGAACATTTAGCTCTGGACCTTGCAAGTAAGAGCAGGAATTGCACTAAATCGAATAGTTACCGTCGAATGAGAAATGTTAGGGGGGATATTTCCTGGAAGAAACATTTCCTGGAAGAAAACTGTGAGGAAATGTGGACGCCAATGACCGACGTTCAAAGACGATTGCATCTAGGTGATTCTCGCTGCGAATAAAAATAAATTAAAAGTAAATACCTTCAATTCTAACACACTTGCAAATCTTTCGAAGACCAGCCTAAGGTAATTTGAGCAGGCTTGGGCATCACCTTTTAAAATTGGCGAATATTAGAATAATCCGAGCATGATATCTATGGGATATACAATAGGGTATTGGAATGACCGCTGATTTTTTTCTTCTTCTCCAAACGTCTTTGCGATTGTGGTTTCAGTACGAAGCCCATTCTTAGGAGGCGTTGATGAAACGAAGAAGAATCTTTAGCTTTAAAGAAGTGTAAATGAGACAAAATTAATCACAACACAAAGATAGGTGGGATAAATTATAGTGATGTCTGAACACATTGGACATACTCCCATTTTGTAAACCTGCAAATATACTTCTTAATAAATCGCCAAAGCTTCCAGGATGAAAACTTCTCACAAACAACACGCAATTGATTAATATCTTGACAAGCAAGTAGACCTTATCCGAAAATAATTTCACGTCAGTGTGGATTGGTTTAAAAGTAGTTGTCCTAATTAATCGATATTGCCCCAGTATCAACAGTTCTGTTGCACGTCACTTGCTGTTGTGACAATTGCTCCGAGTTTATTTCCTACACTTACGAAAATTTAACGAAATCTTTACTTTAACCCTGGACCCAAGACTATACCTAGCCCCAACCCTAAAATGAACATAAGACCTGACTGGAACCTAACCCTATACATTTGAGGAAAACAAGCCAAGATGTCTTAGGAGCAAATGTCGGGTCACCGATTTGGGAAATGGTTATATGGAAACAGCTTGTCGAACTGAACACATAAGCTATGTACAACGATAGACTTTGATTAACAAATGGCTATAGCATATAGGATGATAATTTAAATCTGAACTCTTCCCCCATGCTCTACGAGGTAGCCCTACTACTATACTATACCATAATGAAGCCTGCGTAGAGTTACTGTTTGGCCTTTCATGAACATTGTCCCGTTCTAATTATTATGGTCTTTAATTCTTTACGATGATATCCGTGCACAGCAGTGCTGTAAACCCCTTAACAAATGGTTTAAATGGTTCATTCAAATAAGCCCACATTTCACTTCACTCTCGTTCTTGTTATGGTCACACTGTTGGCGGTGTAACTTCCGTTGGCACTTCGCACCATAACGGAAAGGGCTTAATTATTTTCTTAAAATCTCTAATCCTTTACAAATAAAATATGCCGAAGGTATTCGCTTCCTTGATGCCATTCTCTTAATTAGTAATAATGTTGAAGTCTTGTTCATTGTGATTGTTCTTTGATGTTGATTAATAAAAAGTTAACTTAAATATTAATAATAGTAATAACAATAATAATAACAATAATAATAATAGTAATATTAATAATAAAATACAAATAATAATGGTGATACTATCAACTTTCACAGTCTTCACTCTCGAGATCCGCTCTTGCATTTTGATCCTGTAAATTTCCCTCTGACACGTTTTCCTGAAGAGGTTCGATTCTTCAAATCTTTCCAAAATGCATCAACTCTTCACAACACGTAATCACATTCGGTGTGGTCGACAGTCTACCATCCAAAGCAAACAGAAATCTTGCAGGTTGGAAAAACTCCTCCTCTAATACGGACCTACGACAAGGGAACGTCTACATACTGCCTCCGACTAACCAAATAATTTCCTTGTCATATGGTTGTAACACAGCCCATTTTCTTGACAATAATAAAGCAATTATAATAGCGGCTTCCTTTATAATGCTCATGTCCGGCACACCGTGGCTCTCCTGGCGCTTGAACCTTGAACCTTGGACAAAGACATGATAATCCCTGTCAGCAGCTCCTAGAAGATGTGTGCTCCAGTGTTGTGCAAAATTGCACGTTTAGCAAACGAGTGACAGTGCAGAGACGCGAAGAGAGCAACCAAAGATTTAATGAAATGGAAGGTACATCTTTAGGTCTCGTGCGGTGCGAGGGACTGGTTCCAGAAGTCAGCTCTTTGCCTTCGCCAATAAACCGCTTCTGCAGCAGACACCGGGTTCGAAACTGAGTCGCGTCTTCCGGATGGTGACGTTAAAGTTCGGCCCCAAGACGTAAATAGTCTGATCTGATTTCGTAGGCCCTACACACCTGTACAATTAATAGAATGAAATGGAGGATTGTTTTTCAAATCGCAATTACAAACACGTTTTAACTAGCAAAATGCTCAATGAGTTCATATCAAAATAATACCGATTTCTCTGAATAATGACTCTTCTAGTCAGTTTTTTTTATGAGAAAAAGTTTTAATGGCGAGAAACGCAAGTGAAGGTCTGAGCAATAGAACATTTTCGTAATGTAATCAAATTTAATCAATTAATCTTGTTTAAGTGGCATGCTACAAATTATTTCATTCACCTGTTACAAATAATTGTATTTCAATAGCCAGAATTCGAATTGCATACAGTAATTGTTGCAAGGCAGGACGAACATTAGCCATGTTCAGACGTGGCTTCCTAGTCGGCGTAAGTTTTTCCCTGTAGCAATAAATATTCCATAAATATTTGACTTACACCACTAGTTGTCGATACGCTCTGACTCGGACCAACTTGATTAAGTTAGCCCGACCTTCCACCGACCCAGTCTCACTCCGCATAACTTCCGGAAGTGGTGGCGCCGCACTAGTCGACTCAACCCAGCTTCCGCATCTAAACCGCGCGAAATCTAATTTTCACTTTCGATTGTAAACAAACAGCCCTTGTGAAAGGTCACAGATACTCCGAGTGCCCAGTGAGATCATCCACACGGTCAACTCACGCTACCCTCTAGTCGTGTTAGCGCGTTACTCCTGGAAAATCCAGGAGTAAATCAGTCGGCGTAAAGGTCGGCGTAGCTCACTACGCCGACCTTTACGCCGGCCTTACCATAATTACGCCGGCTAGCTCTTAACACGACCTTTACGCCGACCAAAATTGCCACCGGCTAATATATATATGTAGTTTATCTAAAGGTTGGGTGAAATCCAAATGTAAGTTTATTCCTGTTGATGTGCAGGGCTGCATACAACTAATATTTTGTTATTCGAACATCTAAATATATTTCATAGATTTTTAAATACTTTTTAAATAATTTTCTCAGACCTGATAAGCTCCACCAAAAAAAAAATGCTCAAGATCTCATTCATCTTGTGACATCTGTCAATCATTAGCGAGCTATGAATAATATTTAGATATTTGAATAACAAAATATGAGTTGTATGCAGCCTTGCGCATCAACGGAAATCAACTTATATATGTCACACCATCTTTAAAGTGACTCGGTAACATTGTTGAAGGTTGATGAAAAAACTGCTTAATTTTTGTATGAAATGTTACTTATTATATTCATTTTACTGTACTAATCCTTTAAAGGTACTATGTCCCATTTGCAGGCCAAAAAAGAAAAGGTTAAATTCCAACGGCATTTGAAAGACAATACTAATTTAGAACTTCCCTAAAAAAGTGGGCTTGAAAATGTCTTTAAGTGGGAAAATAACGACTATTAGTTGTCGAATCGACTTAGGAGCTATAGAGCCAGTAAGTAATAGTCTGATTTTTCAGACCATTGTACCGAATGGTCGTACGTTTTATGCTGCGCAAAGATTCAATCAGTTTAATTTTGGCCATTACAAGAAGTGGGTTATTGATGTAGACAAATGCTCATGTACCCTTTACAGCTCATTTTATGTATGTTATTACCAAAGATGAATGAAGCCAGTCAGTCACTCAATAGTGTCTGACAGTGAAGTCTAGCAAGTAAACAGGTTTCCTTGCATAATTTGAATATTAGGACACTGCTAACGTTTAAATTTCACAGATAGGACATACATGACATATTCATAATTCCTGCAAAGTTCTACAGAATTTGATGTTGGCTGCAAAAGGGACATAGTATCTTTAACATGCAAAAAATCCTGATTTTTTTCAAACCACAAAGATATTTATGGTCTTCTTTGAAGGCGTCACTGTGCGACACACTCTAACAGTAAATTCTCCCAACCTTTTTCGAATTTTCCTAACCGTTTTTCCATGAAAATAAGACATTAGACAGGCTTTAAAAAAATTTTCAACAATTAAATGTCTGGAATGGTATATGGAGCCAATTCATTGCTTTGTGACGATTTACACTCACCTAAAATGTAATTAAATTGTAATAATATAGTTGGGTGAATTAAGGAATCGATCAGATCAGTTAATAATGGTCTTTTTTCACTCAAACTTTCAGATTATCTTTATTATTTTACATCTAGCACTGAAGTCACTACCTTAGCACCATTTTCTCTCATCTGAACAATGTTACAAAGTCCCTTTAAAAGTTTGGTTTGGCTGTTCCCATCTAGATTTTGCTATGAAATACCGTCAGTTTGCTTTCTTATTTGCATTCTGCTTGTTTTTTTTTAACAAGGAGAATACCTTACTGCTCACTGTGTCCCTTCTCTTCATATTTCATTTGGATTCATAAATTTTAGGTCTTTTGCTCGGTATGCAAAATCATTGCGACACCGTATGGCGACTGATCGAACGTTATCCTACTATATACTTTGTAGGCTTACTCCTCCACAGTGACCTTCTCGAACAAACACATTCACATTACACAGGTTTTCAAAGCACTCCATTATTTGCCCACGATTGAACGCATTGACTATTCTGCTTTGATTTCATTGTGTATATGGCTCTGCTCCACTTAACGATTTTACTTTAATAAATCTTTACATTTCGACCAGATCTTTACGCTCTATGGATTTCTTGTTCTGCGCAATAATAAGTGTTGGAGGAGGGGGCGCTTTACTGTGGATTGCTCTCCCTCGAGAGATTTGAAATAGCAGATCAGTTGAAGTATTCATAGATAATTTTACAACGTATCTGAGAAATTCGGCATATAATAAATTGTTCTTCCATTTTCGGATGCAGCTCTATCTTACTCCTGTTCCTTTGTTTATAATTCAGATGCCTTTATTTTATTTAAGGGGTTGTTTCACAACGGCGCCTTCCGAATTTTGCTTTCAAGTGGATTCGGCGCCTTACAAATTTCACATATTATTAGTATGACGCAAACATGTTCTCATTCCTCAACTGCTGCCCCCACCACTCCCGAGAATTTTCGATTAATACCAATATTCGGGAAAACGCCGCCATAGATTCGCTCAGTAAGGTGCAGAAGATATTCTTATTTTGTTGCAACAAGGTGCCCGAATATGTACATTTTATATATCGATGACCATAGATAACATTGTTACCATAATGAAATGTCTTTCTTGTTCTCGCTTCGTTTTCTCGCAAAATTAAACGGGTCAAAATTGTTTTCAGGCAACAGGCGTCAGTCCTCTTTGAAAAAAGGTACGCGTATGCCTACGAATTCTATATTCAGTCATGCAAAAATTGGCATTTTAGGGGACAGTGTTTAGATCAATAAACAAGAACATTCATTTAAACAACTAGAATATGGTTTATTGAAGAACAAAATCATGCCATATTACCTTATTTTGGTGAAATACACGGCTTTGTACATTGTAGATGTTCCTCCCTACTAAAGTAGCAGTTCAGCGACTACCAGTAGGCTCATTTATTCTCTAAATGATCTGGTTGTACTCTCAAACTATATCGCAAGATTTGGTAACGTGTTCCATACGCACAACAACAATTTTTATATAAATGATCACAATGGATTTTCTATAACCCCCATTTGATGCTCATATAGAGCGTTCATTCATATACTCTAAACCATTGTAAACACCCTTCTGGCCAGAAACTGAGTAACAAAGCTTGATCTCTATTCACATTATTTCCTATACAAATCATTTTTCAATGCGGGTCAGTGGTTTTAGTCTAAAGCCAAAAGGGCATTGCATGCCATATCAATCTGGTATAAGTGAACATAGAATTGTAGGTCCGCAGGTGGAATACGGTACTCTTTTGAATTGAATTGAAAATAGTTTATTAAAAACGATACATAGCAGCCCGAAAGCTGAATTGCATATCGATTCACAATAAAATAGCAGTAAAATCGCATTTGAGTTCACAAAAATATATATTAATCTTAAAGGGAAATCCAACCTTGATAGAAAACTTGTCTAAAATAAAGCAGAAAAATCAGAGAAGCATACTGATGAAAGTTTGAATGAAATCGGACCAAAAATTAGAAAGTTACGAATTTTTGAAAGTTGCAATTACTATAGGTATGGGCTCTTCAAATTGGCTGAATTGATAATGTCTATGTGATGTAGTGGCGTACAACTTTCCCATTTGCTCCAATACACAAAAGGACTAACATTTCAACTTTTCATAAATGTATGACTCGGGATGGTCTGATCTTTTTAGAGGACCTGTGATAATGTACTGTCCATGATATATTTTGAGTAGTGCCCCGAGGGTGAAGGCATTTGGAAGAAAAACAAAAATAAGTGATATTTTTGTACGCTACAAACTGGAGAGTAATCCGTCGCTACGTCACAATCCACTGACAAAATTGCCGATTTGAGATTCGCACAGCTGTAGTGATCTCATATTTCAAACACTCATAACTTTCTTACTATTGGTCCGATTTATTCCAAACTTTCCCCATTCTGTTTCTCTGATTTTTATGCTTTCATTCAAATGAACTTATTAGAAGGGTTGGATTGCCCTTTAACAATTTGAAAGCATAACATAGTTCAAGTCGGTACATTATAAATTGGACCATTCTAGGGATGTTGTTATGCAACACTGAATGAGGGAGAAGAGACAGATGGAGGGAGAGAAATAGAGAAAGAGAGAAAGAGAGAGAACTATGAGCGCATGAGAGAAAGAGTGAGAGAGAGAGAAGAGAAAGTTTCAACAGGGGTGAATCCAGCCGGCGGCAAGGGAGGGGCCGAAAAAGGGGCCCACTTCGTGCGAAAATTTGAAAACCGTGCCGGCCGATTTTCCGCTCAGTGGGGAGGGGGGTGGAGGGGGTGGTAGTGATCACAATTTTTTTTTGCCTTCAAAAATTGAAAGAAAAATTCACCACCACCCCTTGAGCGCCAGGAGGGGCCCATCTTCTTTTTCCCAAAAAGGGTGTTTTACATGTTTTTTTAGGGAGGGCCTGCCCGGGCTGCCCCTTGATCCGCCACTGACAGAGAGTAACTTACATGTAGACATGGATTGAGGAGCATATTTAAACTATCAATCCAAAGCAGACACATATTCAACTCTTCTAAAATGAAAAGAGGGCGAACAGTGGAGAATAAATCGAGTTCAAAATGATCAGTAAAACATAACAGTAAACAAAATATTACATTCGATATTATTTTTGCGGTTTGAGTGTGAGAGAGGCAAAGAAAAGAAGAGAGATGGAAGAAGAGGGAGAGAGGGGAAAAGAAAGACAGAAAGAGAGAGAATAGAGAGCGTTGACAGAGTAAGGGAGAGAGGGAGAGAGAGAGAGAGCGATGAAATAATGAGAGAGAGGGAGAAAGAGGAAGTTTTAACAATCCAATGTCGACATTCAATACATAATAACGACTAAAAGTGACTTAGGCATAGATTGAAGGGCGTATCAATACTATCAAATCCACATTAAAAAGAGACACATTTTTAATTCCTCTTGCTTTTTAAGAGGGTGAACAGAGGAGAATAAATCTAGTATAAACATGTTGTACTGTTTCATCAATATTCGACTTCAAACACATTTGTCTTGAAAATCCTTGTAGGAATGTGTCTTCAATGACGTCCTCTTTTACATTGTGCCTTGTGAGACCATGGACCTACTCGTAGTAGGTCCATGGTGAGACTGACTGAGCTAGCTAAGCTTTGGCCAATACTTTTAGGAAGTGCACGTACCTGTATTCAAATTAGCATAAATTAAGGCATAAATAGTCATTTATGACTGAAATGCATTTTAGCCCAAACAACAACAACATAGCGTCTGTGCGTGCATGCGTGACACTTGCAGTATTCAATAGGCCTACCTGATAACAACCGTGTAGGTATATAAGCCGCGAGTCGATAATCAATATTAGGTGTATACAATTTATTCATTGACTGTTGCCTTTGTATTATAAGGAAAGTGTGTTATAACGAATGTTTAATATACTGAAGAACGGTGAGCTATACATGTAAATAGTCGAGGCGGCCGCAATAGCAGCTAGGGTGACTCTCACTCTCAATCATTAGCTGATTACCCTGTAGCAAACAGGACCATTTCGTAGATATTGGATGCATGTATTGTATACATCGCATTACTACACGCGGTTGATAGGCAATAAAAGCAATTGCATCGTCAATTTACCAAAGGAAAATAATGGTGCAATATTTGACAATGGCCCTTAGAGATCTCCTTCGGTTTGTCTTCTTGTACCATTCGTTGACGATTGCAACTTCGGAACAATCACACACCGGACGACCTAACGTCGTTTTCATTCTCGCTGACGACTTCGGGTACAACGATGTCGGATATCACGGTCGCGAGCATGGGTCGATGGTATTGACGCCGCATCTGGACGGGTTGGCTGGAGAAGGAGTCAAGCTTGAGAAGTACTATGTCCAACCCATCTGCTCCCCAACCAGGAGCCAGTTACTCTCGGGGAGATACCAAGTAAGTAGTTCCCTCTGCTTCTGTTCTTTTATTCAGTTATTCTTCTTCTTCTCATCAACCTCTTCTTCTATTTCTTATTTTACAGCTTATAAGTTCTAGTTCATCATCATCACCTTTTTCTTCCTTTTCTCCTTCTTATTTATCTTTTTCTTATTCTTCTTTTCTCTCTTCTTTTTCTTTTATCTCTTCTTTTTCTTTTCTTTTTCTTTTTCTTATTCTTTTCCTTCTTCTAATCCTTAATTCTTTTTTCTGAATCTCTTTCTTCTTCCTCCTCATCATCCTCATCTGCTCCTTAGTGTCTTATTTCTTTCCTCTTCTTCTTCTCGTTCTTTTCCTTCTGCTTCTTCCTTCCTTTCTACTTCATTTTCTTCCTTTAATTTTGTTCCACTTCTTCTACTACATCATATTCTTCCTCTTACTTCTGTCTTCTTTTCCACATACCACAACGACATCATTACTTCGTTCGTCATAGGTGAATAGAGAAATAAACCGTATATAAAGCGTACAACAAGTAGGCCTAACTAATTGGATATTGGCGCTGCTGCCCCAACCCCAACCCGCCCCAATTTTTGTTCCACTTGTTCTTCGTTTTTTTTTTTGTGCGCGGCTTCAAGAAGTCGGAAACGATCATCCCCCTCCCCGGCCCGCTTTATTTATTTATTTTTTCTTTGAAAAAGATCCACACAGGTCTCCAGTACGGTGTCATCAAGCCAACACAGCCTAACTGTCTGCCGTTGGATGAGGTGACCCTCCCCAAAACTAAAGAGCGGGACTACGCCACTCACATGGTCGGTAAATGGCACATCGGCTTCTATAAAGACGCGTGCACGCCGACAGAGAGGGGCTTCGATTCTTACTTTGGTAAGGATGAAGTTAGTATTGACGTTTGCTTTGTGACATGCTTATGATATTGCAATATTCATGCATATCAATCATGCTTTCCTTCGTGTAGTCCAAGAACTATTACAAAAAAATATGTCTATGATTTTGCCCTTAGATCCACAATTTCCGACCAAAATTGTAATGGAATATGATAAAATTGCAAAGTTTCGTCAACTTAGGAATTTCGCTGATACAGATATTATATCAAATTAACATCTAAATTATTCAAACCCTCACCAAATTTTGTCATTTTTCAAGTAAGCGAAAAATAGATTTGACCCTATTAATGTTACTCGAGAATGTGACATATTAAAGCTAAAAGTATTCAACAAAGGCCCTAATTCAATCAGTCCATCTTTCACTCTGCATGAGTTACGAAAACACCCCAAAAAAAATTTACAAGGGGTATGAATGATTTATTAATTTATTTATTAATTTTGTATTTATATATATATAACACGTTCTGAACGAGAAGTGGACTTTCTATAAAATTCCCCCAAAAAAAAAAAACTGCACACTTTCCCCAACATCCAAGGTTTGCAAATTTGTAAACCTCGCCAAAAATCCAAGGTTTACAAATTTATGAAATCAACCCTAACATCCAAAGTTTGCAAATTTACAAGTTTGTAAATGTTAGTAAAACGTCTAATGGTACACTTCAAATTTTTCTTTGCCACAGGGTACCTCTCCGGTGCAGAAGACTACTACTCCCACTCTCGCTCGTTCCAAATCGGAAACAAGACTCTAAGAGGACTTGACTTGATGGCCAATAAGACACCGGCATTCCAGTACAACGGACAGTATTCGACTCATCTCTTCACCGGTAAAGCCATTGACGTTATCAATAACCACGACAGGTCAAAGGTAAACGCAAAGGATGTGCCAATGGAAGTGATTTTAAACTTTGGAGACAGTCATTCACATTTTTGCGGTTCGGAACAATAATTTTTGAGTCAGAGGCCTAAAAAGTATTTAAGATGCATGAATAGATATGATACTTTCTGCACACAATGTATCCATTGTGTTGCATGACCATATTCCGTTCAGTGCCGGGAATTTTAATATTAAACGAAAATAACTTTAAAATTATTAAATTGGCAACACGATGAGGGGTTGATACATTTTTATTAATCGACAAAGTCTTTATCCACGTATGTTTTCAAATATATATTACATTTAATTAGAACCATGTAGCAATAATAGAAAAATCTGATTGTTGCCAATTTAGAGAACAAGATGTAATCAGTAAAGCTCTTTTAAAATATCCTGTCCTCAAAGGGTTGAAAGCTGTTGTACACGAGGCGTTATTATCTGCGCTAATCGAGCATTTGGATTCATTTTTGTTGGATTTACTTCTTAAATGAAATTATCACATGACACGTCAGAGGCTTCTCCCATTCCTGGCGCATTGACGCGTCAGGCCACTAGCGCCATCCTGCGTCAGGCCGGCGTCTTATGGACCGCACAAAGCCATCTCGATCCGCTCTCGTAAAGACTTCTACCGGACACATATTTATGGTGGTTAGTGCTATTTGATGCGTATTTTTCGTTAAATCCGAGGGCAAATTAGACAGTTTTATTTCGTTATGCGTCCGGACACACAATCCCCGTTATTGACATGTTTGGCGTTCTTGAATTGTTGTGACGTTCCCTGGAGTTTAAAGTATTGCTTTGCGGGCAACCACCACCGTCTCATATATTGCAAAGCATCGCTCTTATTCGAGCAGTATGTTGGTCTATTCATATTTTCATTACTGTTTGTCACCTTATCTAGTTATTTCTTGACTGTTTTTCTACTTTGTCACTATAAACGTGTCATGTTCTTCCTCTCGCTTCGCTCCCTTGCAATATTCTGAAAGTAGAATGTTAATGTTTAGCCAGAAGACCTCACTTCTTTTCAGAGTTGAGTCGATGCGCCTATTTGTGATAGCTGACAGAGCACCATGCACAATATTTTTTTCAACACGGAGAGTGTTCCTTAAACCGTCTGTTTATAGATGTCTCTTTTAAAATACAAAATAAAATGATTTATTTACCGCCGATTACGATATACCGTTTATAAGCGCTTTAGGGACATTATTATTATTACCCCGGTCATCGGATTTATTTAGGCACAATGTGCACCATCTCTTCTTCCTGGGGAGTATTTCCACCAAATGGTCACCGTGATGGCATATAGGGTCCATGCTATCACGAAGGCTTTCGTCATCCTACCAAATTCCCATTTCTCTCCTGGGTATTGAGTGGCAAACGTAGATTATTGTCTTGCCAAAGGACACAAGTATCATGCCGGGGATCGGACCCAGAACCTTGCTTTTCCAATCAAGTGCTTAAACCACTCTTCTACGTCATCCCTATAACCTTCCTATATGAAATTTTGGTGAAGTAGAAAATCTTCATGAATAAAGGAATTAACAAAACAATAATCATAATGATTAAAATAATATTTCTGGCTCAATTTATCGAGAGAATCAAATGGAAGCGTCCGGGATGATTTAAAGCACTAACAATCTATGTTTTGTCTAGGACAAAACCTATGTGCTCTCGAAACATAGTGGTTGTAGTAAAACAAATAAAAATAATAACGATAATAATTATAAAAAAGAAGAATAAGAAGAAGGGCCAAAGAAAGTGCTCAAGGCTCTTCAAAATTACACTGGCTCTACTAGGCTATCGATATTGGTGCTCTCATCATTCAAGGAATTCCTTCAAATCGGTCCCACTCAACACCTCGGTAGAGAGTGGCAACAGGCGCGTAGCCAGGGGGCGGGCGCCCCCAACAAAAAAACGCCGGCCAAAAAAAAAGAAAGAGAAGAGAAAAAAGGAAGAGGACGTTGGAAGAAAAAGGAGCACGGTACAACGAATCGTCATCTTTTCTAATAATTTAATGAAACGTAAAAGCTTCCGCGCTTCGCGCGGCAGAAGGATTAAGGGTCGAGAACGGTATACAACGAATCGTCTTCTTTCTCTAATAATTTAATGAAACGTCAAAGCTTCCGCGCTTCGCGCGGGAGAGGGGAAACTGAATTCAGACAAGGATTTAGAGTCGAGAACGGTACAACGAATCGTCTTCTTTCTCTAATAATTTAATGAAACGTCAAAGCTACCGCGCTTCACGCGGGAGGGGGAAACTGAATTCAGACAAGGATTAAGAGTCGAGAACGGTACAACGAATCGTCTTCTTTCTCTAATAATTTTATGAAACGTCAAAGCTTCCGCGCTTCACGCGGGAGGGGGAACTGAATTCAGATAAGGATTAAGGGTCGAGAACGGTACAACGAATCGTCTTCTTTCTCTAATAATTTAATGAAACGTCAAAGCTTCCGCGCTTCGCGCGGGAGAGGGGAAAGTGAATTCAGACAAGGATTAAGAGCCGAGAAGGGTACAACGAATCGGCTTCTTTGTCTAATAATTTAATGAAACGTCAAAGCAATAATTTAATGAAACTCCCCCTCCCTGCACCCACCCCCTAGGGAGCGCGCTTTGCGCGCTCTGCAAGTGATTCGCACGCTTCGCGTGCTCACTACCGCCCCCCTAAAATAAAATCCTGGCAACGCGCTTGAGTGGCAACATTAGATTAATGTACGTCTTCTGTACCTCTTTGCCCATCTTCAAGCAGGGATACTCATGCTACAATCCTTTGATCTACGGTTGTCTTTTTTAGCTGCACATCGTTCCCTGATGTAGTTTTTTTAATTTTTTTTTAAATAGATATCAAGACACTGTACATATGCCTACACACTTGCACCTTCAACAGTATGAGAATACACCAGAAGGTGGCCTGTACTCATAGCGAAGATAGAGAAGAACTAGGGCTAACCTGTATTTGCATTCTGCTTTTTTTTAAGCCACTATTTCTGTATCTGGCATACCAAGCCGTACATGGGCCTCTGCAAGTACCCTCCAAATACAAAGAGCCTTATGCGAACATTACCAGTTTGCAGAGAAGAGCCTATGCAGGGATGGTGTCCTGTATGGATGAAGGTATCAAGAACGTTACCCGGGCACTCATGGACGCAGGGCTGTACGACAACACCATCATCATATTCTCTACAGGTATGGATTCATCTTTGGTCGGTATATGATGCGTGCGTGTGTGCGGTGTGGGTGTGTGTGGGGTGTTTTTTGTGTAATTGGGTGTTTACAGACGTGTATCAATCATAAATGACTATTTATGTCTTACCAATTTGTACTCGGCGTTCTTTCTAGAGAATTTGTTAAATGCATGTGCTGTTCTAGAATAATCTTTTCTTTGTGTGTTTAAGGGGGAGGGGGCTTTGGGGATCTTTTCTTTATTTCCTCCATGTGCCCAGCTGAAATTCATTTAAACTCTAGACGTTTTTTGCAGTGGCAGAGCCCCCTCCCTTGGAAACGCTCCTGGTTAAATGGATTATATTTTTGGGGCGCCAAGACAAGTGTCATCCTTCTCATCCTGAAAAAAATTACCATAATACTGTAACTCACAAGATAAGTACATCATATTGCAAGACAAAATATACCATCAGTTTGTGTTTACGATCACAATACATAAACAATAATACTTGGAAAACACGCAGACAGAGGTAAGGCTATATACCATTCAATATCACCTTTACTTCCAATGCTGTTGCCATATTCTCTCGAAATGAAGATGTTTACATCCCTGTCGTTGAAGCCATATTTCTATTCGGAAAGAGCGTCAAAGTCTAGCCAAATTTTGCCACCATTTTGTCAAATATTTTCAAATTTTTTACATGGAATCCCAAATGACATGTCATCCCTTTGTACTTTTTGGTTCCTTTCTATAACAGTGGTATCTTGTTTTTGTTCGACATCTTACCGATATTCTGATATTTGAACTGTGCGCGCAACGTAGTTGCGCGAAATATGGTTCAACCATAAAACTATAACTATAAAAAAAATGAATAATTTAATTAGTTTCGCATTTTCTCTTTCTACCATTTCTAGTCACATTCGCCTTGTCGGAAAGGTTATCGCTTGTAAATGCTTCTTATCACATACAATATAAAAGAATAATGTAATTTAGTATCATAGTTTCTAATTTACAGCACATATAAATGTGAAGTTACACTGTGAAGAACAAAATTGATTCCATATCGTTTCTCTTTATATTATCATTTGAAACAGACAATGGTGGTCCCATCAGTGCGGGTGCGAATAACTGGCCTCTCCGGGGGAGCAAGGGTTCTCTCTGGGAGGGAGGGGTACGTGGTGTAGGGTTCGTTCACAGCCCCCTCCTGCCCCCATCGGTGAAAGGGACGATAAATCATGAACTCATTCACGTGAGCGACTGGCTACCAACCATCGTGGCAGGGATAGCTGGGGGTAGCCTGAATGGAACCAAACCCTTAGATGGCTACGATGTCTGGAACTCGATCAGGTATTGGGTTAATTAGTCAATCAAGACCAATGCTGACTTTCCACTATCGGCAAAATATCGTTTTTTCGCTATTGACCGACAGAGGTCGCATATACTCACAACATGTCACTGATTCCACGTGTAGTGCAACAGAAAATCAACAGAAAAAGATTATACCTTGTTAAATTGAAATGGATTGTGCTGCTAGATTATCTTCCATTGCAAATCTAATGATGAATAAATGAACCAGCAATCTAAGACTTATTTTGATGATTTAACAAGAACATGCACTGACTAAACAGACATTTGCTTGTTAATGATGGCGTGTAAATTTCCCTATTGCTTAAACACGTATTAATTATGTTGTGTATGGGCCCCATTTAGGCAGTGCTGGGTGAGAAGCAACAACCTGCTATTTTGGGTGGTAGCGGAAATACGTTATTGGTCCTCACTGATATCCCCTCATCGAATTTCGTCAATTTCTTTTCTTTTTTGTGGCAAATTGTAAGCGTTCATAATGTTTGGGTCCATTTCAAAATAAAGATGAAAAGTGTTATCTTTCTATGCAGATGGTCACTAAAGCGGTTTTGATTGTATTATATTTTTCCACGTGTGATTAACACTCATGGAAAATCGTTCATAGTAGCAACATCCACACGTAGACTAGTAAATGAGATTTGAATATTGACTTTATTTTTTTAATCCAGATCAAAATCTCACTTTTTGGGTAAGGGCTCACTAAATATTGAGACTTTGATCCCGATCAGATTCTCACTATATAATAAGTGAGATTTTTTTAATTGAAAAAACCGCGGCCGAGCACTGTGCGTGTGAACAATAGTGATATTTAAATATCTCCTACCCCTAAATGCAAACAGGCGAGTCGCGATTTTAATCTCACTTTTGGGGAGTGTATGAATGCCACTTCTTTGTTTTACCGTCAAAGCTTACCGATGTCTTCTTGTCAAAGAGAAGGTTGAGTTCTGGGAAAGGTGAACATTATTTGTGAGCTTTTTCGTTCTTTTTTTGTTTGTGCGAGAAAAAAATCAAAGCAAAAAAAAAATCCCTGGACAAGGATGGCTCTTCAAATGCCCTCATATTCGAAACACATCTTTCATACCACATCTTTGTTTTTTCTCATATATATATTCTGTGTACATTGCATGTTACTCTTAGCAAAACCAAGCCAATTTCGTATCATTTTGACGATTCCAAAACCTCACATTATACACCGATACTTATGTGATAAATTATCGATGTTTCCAGTGGCTTCGACACGTTTTTTTTTATTTTTATTTTATTGCAATTACATCAGCAGAACTCAAATTTATGTATTAATTCAATTGAACCTAAGGGGCACGGATCCCTCCCCTCGGCAGGAGCTACTCCATAACCTGGATCCCCTCGACGTCGTACCGGACTTCGAAGGCGATGATAAATGTTCTGGAAATGAAACGACGAAGTGGCGGATGATTCCGGGACAATTCAACACGTCGATGAAGGCTGCCCTGCGTGTGGGGAACTGGAAGATTCAGACGGGTTCGGGGAATAGATATAAAGGTGGTAAGTACAGTGTACAAACAGTTCATTTTTGCGAGTGCATCAGTGAATATGCTCTGCACACAGGCAAAAGACATCACATATTAACAATAGGCCTATAATGCTCGTCTCAGTTTGCGCATCATTGTCCTTCCCATATGAAAATAAGTGGGCAATTTCTCAGTTTTTGTGACGGCAGCAACAAAAAACAAGAAAAAGATACTCCAAATCATATCGACGACGAGATTGAATTATACATTGGAAGGCCTTTATCGGAACTTCCAGAAAATGACAGGCTTAAAGCCCCTCTAAAGTGTTGGGAGCCCCAAAGAATTGATGGCAAAACTTCACTTAAATTGTTTCATAATGTGAAAAAGCGTGTTATTTAAGACACATTTCTGCAAGGATGTTCAACAACAAAAATGTGTTTGAAGTCGAATATTGATAAAAGAATACAAAATTTAGTTTTTCTGCGTACAACTTTGCAGAAGTGTGTCTTAACCCTTAATGTAACTGCAAATTTTACAGTATTCCACTGAATAGCTGAAGAGAAAAATGGGCTTTTTGTAACCGTAACGGACATGACACAGAATAGACAATAATTCTGTTTACTCACTGTTAACAGTGTGAATTGACTAGGATGTAGGTGTTCAATGAATCTAGTTTTGGTGTGAACAGAATCCGCTCACTATACTTTAAACATAAATACACATTGAACAAAATATAGCGCCACGTACATGACAATTTTGTCCACTTTTTTTATTAACTCCTATAACTTTGCTGTGAAATGTTGAATCTGTCATGGAAATTGTTTATCAGGCATAATTGAGCCAATTACCATAATGTACTACCAAGGAATAAAATCTGAAATGATAATGGTGTGGAATAATGATATAAGATTTAAAAAATGGATGGTTTGACTAAAAAAAAAAAAAAAATGAGTTTCTGATAAAATCACGCCCAAACATACTTCACCCCAAATGATATACCACTCAAAGTGAAGAGTTTGTTAAGCCAATTTGTTTGATACCGAATTTGTCACAAAGGACCACATATTTCTGAAGTTATTGCCAACAGGGTATTATGTTTTTGTTGGGGCTAGCAAACATTGCATGGAATTTCCCACGTGAATTTCACCGTATCTTAGCTTTATATGTGCCAGGGAATAAGCATTCGCGCACCGCAGCCGTGCATTATATCGTTAATTCGACCATTTTCACTTTTTGATCGGGACATTTTTTTTTGCACGGTAGGCGCGCTAGGAAAGAATGATGCACGGTCACGTGGTGTTATTTGCCCAATTAGATTGCACACATTCTAGTACCTGTTTTATAGTAAACACACTCGCAAAGACGTTCCAAACATCAACCTAAGGAAATTGCAATAGCCTTGTCCATCAATTATTGAAATACGCAAAGATTGCAATTAAGCGTTACATAATCGGAACATGAATTTTTGTTTCTGGCGGTTTACCGCACCATATGATATTAAGCTTTTAGTAGACAAGAAAGGATTGGTAGAGAGCGTTTGATATCATCAATCCGGTAAAGTTAAATAACGGTCAATGCACAATGGTTATAACGATTATAATGACAGATTTTAAATCTAAGCTTCACATTGAAGCATGTCATACTCTCTAAAAGCACAGGTGTGCGAATCCCTTTTTGGGGGAGTCATATCTTTATACATCACATCATATTTAGTGGAAATCCATGCCTGTCAGAAAAAACAAACTATATAAAAGAAAATAGACAATGAAAGTGACTTTCGCAAAAAAAAATTATTAACAATTAACTTTGATTGTATTCCAGTAGAAGTTGGAGTGGATTCCAGTAGAAGTTGGAGTGGATTCAACTCAACAGAAAGTGATCCCTTATTATGACTCCTAAAAAGTGGTTCTCCATGCTTCTGCATATAGAGAGTATTCTACCTACCATTAGGTTGTTTTTTATCTTTTCCATTTTAAACATAAATACTCCCGAGTGATACCCTTTGTCCCTTTCCCCATATCCTTTTTAACTCTCTCTTATCTTCCTTCTCTCCCAAATTTCATCAATTTCCCTGCAATAGACGTGCACGTGAATCTTTGGCAGCCTCCTCCCGAATCCGGACTCCATACTATTTATCCGGTGCAAAAGCCAAAGCAGAAAGTGTGGCTGTTCAACATAACCGCCGATCCGTTGGAGAAGAACGATCTGTCCGATAAGTATCCGGATGTGGTGGCATTACTTCTACACAGACTGCAGAACTATTACAAGGATTCGGTTCCCCCGAGGTATCCGCCCCCGGATGTGAATGCTGACCCGGCTTTACATGGCGGTGCTTGGGGTCCATGGGAATGAAATTGAAATAATAGCGAGCTTTCGATTTAGGCACCCGACGTGGGCTACGACGCGTGACGTCATATTTATCCACTGCGCATGTGCGAGCTTCTGGGCCCACGTTCCCTTCCAAATCACACGACGGGAGTTGGGGGCAATTTCCGTGAATCCCCGTCGTCGTGAAAACGGCAACGTAGGTGCAGTTTCCTCGGTATCCCTGTTGTTATCATTCTATAATTTTTTCTTTCTGTCTTAATTTCCTTATGTTTTTCTTTGTTTCTTCCTTCTATCACTTTCTCTTATGTTATTCTTTGTTTTTATCATTCTATCACTTTCTCTTTCTGTCTTTCCTTATGTTATTCTTTGTTTCTTTGTTCTATCGACTTCTCTTATGTTATTCTTTGTGTTTATCACTCTATCACTTTCTCTTTCTGTCTTAATTTCCTTATGTTTTTCTTTGTTTCTTCCTTCTATCACTTTCTCTTATGTTATTCTTTGTTTTTATCATTCTATCACTTTCTCTTTCCTTATGTTATTCTTTGTTTCTTCCTTCTATCATCTTCTCTTATGTTATTCTTTGTTTTTATCATTCTATTACTTTCTCTTTCCTTATGTTATTCTTTGTTTCTTCCTTCTATCATCTTCTCTTATGTTATTCTTTATTTTTATCATTCTATCACTGTCTCTTTCTGTCTTTCCTTATGTTATTCTTTGGTTCTTCCTTCTATCGTCTTCTAGCTCTTATGTTATTCTTTGTTTTTATCATTTTATCACTTTCTCTTTCTGTCTTTCCTTAAGTTATTCTTTGTTTCTTCCTTCTATCGACTTCTCTTATGTTATTCTTTGTGTTTATCATTCTATCACTTTCTCTTGCTGTCTTAATTTCCTCATGTTTTTCTTTGTTTCTTCCTTCTATCACTTTCTCTTATGTTATTCTTTGTTTTTATCATTCTATTACTTTCTCTTTCCTTATGTTATTCTTTGGTTCTTTCTTCTATCACCTTCTCTTATGTTATTCTTTGTTTTTTATCATTATATCACTTTCTCCTTCTGTCTTTCCTTATGTTATTCTTTGTTTCTTCCCTCTATCACCTTCTCGTATGTTATTTTTTGTTTTTATCATTCTATCACTTTCTCTTTCCTTATGTTATTCTTTGTTTCTCCCTTCTACCACCTTCTCTTATGCTATTCTTTTTTTTCTCATTCTATCTCTTGTTATATTCTTCGTATAAGATTTTCGCGCACTATGAATTTTGTACCTGACTTAGTCACCTGATCTCCAAAATTGGCCACGTGACCGACGAAAGCCCCGTCGTGAAAAATCGAAAGCACTTCCGCGAAGGGAACGGACGTGAGCTGCGCAACGTCTCCACGCTCCAGTAACTCGTAGTAGCCCACGTCGGGTGCCTAAATCGAAAGCTCGCTCATGATTACTTACGACGTGAAGACTGTTCAAAATATCATTGATAACATCAACAATACTGTTATTCTGTTTTGTACATTGCATCCTGCAGAATATCAACATCTAAAAACGGTTGGTGGTGCCACTAGTATTTGAAGTACACTTTATGCTAGCCATCTTCATTCTCCTGGATTATGGGAGGCAGTTCTGTTAAAGGACAGTACAACCTTCAATATATAATAAGGGACTTTTTAATGTTTGAAATATGAGGTCACTATAAATCTATGCCATATCAAATTGGCAATATGGTCAGTGGATTGCGACGTAGTCATGGACAGCTCTCCCGTTTGTCCCTTGGGGTACTACAACAAATATATCACTATCACGTAAAGCATATTATTACTGGTTATCCTTTGAAGAAGAAAAAAGGCCCTTCTGAATCATACATTTTGCAAAATTGACATTTAAGTCATTTTATTTGTCGAAAGTTGTCCAGTTCAGCCGTTTTGAAGTGCCTGTAGTACGTATAGTGATTACATCTTTCCAAATTAAAAAAAATAATGTTCTTCTTTTTTTAGGTCTGATTTCATTCATTTCATTCTTTCACCAGTCTGCTTCTTTGATTTTTCTGCTTTCTTCAGAGTAGTCTATCAAGGTTAGATTCCCTTTAACCAATCGACAAACTTTTACTTTAAAAAGAAAAGTCGACTTCTTGACCACAAAAGCAACCCTGGATAAAAAGTGCATAAACCCACTTTTCTGTTATCAGGTGGGCTGTATATAATACAGACCACCTTATGTTTTCGTTAGAATTGCCTTTATTTCCATTTTTTTTCCAATCATTTTTTTTGTTAGCACGATAACTTGAAAATGGCTCAATCAAATGCCTTGAAATTTGGCACACATATGTATAGGCATATGGCCAAAGCAAAAAAAGGTTTTCAACCTTGACCTTGATTGATGACGTCATCTAGCCGCCATTTTGTGAAATTTTCTGAAAATCAGTGGAAGTGAGTAACATTCTTTTAATATTTTTTTTTTTACAATGGAATATATTTTAGTTTCAGGTGTATGTAGCGGTAATTGTATAAATGTGTAGGTGTTATTGAAAATATTTGGTAACAATACATCATTTTTGCCATTTGATATCCTGTAACATACAGTATTAACGCAGTTTACTACTTTTAGCCATAATTGGTTAGTCTGTAATTGACCTGGATTGCGATTTAATCTTATGGTAATATTTCTCAAATCTTTATATACACAATAGAGTGCATAAAAACTGAAATGACCTCAAACCGATGTTTGTTAAATAACCTTATTTGGTAGTACCTCTTGGCTAGCTAGAAGAAGAAAAATAGTATCATCAATTTATTATTCCATTTTCATGAAAATATTCCAGTACATTTTTTATTGAACTATTTCCGGTAACAGGACCTGGTTTTTATCACGAATTCTCCATCCCATCACCAACGTTCTGTGTGAATTTCGTGCTGGATGATTTTGAATACACGTTAATGAATAATAGTAATAATATCCAGTTATTTTGTAGCATCTGGACCTGTCGTTCAAAAAAGAATTCCTTGACGGTCCAAATGTGATTTCCATGAAAGCTTATCGGTCCGAAACATGGCCGGATGCCGTTCGCCCGAAAATTCAGTAAAATAAACTTCAGTAGAACAATGTACAACTGATTGCTGGAAAGCCGGTGACGAATCAAAACATTACTCATTTTTTTCAAACTCAAACAATCTATACTCCTAACATTACAGTAATGACACTTGTATAATTTTCTAGGTGGGTGGGTTGGGGTGTGAATATGTGTATGTGTATGTGCTATGTATTGCTATTTATTTATGTGTATTTGAATTATTGTCTTGTTTCTTTTGTAAAAACATGCTATGTATTATAATTGGACCCCTATGACAAACAGCTGTGCTGGCTAGGGTGTTCTGCCCATGTGCGGAAATAAATAAATAAAAGAAATTAAAAAAATACTGAAGAAAATAACGCTTGTTTTAGGTCTATATCTGTTCTAAGGGAAAATTATTGGAAATGCTCTCTCTCTCTCTTCCTAAATGTGTATAGCCCCCATCGTCATCCCACCCTACCATCTGCAACTCACTGAACCGTACACACACACTCACATACGTGTACACACCACAATAAACACACTGAATGAATAGCCAGAAACAGTGATTCAGATTCAGTGTAGGATTACTTCTTTTAAAGGGAGTGTAGCATGACGAGACTATGTGTCTTTCCCGTGGCCCTACTCGAGGCCAAACGGGTATAATACGACTACGGACGACGCGACCGCAGCATTCACGTGCGTGCAACATATGCGAAACCGAAGCGTGAGGAGAACTTCGGTCTGTTTCGCGAACGCTAGCGCGCGCTGACCATGTAGAGATTAAGTCGCTGACTACCGTTAATCAAGTCCATTCGTTTACGTGCAGTTGTCCAAAAGAAGACGTAGATGGCGTTGACCAGTATTTGCCATGCTACACTCCCTTTAAAAGGAAGAAAAGCGCCCTCAGATTGAGCATTCCAGCTCATCCAGCAGTAGTAGAACACGCCCTCAATACTAAAACTGGACAAAATGTTCGATGGGATTATGGCCCACATTATTGCGTTTGAAACGCACTTTAAAGGATCACTCCTTCACTAAATAGGGAGAGAATCTAGAGGGAGGGACTCTAGCTATTCATTGTCACCTATCTTCGCTCCAGTGATTTTGAGGCAACATACACACTGAATGAAAAGCCAGACACAGTGATTCAGATTCAGTGTGCGTGTGTGTGTGTGTGTGTAATTGGGTTTTTACAGACGTGTATCAATCAGATATGATTATTTACGTCTGGGGACCGACCTTTAACGTCACCATCCGAAAGACGTAAAGGATCAGTCCTTTTAAAAGAGCACAAAGAGCCCTCAGATTGAGCATTCCAGCTCCTTCAGCAGTAGTAGAACACGCCCTTTATACTAATACATACAAATGAGAGAGACGGGTCAGTGAAATTAAGCTTCAGCAAAATTTCAGCTTGTTGATTGGGGATACTATAAAAGCCTTCGATACACAGGCGGACAACTTCACCGCATATAGTTGCTAAAGAAAACAGCCAACAGAATGAGATAAAAAGCGACGAGGAACTGTATATCTTTTCAAATTTGACACTCAGTTTTTCATTATCTCACAAAAAATTATTTTGTGTAGCGCCCTCTGCAACAGAACTCGACTATCCCTTTAAGGTACTAAATTGATATTTGATGTACTTAATAATTCGTACTTGCCATCGAACTTGTGCAACCGGGGCCCGTTTCTCGAAACCGTCATAAGTCTAACTTCTTGACTAAATCAGCGCTTGTATAAGCTACTTGTCCGCTTCGCGTTTCACGGAGCCCTCTTTGCCAAGATCAAGGACAACATCCTGACTGAGTAGTGATGATGCCTCCGACCCACAGAACTGTCATATATCAATCATCACTTTTTTAGTTGATGTGCAGCGCCATCACATGTCATTTATTGAGTAGGCTATGGCTGGTAAAAAGGGACAAGAAATCCTCCAGCTACACTTTTTCTTCACATTCACTAAAACAGAGATTTGTCCTTTATGTATGAATAGTTTATGAAACTATGCCATGTTTATATCTAAGGCCTTTTTCTGCTTAACTAAAGTGATAAGACGCGTTTATTTCCACATTGTAAAATCCTCGAAGAGATGAGTTATCTGCCAGAGCAGGCAAGCCATAGTCAGAAGTATATTCTGTAGTTTTCAGACCCATATCAATTATAAGATGAATTATATCTACAAATGTGACCGCGCACTACAAAACCAACAAACAGACGCATTGGGTGATTTTCAGGTAGAGCTCAGTAATGGTGTATTTGGTCACTCTAGGTTTATCAAATTTTAGTGTTTAGCATTTCCTGAAAAAGCATACTTGTTTCTATCTAATTTCAAAATTTTGAAGCACCAAACAACCTAGAAATGGGATTATTTTAGTGTTCTGTAGGCAAAGGAGGCCCTCGGGGGGTAGTTTGCAGGCACAAACCCTGGTCAGTCGTAAAAGAGAGTCTGCACTATAAGACTACCATAGGCCATGTAGTATAGCTGCTCCTGAACCAGTAGGTAGCTGGGCTAGGCTTGTCTCAGGGCACAATGATTTTTTGATAAAGTGTCAAATTAGGGTCTGTGCTTGCAGACTACTCGGGGGGCGAGAGGCACAACCCCCCAAGTTTTTCAAGTACTCCAAAAGTCACCCTTTTTACATAGGAAAAGTGCACCTCTAACTTTGTAAGAAGTGCCCCTTTTTCCGTAAGAAAAAGTGCCCCTTTTACTTTGACAAGTGCCCCTATTAATTTGTAAAAGTGCCCCTTCCCCTTTTCACCTCTGATAAGTGGCCTATTTACTTTGACACGTGCCCCTTTTCCTTCGACAAGTTGCCCTTTTCCTTTTGCAATAACTGTCCATTTTCCATTCTCATAAGTGCCCTTATTAATTTCTAGTAAGTGCCCCTCTTCAGGTACGAGAAGTTCCCCTTTTCACTTTTGATTAGTGCCCCCTTCACCTCTGATAATTACCCTATTCAAATATGAGAGGCGCCCCTATTACTTTGACAGGTGCCTCTTTTCCTTTGTAAGAAGTACCCCTTCCCTATTTAATAACTACCCCCTCTTTAACTCGGATAAGCGCACCTTATATTTTCGCATGTGCCCCTTTTCCTTTCTGAAAAGTGTTCTTTTTCAGTTCAGATAAGTGCCCCCTTCACCTTCGATAATTGCCCTTATTCATATCTGAGAGATACTCGTTTTACTTTGACAAGTGCCCCTTCCCCTCCTGATCAGTGCCCTTTTCATCTCTGATGAGTGTCCCTTTTCATCTTTAATAACTGCCCCTTTTATTTTGACACGTGCCCCTTTTCCTTTCTAATAAATGCTCTTTTTCCTTCTTATAGGTGCCTCTCCCTCTTCTCATAATTACCCCTTTTCATCTTTGATAAGTGCCTCGTTTATTTTAAAGATACTATGTCCCTTTTGCAGCCAACATCAAGTTCCATAGAACTTTGCAGGAATTATGAATATGTCATGTATGTCCTATCTGTGAAATTTAAACGTTGGCAGTGTCCTAATATTCAAATTATGCAAGGAAACCCGTCTACTTGCTAGACTTCACTGTCAGAAACTATTGAGTGACTGACTGGCTATTTGTCTATATCAATAACCCACTTCTTGTAATGGTCAAAATTAAACTGATTGAATCTTTGCGCAGCACAAAACGTACGACCATTCGGTACAAGGGTCTGAAAATCAGACTATTACTTACTGGCTCTATAGCTCCTAAGTCGATTCGACAAACTAATAGTCATTAGTTTCCCACTTTTCAAGCCCCCTTTTTTAAGGAAGTTCTAAATTAGTATTATCTTTCAAATGCCGTTGGAATATAACCTTTTCATTTGTTTGGCCTGCAAATGGGACATAGTACCTTTAACATGTGCCTCTTTTTCTTTTTAATAAGAGCCACTTCCCTCTTTTCATAAAAGCCCCCTTTCTCCTCCGATAAATGCCCCTATTAACATCTGATCGGTGCCCCTTTTCTTTCACCTAATGCACAATTTCCTTTATTATAAGTGCCCCTTTTTCATTCTCATATTAAGCGCTCCTTTTCATATCTGGTCAGTGCCCCTTTTCAGGTGCGATAAGTGCCCCTTATCACTTCTGATAATTTCTTTTTTAACAATGATACGTGACCCTTTTCCTTTCCAACAAGGTACCTATCCCCTTTTCATAAATGCCCCTTTTCACCACTTATAAATGCCCCTATCAAAATCTGATGGGTGCCCCTTTTCCGTCGACAGATGCCAATTTCCCATTCTCATAAGTGCACTTTTGCATCCCTGGTGAGTGCTTCTTTTTGTAGGTGTAAGGAGTGCCCCATTTTCACCTCTGATAATTACCTTTTGAATGTTGGCACATGCTCCTTTTCTTTTCTAATGAGTGTCTTCAATCCCTTTCGATGAGTGTCCCCTTTTCCACTCAGCATTAAACGCGCCCCTAATTTTAAGCGACTAAAAGCAATTTTCCCCAAAGCTCGCTCGCATTTATAGATGATATAATTATGTTACATATCAAAAGTCTTTTCAGTCTTCCGTTATGAGAATGTGCTTATAACCCTATCAGGATTGGGTTTTTTCCTCTTTATGAGATGTAATTTTTCGCACTGCGACCTCACGAATCTTAAAATTTTCCTCGCTCGCTCACAAATGAATATTCAGACTATCACACCCAACTGCTAAGTATGATGCTTAAGCAATATCTTGTATGACGTATACAGAGAAACAAATATTAAAATCATCCTTTATAATGTAATCACAATTTTTGGAAGTCACTTTTTGGAAGTCGCTCCGCCGCCCCTGTTTGTAGGTCTGTGTTTGTCTGATTTTGATTTTGGTTCTGATTTTTTTTTGGAGTGGTTGTAACTTTTCCGAGGTGATGGCAACTGAGGGTGTTTCATAAAGCTGTTCGTAAAGCAGTGGCGGATCCAGGTGGGCCGGGGGGCCCGGGCCCCTCCCAGGTGGGGGGTGGCAGTGGAAAAAAACCCTTCCCGTAGGGAAAAAAATTTTTCGGGTGCCAAAATTTTTTTTTGCTCACTACACCCCACTGAGCGAAAAATCGACCGGCACGAAGTGGGCCCCTTTTTAGGCCCCCTCCCTTGCCGCCGGCTGGATCCGCCCCTGCGTAAAGTTACGCATGACTTTACGAATGACTTAAATATGAAAAGCCAAATAGGATGCTCAATCGTGTTTTACTGCATCAACAAAAATTGAACTGTGCAGATGTAGATTAACATTCTCATTAAAACAAACATTTTTAGTGCAAAGTATATTTTATGCCATAAGTTACACTTTGTTAAAACATCAGAAAAAACTTTGGGCATCCTATCTGGCACTTCATATTCAAGTCGTTCGTAAAGTCATGCGTAACTTTACGAACAGCTTTATGAAACACCCCCCTGGTCTCATTTTAATCTCCAATAAGTTTAAACAGAGTGAGCTTTGGCATTGATACCTAAACAAAATAAAGAACAGGATATGTATAATTGGTGAGCCAACTTTCAGGACAATCTGATAATCCCTTCACATAAAATTCTATAGAGGTCTAATCTCCTTTGTGTCACCTTGCACAAGGGAGTCAGAGTGCCTAATTAGAAAACAGGCTTTAAAACTCCCTTTTTCTAAAGTAACTTTCTTTGTGATAGGGCATTCTCCTCCTTTTTCCAATGGGTTAGGAACGACCAATCATGATGAGCATTACCAATGTAAAGCTGAGAATCTACTCTTTCAAAATCAGACCTAAACTTAAAAGCAATTTCTGGGGACTTTTCGTTGGTTTTGGACCGGGTCACAAGCGTGTAAAATGAATAGTTAAAACATGTGTTTTAACGCTTGGAATGCTTACATTTTGTCATTTTTTAAAAGCCTAAAACATTGGACACAACTTTCATAGCATAGTTTATTTACTAAGAATAATTAATGGTGTACTTTGACCAACTATCAAATGAAAATATCCGGGGTCACCCATCTCAAATAAAAAAAAAATGATTCACCGGTCATGATATGAAATATTCACAATTGCATTTTACAAGTAATTCTATGGTATAATTGTCGGAAGACAGAAATTCCTTTTAGACAATAGGAACTTTTTTCTTTGAAGACATGTGATCGGAATTTTTAGATGATAGGCATGATTACTTTATCAATTATCGTGTTTGATGTCTCTACGCCATGTTAAAGAAGTTACTTTGAAATTGGATTTGCTGTAGTAGCTCTGCTGAGTTAAGTCATTACATACTCTGATCTGGTGCAAGTTGGTCACGAAATCAATGCCGGCCAAGAGAAAGTCCATGTAAGTTTCTATTTTATTTCATCTTTGTGGAGTGTGTTAATGAAATGTTATTGTAATAAGAAGTTACATTTTACATTTTCAAGAAAATTAGTTGTCAAGAAGGCTTGTACGTGTTTAATGTTGAATTTCGTTACTTTTACTTGTACTTCTAGAAAGTTAAATTGGTTCAAGGACAACGTGGTTAATCATGACCTTGACTTTGTATGCGGCACATAGTGAATTATGTTTGTTTATCAGAACTCTTGATAATAGGAATTCATGAATTGATGCACATAATTTTATTACTTGATTTTATTTAGTCAAAGACAGTAGTCTAGAGTGTAGCGGATTTCATGGTCTTATAGTTGTGACTGTCTGGTTTGTTATTTCTTTAGCTTGACCTGTGCAAGATGACCTGGTTTTCTGCGGGTTCTGGAGGTGTCGGTGGTTGGTGACCACCAGTAGGCCTAGGCTTTTGACTTTGGGTAGGCATTAATTTCTGTACATGTACTTCTAAATTGTACTTTGGACAATTGGTTCAAAGATGTCAACTGTTTTATATAAATGTTTAATTTAGGAACCCAATTCAGTGAAGCCTAGTTCTCAGAAATAATTGTTTTTAATATGTATAATAAATATATGCATATTTGATATATAGATTGTAAGGCCCAATCAAGAGTAACTCCATGTATTTGATTTTTAACACCTGGATGGTTTAGTAAGAAATGAATATTGTTGTAAAAGGGCATTTAATATGCCAACGAAATCCCTCCTTATACCTTTGGCTAATAGGCCTGGGCAACATTCGTGGACGCGTAAGTACATTATGTGTGACCAGGCCGGGTGATATCTCCCCAGCGCGCCGGTACTATACACACTATTTATATGCATCTAGGAGACTTGTTGGATGCACGTACGCGTCCGGCCCTCGCTACCCTCTTGAGGGCGTGCGGCGTGTATGCATCTTGGATCCGGTATGTCCAGCGCATCACACCATTCTGGAACTTGAGCTGCTGCTGTGAAGACACCTTCTACAATCCGCCGATAGCCTTGAGCTTCAGACTTAGAGTTACCACAATACTCAGAGTTATACGCTGAGCTTCGGAGTTACATTGAAGCTGAGCCAGAGTTATCTGTATCAAGCCGTACAGTTAATATAAGGTTAGTGAACCATCTTATTTCATATCATCCTCCCATTGTTCCGTATAATTGTTTCCACCAAGTAAAACGGTGGTTACTAACTCCGCCATCCTTCACCTAGTTTAAAATCTACAAAATTTAAGTACCTTTTTACTTCAATATGATTTATTGGAACATATGTCATTTTGCATTTACAACTTGTTAATAATGTTATATATTTGAAAGATGTTATTTATCATTTCTATATTCTCTTTGATTGCAGGGTTTTTTTCATACACGCAAACTTCAATAAAGACTTGAAGTAAAGATCTGATGTCCCTGAGCCAATGCCACCGATGCCAAATATCTGATCTGCATGTATTGTGCAAATATTGTGAACACTATGCATTATGGAAACAGATTGCAGCGACTCAGGATACGAAGAGCAATATCGATTACATAAAGACATGCGTCTAACTATGCCTGGACTGTGAGACACTTCATCAGATATGACACCGAATCATGTAATAGTTATAGAAGGAGGTTTATCTCTTCGTTTATCTTTCATTCTGAGTGTTCATTGTGTTCTTTTGAAGGAGAGTTCTAGCTTTTGGACAGAAATATGAGAGCGGGCTGTGGAAAACGCCGGGTGTTGACCCTTGCGACAATAA
The DNA here is from genome assembly GCA_037976565.1 of Mesocentrotus franciscanus. NCBI lineage: Eukaryota > Metazoa > Echinodermata > Echinoidea > Camarodonta > Strongylocentrotidae > Mesocentrotus > Mesocentrotus franciscanus. Next base: position 15,104,205 of record CP137681.1, on the reverse strand, counting down.
CCGTTTCTGTTATCATTTCGCTACAGACGCTCCTCCACCATAATTTCGTATTTGTCCGCTATCAACGTAAACGAGATAGCTTACAGAAGTGCTCCTACTCTATGGCTGAGATCAGGAACCATAGTTTCAGTGGGAAATCATATCAAAATATTTGAGAGAAAGAAAAAGAAGAAACAAAATTCAAAAGCAAAAAGTCTGGGGAGGAAAATGATTTACCCGTGGGTAAACTGTACATCATTTTTTTTTACTTTGAATGCACACAAAACACTGGATCCCATGTTCCCGATCTCGTTCACGCTATGTGGGAATGTACAAATTGCAGGGATGGTCTAACCATCTAACATCTAACGATGAGTGTTGTGCCTTTTGTGAGAGGGAGATTACTTTTCAAGGGAAGGATACCTTAAAAAATTGTTGTAAGTGGTCATTCTCTGAACGACACGCTGGTGCCGTAGCCATTGCTCACAACAGCAAAGCGTATGACTCGTATTTATCCTCAATCATCTTGTGAGTAAAGGGATCATCCCTGAAGTGATCATGAACGGAGAAAATATTATAAGTCTACGCACGAACGATCCCAAAATTGTTGTCAATGAAAGCCTGAACTTTTTTTTCGGATGGAGCTGGCAAAATTACCCAAAACGTTTGGAATCAAAGAAATGAAAAAGGATTTCTTCCCTCATCTGTTCAATACAGAGGAAAATGAAATAGACGTAGGTACCCTTCCAGACAAAAGTATTACGGTACAACTTCCATGATGAAAAACGTCCTCCATGAATGGTATGATAACCTGCCCAAAGACTACAACTTTGATTTCCAAAAGGAAATGTTGGAGTACTGTAAGAGTGACGTAAGGATATTACACGAGAGCTGTAAGATATTTGGGAACCATTTCAAAGAGATAAGCAAGACCAAATCAAATGAGAAGGGCGTCGACACCATAGCGCTAACCCCCCACCCCCAAGATAATGGATACACTGGGGGGAGTGGTTACATTACAAGGGCCAATAGTTAAATATAGAAATACGCCATTCTTTCAACGGCGGCGTAAAGTTCACGGGCGCTATGTCGACGGGCATGCAGAGGTCGGTGGTGAGAAATATATCTCGGAATTTGTATTTTTTCACGGATGTGAAGTGTGTTACAAACCCGACACCGTCAACCAGCGGTGTAATAAAAAGATGGGAGTATTATAGAATGAGACATTACATAGGATTCAACTTTTGCAGAATGCAGGATACATGTTGTCATCACTGTTTGGGAACACGATTGGAATAGGGAGAGGATTGAGCCAAAAGTGATGCCTCTTATTCAAGGTCTTAAAGAAACGTTCCAAAATCCACTGAACCCACGGAATTCATTCATTGGGGGTCGCACCGACGGATGCGCTTTGTTTTACAAAGCTCAACTGGATGAAAAATATTGTATTATGACGAGTCTGTATCCATACATTAATAAGTTTGGAAAATATCCAGGCGGACATCTTAGAATTCTTCATTGAAATTTCCCACCTTTCGACCAGATCTTTGGCCTGGTCCAGTGCGAGATAACTCCTCCTAAAAACCTGTATCACCCTGTCCTCCCATATCGTTCCTCTGACAAGCTAACCTTCCCTCTTTGTGCCGCATGCGCAGAGGCGCTCAACCGGAACAATGTACGCATTCAGACAGCGAGCGCAAACTGAAAGGCGTGTGGGTACCCGAAGAGCTGAACAAAGCTTTGGAAAAGGGTTATCTTGATTTGATAATAAGGGAGGTGTGGCAGTTCGACCGTTACTATCAATATGATAAAGAAACGAAATCAGGAGGACTTTTTACGGGTTATATTGAAGCTTTCATGAAATTGAAACACGAGTCGTCGGGATATCCCCCGCCCCCACTCAGTGTTATTTAGGGTACGCATATGCGTGTTCCTCCTTTGAAAACACCCCTAAGTCCGGTGTGTAAAGTCAATTTTGTGTATGTACTAGCCGGACTTTGGTGCGTGAAAAGTACCCTTTACCGGACATTTTGGTAACACGCATGCGGTCATTCCGACCCCGGAGTGGGGGCCGGGGATATCCCGTCGGTGTGAAGACACCCTCTGAACAAAGAGAATATGTTAGGAAATTATTACCAGCACGAGGGAATCTTACTGGACCCGAAAAAATAGAGGAAAATCCCGGTCTTCGTGCTATCTCTAAACTGATCATCCAATGTCCTCTGGGGGAAATTCACCCCACGTAATAATTTAAGACAGACCCGCTATTTGAGTACCGCCGCAGAATTGCTGAAACATTTAAATGACGAATCTGTGAAAGTGCATGATATTCTCGTTCTTAATGAGATGCTACAACTCAATTTCACTAATGCTGAAGGTTTCCTAGATCAGAATGTGGATACCAATGTCATCATCGCTAGCTTCACTACAGCTATGGCAAGACTCAAACTCTACTCAATACTTGAGAAGCTGGATGACAGAGTGCTATACCATGATACAGACAGTGTAGTGTTTAGGACGGACCCTTCACTCGAATCCTTTGATCCCAAGACGGGCGATTATTCAGGTGATTTAACCAATGAAATTGACCCTGCTAATGAAGAATTTATTGATACGTGGGTCTGTGTAGGTCCTAAGAATTACAGCTACAAAACAAATAAGGAAACTCCGTATGCAAAGAGCGATGGTTTACCCTGAACGATGCAAATTCTTTGGTATTAAACCATGAAACGTTAAAAAACTTATTCAACGCAAAGAAAATACCAAACGTACGATTCATCAATCAAAAATTGTACGGGATGTCGAAACCAAGACTATTCATACGGTTCAACGGAAGAAATATTACAGAGTATTTTTCACTGAGAGGGTTCGAGTGGGGGTAGCGTAAAAACATTGCCCTACGGTCACGAGGACGTACAGTAAATATATAAAGTGGTTTTTATTCCTCGTTCAGGCCTTTCAATTTCATTTTCCTGTAGACCTTCGCACGGAGAGGTTGTTATTTCTCATAGATTATTTATAGATGGATAGTTCGAACTTTCTCCGTATGCGACGAGACTTTGTCAGGCGCATTCCTCAAAATACATTCCGTATGAATTGTCTAGTCGTTGTCCTCTTAGTAATTATTTTCTGTGCGAGTTTTTCTCTCGATGTATTACTCGTGAAGCAAGTCGATGGCAATAATACAATACCATGGTCGTATTTAAATGCTTTTATTCCTGAAGAAAGCTTCAGTGGTTCATTTTCTGTAGACTGAACGGTATCACTTTCTTACGAGGACTGCGATTTTTATTTTTACATTTGATTGAATGCATTAGGTATTGATTTCTCTATGATATTATTGTTAACGTATAAGGAATTATTTTACCCACATCTCGTACCGTAAAGTTACGTTACATTCACTTACGCCTGTTTAGGTGTTGTATGTAAGGTGTTGGCAGCCATCTTGGATACAATATTTCAAAAAAGGGTGACACTTATACTTGATGATACTTTTTCGTGCATCAATGAATATTCTTATACCCTTAAAGTTTACTTTTACACTGAAACATTCTTTATTGTTAATAGTAACCCAAATCCGATTATATTACGATATTGGCTACCATTTTGGACGCCATCTTGGTTTTCCGGGTTTCCTGACCACCATAGCACACTTACTTTTATTTCGTTTTAAAGCCCCACTGCACTACTATCGCTATCCTTTTTCTTAATTGTGTTGAATCCGCAAACATTTCACTTGACGAAATAAAAAGATTTGGACATTATGCTGGGCCGAATTTAAAATGTTATGAAAACAAAAGCAATAACAATGTAACTCAATTAGAATTCATAAAAGGCTTAAAATGGAATGATGATCCAGTCAAGTATTTTGGCATTTACCTCACTAAGAATAAAAAGGAATCGGATCGACTGAACTGGGCTATGAATAAAATCAATCCTTAATTTTTAGAAGTTGAAAAATTTAACTATTCATGGTCAAGTTGTTATTAATAAACTGTTAATAATTTTACAATTTGTGTATGTTGCTTCAGTATTACCTATTCCTCCAAAACTGATTGTGGATCTGAATAAATTGATTTATAATTTTCTTTGGAACACGAAAAGAAATAAAGTCAAAAGGTCTGTCTTAATGAATACAGCTGAAAAAATGCAGACCTATGTATTGTAGCTTTACATTCCAAAGTTCAATCCCTGCATTTGGCCTGGTAAAATAACCATGATGCACCTTGGAAATACATGTTTAAATATTGGATGGATAAAATATGCCAGTTGTCTTTGATATTAAAAACAAATTGTTCTCGTAAAGATATGTTGATGCTATGTTTAGGAATCTATAATATACAAGCATTGCTTTTCAATAGGTTTCCTCACATTCTACTTAATCTATCGTATGAATTGAGGATCATTGAGACGTGCTCATATATATTACATGTACTGTATATACATGTATATATATATATATATATAATTACATTTTATGTGTATGTCTATATTTTTTGTAAAATGCGGAACAAATAAACTTGAACTTGAACAATATGCCTGATTTCTATGTTAATTTGCTTGTATCCTGGAGTTGATTAAAACAATATAGTGAAACAAGTCGATGTTAAAGCACTTCACCGCATACTACCCTTCAGATATAATTTAAGTTAATGGAAAATTTCAAGTGAAAATTTGTGTACTTTTTGCCAAACAATAGAATCGTTTGTTCATATTTTGTTAGAATGCCCCCAAAGTAAACTTTATATATCTTCTTTTTATCACATGGGAATGGGTTGAGAAGAGTGGAGATTAAGAAACCCTTTCAAAGATATGAACAGCGACCTCTAGTGACAGCATGAACAGCCAACATGACAATTTTAGTAACATTTGCCATACTAGTTGCTATAAAGCAACTGTACCCGCAATTGCCATATATATGGACAATAGTGTTAAGGTATATCATGTGGATTTAGAAATGTTCTTCTTGCACTTCTTGCAGTTTACATAGTAAGATCCTCTTCTTTGTATCGCGTGGGAAGGGGTTGAGAAGAGTAAAGATTAAAGAAGCCCTTTCAAATATATGAACAGCGACCTCTAGTGACAGCATGAACGGCCAACATGACAATTTTAGTAACATTTGCCATACTAGTTGCTAAGCAACTGTCCCCGCAATTGCCATATATGGACCATAGTGTAAAGGTATATCATGCGGAATTATAAATGTGCTTCTTGCACTTCTCTCGAAAGGAATAGGCCTGCCTCTACAGGATAAACAGTGTCGCTTCTTTTTCTCATCATCCATCTATTTCTACCATGTAAGCTCTTTGGAAGTGCATAGAGACGTTAATATACGCTATACAAGAACCGAATGTTATTATTATTACTTTCACAATTTCTCAATCCTCCTTATCACTATAGGCAGCCGATCACAAAGAAATGTTAGTTTGTAGCCACAAACCCATAATGTATAACAGAGGGTCTGAGCAAGAAGACTATACAGAGACAGCAGTCAATAGGCCCTATACATACTGTAGCTTCTCCTGCCACAGTCAGAGACTGACAGAGTTAGGCTCTGCTAAAGATTCTATGGAATTATTTTTACGTGTCAAATGAGAGGCTGTGCCAGTAGACTAGCGAAATACTAGCGCTCCTCGGCGGGTTTTTTCCGTGTCATCAAGCAATTGCCCTCATATTTACTCAATTGTTCTAATGACCCTTGTATATGTAACCAAATATAAAGGTCATATTGCAGAGAAATCTAAAATCTAACCAGTCAGACAAAACTTCGGAAATCCGAGTGCAGGCAAATACATGTACGGTACTCGGATAACGGCGAATACTAGTAACACACAGTGAATATAGTGCCCTCATCGTTCATTGTGTGGCAGTTGCGTACAAAAGAAATTTTAAAAATCTTTAAAAGTCAACCTACTTTTGATATGTATATTATATGTATTTCTAATAATGTTGTGGATATATTTATTCCACATGCATACCAGTTTTACGTGACTAATCCTTCATGGATTCTGAATATAATTGAATCACATACAGCATTATCTTACATGATGATTTTGATGATTATGATGATAGTACATGCACATAATTGTTAGATCTTATTCATCATGCTCTTCTCGTTCTTCTTCTTCTTCTTCTTTTTCTCCATCTCCTTTTTCCTTTCTATTCATTCTTCTGCTTCTTCTCCTCCTCCTTCTCCTCATTTTTATATTTCTTACCCTCCTTCATGTTTTCTTCTCCTATTACTTCAATTGGTTGTCAGTTGTTTTAGAGAGGATATCTGCTCGGTTGCAGCTGATATGGCAGCTGATAAAATCAGTATCTCTGAGAAAATTGAAAGTAGAACACATAGCTGAATATAAATAGACCATAGCGAAAACCCATTCGTATGTATCGCCATTTTTTGGTTTTACTGTCCCTTGGGGTAGTCTTCATTCAGCACACTAATTTGATTTCTTGAGAAGATCAAATCGCACAGAACAGCACGCCATGAGTGCTAGTGAGAGGTCAGCGAGTGGAACGGTTTTTATCATTCCAGGCAGGAGTTAGTTTGCAGGATCAAACCCTTGTCTGTCGTTGTGCTTAGCAGTGTCTGCACTGCGAGACTACAATATGTCTCTGTGCTTTAGCCGCTCCAGAGACTGACATATCTAGGCTCTGCTCAAGGATTTAGGAATTGTGGTAAAGTGTCAAATTAGAATCTCTGCGTGTAGACTAGTACGCCACTCATCATCATATACGTGCCTTCACGGTTGTTTCATCGCAAAGCATGCCGGGACAGATTTCTAGTCCGGCAGTAGATTTTCACCTTCGTCGCGATCAGCTGTTCCATTGCCAACAACGGGATTTTTATCCTGTCGAATCAACATCATAATCTTGTACAGGATCCGTTATTCTGCATTGAATTTCTTTCATTCCAATATAACTTGTACGGTTAGAAACCAAAGTTTGTGATTATGTATTTTTATGACGATCCTTCAAAAATAAAGCTGAAAATACGAAGTAAAGTGGGCTAATGAGAGTGGGTTCTGCTGTATGAATTTATAGTCCCATATGTTCAAATGTGTGTGTGTGCAGTTTGCGTCGATGGTTTGCCTTATTAAACTGCTAAACATTCGTGTTTTAGGTTGAAGGATCGTCATAAATAATACATAATCACAGACTTTGGTTTCTTACCGTACAAATGATACTGGAATGAAAAAATCACGCCAGAATGACGGATCCTGTACAAGATTATGAAGTCATGTTGATTCGACAGGATAAAAATCCCGTTGTTGGCAATGGAACAGCTGATCGCGGCGAAGGTGAAAATCGACTGCGTACTAGAATCTGTCCCGGCATGCTTTGCGATGAAACAACCGTGAAGGCACGTATTCTCTCACTCTCAGGGTGATCTCCAAAGCAGCAATTTACCATTACACGAATTCCAAGCAATGACATTGTAATTGTCACCAAAAATAGGGTGGAAAAAAAAACTTCCTTACGCATGGCTGATAATTTGCGTAAGCCTCCTCCCCATTAACGGATTAGGGGTCGAGAGCTTCGGGCGAGTATCGGGCCGGTAACTGAATAGGCCTGTTAATCTCAAACATCGATTTATTTTTTTAGGTTGGCATGCAACTCGTGGAAGGTGGATTAACATTAATGTGCTGTCATATATAGCAAACATTATAAACAGCCCATCAATAACAACCTTTCTCACGGTTCGTTGTTTACCTTTTCCGTGCAATCTAAGCAGGGGGATTTATAAAATAGGTCTATCCCTATCCCCTCGAGGAAAAAAAAAACTAGTGTGATGGTACCCCCGATCGCAACTTCTTTCGAAAAATGAAGTCGTGGGCAATTTCAATACCCTTTTGCATGCCTTCGAAAATCATGTTCGGATTACGTAATATGTCATTGATATGTTCGCATATTTCAAAAGGTGGCGTGCAAGGCCTCTGAAATAGCCCGGCTTACAAACATATTCAAATTGATGCATACTGTTAAAAAATAAGGTCACCACACACACATACCTTAGCTCCGCCACTGACCATAATGACAACTATCAATCGATAGCGACTATTGGGTTGTGACGTTAAACGGTGCTTGAAACTAATCCCAATCCATCCTAAATCCCCAGGCAGATCCCTATCTTAATCCCCATTTATCGACCGCAACCATTATAGGCAACCGTTATACCGGTTAACGGTTTACATTGTTACCACGAGGCGAAACACGGGATTTTTAGGTGATCGAAGACAAGAAAAAGAAAACAAAAGTAGAAAAAAATTGTAAGTAGACCCCGCCCCCCATGAAGGTAATGCTTTCCCATAATCTGTACTGAAAATGCTCTCGTTATTAGTTAACATAATGTATGATCATATAAAGGCATGTTTATCCATTTCTAAGTAGCAATATGACCTTGCCCCCGAAACAAAAGAGGTGTATAACTTATGATACGGTTGTGAAATAGACTCGGTAAATCATTGGTGAAAAATTGTGAGACTGAACTCTAGATGCATTCAATTAAAACACTGAAAGATCAAAGTTTTTATTATGATTGTTTCTTCTATTAGACCTGCTCACCATGTTTACTCATGTATTTAGATTTTTGTAAAAGTTATGAATAATAACAACTTTATGGATGGAATCCACTTTGCATACATTCCTTTATTGCTACGTCGGGCAAGCCTCTAACAAGCTCCTAGTTGTCAAGATGAACTTTTGTTCAAAAGTTATGCATAATTAGAGTGAACGTGTCTCTTGTTAGTGCTTTTAGCACCCTAATTGCACAGATAACGTGCTTAAATTAACTGCATTGTGCTGCATTGTTTTAGCCGCAATTAATATCATTTAATATCACTCTTTCATCATATTTAGCGATAAGATTTCTTCATGATCGACGGAGAGGGGGGAGGTGGGGCTTACCAAATCTAATCACACACAAAGGATATACTCAACTCTCAAACATGACAACCATTTCATCCATTCAGATAGAAAATAAAAACATACATTTTTGGATAGATCATTTGCATCCTGACTATTGAACAGTTATTTGTAACAGGTAAATGAAATAATTGAATGAAATAATCATTCGTAACGAGGCATTTAATGAATACGAATGCACGAACTCCGACTAAATTACGAAAATGGTCTACCTTTTTTTTGTCTATTGTTTTTTTGTTTTTCAATGTTTGTTCTGTTTTGCGTTGTTTTGTTTTGTTGAACATAAAGGGTCGAATGAGGGTTACCTTACATACCTTGGACTATACAGCTGGATGGCTACGGTAAGAATGGCCAGAATATTCATAAGGATTCTTTGTTGTTAAACTATCATGGGACATTAACTTCGATTGTTGCGTCACAAGGATGACAAGGGCTTCAGCAAAACAACGATTATGGCTGATTAAATTAGCACGTATTATACAACACCTACGTAGGTCCTTGTCATTTGATTGGATGATTGTTGGTCACATGACATTCAATAAATAATACTATTGCACGACCGTGCATTTTTGGTTATATTCGCCGTGCATTTTTGGTTATATGCAGACTGCGACGCGTACGTACCTCTCTGCGCTGCACGTATCCCATTGTTATTAGCTGCGCGCATCTGACGCGGAGGCAATCTGAATGTAATCGAGAAGGCCCGACTCCAACTTTAATTTATCTGTAATATAAGGAGCAAATATTTCATGAGAGTTTAGACAGTTGAGGTCTTGCTCTTTATCAAGTATTCCAAAGGATGATACAGAATTGCTTTGCTTTGGAAAACGGGTCCTAGTGGACAGTCTTCATAAAATCTAGACAAATTTGTAACACTTATAATTCTACAGGCCTTCTTTTATGCCCATTCTATTGCAAAGTCACAATTGTACAGACTTTTTAAAGCAACCTGTAAAGCCTTTTGGGTCATCTATTTTTTTAATGTATGTGAACATGACAATGATATCATTATTACGTCAAACGATATGGTTTCTATTGGCAATAAAACGGGGTATTGAAAATGCATTTAACTTCACTTTTGAATGTCCTTGCGTTCGTGTTAATACACGAATACTGCATCTTCATCTTTAGTGATATTTACACTAGATGTGCGATGCTTCATGTGGGAAACAGTTGGGAAAATCCCTATCTTGTCAATTTAAGATAAAAATGCAGCAACCTGATGTGAAAGGCCTAGATTGTTTCCTCATTCTACATAAATACATGCACAAATGAAATAATTAGATAAATATAAATAAATAAGTAAATTATTCAGTAAATAAAAAGATAGATAAATAAATAAATAAATACATACATAAATACATAAATAAACAAATAAGAAAACATATATTAATAAATATATAATAAACAAGTGAATATATAAATAAATATAACAAAAATAAACGAAGTGAGCAAGAAAGAAATAAGAATTAGATAAATGAATTTAAAAAATAAACATATAGAAACATGGCAATATAGATGCGTAAACTACCAAGACAATATTTGAGAAGTTGGTATTAAATGAAAATATGAAATGATGAACTATACAGTTATAACTCATTCGTCAGTTTAGATAAAACGAAACTGGGCCATGTGCGGAGAGGAGGAGGATATTTTCCCCTAGAATATATCACTTTACTAATAGCCATTTTGTTTTCACCGGAAATAACTCCAGTCTCTGCCTATGTTAATGTGCATAGAATAACTACATAGCTACATCCATAGAAGAACTCAGCTAGATAACAAAAAATAACAAATACAATTTTGTATGCACTAATTCTTCATCGTGAATTTCGTTCTTTTTCCTTCTTTTTTTCTTGAATAATCGAGGCAGCTGTTCACAAGACTTATGCTGAGATCTGATATTTCCAATCCCTCTTTTCACCTGCAATTAAAATTAAAGGGCTAACATCATTCAAACTTATTTGGGGCATTTTTAAACATTAGACATACATGTTATACACACGTATGACTATGCCTAAAAATAACACCTTTTATCCATTTCTTTTCACCAAATCAATTCATAGCAAATTTAATACATTTATCCTCATGTTCAACCTGGTCGACGAATGCTCATTTTGGGCGTTTGCCTTGATTATAGAAACGCAGTTAGTAAAACCGTTATTTTCTCAAGTAAACGAGGATTCGTGGCCGAGATTCTTTTTTTCTCTCTTTTTGTGACACAGTTCGGCGAAATTCTTGATCAAACAAACCCCGGTTGTTTGACTTCTCCGATTGTAAGTGATTGTAAATACTCCAGCCGTCTAGTATCAAGGCAATCAAATATATACACAACAAACACGGCATTTAACATCAAATTGTCTCGGTTCGTCAAATGCTATCAGACGGTCACTGTGGCGTAGTGTGGGTTCAGACATAGAGGGGCATCACGAGGGACGGTGCACCACCACTAGCGGTTCTAGAGGGAGGGAGTTGGAGGCTTAAGACCCCCTCCCTCAATTTTGTTTGTAATATCAAGCGCCCCCTTCAAAAATAATAAATCTAAGCGACTCACAAGTCAAGTAGAAACTAGATGCAAGAACCCACAAGCCACCGCCCCCCCCCCCCCTCGCTACACACATATATTATTGATTATAGAAAAATCAATCAGACATCATTGCCCCGATTTATGGAACAATATTTTTATATTTATCTATAACAATTAAAACATGCTCGACCCTTTATTCTTGTAATGCGATACTAAAAAGGCCACATTATATCATCATACAGAATCATTTCTCACTAAACTTCTTCTCCGATTTCTGAATTCGAATATATTTTTAATTAATTCATTCTTAAAATACACTATTATTGGATTATAAACATTCCGTACCAGAACCCCATCCGCACTTCCACATGCACTTGCACTGCACCCACTTGAACAATATATAATTTAAGAATTATTATGCCGCTAATTCTCCCGAGGCCGCAATCGATTTCAACCGCTCATGTAGACGGTCTCCTGCGTTTTTGGTACTTTATCTCTTTTCATTGAAAAATATTTATGTTTGTATGCATCTTAATTTAATGTACTGAAAACTTTGTAATTATTTATAATGTTAATTTATGTATATGATTATGTATTATTTTGAAAACGCAGAAAACAAACAAACATACAACCCCAAAAAAAAAAAAAATCAATTTTGTATTGGATATCCACGCTCAAAAGAGTTATGTCCCCACTACGTCGGAGTGGATGCTGCCATAAGTTTGAGCGGATTCAGATCCCTAATTATGACTCCCAAAAGAGTGAATTTCCACTCCTCTGCATGAAGAGAGTATATAGGTAGATTAAACGTGAATTCTTAAGGACATTGAAATAAATTTGATTACATTGTGAAAATAGTCTATTGCCCGTGGGATGATTTTTCGACAGTCTGTGTGATCGTGTTAGATCCACCATTTCATTTATGTCAAAGTAATAATAATTTAATATCTTGTAATGTTATGTTAAATTATATATATTGTTATTCTGTTATTATTTTTTTTGTGCATTGAATGAACAATAAAATATCTTTCAAAACAAAAAATACTGTCCCTTTTGTTAGCCAATCTACTGAAGGAGAATTTGCTCGTGCCCCGCCCCCTCCTCCGCCCACCTGTTTCTACACATGCTCTGCTCCACGTACTTCTTTTAGTTTGTTGACATTAATTTGAAAGAGTCGTGAATGTTGGGCAACAAGTCAACAAGACGCTGACGTAACGACTTTTTCTCTTATTGTAGCATATGAAGTCTAATTGCTAATTGGAACTTCAGGTATTTGGCAATCCTTAGTTAAGTGTTTTATTTTCCACCCTCCCAGTAAGGAGAAGTGCTTATAGTACTGTGTATAAAGTTAACGTTAAAGTTAGAGGAAGATCTAGAAGATAAATAGCAGCATCTAGGCCTAAATGCAAACAAAAAGGGCATGGCAGTAGACCTAGTCCTTTCTACCATCTTTGAGAATTGATCCGGAACGGTAATAATAATAATATGGATATTTATATAGCGCCGGTATCCGTCAGACTCTGACACTCATGGCGCTGCACACATTTTACCCTGCATGGCTGTAGCCGAGCTGCCAAAGTAACTAGCGCTCAAGCATATCAGGTACACATTTACACCTGGGTGGAGAGTGGCAAATGTAGATTAACATCTAATGCCGCGGCGGGACTTGATCCCCAAACCTTGTGATCTGCAGTCGGGTGACATATCCACTAGAACACAACACCTCTACCGGTACAGTGGACATAACATTTTAGACTTAATGTTATGTGTTGTATGCGTGTGTTTCATAATATTTATATTTTCTTACTTTATTTTATTGACATTGTTGGAGTTATTTCACTTCTAGACAGTACGACATTGCAGGATATCTTTCATTTGTTTTAGACATGAATAGACATTTATTTAATTCATCTAGACTTATAAGCTCATATGTGAATTGAGTAACTTTAATTTGTCATTGTCAATGAATTCCTTTCGGCAATATTCAAAGAAGGGTGATGAAAATAATTCTAATAGGTCATTCCTAATTCGCATCACTCAACTAGGGAGTGTTTGTGTATAGGACGCACTTCAAAACACCACGGGTTCAACAAGCGAGATTGCATATCACCTGATGACTGTATCCCGTTGCCATGGTGACGAGAAGATGGAGTATGGATAATGGAGTGTACCTTAGTTTCTTCCTCTCTGTTAGTGTGAGATGTGCGTGTGAGTTTGATTTCTCCCCCTCTATCTCTCTCTCTCTCTTTCTCCTTCTCTCTGTCTCTCTCTCTCTCTCTCTCTTTCTCTCTCCTTCTCTCTCTCTCTCTCTCTCTCTCTCTCTCATTTCTCTCTTTCTCTCTCTTTGTCTCTCTGTCTCTCTTCTCTCTCTCTCTCTTTCTCTCTTCTCTCTCCCTCTTCTCGCTCTCTCTCTCTCTCTCTCTCCCTCACGATTTATTTTCTTTTTTCCTTTTTTTCTTTTTTACTTTCTCCCTTGCTCTCTGTCTCCTCTCTTTCTCTCCCTCTTCTCTTTTCTTTCCCTCTCTATCACAATTTCTCTTCCCCTCTATCAGTCACTCTCTCCTCTCTTTCCACTCTCATCACCTGTTCTATTATTTCTTGCTCTCTTCTCTTTTTTTTTCTTTCTCTCTCCCTCTCCACCTCCCTCTTCCTCCCCCTGTAGGCTCTCTTCCCACTTCCCTCCCCCTATATCGAAATTTTCTCAAATTGCATATATCTCTCTCAATTTTGTTCTAAAGTAGACTTCATTTCGAATTAAGTTGTCCCTTTTCAAAAATTTGAATAATAATCAGCGGTTTCATAACGCAAAATTTTATAAAAGAGTCCACGCAAACATCACCAGAGGACATTCTAACTCACAATGTTTTAATATTTTCCACGATATATCGAAATTTTCTCAAATTTCACTTATCTGTTTCTCATTTTTGTTCTTAAGTAGACTCCATTTCGAATTAAGTTGCCCCTTTTTAAGAATTTGAATAATAATCAGCGGTTTTGTAACGCAAAATTTTATAACGGCCGGAGTCCACTTAAACCTCACCAGAGGACATACTAAGCCACAATGTTTTATTTTACACGAGATTGATGAAATGCAGGGTGGTGAAAATTAATTATCCACATGTCTCTCAATGTGATATTGCTGTACAAGGACGCTCGTCAAAATTATTGTCCCTTTCATAATACTTAATAGACATAGTTCTTAGCCTTTTTTATGGGAGGTGTTCCTTCATCTCCTTGTATTTCCTTTCTCACCCCCCCCCCCTTGTAGTTTTCTATTGATTTACCACGTTTACTTCTTCGTGCTCTCCTTCATCTCCTCTTCTCCGCAATATCCTTCTCTTCCTTTTTCTCCTTTGTCCTCCTTCTCTCCCTTTCTGTTCCTTCTTTTTCAAATAATTTTCTTCATCTTCCTTTTCTTCAACTTCTTCTTCTGCTTCTTCTTCTTCATCTTCTTCTTCTTCATCTTTTTCTCCTTCATCTGCTTATTCTTTTTCTTCTTCTTTTTCTTCTTCTCCCTTTCAAATTCTTCAGACTCTTTTCATTCGCCATCCAAATACATATTTGCTCCTTTATTTTTCTTCACTCGTTTGTATTCATTTCCCATATATCTATATCTTTAACCTTCTCAGCCCCCTTCTCTCTCTCTCTCTCTCTCTCTCTCTCTCTCTCTCTTCTCTCTCTCTTTCCTTACCTTTCTTCAATTGTGCTTCTTAACAAGTGTTCTCAAGCTATTTATTGTTATAAATGACTTTTCAAAATCATATTTAGCTGTGGCAGAACATTTGCATTAGGGCTCATCACAAATGCTTTCAAATATATGTAATTATAAGGTTTCCATCCTAAGAAATTAAAAAAAAGAGGAAGGTAAACATTCAGAGAATCGAAAGCCAATTTGGAAGATTATCTCAACTTGTACAGCTTCTCTCTGAGGAAAAAGGCGCCACTGAGTCGGTAAATCGTGTAATTACTATCCCTATCTCATATCCGATCACATGGTTTCCGTTCTAGCAAAGCCTATTGTCATATATTTATTAGCAAAGTCCGATGAAAATGAAGCCATAACTCAGGGTTTCATCTCATAATTCGTCTCTCCCCCTGCCCCTCTCTCTCTCTCTCTCTCTTCCTACCTCTTGCTATGTATGTAGGCCTAAGTATCTATCTATTTATTTAACTCTTAGGTAATTAACCTTCAATGTAGCCTTTTTCAGGATCAATGATGTCTACTTTCCTGGAATATTAGAGAGACAATCTACCAGCAGAAAATGTGCATCGTGTATAATAATGTGCGGAAGGTATCGAGATAAAAAATGATTTTAGGATTAGGTACATTGTGACCCAGCAACGTGAAAACGATGCGTTTTTCATTCACATTCTTCTTTTGAATTCGAGAGAAATTTTAGGCATTGACAAATGTTAGTTGAACAATATATAAGTTCACTGATTCACTCTCTTCATTTCTGAATAGACCTAAATTGATTCCTTGCATTTTCTTTGAATCATTTTGTTGTTATTGTTTAAACAGAAATAGTGAATAAAGGGATAATTCACTTTCTCCGTCTTCCCTCCCCCCTCCCCCTCTCTCTCTCTCTCCCTCTCTCTCTCTCTCTCTCACCCTCTCTCCCAAGTCTCAATCTTCCTCTCTTCTTCTTGTAACTCCTTTCTTTCTTCATCTCTCTCTATCAAAAAGTTTATATTTGCATAGCCTTTAAAGGCATCGTTTAACAAGGTTAAATCTGAGATGCATGGCCCTACGTGTTATCAGTGTCTGTGATATGGTGTTATATTGAAGCCCTAAACAAAATGCGCATCAAAATGATCATGAAGAGCCTCAAAAAAGTGAAAATCTTTGAGTGACCGGTTTTACCATACTCATTTTCCCCTATAGACTGTAGTGTTATAAAAACCGTTAGGAAACGAAAAATGAAATTTCGATTTCCAATCATAAATATTTTGATAATCAGACAGGCGATCGGCTTGTAAAAGTCATGGAATTCCTGACTGACCTAAAGGTTTATAAGTATGATTGCAGCATGAGCTAAATCCAGGATTTTGTTTCAGAATCTGAGGCAATGTTACCGAGTCACTAACGATCGCTCTCTCCCTCTCTCTTTCTCTCTCTCTCTCTTTTTCTCTCTCTCTCTCTCTCTCATCTCTCTCTCTCTCCATCTCTCCCTCTCTCCCTCTCCATCCCTCCTCCCCCCTTTCTGTGTGTGTGTGTCTCTCTCTCTCTCTCTCTCCATCTCTCTCTCTCCATCTCTCCCTCTCTCCCTCTCCATCCCTCCTCCCCCTTTCTGTGTCTCTCTCTCTCTCTCTCTCTCTCTCTCTCTCTCTCTCTCCATCTCTCCCTCTCCCTCTCCATCCCTCCTCCCCCCTTTCTGTGTGTGTGTGTGTGTGTCTCTCTCTCTCTCTCTCCATCTCTCTCTCTCTCTCTCTCTCTCTCTCTCTCTCATCTCTCCATCCCTCCTCCCCTTTATGTGTCTCTCTCTCTTCTCTCTCTCTCTCTCTCTCTCTCTCTCTCTCTCTCTCTCTCTCCATCTCTCCATCTCTCCCTCTCCATCCCTCCTCCCCCTTTCTGTGTCTCTCTCTCTCTCTCTCTCTCTCTCTCTCTCTCTCTCTCTCTCCATCTCTCCCTCTCCCTCCCATCCCTCCTCCCTTTCTGTGTCTCTCTCTCTCTCCATCTCTCCCTCTCTCTCCCTCTCCATCCCTCCTCCCCCCCCCTTTCTGTGTGTCTCTCTCTCTGTCTCTCTGTCTCTCTCTCTTCTCTTTATATGTTTGACCATCTCTGTCTATCTCTTCTTTGATATTCCTTTCTCCCCGTTGTGAATCAACAGTCCATGTTAGAAATCAAGGGGGAACACAAATCAGTTTCAGTCTTGTATTATGTCGGGGAAAAATTGATTTTCCCTCCGGACAGAGACTCTGCTCCGAACGACCAGGGGTGTTTCACAAAGACTAAGATCGACTTTAAGTTGGACTTAACTATGACAGGCCATTCATGCCATTGGTTGCTATCACCATTGGTCTTTAAATTATGATCTTTAGATAATATTCTTTCCTTCAATAATGATTTATCAAAAAAGGTAAATTCTGTAGATTTTTGACCACGATTGTACGTCCCTTGAGAGACCAATGCCAGTAAATGGTGAGAGCAAACAGTGGCATGAACGGCCTGTCATAGTTAAGTCTAACTTAAAGTCGATCTTAGTTTTTGTGAAACACTCCCATAACTGATAACTGTCCTGGGCCAGGCCGTGCTCGTTTCATTCAAATCGTTGATTGCAGTAATTTAGTAAAATGTGCGCTGCAGGATAAAATCGATTTTACAGAGTTTTCGCAGTGTTATCATAAACTTCTTCTTATTTACACTACGATTCAATTTAATCTTGATGATATCCCAGTAATAGATTGCCCCAATCTATGGGACTGTAATTTTAGCTGCATCAATATATATATTTTTTATACAATTTGCTCCTTTTTTTCCTTTAATTCAATTAATAACATTAGCATTTTCAAAGGTGATACTGTAATCTTAGCTGTATCAATATATTTCATTTTTTGAATACAGTTTGTTCCTTTTTTCTGTAATTCAATTAATAACATTAGCATTTTCAAAGGTGATACTGCAGTTGACGATATGAAAGATAAACTGGGAATGAATTAAAGGAAACAGTTTATTCTTCTTCTTTTTCTTTTTTAAGCCCTTAAAGATACTAATAGTATGTCCCTTTTGCAGACGACATCAAATTCTGTAGAACTTTGCAGGAATTATGAATATGTCATGTATGTCATATCTGTGAAATTTAAACGTTAGCAGTGTCCTAATATTCAAATTATGCAAGGAAACCCGTTTACTTGCTAGACTTCACTGTCAGACACTATTGAGTGACTGACTGGTTTTTTCATCTTTGGTAATAACATACATAAAATGAGCTGTAAAGGGTACATGAGCATTTGTCTACATCAATAACCCACTTCTTGTAATGGCCAAAATTAAACTGATTGAATCTTTGCGCAGCATAAAACGTACGACCATTCGGTACAATGGTCTGAAAAATCAGACTATTACTTACTGGCTCTATAGCTCGTAAGTCGATTCGACAACTAATAGTCGTTATTTTCCCACTTAAAGACATTTTCAAGCCCCCCTTTTTTTAGGGAAGTTCTAAATTAGTATTGCCTTTCGAATGCCGTTGGAATTTACCCTTTTCATTTTTGGGCCTGCAAATGGGACATAGTACCTATAAGTAAAGGCTGATTGTACGGGTGTAAACAAGACGGGCAAAAAAAGTCATCCGAAAAAATACATTTCATGTCTACATAATACTTGTCACTGTTAGGCCATCTTCATTTTCTATACAAAACTTTTTATATGAGCTTCTGTCTCACTCCTTTTCTCCACCCCCCCCCACACACACACACACACACACATACACTTTTCTTTTTTCCTCTCTCTCTTTTAATTTTTTTGGTTTTCTCCTTCTTCCTTCTCATCCCCATTTTATCATCACAGTCGTCATCTCTTCTTCTTCTTCTTCTCCTCCTCCTCCTCCTACTCTCTACTTCTTCTCTTCTTCTTTTCTCTCCTTTTTCTTATTCATCTTCTTCTTCTTCTTCATCATCATCTTCTTCTTATTCATCTCCTCCTCCTCTTCCTTCTCTCTACTTCTTTTCTTCTTCTTTTCTCTTCTTCTTCTTTTTCATCTTCTTCTTCTTCTTCTTCTTCTTCTTCTTCTTCTTCTTCTTCTTCTTCTTCTTCTTCTTCTTCATCTTCACTTTCTTCTTCTTCTTCTACTTCTTCTTCTTCTTCGACTCCTCCTACTCCTCCTCCTCCCCTTCTCCCTTTTCTTATTCATGTATTTTATTTATATCGGATGCTTTTTCTCCGCACGAGCAATCTGCATGCAGAATTGTATTGATCCTAACTGCAGTCACATATCTAGGCCACGCTTGAGAAATGAGGATAAATTTTAATGTAAACAGTGTTGTCTGGGTTAATTAAAGATATAGCTATCGACCGCCATAAGTGGAATATATTTCCAATATCTAATTTTGGACAGGGACCTAAATGTCATACGACGTATGCAGAGATTAAAAGTTTCATTTGGTGTAATCATGCTCTATTAGTGAGAAAAAAGTATCAAAAGTTTAAAGGAACTGTCGGATAAAGACTCTTTATGGAGAATTTCATTTGAGAATGATAAAACTTTAATTGTGCATTTTCTTAAGGGGTAAGAATAAACATTGAATTTTCAAATAAAACTCAGCCGCTTTTGTGATGAATGATGATTTAACTTTATTTTGCCTCTGTTCTGTCTTAATCAATAAGATTTAGCAACTGCTGGCAGGCAGCAACAGTCGTTTTATTTATTTAGGATCGAGAAATGCTTATTCATGTACTTCTGCTTCTTTTTCTTCTCCTTCTTCTCCTCCTTCTTCTTCTTCTTCTCCTTCTTCTTTTCCACATTTCTTCCCTTCTTTTCTTCCTTCCTTGCTTTCTTTCTTTCCGTCTTTTTTCTTCTTCTTCTTCTTCTTCCTCATCATCTTCAACTTAGTTACACTTCCTGCTGCAACGGGCCCCTTCTGAACTCTGCGTCACCGTTCAAAAGTTTGTGGGTCAATTAGTAGGCCTACTTCTGAGAAAGATGCAGACGACCAAGTAAAGAAAATACGGAAAGTGACCAATATCAAGTTAATGTAGGCCATCGCTATGGTATAGCCCGTTCAATCAATCACTTTGAAAACAATAACTCCACTCTCTATTCTAAATTTCAGAGCATAAAAATAGTTCATTACCTACCGCCGGTAAATGTCGCTGCCCGAACCAGATTATTGGTCATCCAAAGGTCGCGGGGTCAGGTCAATGTTAAGCTCAAGGGTCAAGCGAAGGTTATGACCTCTCGTTATTGAAAGAAGAGCTCGCATTCTTCTTTCTCGCTTCTTTTCAAAAGTTGTTTTTCTTTCATTTTATGTCCGGGATATCTAATTGTGACGGAGTGTGGTTTTAATAACAAATCCTTCATCGCATCCCGTCTTCTTTCCAATATTTTATTCTTTAAAGTTTTTATTTTCGGGTGGTTTTAATAAGAAATCTTTTATCAGAGATGGACAGGTGTGAGCGTGAAAGGTCAAGACTGGACAATGAAGTGACCAGACGGGTTACTTCACTGGCGGATTAAGGGGCGCAACCAGACCGGGTCCCCCCTCCCCCATAAAAGTCAATTCTATGTGACTTTTCTACATGGAACGGTAAACTACAACAAAACTATTATATATAAAATAAACGCCGCGGTTTTTTGTGTAAAATGAATGATATCTGCGCCCAACAAAGGACTTGTGCGTATTTAGTGAGCTCCATGTTATATATACATAGACAAAGAAAGTGTGTTTTTTATGAGATTCAGCGTGGTACACTTTAAGTATTCATGATAATTATCTGAACGACCCTTTTTCTGCACACGAAAATGCGCCACTCACTCCTTTAATGTTAAACCCGAAATGCACCTGGAAACAGGTAGACTATTTATTTGTTTGTTTGTTTGCTTGCTTATGGGTTATTTTGAAAGTTGTGCCCCTCCCCCCCCCCTTTTTTTTAGTACAAAATCCTGGGTCCGCCTCTGTGCTACTTGCATGGTGGTCAAAGATCATTGGTACCCGGTGAAGGAGGTGAAAGATTATCGGTCAATGGAGATGGAGAGTTCCACTTTATCAATATGAAAATTATATATCCCCCAGTGTCTTTCTGGCCAAAAACGACTTCTTTAAAAAAAAATTAAAAAATAAAAAAAATTCTCGACTTCAAGATAAGATTCATGGTAGTCAAATATAAATATATGACCAATCTAATATTTTGAGAAATATTAAGAATTTGTATTTTATAACTATATTGACAAATTCAGAAGCAATTTCCTTTTGGGTTAAATTTAAGTACACTGTAGTTTCGTTTTGTTTTGTTTTGTTTTTATTTTTTAGGGGGTAGTTTTCTAATGGTTTTATTTTCGCTCGTCAGAAATATTTTGACTACAGAGAGAGCTCCCCCTCCCCACTTACTTTCCCCTCCATTGTTCTTGTTCACACCAGTGACAACTTCGACCGTCTATCAATATACACACTTCATAATATTTTGTTATTTATACTAAAGAAAGACATCGCATGTACATGAATATGGTAAAGTCCTTTGCAATAATATACCGCCTAGCGTACCCATTTCTGAAAATTTCAACAAGGTTTATTTATTTTCAATAATCATCCCACGTGTGCACGGTATAGGGTTACAAACAGGTCAGGGTAAAACTTGTTCGGACCTCCTAAATTCCGTCTGGTTATATTTATTTAAACAAATCAAAAATCGAAAGAAAAATCTTGCCCCCCGGTTATACCATTTACATTTCTTTCTAATCGCGATCATTTCGGAAATAAAAAAACGGCTGTTTATGTAGTGTATATTACATTGAACTTAGAAGCAGGGGCGTCTTCGAACTTCAGGATTTTTTTTTTTTTTTTGGGGGCGTACAAACGCATTGATCAACAGCACACGCTCTATGCAACATACTGAAAATGAAGAAAACGCTTTAACTCACCCCCCCCCCGGAATAGTAATGATTATGATAATAATAATTATAATGATAATACTGATAATGAAAAAATAATTATGATGATGATGATAATAATTGATGATAGTATTGATAATAATATAATGATATTAATAATAGTAATAATAATAATAACAATAAAAATGATAATAGTAACATTAATAATAATAATGATAATGATAATTATAATAATGATGATGATGATAATAATAATGTAAACCTTATCTGTGAAATGGTAGAACAAAATTTACTTCCTTTCTTTTTGTTCTTCTTGATCTCTCTCTCTGTCTTTTGATATATTGCTAGAAAGGAAGGAGTGGGCGAAAAGCGTGGTGGGTGTGTTTAGAAAAGGGAGACGTGACTGCCTTTCACGTTGAGCATCTGGTGATTTAGGTCAGAAAGCACTGGTTGCAAATGATGAACAGGTTTGAAGATAAAAGGATGATCAGAAACAGAGATGGAGAGAATGAAATGACGGGAATAAATATAAAGAATGTTATCATGATTTAGAGATAAAGTAATTGAAGAAAACAAATTAAATGCTAAATCTTGGAAAGAGGTAACGAAAAACATGGACCTGCATGTAAAAGATGAAGACGGAGGTTTAAGAGGGGAAGAAGGTGAAGACGGAGGTTTAAGAGGGGAAGAAGGTGAAGAGGGAGAGAAAGAAGAAGAAGAAGAAGAAGAGGACGAAGAAGAAGAAAGGAAGAGGAGGAGGAGGAAGAAGAGGAATAGGAAAGGAGAAGGAAGAAGGACGAGGAGAAGATAAGAAAGAAGAAGGATGAGGAGGAAGAGGGGGAGGAGTATGGGAAGGGGCTGTAAACAAAATGAAAAAGAAAAACGAGAAGAGGATAGCAATATCATGAAGGAGAAAAATAACAAAAGGAATAAGAAGAACATAAAATGAAAGAAGAACAAATGTCAGAAGGAGAAATGCGATGAATGAAGACGGGTCTCACAATAGCAGAACCTTACGGGGCTGAGGAAGAAATTTAGTAAGAGAAAGTAAGTTACATGCCCTACAAATCAAATAACAAGATGTCCAAGATTTAAAAATAAATAACCCAAGGAAAAGTTAGGTAAAACTGAATAAAATATCAGAACAGAATTCACATAAAACAAAACTGATGACGTGCCCTCCCACTTGCCCCGGAAGAAACAGAATAATGAAAAAAGGAGATGAAAGATTAGGGTCTCAGTGGGAATACAAAAGAGAAAAGGTTTATCTGGTAAAAGGGGGGATTTTCCAGGTATGTATCAATAAACAATACTGTTTACATGTTTTCATTTGAAGTCACGCATACTTTGGAATGAACATGTCAAATATTGCACAGGTCCTCTTTTGTTCCCTTTTTTCTCTTTAGGATTCCACCGACCTGCCTACTGATTTTTTTCCTTCGTCTCCCGAAAAGTACAAACAGATTTCCAGCTTGTTTTCATTCAGAGATGAAGATTATATCCTCTTCTTTCTTCGTCTACTTCTAAATTTCCTAAGTATGACCACAAGATAGAAAACATGGGGGTGGGCTCCTGCCATTACAGCATATCCATACCTACATGTAACACCATATATGCCTATATAGAAGTATTTGTAACAATATAACATGAACACGTTGAATTTCTACTACAACCTCTTTCTTTTCTCTATTTTCTCTATTAATACTCCCTTCCCTTCTAAATTATTTTCCTTTCTGAGAAAGATATCTATACCTTGATTGAGAGTTTGTTTTGTTTGTTATTAATATGTTTTCTTGTCGGCGTGATCACCGTTTTATCAAAGTAGTCTACGAATACAACAAAAACAAAAACATCTTCATCACATTGCACGATTATTCAATTACTACTAAGTTTTGCAAATCACTCATTCATTTAATGCTTTATAAGATGAGTCATTATTTAGATAATGTAAGTCTTTCCCAGGATCCAAAACAAGGGAAGAAAGATGTGATCGAACACCCCCACCGCCACTTATGTCGATACATTTCTGTAATTCAATACCTTTTTAAATCTTGCCGCTTGTTTCACATAGATCATTGCAGATGGCTTTACACAATCAGACAATGTTTAAATGTTGTGGTAGCTATACTGCTACTTTTTTTTTTTTACTGTGGGGCGAACAAGATGAGTATTACCCCCCTCCTTGCTCCCTAAATAGTTTGTTGCCACCCCTGTCTAACTAGCGATTGGTATCTTGTAATATCTTATATTTCACTCACGCCAACTTCTTCAGCACGAAAACTACCGTCCTAGGGATTTAAAAGTCAACACGTGAATAATGGGAACCCAATAAAGTTGGAATTCTAGACCGCTGTTTTCAGAGAAGCCGACAAATAAAACTTGCAGATAACCTGTATTTTCTTCAGGGATCGTGTGGCAGCAGTTTCGAATTAAACAAAGCTGCTTGAAGTTATAACCTTCATTTGGGATTTCGAGTACTAGTAGCCTATTTCCCAATCCCTATTGGGCGCTAATGTTCTGATAAAATATCTAAAGGCCCCCCAAAAAGAAAGGATTTGTATTTTGCATGTTTTTTGCTCATTGTTTAACCCAAGGTGAATGCTCCCCTAATGATTGTATCTGATCACCCGGTTTGCGAGAAATCCCCTCCTCATTTACCTTGCATTTTTATCGTTTAAGAGATAAATCGACTAATAAATGCCAGAAGTAATTGATTAAATGAGGTTCTCGCTCTGGAGGCTTAAGGAAGTCAATTGTATGTTTGCGCATTCCTAAGCTCCTCTGTATTTGTTCCAATAGAAGGATGAATTATGAGACCGATTAGTGCACAGGCATCTACTTTATCTTGCGGAATGCATTATTATGGAGTAGCCTATATCACCAGGGAAGTACCATTATTGAATAGCTTTTGAATTTATTTTTGTTGTTAGCTTGTTTGTTTTTAAATATGCACCATGTGTTACTAGGAACATATAGCCACCCCCTCCCCGACTTAAAGGTAAAGACCAGTTTTGGAAACGCCCCTCTCTCAAAAAAATGAAATGGAAGCTCTCATTACCAATCATGTGAAAGAATATGTTTTGACTAATACGTGATGATACAAATTTTGCCGGGAAAGTCGGGAAACCGCCTACTAATTGATATATTTGGTAAATTATTATATCTATTGGGACCAAATAGATATCGCGCACGTGGTCGCGTAGTCCCATATACATCTTTCTGTGTACAGTGCTTGTAACTTTACCAAGACTGTTCCAAATTTCTTATCATTTTGATGATTCCAGAACCTTGCAGTACACACCAATACTGATATGCTAGATGATGAACCTTTTCTGATCGATTCCACAACGTTTCTTTCAAAATGCAATCGCAGGACCAGAACTGGTCTTTATCTTTAAGTTAATTTGTCATGGAAATTTTGAATAGGTCTATCTGTTCTGTGAGATTAGTTTACTATTTTGTTGTTACCGTTGTTGTTTGTTTGTTTAATTGGATGGTTGTTGTTAAACTGTTAATTAGTTAATATTTACAGTTAATCATAAGCAGAGAGAGAGAGAGAGAGAAATATAGGTACACACGCAGCAAAAGATAGGGGAGAATAGGGTGAAGACCCTCCCCCACCCTCTCTCTCTCTCTCTCTCTCTCTCTCTCTCTCTCTCTCTCTCTCTCTCTCTCTTTCTTTCTCTCTCTCTTTCTCTCTATGGCAACAAACACTGCACATTGAAAAACTGAGGCTTAAAATTGACAAAAATATACAGGCATGAAGTTATAAGCGATTTCTGCCAATGCTGTGCGTACACTAATCTAAATAAGATGACCGGAGCCAGCCTTGCTCAGAGAGTAGCCATTAGCAGATACAAGACTGTTATTTTTCCGATTTAATGAATTGCATGTACGAAGGTCTGTAATCCAACATCTTATTGTGAAAACAATTGAGAAGAATTTATAGATACAGTTTTGATGTCATCCCTCTTCTCCTAAGTAATAACGCCCTTTGGGAAACAGTTACCACGTCAGGAGGTGACCAATTACTTCAGTATGTGGACAAAAAAACAAGGGGTTATTAGCTGTAAGATTCCCTGGACAAAAATAGTTATGTATGTGATTCGGCTTCCAACTCTTTTAATGATGGTTATTTGGATGAAAGAGAGAGAGCCAGAGAGGGAGAGAGAGGGAGAGAGAGAGAGAGTGTGTGTGTGTGTGTGAGAGAGAGAGAGAGAGAGAGAGAGAGAAGAGGGCGGGTTGAGGCAGATTGTCCTGAATCTCCTGTCCACCTCGTTTCAGTTTTCCGCTGTATCAGCCTTGAAATAATATGTGAATACTGTCGAACGGGTAGAATATTTGAATACTTTGAATATAATTGATAGAGTATTTTTGCAAAATGTGTCTCAGTGACCACGCACACCCCTTCCAATGTGCATTTAATTTTGTCTCTAACAAATGGAAAAGGTCTACATATAATTCTTGGGCAAACATGAAACAAAATTAATAAACAACAACAGCAAAAAGAAATATGTCAAGATACTTCATGTTTCTGTCCCTATAGTGATCCCGTTTTGAGGCATTTTATTACAAAAACATATATCTCGTTTTTTTTCTCCATCATTTATTAATTGAATAATACTTACATAAAAAACATAATTATAATGATTACACATAAATTATACTTATATCACAAAATTAATTATGTTTTTTTAACATAATTAACATTTTTTTGCAGAGATGATACTTTTCAACATCTGCCCTCCATAATATTTCCTTTAAATAAATTTCGAACATGTTTGTAAAATTACATTTTTTTTTTGTGTATATAAAACATAAGAAGCTAAATTAATTAATCGATTTTTAAAAACTACATATTCTCAATTTATATAATCACATTGCTTGCCTAAAGTTATATCACTGTATCAAATTTGTTTTCATTTATCCAACAATATTTCTGTTTTTCTGAGAAAAATTAAGACCTTGTTCCAAAATATTCTTGAGTAATCACAATCATAAAATAAATGATAATAATTTTCTGTGCTTTTGCACTTCAAACAATATTCATGATCAGATTTTTTAAAACGATATAGATATTCTCCCCATGCTAATAACTTATAGAGTCATTTTAAATTAAACTGTTTTAATCGTATTTCCTTGACGTATGTCAAATTCATTTTCCATATATTCGCCCAGGATAGCAACTGAGGTACCTCAGTCACATCGCCAAACCGACTCCAAACCGACCAATATTCGGGCATTAGTGGTAATGTAATTGTTGGTTCGGTCTGGTGTCGGTTTGGTGTGACTGAGGTGCTGGGAGTCACAAGGGCAGTAACTGTGTATAAAGGTATATGAGCTAACGCCCTTCTGATACCAAACAGACGATATATTATAACGAAGTTATATGGCAACTAAATTACATTATCGACGTAAAGTTGTATCATTGTAGAGCTATTATGTACATTACAATCAGTGGCGTAGCTCCTGCATACGTTCATGCGTTGGGAGGGGCGCTGGCATCACGGGGGAGGGGGTCACCGATCTTACAAGGCGGATTTAATGCAAATTAAAATGGTCACTCAATAGGGAACTTTTATGTTCATTTTCTTCTCCATTTCTCTTAATTTTTCTTTCTCTCTCTTGATTTCTTTCTTTCTCTCTCTCTCTCTCTCTCTCTCTCTCTCTCTCTCTCTCTCTCTCTCTCTCTCTCTCTCTCTCTCTCTCTTCCTCCACCTCTCTCTCCTTCCCTTCTCCTCATATCTCTTTTCCCTTCATTTCATTTTCCTTTCCTTTTTGTTCGCCATACGACGGGGAGGGGAGTATGTGCCTATACTGCATTTACGCCACTGTATACAGTCCAAAGTGGGTCATATGGATGTAAGTTGTTCTACACAGTGCTACAAACGGTCAATGGTTATTGATCACTATCGAACGTTATTGATCAAAAGTCACTTATCACCACCACCTACCATGCCTATCCCTTGGGATAATCGAGGTAACTCTAAGAAATCCGAGGAACAAATAATCCGAATTAACGGTCGATTTACCAGCAAAGTTTCGGTTTTATGACCATTCTTTTCTTTGTTTCTTGACGAAATTCAACAACAGATAAATAAGGAGGATCATTATTTAGTCTGATCGTTTTCGACTGACGAAGACGTCTGATCAAAAAATTGCGACCTGATGGGACGCATCTAACCTACATGTGTTTATAATAATAATAACAATAATAGTTATAATAATAATTATAATCATAATAATATCAGTATTAGTAACTGTTCCCCCTGAGGGCCCTGCAATCATATTATTTCGAGGTGTCTATAGTGTACGAGGCGGTCGTTACCTGTTACCCCCACACACACACACACACACACCTCCTCCCCGTTCACCCGATTTGTTTTAAATTACCTGGCAACTGTCACTTCATATCTTAGCAGTGATTTGTCATATCTTTCGTTTTTAAATCTTAACTCGTGACTTTGACATGTCTGATGACAAAGTTACCCTTCCATAATAACAAAGTTTCATTTTTTTAGGAAGGTTAGGAATTAGCAGTTGATTTACACCGGTCGTAATCTTCTAAACAATGCCATCCTGGAGATTACATTAATATTACAACCCTTCAAGGTACTAGTGGCTTGGGGATTTCTTACTCTCAAATCCACTTAGGGATCACTTATTAATTGTATTAATATTATTTTATCTTTTTAGCTTCCATACTGCTCTCCCTGAGGACCCTACAATTATGTATTACCCCAGCGACTGTCAGTTACCCTTAACACCCGGGTGAAGAGTGGCAAATGTAGATTAATGTCTTGCCAAAGGACATTAGTGCCGGGCTGAGATTCGAACCCTCAACCCTTGGATTGAGAGTCAAGTGACCCACTGTACATCTTTTCCTTCTTTATTCGCAGTTCCTTGCTTTATTTTTTTGTCTGCATGATTGTGCAGTGATAGACCTATTTTCTTCGAGTGTATCCTTCAAAGGTTTTTATTACTTAATCCTTTACATTGTACGAATTCAATAAATACTGATATAAAGCCAACCCCCTATCAAGCTATGATAATGCACTACTGAACAACACTTCAAAACAAGTGATGCCTGACGAGGCATACTTTTTAAAGGTATAGGGCCTACCCTTCACTGTAATAATACAAAAAAGACACCCAAAACAACAAGAAACAAGTTTTTTTTAAATGCCTATCAGGAGTTGTGTGTCTGACCAACTTGTATACAATGTCATGCCTAACTTGGGTAATTTGTTGACCAATCACGATAAGCTTTTACTAAGAAATGATGAAAAAATCGATCAAGTTGGGTCTGTAAATGCGTATATTTGGTCGGTGACATGATGACATCCACATGTTGGACAATTCTGGATAATATATTCAAACAAATGACAATTCTCGAAGAAATTAAACGAAATGTACATGAACATACAATGTTTGAATACATAAACGATGTATGTAAAACACATTCAAGTAAAATAATGCAAAGACAGTCTATAGAGCAGTCAAATAAAGGAATGAGGATAGCCTCAGTGGACTTCAACGTACCTCCCGTGTCCCACACGTTCATATTCGTGGTGCTTTTCCATGTTTGTGGTTGTATTACAAATTCAAACTTGTTTATTTTAGCTTGTGTAGATGCTTTTTGCCGAACATGATCAGGAAATCAGGATCAGTTTTTGAAGATTTTCTCTTGACATTCCGAAATATTACCGCAACTTAATATTTACCCTTTAATGAATTACTTCTCCAAGCAAAGAACGATCACTTTTAGTTACAAATCATTGATTCCGATCGGATGATTATCGGATTATCGATTGTTAGGCAGAAAGTACTCCCGACCGCACAACCGGAAAGTTTTAATTGGGTTTATTCAACAGCTGTTACACAAAATATCAAGAATAGTTTAAAGAAAAGAAGTTTGTAGGAGAAAATAATGTAATTGTAACTGGGGGCTATTTTAATGCAAATTCTTGATCTAGGATTGGAGGAAAAACGATGGAAAATGGAGATTTTGTAAGTAGAGGGGGGGGGTGGGGGGAACTGAACTAAACAGTGAACAATGTGATTGGAACTACATGTATATCATAAATATCATCATAGTGGAGAGTGATTACAAGAGAAATCCATACCGCATTAATTCCCATCACTTTTTGGGCTGATTTATTATTGTATTTTATTTTAGTAGGATATCTCCTGTAAAGGTTTGAGGAGAGGAAGTGGTAAACATGCAGACAACCAGGAATAAAAATGAATGGGCTTTTACTAAATACATAGGAAAGATGGAACTCTCTAAGATTTCTCTTTAGTTCTTTTTTATTCTTCATCTAGTTCTTCTATTTCTTCTTCTCCTTCTTGTTCTTCTTCTTCTTCTTGTATGCCTTTTAATGGGATTCCCTTTTGTAATATTTCGTTTTACCACTAACACAATTATATTAATAATCCTTAATTATTTTGTGACATAGAACTAGACGGAAAACTAATCAACTAAAAGGCGAAGAGGGGGAAGAAGGGAAAATACAGAGCAGGAGAGTCGGAAAGAGGAAAACAATTATTGATAGTCATAATAGCGAGAGGGGAGAGAGAGAGGAAGAGAGAAAGAGGGAGAAATTGAGGGGGATGAGGAGAGAGAGAGAGAGACAGATACAGAGAGACAGAGGGGAGAGAAACATAGAGAGTGAGAGATGACCCTCGACAATGACAACGCATTACCCAATACCAATTTCTTATTCCCAAGTTAATACCATTTTCGCATGTAATAATTCCCATAATGCCTCGGGCTTAATACAACTTAATATCACGTAAGTGCACCAGTGCCTTGTGGGAAGAGAGGCTTTCGCAGCACCATGTGAATGCGGTACAGACCCCTTTCCATTTCGCACCTCACTCGCTCTAATTTAGGTCAGTGCAATACACAATCTTGTTGGCCTCAATACTCTTTATCAATTTACGCACAGATATTCACTCTTTTAGGAGTCTTTTAGTACAGATAACATTGTTTTGGAGTGGAAATCAACGCTCAAGAGTGAAATCGATTCCACTCTCATATTTCAAGCCAATCCGTTTTATCATTATTATTATTATTATTATCATTTATTTATTTATTTATTTCTATTTTCATTTTTATTCGGAAAAAGAAAAAATCAAGAAAACAGTGAATTCCGAAACAACAATAATGTTTAAAGGGAGTCACATGAATGTAGTGGATTCGATCATTGTGTTTAATCCCGTTCCCCCCCCCCCCCCAAAAAAAAGGGGGGAGGGAATGGGACAATTAGACACCAGTAATTTATTCAATACGGCATATTGTTTATTTCGAGACATCCTGTAGGCATACCATTTCTGGGAAAGTATGATTTTGTTAAAAGGTACTTTAAAGAGATCCGCCGAAGCTTGGGGGGCATAAAGACAATAAGGAGGGGGTGGAATTTTGTTCTCAAAATATGGGGAAAAGATGTTTTTCCAAACTCAAGTATCAAATTACCAGGGAAAGGCAGAACATTAAAGGGACTTGGTAACATTGTCCAGATGAGAGAAAATGGTGCTAAGGCAGTGACTTCAATGCTAGATGTACAATTAAAGATAATCTGAAAGTTTGATTGAAAACGGACCATTATTAATGATACAAATTGGGAAAAACTGATCTGATCGATTCCTTAATTCTCCCAAATATATTATTGCAATTTAATTAAATTTTAGGTGAATGTAAATTGTCACAAAGCTATGAATTGGCTCTATATACCATTCCAGACATTTAAGTGTTGACAGATTTTTAAAAGCCTGTCTTATGTCTTATTTTCAAAGAAAAACGGTTGGGAAAATTCAAAAATGGTTGGGAGAATTTACTGTTAATCACTGTTAGAGGGTGTTGCACAGTAACGCCTTCAAAGAAAACCATAAATATCTTTGTGGTTTGAGAATTTTCTCAGGATTTTTTGCCTGTTAGAGAGTAAGTACAGTAGAAGGAATATAATAAGTAACATTTCATACAAAAATTACACAGTTTTTTCATCAACCTTCAACAATGTTACCGAGCCACTTTAATAAGGAGATGCTGAGTTTATTTGGAAAACATTCTAATAGAAATCAAATGAATAAAATTGCACCTTGCCAGACGCTTTGCTTGTAGGAAGGCAACCATCGAAATGATAATCTTGATAGTGATTCGAAATAGTCTGATGTAAACCAGGGAATAGAAAAGTCCGGAAGGGTTCGTAAATAAATGCACTCCCACGCATGAACGTCTGAGATATAATGTTTCTTTACCACTTACCCATAATACAGATAACATAACATGCACCAAGTCTGTCATTTTCATCCATCGAAGTCGGACTGCAAACGACGAAAATGCACATTCAAAATGATAGCTTGATTGTATTGACTGGTCAGCGGAATAATATTGGACTTACATAACAGAGATGAAATAATTAGGATATGTGTAAATAGACTATAAACATACATTAGACTCTAACATTCCTAAAGCGACATAAAATTACATTAAAGGGAGTGTAGCATGACGAGACTATGTGTCTTTCCCGTGGCCCTACTCGGCGCCAATCGGTACGATTACGGACGACGCTACCGCAGCATTCACGTGCGTGCAACATACGCGAAACCGAAGCGTGAGGAGAACTTCGGTCTGTTTCGCGAACGCTAGCGCGCGCTGACCATTTAGAGATTAAGTCGCTGCCTACCGTTAATCAAGTCCATTCATTTACGTGTAGTTGTCCAAAAGAAGACGTAGATGGCTTTAACCAGTAATCGCCATGCTACACTCCCTTTAAAGCTAAACTTGAGCTCTGGTATGGGCATCGCATGTCGAGAGATCATGGCTATAATTCATTCTGGATAGTTTATCAAGCAGTAGATTGATTGTTTGAATCAGTAAAATAAAAACAACCTCACAAAAACTTGCTGGAAATCATCTTCAATAAAAACCGCAATCTCATTAGCACATAATGACCGGTGGGAAGCACATGGTGTCGGGCCTACTTACTTTGATTTCCCTATCTTTCTATGCTCATTACTCAGCCCCTTTACATTTTCTACCAAAATCGTTTTGCACATGTCATTTATTTGTAATCTTGAACATTCAGTGTAAGTTTTGTTGAATTCTATGAAAATTCGTTTTCTATCATTATCAGAACTCAAGCGTTAAGTCAAGTATATTGCTGTGGGCTGAATAACGATGAAATGTGATATTTCAAGAGAAAATGAGATGTTGAAAATAAAGAAAATTAAAAGGAAATGCGAACAACATATTGGTGTGGGCAGAATAACAATGGAATATGACATTTCAAGAGTAGATGAGATATTGGAAATAAAGATAGAAATTAAAAGTAAATGCGAACAACCAGCATCCATATCCCTTCAATCATGTTTATCAATTATATCTCATTTCCCCCATTACCCATGCGCAGTACACTTCCAGTATACGGACGACAGGAAGATCGATCACTGACCAAACACCGAAAAAGAAACATTGCCTTTTTTGTTAATCATAGATTAATCATTATGACTCATTTCTAGGTAGATTATTAACTGAGATGAAATTTCTTTTCGATATACCATGTATGCCATGTATGAAGGATATTATTAGCCAGAGACTTTAATTGTCACACCGTATTTATCTTCAACGAGGCATTTCGAAATCAACTTTGTTAAGGGCAATTCTAGAACCTATTGTGTTACCTTTAGAAATGAAGTACTGATTATAAAACCAGTTTTTTCATATTTTTGTTATTAAAATGCAGTGACTGACTTGGGATTTCTAATGAATTATTAAAATGTTCTGTAATTCTCTCATAATGTATGCTCATCCGTGATGCTATATTAATGTCATGGTATATTGTTTTCACATTTTATAATTAGGTGACGCTCAAGACTATTGAAATTGCCTCACGTTGATTTCTCAAAATTCTTTGTGATCTTACTTTTGTCAGATGATAAGAAAATAAGTGCCCTGCCTAATTTTGATTTTCATGTGGAATATATTCCAATAGTACCTTTGAGCGTATATATATCCCTCTAGTCATCTGCAAGAAGGAAGTGAATTCACGGATTAGTCCATGTCATCTGATCTTCATATTGTGCAAGCATGACACAGTTATGGCTCAAGACCTGTCAAAGATTTGCTTACCTATACCTCTCCCGTCACCATGGTAACGTGCGCTTATTGGAGAAAAATAAATAACAGAACTATATATGAAATCCTCTTGCATTTTTTTTGGAATGCATATAAAGCAAAGTCGTTACTCACCGATCCGATATCGGATCCGTGAATAGTATTTGCATAAGTCTTCAGCTTTGGCCGCGTTGCCATGGGAACGCGAATGTTTATTCCCTGTTGTTTCTTTTGAAATTCGTCAGATCGTGTCCATTTCTGTGATTGTGCTCACCTTACTCATCGATTCGCTTTGAAATCTGTTTGTTTAAGACAAAAGAAATGCAGGTGAGGTATAGCGTAGGTGATTACAAAAAAAAATGCGACACGCTGTGGAGTATTATAGTATTATATACTATTATATATAGTATTATATACTATTTTATACAGTATTATATACTATTATATATAATATTATATACTATTATATATAGTATTATATTCTATTTTATATAGTATTATATACTATTATATATATTATTATAAACTATCTTATAAAGTATTATATTCCATATCATGTTCAAAGTAGATGATAGTATAGCATTTTGTTGTCCATTCACGAATTATTTTTTCCCTGACTACATGCGCATATGTTCGACAAATTAATTTTAAAAGAAATGAGGTTGGAAAATTAATTAGGAGGCGCGATGGCTCATGGGTGGTAGAGCAGTGTTCTCGTAACCGGGAGGTCCCGAGTTCGAAACCAAGTCGATCTGGTAAGGCAGTAATCCTCATATATGAAGAAGGAAAAAATGAGAGAATCACTTTGTATAAACCAAGTGAGTCAAACATATGTCACTTTATGATTGTTTCTTTGTTATTTTGACTTTATCCAATATCCTGTGGAGGGCTAATTATTTTCTTAAAATTGATCCTCATTTACTAATTCCTTCGGAGAGGACCTAAACCCGTATGTCCCCTGGTTGCTTACTTAGGAACATAGAATCCTCCTTCGCAGTCAGGTAAAACAAACAACCCTAGCAAATTATACTCATTTTGCTTTTTTTAACTTAAAAATATTGCTGAACACATTTAATTCTATTCACAATTAATGTGTGAATTCGTTCTTGCTGGGTATAGGAGGTCAACTCCTTGGGAGAATTGCAGGGTATATGATAAAGGTACCACCACCCGTACAGTATATAGTGGCGGGCATCCCAGTGGCGGGAAGACGAGGAACGGCAGGACGGCCCCCATCACACGAATTGGAAAGGGGGGAATAATATCAAATGTCTCCACAACGATGTTTGGTATTTTATTATGCCACTAAAAAGTCACTCGAGCCAGTAAGCCTTTTTGTTTTCTGTCCTCAGAAGCCAAACGGAATAAGGATCCTATCTTTTGCTTGACATCAGAGTACTATTGTAATGCTATCTGAGGACTATTGTTCTCAGGAATTATTTGTATTCTCTGTCCTCGCTTACATTAGTTATACACCCCGCCCCCACTCACACACACAGACACAAACACACACACACACACACACACACACACACACACTCACGCGGACACGCGCCAACACATGATTCTTTCCACGTCACACGCCTATAAGCTGGTCTATCCCCTCAAGAAAACGTTATGAAATTCCCCATTTACCACGTTTACTGTAAAATCATCTCTGAGGAAAGCATGGTTCTGGGACAATTACCCGCTGGACAATCAACCCCCTGCCAACCACTCCTCGAGGACAATAATACCCCCCGGAAATGTACCCCCTAGGACAATTAACCCATAGGAAAATTACTCCCTGAGGACAATGACTGCCCGAGGACAATTACCTCCCCCCTTAAAATTACCCTTTTGGAAAATCACCCCCTTAAAATTACTCCTTTGGACATTAATCACCCCGAGGACAATTAGCCCCGAATAAAATAATATTGTGTTATTAAAACCAACTCATTATCAGGGTAGACTTCCCCTTTAATGAATGGGGTCATTTTCCGGGGTAATTGTCGTTGGGATGGGGGTAATTGTCTTAGGGGGTAATTTTGCGCGGGCTTATTTTGCGGGGGGGGTGGGGTAATTGTACTTGGGGTAGTTTTACGGGGTGGGTGGGGTAATTGTCCTTGGGGTAGTTTTACGGGGTGATTGTCCAGGAGTAATTGTCCTGATACGGGAAAGCATGGCTTCTCGCATGACCTTTGTTTTAATGACCTCATGACTGTCATTGACGTAATAGATTATACCATCACATAGGTTGCCACGTGGGTCATAAATAATTACACCCCGCGCCAGAAGTCTTAATAGAAAGAAAAGAAAATGAAGACGTCGTAAAATCTAATGATTATATGAACATGTAGGTCAACACGTTCAGCATCGGCAGTTATGAAACTGTTGAGATTTAGCGGTTACGAAAAGCGAAGAATGTGTATAGTTTACTATTTTACAGAATGACTTTCCGGATGCTCTTAACAAATGATGTGTTATTCAATTAATATATTATTTTTTTTAAAGTTAATGTTTATTAAAGTTTACATTAAAGGGAGTGTAGCATGACGAGACTATGTGTCTTTCCCGTGGCCCTACTCGGCGCCAATCGCCAATGTAAAGTTTATCATGTGTTGAATGGTCTATTAGCCTATTAGGGGGTATGGGTCTTTAATATACGGATTAGTGGATATGTGGTTTAAATTAGGAACAGTGGACATACCATTATAAATCGGTACAAACTCATTGAATGATTAAAATGATTTGTACACTCATTTTTTGTTTATCAATCTGTATTCACTGAGAAAAGGAAAATTTCGGATTGATAGCTAAGAAGTTATCAAAATGTTTTTTACACTAACGTAAAAGAAATTCATTTGCTTACTTTCTTTGTTAACTGGAGATTTTTGTTCACTTATGACAACCGTGTTAGCAACGAAAACTTTTTAAAAATAAGCTGATAGCTTTGACAAATATCACTCCCCTTCAAGAAAAGGTTTTGCTCAACATTTTATCTCTGATATACATGTTCCTCATATAGTTATACCCAAAACATGCTCATTATACATCGTCGTAGGTTGAAATTCACGTAGGTTCTTCAGTTATTAAGTCATTCCGCGAAAAGGGGTATCCGGAAACGTTCCGAAAATAAGTATAGCAACTGTACACAAAATACAGCTCCGCGCACGCCCCCGTCTCGGCTAACCACAAAGTACGGGCGCACGTTGGACTGCATGTCAGTTGCACTGCACAACACTGCGTGACGGTGCGTAACGCAGTAAGCATTAGCCCGATTCGCAGTGTCTAGCTTGCATTATGCAGTTATTGTCATTCATGCAAATATCTTCGTGAAGTTCGCACGCACAAATTTGAGTGAGCTCCAAACTGTGTATTTCGTGCCGCTACCCTGGATATTATCTTCGGGAACAGGATCCGTGTCATCATTGTTTGGAATCGTCTGGACTTCTTCTTTCTCCAAGTCGGATTTACGGAAACTAATTAACGAGGATTTATAGCTACATGCTAAGGATTTCACAGATACACGCACGACTTAATCCTAAGCCTATTTCAATCAAACACTTTTGATTTTCATTACTCCTTTTTCTTCTTCTTGTCCTCCGCAACTTGGTTGAGTTCAAGCGAAGAAGGTCAAAACCTGATCACTACAAACGTCGAGATTTTTAATTGGTCATGTTCTTGACGAATGTGGGATGTCTTTGACGAAAATTCTGGAGGAGAGAGACATTATTGGTTAATTATTTCGTTACGACAAATTGTGAGGTCTGGACGACTCGATTTTTGCACTATTAGTTTATCGAATGCTTTTCGTCCTTGCCGAGAATCGCGAAGGTTATTTTTAATCTCTATCTTGTTTTCTTCATGATGTTAGTCACGCTGTGCTAGGAAAGAATTAAGCGAGGTTGAATCGTTCATTTCAAAATATCTGTCGAGTTGATACTTTTGATAGAATCTTTCTCGACTTCGATTCAATGTTCTCAGTCTCTACGAACTCTTCGCTATAAAAGGAAATAACTATATGATGTAGACGTGGTATATGTCGATGTCAATTAAGATCTGTGATTACCGCAGTCTAAACTTTCTGATAGCGATACCCTTGTCGTGTTCGAAGCCACGGAGGAGAGTGGTCATCGGTCTCGAGTCGAGCTGGGTTTGCCAAGGTGGCGCATTTTACTGGCGATTTCGAGCTTGATTTGTATTTAATTGAAACTCCGCCATTAAGTTCACAAATGTGATATGTAACGTGACTTTGTATAGTCAGAATTTGTTTCTTTCAACTTTGAAATCACTTGACTATTTTCATTGGTTGTTTATCATATTGTGTCGTACATCTGCTTTACGAGGCGGTATTAATAACATGCAGGCTTGTTGCAACTGCAAGTATATTTGGAATGGAAAGGGTCTATAACCTGGGTAGGCTGTGCATATGGTGAACTTTATCACAGAGGAGACTTAAAACTTTGCGACTTTTAGAGCTTTGAATCAATCGGTGATCGGGGAAGAAAGCGAGCTGAGATGCCAGAGAACACGGCGAAAATGTCGTCACCGTCACCGACCAGCATCAATAAGGCGTTGGACCTAGGCACGGCGTTGAAGAGGAAGGCGTCGTTGAGCTCGATCACGACCCGACGCAACGGCGTGGTGCAGAGCAGTAAGCCGCTGAAAGTCATCGTGCTCGGGCAAGCATCGGTGGGCAAAACAGGTGAGTTCATGAATAGTTATAATAACGCAACGTATATGCGCGTTGCATACGATCGATGCGTCAGCTAGCTGCCTGACGCAGGACTGCGTCAGCGAATGGTTGGTGTTTGACGCGTCATCTGAGTGAGACAGTGTACCAAAAAAAAAATCGCATATTGAACGCAATCGAAATGACGCATTTTGTGAAATGGGCATTATAATTTGTCATACGCTTGATATGTAATCTAAGTCCTTTGCATAGAAGTTAATTAGTTATTATTACCCCGACCATTGGCTATTCCGCACATTATTCCCTTCTCAAATCACTTGGGATAAAAGTCAAGTTGCCTTGTACCGGTAAGCACATATTATTCAAACACGTGTGTATATACCGTTTACATACTTATACGTCTGGGTAGAGAGACGCAACGTAGCTAATGCGACACATAAGGACATAAAGTAAGCACGCCGCAGATCGAACCCACGACCTTCATTTTTATCTACAGTTGATTGCTCGGTCCTCTGGACTATGACGCCTTTTCCATTTCATTCCGTCTCTCATGACCCATTTAATTTGTTTGAGCCAATAGATAAATATGTGTTATTGTGTGGTGTAATTTCGTATATTTTTCATGAAATAGCTAGTTGGGGCCGTCAATAAGTTGGGGGTCTTTCTTGTAATAGTTTTATGTTCTTATATTATTATGTAGTATTCTGCTATGACTGCTGTTTCGCTATATACTAGGCATGATAGGCATTTTCCAATTGCAGGCCTTCTGCAAACTGTTTACACTGAGACGTTTATACTTCTTGTAATACGATTTGAGAAAATAGTCAATGAAACAACAATGAACAGAATAACACGTTGCTTCTTCTTAATTTGTAGTGACCTTTCTTCTTTGTTCTTATTATCGATCTATTCTCTTCTTTTCCGGCTTTCTCTTTCCATCTCTCTCGTTCATTCACCTTCTTCATGTCTTTCTCCCTCTCTCTCTCTCTCTGATCTTTATGACCACCCCCCCCCCTCTCCCTCACCGCACTTCCTCACGAACTCCCTCACCCCACTCTCTGTCTCTATCTCCTCCTTCTCTTTTCTTCTTCTCCCGTTCTTCCCTATCTCCCTGAATATCCATATTAAGTGGTCAAAATATATCGTTGTTATCATTACTGCATCCATACAGTGGCATTTATTTCCTTTTCCTTCCACCATTTGATTCAGAAAGAAAGGAGCAATTCTGGTTCCCATCATCAAAATACCTCCCACAATACCTTGAAGATACATAAACGAATGAATAACAATGGGTGATATCAAAGAGCCTTGGGGGAGGCCCGCCAGTGATAAATACATGCATGGATTGCCTCCATACAGACGAGCTCGTTTAGGCTCGTATTAGCCCAATTCGTATTGTTAACCATCGCTTCACACTGATCAAAGTTATCTCGATAAATCTATAACGAGGGGAGTAATTGGATTCTATTGGAAGTATCTGCATATCACACCTTTTGTAATTCTTTGTCGCAGAAAATCCCAATAGCCCAATTTGGCGATGTTTTACCGGATGGTATAGCACGAGCCCTAAATAAAGCTTCAGGCCCATGTTATTATCATCATTATTATTATTATTATTATTAAAGCAATAATTTTGCTTCCATGTGGGTATTGTGTTTCGTGCTCTCAATGCCACTTTGATGTACTTCTTTGCAGTCAAACAGTATTGTAGTGAATACAGGGTAGGACCGGTAGGTAGACAAGACAGCTACCCCAGTCTTCACGATGGTTAGTCTGCTTACTCCAGACTATGTACAGCACAGATGTCAAATGAGAACAGACTCAGGATATTATGACAACAGGGGAAACCCCTATATTTGGAGAAAAACGGGCTAGGTCTTCAGATTTCGTGTGCATCGTGGTGTATTAAGGATAGTGGGCGCGTAGCATAATGCAGTTCGACCGGGTTAGGTCACTGGTTCGAGCCCCTGATTGGGACCGTCTGAAAGACAGTACCAGACGAAGCTGTAAAATAGTGTGCTGAAATAATCTGATAATAATTTCGCTAATTCAATTCAAATAAGTATTTGGCCCAAAAATGGGTTCGACCGGAGGTTAAACAGGCATAGCTCTAAAACTTTCCTGACACGGAATGACGATTTATTTTAGCACACGCAGGTCGCATGTAGGCATATATGGTTTATGTGAATGAACCTATTCACCAGCTATGCTGATTTTATTCATAATATTCAACGTTTGTGTATTTTAAGAGAATGGGACATGTGGGCCTATGTTGGACCCAATTTTCTACTCGGTTTTGCATTTCGTAATATTATTCTCAATTATCTCCTGGGGTTTATAAAAGAAACAAAAAATACTGCAATCTGTAATGAAGTCATTCAAAGTCATAGCAACGTTTCGCATATTTTATTCGTATGGTTCATTGTGGTATAATTGCACGTAGCTCGGTCGTTTTCATGGTGATGATTTAATATTTCCTGTACTCTCTGATCTGATTAACATTTGGAATGGTGATAATGAATAACTGTCAATTGTGTTTGACGATCACCCGCAAATATATTATTGTCATGTCCCAATGGATGTATGTATGTAGCCGAAGGGCAATAACGTCACGTGCAATTAAAACCTGATTATCTGTTTCACGGTCAGGTCATGACGGTAGTCACCTCTAGGCTCTAGGTGGAAATGGGTGACTTACATCGGGGGAAAAATCAGACACCTGATTTTTCAAATTGTTAGAGTTTACGAAACAATTAACCCTAACCCTATATACATGTCATGGGGAAAAGGCGCTGCCATATAGGGTCCCACCCAAAGGCGTAGCTATAGGGCGACCATTGCCCCCAATGGAGTGGTTAAAACAAATTAAAAAGGGAAGGAAAGGGTGAAAGGAAGAATATCCCGCACCCCCACCCCAAAACAGTAGCCTCGAAAATTTGCATTTCATTTTCCCAGTAAGATCGATGCCCCTGCCCTGCCCCCATTATTCCACTGCCCCCCCCCCAATGGACGGACTAACGCTACGCCAATGGTCTCACCACGCAACTATTTAGCTTGATTTTGGACAGGTTAGCTGCATAAAAAGTAAATAGAATTCGTTAAAATTTATCAAAATCCTTCTTCACATAAAGCATTCCATTTCTTGCAGTGGGTGTAGAACATTCGCAGTTGCAGTATTTCGAGTGCTTTGGAAAATCGCGATTTTTGTAGTGACGGAGTTGATGCCTTGCAAATTTCAAAGTTCTTTGTAAATTGAAGCACCGGTATGCACCGAGCGCATTCGGAAAATGAAATGCGAAGTTACAATTCAACTGATTAGGGGCAGGGCATGGGATGTGGACGAGGCGCCTTCTATAGCTGTTGCCCTTTTCCCACTCCATTTCTCTCGTTTCTCGGCCTTTTTCCTTATTTTTTTCTCTTCACCATTCGATAGGGGGAGGGGCGTGCCCCAGTGACCCTCTCGAGCTACGTCACTGGCTCAAACTTGCCTTCCATGCTCGTCAGACATAGGGTCATATTTCAAACTTATCGGCTTATCCATTCGTCTAGCATCCCACAGGACACACTGAGGTCGTCAACCCGATCCCAATCAGCTTTAGCAAGATACATGTATATATTTGTTCTTTTGGATTATAAAATTATGTATATGTATATATATATATATATATATATATATGTGTATTTTTTCAAATACTAAACATGACTTCTTTCTAGTAATATATGCATGCTATGGGTTACGTACTTCAAAAGGCATGAAGGGTATTGCCTTAAAAATCAAGGCTGCTATTCACTTCATAGTCATGTAGTATAACACATCATTCCCCCAATATGAATAAAAATCGTTCCACGCCCCCCCCCCCCTCCCCCCGAATAGAATAAAGTCCTGCACATTACATTTTGTTCTCTTTTGACACACCCATTTTAAACAAAGATTATAGCTTTTAACAGCTTGTTTCTCTTTTGTGTGGGTCTGCATGATTATGTTGTTAACGCATGTGACTAAGCAACCAGGGGACCGACGGCTTTCTGTTGAACTACCAATTAAGTAGCGTTAAAAAAAAATCGATTTGTTGAAATCCACTTTGTCCATTTTCATGAATGAATAAAGTCCTGCGCTTTACATTTTGTTCTCTTTGTGAGACACCCATTTTAAACAAGGATTAAAGCTTTTAACAGCTTGTTGCTCTTTTGTGTAGGTCTGCACGATTCTGTTGTTAACGCATGTGACTAAGCAACCAGGGGACCGACGGCTTTCTGTTGAACTACCAATTAAGTAGCGTAAGGAATCGATAGACGGCAACTGGTGGATGACTATCAGCTTAAGTAAAAATCGATTTGTTGAAATCCACACCATAACATAAAGCCACAGTCAGTGTTCATGCACTGACTTTACTATTGTCATGATTGTGTAGGGACTCCATTAAAGAGTCTGTTACTATATACGTATGTAAGGAGTGGTTTTAAAAGGTAGTATAAAGAACTAATCTGCGAGCTTTTATTGTCTCTTTTCTCGTTCGGGATATCACTTTGATAGTCATTTTACGGAAGAAAGATTGCTCAAGAAAATTGATCTATATAATTCACATTACAAAGCAATGAAGAGCTATTGTAGGCCGAGTAACTTTGTGACAAGTATGAATTGCTTTATTTGTAACTTTGCCGTATGTTAGAAGCTGCAACCCCCCCCCGATGTTTGCAAAATTTAATAAAACATTTAAAAAAATAAATATAGATGGATCCAAAGTCTCGAGTTTCAAAAATACTTGCTATTTCTCACAAAAAATAATACTTGAACAAGAAAATTTGATATCCCGTCATTTGATCTCCAATGAGTAATAGTATAAATCTGAAAGGACTTTCAAATCGAGGGTATCGGCCATCTCTCTCGACGCCAAACGCTACCCACATGTCACAGAAGTTCGCACAAATTAGTGAAACCAAAGCTGTCCGTTTATGACATCATGACTAGGATGTGAACTATTTTCGCCTTTCATTTT
The DNA here is from genome assembly GCA_037976565.1 of Mesocentrotus franciscanus. Taxonomy (NCBI): domain Eukaryota; kingdom Metazoa; phylum Echinodermata; class Echinoidea; order Camarodonta; family Strongylocentrotidae; genus Mesocentrotus; species Mesocentrotus franciscanus. The sequence continues at coordinate 15,060,437 of CP137681.1, read as the reverse complement.
GTTTAATTTAATTAAAGATGAAAAGCGTCACAGCATCCTAGGAATTTGTTACTATCTTCCTATCAATTTTAAATACCATAATTTTTTAAGGATATCTGATAAACACTTTTATTAACGGTCTTATCCAAAGCTATCCCAATGAATTATGAGGAATGGGATTGCGAGAAGTATTACGGACAAGGGGTGGATGTGAATGTATCCACAGTGACGTCACAACAATGTGTGATTTTGGCGGGAAAACCATAGCGCAGACACGGCATCGAACCATTTTTGTAAAGTCCGTGTAGGGTCCACCCCATGGACGTTAGTTTGTTGGTTTGTTTCACCTGACTGCTAAAAAGGCAAATGCGTGCTTGTAAGTAAGCAGCCAGGGGACCGACTGCTTTCAGTCCTCTGCGAGGGACTCAGTAATGAGGATTTATGCGCATCGAATTGGTTTCGAACCCGGGACCTCACGGAGACGAGACCACTGCTCTACCACTGAGCCATGGGGCCTCCTCAATGGGGTCAGTTGCTCTAGCGCTTTCCAATTCCATTGGTATAAATGTTATGGACTGCCGGTGTGAGCTGGAAAAGGCAACAAGGCAGTGAATAATGAAAACCGATTCGAAAGATGGTAAGAATGTCGGGGAAAACAGGTACAAGTTATATGCGTAAGAGATAAAGAAAATCAAAACAACTATTGAAATTCAACTGTTGACCACTTCTCCAATCAAATGCCTTTATCCCGCCAGACGGGTACTCGTTACAGTCCTATGTAATCTGTTTAACAAATATTAGATTTAGGAGTGTGTTAACATGTTTTCAATGAGACCAGGATATATGTAATGTTTATGACCGGGTTGAGAATGGGGGAATTAGCGGGAACATTTGGAGGTTGGGCGCTTCTTGCTATGGGGGACCCTTTATGACGTGAACATACGATGATATGACGTAAGAAGTTGAAGTACTGGGGTAGGCATAAAGGGGCTTTATTTGCATCGTCACGATTATGAAACACTTTAAGAATAAGAGTTAAGTGGCCGACTAAGAAGTCTTGTGTTAAAAGGATCCCTGATTTTCTTTTTATCGCATAATCCATTGACTAGTGGAACTGGGCGATTCCTGTATTAAACCAATGTGAAAGAGAAAATTTAATAGTCACTGTTCAACAACAAAAAAGCAGTACCCGTAGAATTGAGGCTAGAAAGCCATGTTATGTAGTCACAATAGTATTGGTTAGTGGAAGGGAAGGGGACGTAGAAGGGAGGGGAGCTAGGAGAGTGAAGGTGAGGAGGAGGAGAAGAAAAAGAAGAACAAGAAAAAGAAGAACAAGAAGGAGATGAAGAAGAACAAGAAGAAGAACTGAAGAAAAAGAAGAAATGGATGGATGGAAAATAATTAAAAAGGAAGGAGAAGGCGAAAAAGTCGAAGGATAAAGGGAGAAGACAGAGCGAAGACAATGGAGATGAATAACAACAAGAAGAAGGTAAACATAAAAACAGGCGATTAAGAAGTGCAAATATAAGGTACAAAACACCTACACGTAGGACATTAATCGGATGCCATGTATACTTCACAGTATTATCATGTCTTGAATACCAAAATGTCAAATCATGGAAAACAAAACCGTTAACAAAGTATGACATTTCGACAAAACAAGCATTACATGTTCAATACTTGGTGACTATACTATAAATACACCTCGTTTCGTCATATTGTTCTTTATATGTGTTTGAATGTTATGTGGGTGGTGTTTTGCAGAAAAGTAATTTGACTCTTCTACTACCTTGACTACTGCTTTGATGGGTAATTTCAACTGGTGTAACTATACGGATGAACACACGTAATGGACTTTATCACATGTCTTTAGCCGTATCTCTACTTTCTACCCACCCACCCACCCACTCACTCTGTCTCTTTCTTTCTTTTCCTCTCTTTCTCTCTCACTCGAACTCCAACCCCCCACTCTCTCTAGCTCTCTCTCTCTTTCTCTCTCACACACACACACACACACACGCACACAGTGACACACATGCACACTCTTTCTATCTCACCCTCCCCTCTCTCTCTCTCTCTTTCAATCTCTCCTCCTCTATCTCCCTCTCCTCTATTTTATATTTTTTTAAATCCCTCTTACTCTTCATCTTCTTGTAAGTTTTCGTCATAAATATTTCTTTCATTTGGTTTTCTAAAGTACAAAGTCAATATTTACGGAACCACATGCGGAAATACTTATTGAACCTCAATATAATAAAAGGCCAAATGAAAGGTTGTTGCTGCCGAAACGACTAATGTATCGAAATAAATCAAGCAGTCGACTGTGATCGGTTTGCAGGCTAATGTTTCATAATCATTCATGGATAATCAAATTGTATCCAATCAAGAAATTAGAGATTTTAGATGTAACTTTGATTTCGTCCTGAACCAAGTTGCGCTGTCAATGCCTCACAAAGTGTTTTTTCCCCCTCTGTATATAATTAGAGAGATAGAGAGAGAAAGAGAGGGAGAGAGAGAGAGAGAGAGAGGGAGAGAGATTTGTTATTCAGTGATATTATATCCCGCAATATCTTAGGTTCTAAAAACCTAACATATTCTAAGTAGCGCATACATGGGGGGCAGAGGAGCACGTGCACGATTTCATTAACCTATTTTCTCTTTGCTTTTCCTTTTTTTTTCTTCCCAAGCGCATAGGGAAATACTTGTATAATTTATTATGCTCTACACAAGAATGGTTTATCATTATTACTATTAAATATGGTTAATAGCTTGTGAAGTTGACAATAATGCGGTAACAAATAATCATTTTGCTTTTTCCCTACATGCCCTAGCTGAAAATGTAAGATAGCTGGGTCGCGGTTCTTTGTTGTCGGAATAAAACGCATTACCATGATTCTGCGGTATTATCACTAATGCATGTCACTATATATATCCGCGTAATATAGTTGTATCTTCTTCAAG